>CM065905.1:50397500-51597500 GCA_033439115.1 Firmiana major
TATGGCCCTCCCAATTTGCTCTGAACTTGCCATCCTCTCTCTGGGCATTGGTGATGGCTGTTTTTCGCAGTACTAAATCGCATTCCTGGAAAAGTCTATCATTTACACACGAGTTGTAATAATGAGCAACCCTTTGTTGGGAAGCGGCAAGTCGTATGGCTACTAAATCCCGTTGTTCATCAAGTAGGTCCAAATTCTCCTTGAGGCCTTGAGAGTTCTCTTCATGTTCATAAGGAACCATCCTTGGAAAAGCAGCCTCAATCTCTACTGGAGTTAGGGCCTCTGTCCCATATACCAAGTTGAATGGCGTCTCCCCCGTCGGTACTCGACTAGTAGTTCTGTACGCCCACAAGATGCTAGGAAGTTCATCCACCCAAGCTCCCTTTGCCTTGTCAAGGCGAGTCTTAAAGCCATGAAGTATGATTTTGTTGCTGACCTCAGCTTGACCTTTGGCTTGTGGATATGACACTAATGATATCTTCAGCTGAATACCAAGTCCTTCACAAAAATTTCG
The DNA here is from genome assembly GCA_033439115.1 of Firmiana major. Classification (NCBI taxonomy): domain Eukaryota; kingdom Viridiplantae; phylum Streptophyta; class Magnoliopsida; order Malvales; family Malvaceae; genus Firmiana; species Firmiana major. The sequence goes on from CM065905.1 coordinate 50,398,015, forward strand.
AAAAGCATCACAGTCAAACTGTTTTCCATTATCAGCATTCAAAATCCTTGGGACTCCAAAGCGGTAGACTATGTCCTTCCACACCATTGCCTCGATCTTTTTTTCCGTGATTGACGCTAGCGGTTCCGCTTCTATCCACTTAGTGAAATAATCCGTAGCTACTAACAAGTACTTCCTCTGCCCTCTGGCCATCGGGAAAGGTCTCAATATATTCAGTCCCCCTCAAGCGAATGGTGTTGGTTGAACGATACTTTGGAGCGCTATTACTGGTGCAGCTGTTAAGGGAGCGAACCTTTCACATTTGTCACACTTTTGTACTTTGCCAGTCGCATCTTGCTTTAGCGTTGGCAAGTAAAACCCTGCTCTGAGTATTTTCACTGCCAGGGCTCTGGCCCCCAAGTGTTCTCCGCATATCCCTTCAGGAACCTCAGTTAAGGTATAATTCGCTTGCTCTGGACTTAGGCATTTCAATAGTGGCATGGTGAACCCCTTCTTGTAAAGCTCCCCATTCACTAAAGTAAACCTTACACTCTGGATTCTGATCTTTCGAGCAGCTTCTTTGTCATCCGGAAGAGTCCCTTCTACCAAATATCATTTGATCGGAGACCTCCAATCTTCGCCAACTTCAATCTCTAACACATCATTCTCCTCTATACTAGGCCTCTCTAGCCTCTCTACTTTTACTAATCTTCTAGTTGCTTCTTTAGAAGACGCCAACTTAGACAAAGCATCAGCTTGATTATTTTTTGACCGATTAATTTGGGTAAGCTAAAATTTATCAAATGATTGGGCTAAAGTCTGGACCCTCTGCAGATATGGAACAATGGAGGATTCCCGGGTTTCAAATTATCCTTTAAACTGATTGACATCTAGCTAAGAATCACTATAAGCTAACAAGTTCTTAACCTGGAGCTCCTTCGCCAACTTCATACCCCCGATCAGAGTTTCATATTCGGCCACATTGTTAGAACAGGGGAAATTAAAGCGTAGGGAATACTCAAGCATTTCTCCTTCCAGTGATTCTTAGGTCTTCTCGACAAGTGCACTCGACTATGAAATCTGTCAATGCTTGTGCTCTGATGGCTTGACGAGGCTGAAAACTGATGTCATACTCGCTGAGCTCAACAGCCCATTTCACTAATCGCCCTGAATGTTCTGACTTTTGCAGTGTTTGTTTCAGAGGTTGATCTGTCAATACCACTATTGAATGTGCTTGGAAATAGGGACGCAGCTTTCTTGCAGCCATGACCAGTGCTAAGGCTACTTTCTCAACTCGCGGGTACCTTATTTTCGCATCTAAGAGTACTTTACTCACATAATAGATTGGTCTATCTCCATCAACAGTTTTCCTTAATAGCACCACACTCACTGCCTTGTCTCCTATACCCAGATACACAAATAAGTGCTCTCCAGTTAGAGGTCTCGATAGCAATGGGAGTTCCCTTAAGTACTCCTTCAATTCCTCAAAGGTCCTCTGACATTCTTCGGTCCATTCAAAGTTCTGCCCACCTCATAGTGTCTTGAAAAAGGATAGGCTTCACTCGGCTGATTTTGACAAAAAGCGATTTGGTGCAACTACTCTCCCTGTTAATCTTTACACTTCTTTGAGGGTAACTGGAGGTTTCATATCCAGAATGACTTGTACCTTTTCAGGATTAGCCTTAATCCCTCGACTAGTTATCATGAAGCCCAAGAATTTTTCGGATTGAACCCCGAAAGAGCATTTACATGGATTAGCTTCATATCATACTTTCTCAAGACTGCCAGGACCTTGGATAATTTCGAGGCATGATACTCTCCTTCTTTACTTTTTACAATCATGTCGTCTACATAAGCTTCCACAGTGTCTCCGAGCAAATCCCTGAATATTTTGTTCACCATGCTCTGATATGTAGCCCCTACGTTTTTTAAGCCAAATGGCATTACTCTATAACAATAAGTACCATTGTCTGTAATAAAAGACATTTTTTCTTCATCAACAGGATGCATTGAGATCTGATGGTAACTAGAAAAAGCATCCAAAAAGCTAAGTAACTCATACCCGAAAGTTTCATCCACCAATTTGTTGATTCGAGGCAATGGGTATGAGTCCTTTGGGCATGCCTAATTTAGGTAAGTGAAGTCTACGCACATTCTCTATTTCCCATTAGCTTTTTTCACCATTACCACATTCGACAGTCAGTCCGGATACAGAACTTCTCGAATGAATCCGACTTTAAGCAGCTTTTCGATCTCTTCCTCTATAACTTGCTGCCTTTCCGGGGTGAAGTTCCTTTTCTTTTGCTTGACAGGTTTAGCCCAAGGTAACACACTGAGCTCATGACAGATCACTGTAGGATCAATTCCAGGCATGTCAGTGAGGGTCCATGCGAAAATATCAACATTGTCTTTCAAACATTTTACTAATTCCTCCTTGACCTCAGACTTCAGTTGGCTCTCGATATACAACTTCTTTTCCTCATCAGTTGCCAACTTAACCTCCTCTAATTCTTCCATGGGCTTAGGTTTGGGCGATTCAGCAATTGTAAGGGTTTCCTTTCTTTGCATACCCTTACATGTGGTGGATGCAACATTGCATGTTCTCGCCCTCATTTGATCTCCCCTTATTTGTCCTATTCCTTCAGGAGTGAAAAACTTCATCAGCAAATAACAAGGGGAAAGCACAGCCCTCATGTCATTCAATAGTGGTCTTCCAAAGATAATGTTGTACGCCAGGGAAGTTGACCTTACCACCATAAATAAAACTTATCTTGTCACACATCTAGGACTCTCTCCCAAGGTAACAAGCAACTCAATGGATCCGGCTACTTTCACCTTCTCGCCTGTAAATCCAAAGAGTGGGGTGGTTACGGGCTTAAGCCGGTCTTCGCTCAAATTCATTTTTTCGAAACAATTTCAATAGATAAGATTCACTGAACTCCCATGATCTACCGAAATCTGGCTCACTGGGTGTTTAGCCACTACTGCCGATATGACCATGGGGTCATCGTGGGGAATAATCACGTCCCCTTGATCGGCAGGCGTGAACATAATTGCCTCTTCATTCTTGTCAACTTTCATAACAGAACGGATCTGATACGCTTGTCTAGCGTAAGTCTTCCTTGAGGCCGACGAGTAACCTGCCCTTCCTTCTCCTCCTGAGATTACATTAATAGCAGCTCTGGTAGGTTCATTGTCAACCTCCCGATTCCTATGCTCCCTTGGTCTCACTCCATTTCTCCTTTCTTCATTTCTCCTCCCGTTTTCCTTGTTATCATAGCGCCTGTCGCGCAATCTATGATCTTTCTGGCCTCGTGGAAGGTTCTGATTCCTTCCGATTATCCGTAAAAAGTGATCTAATCTTCCTTCTCTGGCCAGTTTGTCCAGCTGGTTCATTAAATCTCGACACCTCTCAGTCAAGTGACCATAGGTCGCATGAAAACTGCAATAGGACCTCAAGTCTTGTCCCAAATTCCCTTCAACTTTTTTAGTGAATTGAATCATTCCCGTCCTTTCTATTGCTGCCAAAATTGAAGCTCGTGACTCAGTGAATGACGTATAAGTAGAGTATTTCAACTTGGGAGCTTTACCCGATTTATCCGGTCTTTCAGTGCTTTTATCATTGGGCTCCCTCTCTCGTTTCCTTTCATCTTTACCCTCTCTTGTCGAGATTGTCTTCATCACTTCTTCCTGAGTAATGTATTTGTTTGCTTTGGAAAATAAGTCTGATACCATTGTCGGCTGATCTAGAGATAATGACTCTTGTAACCTCTCAAACCTCGTCCCTTGTAGCATGGCTGTCACTACTACCCCAACTTGTAAATCCTGAATCTCCAGTGTGGCATCACGGAATCGATCTATATAACTCTTGAGTGATTCTCTATTTTCTTGTTTCAAGGTCAGCAGATAGGTAGCATCTTTCCTCTTTTGACTGTTTATCATGAAGGCTCGTAGGAATTCATTCATTAGTTGATCAAAAGATGAAATAGACCCTTCGGGCAAACTATTGAACCACTTTAGCGCATAATCGATTGAAGTCAGGGAGAATGCTCTACACATGATCTCATCCTCCCATCCGTGTAACAACATCAGTGACTCATAGTTTTGAATGTGGTCATAAGGGTCAGTTCTTGTGAGACCCTGTATATGTATAAGGGTATATATGTACATAGAAATGTAAATAGAGTTGTACTATGAATTCATGAGTGAAGTAATGTACACACTTGTAATGAGAGTGGTAATTATACATACAAGTTACATTAAGTATGAATGTGAAGAAATGGACTTAAACATGTGGAGAATGTGTGTAGAATGGATTATGAGTAGTTTGGTAAAATGGAAGTAGAATTGCATAGGATGTGCACTTCCATTTTTGTTTATATTAAGTACCATTGGTCATACAAAGATTCTACACAAGTTTTAATGTGTATGAAGTGAGGATGGATGCCATTTTCAAGTCTCAAAGATAAATGGATGAGAAAAGGATCATGGTAGCAAATTAAGGATGTTTGGTAAGTGTTACTGCAGAAGAACTGCAGAAAATCTGGAAATTGTGAAGGACAGATCGATCTCATGAGATGAGAGATCGATCTGGAAGAGCCAGAATGCTCTTATTTGGGCAAAGGAATAGAGCAGATCGATCTCCAATGGAGCCAGATCGATCTCCTAAGCATTCTGTAGTGAAAAGATCGATCCTCAAGCACCCAGATCGATCTCCTTAGCTCTCTGTTTGGGAGCAGATCGATCTCATGCTTCGACAGATCGATCTCATGCTTAAAATACCATGAAAAAGAGGGATTTAAGGGGACCAGATCGATCTCCTCTTGGACCAGATCGATCTCCTCAAGCTATTTCTATATAAGGAGTGCTAAAAATCAAAAAATTTCGGGAAAAACACTAACCTTCCACTTTTAACCCAAAAACCTAACTTTCTCTCTCTAAAATCAGCCATTTTCAGTGAGGTTTGAAGAGAGACCATTAGAGGCAAAGTTGTTCTTATCAAAGAGAAGAACAACATAGTTGGAAGGTATTTTCCCATTGTTGGTATTGAAGGAGTTAAGGGCATTGCCATTTGGAGCAAGAAGAGAAATCAAATTGGGTAAGATTCTAACACTCCAACTATGGTACATTGTTTATATAATTGATTTTGGAGTTGTTTGGCATGAGTATGGATGGTTAGTGATGTTGCCTACCTGACAACAACAGTGCTTTGCTTTCCACGTGATCGGATTGTACTGTTGACGGTTAATTCAATCGTCACAGTTTGCTCCACGCGTTCTTCGTATATCCTGAAAAAACAACAGGAATCAGAGGGGGCAGGGATTATTCCCTGCACGCGCACTCCGACGATCAAGTCAGTGATCGGGAGTTGGTGTATGTATGTAAGAAAAGGAGAGTTTATGGCTTAAATCAGAGTGTTTAAGTGTTCTCCCTGTTTTTCTTGAATTTTGGATTCTTCTCTCCCCGATCTCCTCCTTCAGAGGGCTCACCTCATATTTATAGGCTTCTGAGTCGGTTCGGGCTGAGGCCTAGGCGCGTGTCTGGGCCGCGACAGAGTGGTAGAGCACTCTGTCGCGCTTCTGTGCGAGAGACTCTGGAGACTCTGCCCCAGGCCGTGCGAGAGACTCTGGGGACTCTGCCCCAGGCGTGCGGGAGACTCTGGGGACTCTGCCCCAGGCCGTGCGAGAGACTCTGGGGACTCTGGGTACTCTGCCCCAGGCTGTGCGGGAGACTCTGGCGCATACAGTGCGGGAGACCTCTGTCGGGGACCTCTACCGCGGTCTGTGCGGGAGACTCTGGCGACTCTGCCCCAGGCCGTGCGAAAGACTCTGGGGACTCTGGGTACTCTGCCCCAGGCTGTGCGGGAGACTCTGGCGCATACAGTGCGGGAGACCTCTGTCGGGGACCTCTACCGCGGTCTGTGCGGGAGACTCTGGCGACTCTGCCCCAGGCCGTGCGGGAGACTCTGGCGCATACAGTGCGGGAGACCTCTGTCGGGGACCTCTACCGCGGTCTGTGCGGGAGACTATACCGCCTACCGCGCGGGGACCTCTACCGCGGTCTGTGCGAGAGTCCTCTGCCGTGCATGGGCGATGGAGATCTGTCGCTAACGATGCGCGGCAGACTGTGAAGCGATAGACTCCTCTCGCGTCAAACACTCTGTCGCACCTCTGGGAACGGTGTCGCATAGTGCTTCTGTCGCCAATCTGCCACGTGGCCTGTTCTTGGATCGACACGTGGCAGGCAGATAGTTGCACACGTGGATCCGGTGACACGACCACATCAATTGCTCCCCACTCTTTGGCGGGAATTTTTCCCGCCAAAGAGGATCTGGGTCCGGTGTTTCGCGGGCCGGGTCGGACCTCCGCGTGTGTGTGTACCCAGGCGATCCTCTATAAATACTGGGCCCCTGACGTCCTTGTCGCCACTGAATTCTCTCGCAAGGACACTCTGTCGCGACTCTCAGGTACTCTGTCGCAAGTCCTTCGCCATACTGTCGTAACTCTGCCGCGAGACTGCTCACTGTGTCGCTAGTCTGCCGCGGATTTTCACACTCTGCCGCGAGTTCTGTTTCCATTACCTTAGGTAATTTTTCGTAGCCCGTAATCCCACTTCTTTGATCTACGAGCTTCTAAGATGGCTGGACATGGTATAGGAAAGCAAATCGATCTAGGTGTTAAGTCGACTTTAAGGGAAGCCGACGTTCAAGACCTAGAATCTCGATTTCCTTTGTCCGAGGGATACACTTATAGACTCCCAACCCCTCAGGAGAGCGACATACGTCGTGTGTCTGACGGGGTTGTCGTTTTTAGGGCAGCTTTGGAGTTAGGACTCCGCTTCCCGTTGTCCGACTTTGGGGCTTCCTTTCTCAGGACGCACAGGGTATCCCCGGGGCAACTGCATCCTCATGCATGGATGCAATTGGTAGCATTCACTGTGCACTGCCATTTAAGGGGCGTCCCTCCGTCTCTTCCTCTTTTTGAAGTATTCTTTAGGCTTCGAGGGAGCCCCGGCTTAGTGCCTTACTCGCTTCAGCGGGTGTACCAGCCTGGTTTTGAGAACCGATTATTTGAGAAACCTGCTAACAAGCTTCATGGTTTCGAGACAGAATGGCTGGTTATGGAAGTGCCCGAGGGCCTGGATATCCCTACTCGTTGGGAGAATAGGCACGAAATCCCCAAGGGTCCCCGGGTTGCAACACTTAGGGAGCAGTTGTCTTCTGATATCGACAAATTGCTGGTCCCTCATCCCCTTAGCCTGGACACCCTTGTATCAAATGAAAATTTGATATTAGCAGGCTGGGGTGTGGGTCCGGTCCCTGTTACCGGACCCTCTGTTCCGTCGTCAGATCCTCTGCCTTCGGCTTCTCTCGAGTTAAATCCTGAAGCTCCTAGGCCACAAGAGGATGTAGGGGGCACCAATCTGGAACCCAGCTCTGGTAGCGAACCCTTAGCCGATCTCACTGGTTGGGAAGGGTTCGGCTCCACTTTCATTGTGCTTCCAGACGACGAGGGGATAAATATCGAGTCCCTTCAGGAGCACTTAAACTCTCCTGACGATAACTTTTATTTTTTCCCTCTACTTATTATTTTTGATCAATTTATTAACCATTGATCTTCTTTTTCTTTTTTGCAGACATGAGTCATTTCCGGCAATCATTAGGTCGCCAGGTTTCTGAGGCTGGTCCTTCCAGCGCTCCTGCCAGGAAGAGGCATCGTTTGGCTGACGATGTCCCGAGTGAGGCACCAGTCCCCTCTCATCCATCTCACGCTCGGACCCCTCCAGTTTTTAGGCAAGCGATGCCTCCCCCTCCTTCAGAGCAGAGAGATTTATCTCGAGATAGGGGGAGAGTTGCCTCGTCTTCACGGGGGGCTTCCGGATCATCCGGGCGATCACGCTCTGAGGAGCGCGCGGAATGCAATATCGTTCCGTCTCAGCGGAAGAATAGAAAGCGCCTGTATATCGAGAGTTCGATGAGAAGCAGGCCGATATTGCCCAGGATAGGTCCTACCGACGAGAGGCCTTATTCCGTGGATGGGGGGAATATTATGAGAGGCCACGAATTCCGAGTCTACCCCGGGGTTCGTGATAATGATGTTCTGGACACTCCCGGGGTGGCCTCTCGGTTGAGCTGGTCAACTATCCTTCCTCGAGATGAGGCAAGGATATTCAGAAACTACCCCGAGGGGGAAGACTTAGCCGACATTGAGGCGTTGAGGGTAAGTTTCTGATTTCTTCTCTTTTTGATTGCTTTTTGCAGCATGCTTTGAGTCTAACATTTTTGCATTTTTGCGCAGCTGGCTCAACGAACCGCGGCAAATAATGCCCAACATCGGGCTTACCGGGAGCGAGCCGACAGAGAGATCCGGGAGTTGAGGGACAAAGTTATGGAGCTACAGAACACGGTCAACAACTTGTCCCCTCTTCCGGATTTAGTTCGAAGCCTGGAGGAGCAGCTTGCTAAGGCTCATCAAGACCTTGGTCTTGCCAAGGGGGATCTCACAGTGGAGACGGCTCGGTCTAGTAAACTCCAAGAGGACCTGCAGGAGGCTCATTCTGAGTTAGACCGTATGCAATCCAACTATATGTCTACGCTCACTCGGAATCAAGAACTCGAGCAGCGTGTTGGTGAGTTGGAAGGCCAAACTGCTCCTGTACTATCCCAGGCCGAAATTGACAGCATACGGGCCGAGGCCGTAAAGGAGTATCGTCTCTCCAAAGACTGCTTGAGGCGGAAGGAAGACTTCTCCAACCCTTATGTCAAGTACGGGTTCTACCTGGCCCGATCTTGGCTAGAAGCACATAGGGAGGGAGAGGAATTTCCTGAGCTCCAATATACCCCTGATGCGATGCTCTTTGAGGCCCCTGATTGGACCAAGTACGAGCCCGAGGCTGAGCCTGCGGACGAGCTGTTCAAGAGGACTGCTCAGGACGATCTCGTCAACCTTGCTGGTCCTTGGGAGCCCGCGGATCTAGACGGTGGTCCTGAGCCTATAGAAGCCCTCTTTGATTTAGACGGCGAGGAGGGCGAGCAGTCCCTTGGGAGTGAAGGTTTTGCAGCTGATCCCCAGCTTCCTCCCGGAGAGTAGATAGGGATTTTTGCTTTTTTATTTTTTGTATTTCATTTCAAGTACTTTGTTTTTTGTTTTAACTTTGTACTTTTGTCGAAATACAATTGTAAAGATCTGTTTAAGATCTGTTTGTACCGACACTTGAATGAAATGAAATTGAGATTTTTGTTCATGCTTTGTCTTGCACTACTTCTCTAATTGTCATTTATCATTCTTTGTCTGATTGTTTCTGTTGCTTTGCTTGTATATACCTTGCTTGTATATAGCTTTGTATTGATATTCATGTATGCTCCCCAATTCTTGATAGAAAGGTATACTTTCAGGAAGAATTTTTTGTGCAAACGTGGAGTTGTTTAAGGCTTGAGTACTATGACGTGAAGGCGTCTTTAGTTTTTATAGCCTTAGTATTTTGATTACCTGACCACGGTGACGCGTAGCGTCTTAGGCCTTGATGGTTAATTGAATGCTTTATGCCTGGCCTTAGTGACGCATTGCGTCTCGGGCTCTTACGGCTCTTTTGAGTATACGCCTGGCCAAAGTGACGCAAAGCGTCTCAGGCTTTTACGGCTTTAGTGCTAGCCCGTTGGTAGCCTGCGTTCGCAGGGCCCGAACCAACTACGCCCGGCCACAGTGACGCATAGTGTCTCAGGCTTTGACGGCTTTAGTGCTAGCCCGTTGGTAGCCTGCGTTCGCAGGGCCCGAACCAACTACGCCCGGCCACAGTGACGCATAGTGTCTCAGGCTTTGACGGCTTTAGTGCTAGCCCGTTGGTAGCCTGCGTTCGCAGGGCCCGAACCAACTACGCCCGGCCACAGTGACGCAAAGGGTCTCAGGCTCTTACGGCTTTAGGCTTAGCCTGTCGGTAGCCTGCGTTCGCAGGGCCCGAACCAACTACGCTTGGCCATAATGACACAAAGCATCCTAGGCCTTTTTAAGGCTTTGGGTCTAGTCCGTTGGTAGCCTGCGTTCGCAGGGCCCGAACCAAGGGTAGTGTTCTTTGTGAGTCTGACCCGTTGGTAGCCTGCGTTCGCAGGGCCCGAACCAAGGGTAGCGCTCATGTGTTTTATTAACATATGCCTAGCCACAGTGACGCATAGCGTCTCAGGCTCTTACGGCTGGGGTGAATGCATACCTGGCCACAGTGACGCATAGCGTCTCAGGCTCTTACGGTTTCAGAATCCTGTCACGAGATTTTGTCTTACATCTGGTGACAGTGTTAGTAAAACAATAGTGTTTGGGAAGGAAGATGTAGTGGTTATCTCAAATACAACTTCAAGTGATTTGAGTTCCACGTTTTCCCTATCTTCTTCCCTTGTAGAGTTTCCAGAGCGCAGGTGTTAGGTCCGATCTTGCGTCTGATTCTGTAGGGACCTTCCCAGTTGGCTCTGAACTTCCCGTCCTCCTTTAGGGCGTTCGTGATCTGCGACTTTCTGAGCACTAGATCTCCCTCAGACATTGGCCTATCTCTTACCCGACTATTGTAGTAGTTGGCTACCCTTTGTTGATAGGATGCCAATCGAATAGCCGCGGTTTCTCTGTGTTCATCGATTAGGTCCAAGTCTTCCCTTAGAGCTTGAGAGTTTTCTTCCTCTACCAAGGGTACCACCCTTGGTGATATGGCTCCAAGTTCCACGGGGATCAGTGCTTCTGCGCCGTATACAAGACTGAACGGCGTTTCATTAGTCGACACACGGCTGGTGGTACGATATGCCCATAAGACACTAGGCAATTCGTCCACCCAGGCTCCTTTTGCTCTGTCTAGCCTGGTCTTCAGCCCATGGAGGATAATCCGATTACTGACCTCGGCTTGTCCATTAGCTTGAGGATATGACACTGAAGAGATCCTTAGCTGGATGTTGAGGTCTTTACAGAATTCACGGAAGGTGTTGCAATCGAATTGCTTCCCGTGGTCGGCATTTAAGATGCGGGGAATTTCGAATCGACAGATAATGTCCTTCCACACCATTGCCTCCACGTTCTTTTCCGTGATTGTGGCTAAAGGCTGTGCTTCAATCCACTTGGTGAAGTAATCGGTGGCCACTAACAGGAACTTTCTTTGTCCCGTGGCTAAGGGGAAGGGTCCAAGAATATCCAATCCCCATTGTGCAAAAGGAATTGGCTGTACTGCGCCTTGAGAGGGAGTTACTGGGGCTGTTGTGATAGGCGCAAACCTCTGGCATTTATCGCATCTGCGGGTTTGGTCCATTGCATCTTTTTTCAGCGTTGGCCAGTAGAATCCCGATCGCAGTACTTTGGCGGCAAGAGCTCTTGCTCCTAAGTGTTCGCCGCAGATTCCTTCATGCACTTCCGCTAGGGCATATCTAGCTTGTTCCGGTCCCAGACATTTTAGCAGTGGCGATGAGTATCCCCTTTTGTACAGTTCTCCATTGATGAGTGTGAACTTCGCCCCTTGTATTTTCAAGCGACGAGCCTCGTCTTTATTTTGGGGGAATGTACCATCAGTGAGATACTGTTTAAATGGGGATCTCCAATCGTCTCCAACTGCAATGTCACACACTTCGACCTCTTCAATACTTGGTCGTTCAAGCCTCTCCACCTTTACAATCCTTCCTTGTGTTTCTGTGGAGGAGGCCAGCTTAGACAGTGAATCAGCATGTGTGTTTTCGGACCGGTTAATTTGCATCAGCTGAAAGCTTTTGAAAGTCTTGGCCAAGAGTTGGACTTTCATTAAGTAAGGAACCAGCATCGGTTCTCGTACCTCATACTTTCCGCTGAATTGGTTCACCACCAGTTGGGAATCACTGTGTACTACCAAGTGGTGAACCTGTAGTTTCTCCGCTAGTGCCATCCCTGCTATCAAAGCTTCATACTCCGCTATGTTGTTCGAACTAGGGAATCCGAATCGTAGGGAGTATTCGAGGGATTTTCCTTCTGGTGACACCAGGACTATACCCGCTCCACTTCCGTTGGCACTTGATGACCCATCGACATGCAGTAACCATGGGTGAGCCTCCCCTTCACTGCTGTCGTTCGGGATAGTGCATTCCACGATGAAGTCAGCCAGAGCTTGACCTTTGATAGCCTGTCTCGCTTGGAAGGTGATGTCGTATCCCCCAAGCTCCATCGCCCATTTCACTAACCTCCCTGAATGCTCAGGTTTCTGGAGGATCTGTCTTAATGGTTGGTCTGTTAAGACAGTAATGGGATGTGCTTGGAAATACGGACGCAGCTTTCGCGAGGCCATCAAGAGGGCTAATGCTAGCTTTTCGGCCAGTGGATAGCGGGTCTCTGGATCTAATAACACTTTGCTCACATAGTAGATGGGGCAGTGTACCATTTCGTCTTTCTTTAGTAGCACCGCGCTAACGGCGAAATCACCGACTCCCAAATACATATAGAGCTGCTCTGCTTCCAGGGGCCTTGTTAATAGAGGCAACCGCTTCAAGTATTCCTTGAGATCTTCAAAGGCTTTTTGACAATCTTCTGTCCATTCGAAGTTCTTCCCCCCCCGTAGAGTTTTGAAGAAAGGCAAGCTCTTTTCGGCTGATTTCGACAAGAAGCGATTCAGAGCCGCTATTCTGCCTGTCAATCTTTGGACCTCTCTTACGGTGGTTGGGGGTTTCATGTCAATGACAGCCTGTATCTTTTCAGGATTTGCCTCGATGCCCCTGTTAGTGATCATGAAGCCTAGGAATTTTCCTGACCTTACCCCGAAAGAGCACTTTTCGGGGTTTAGCTTCATGTTAAATTTCCTCAATACTTCAAATACCGTGGACATTTGATCAGCATGAGATTCTCCTACGAAGCTCTTGACTATCATGTCGTCCACGTAGGCTTCCATGGTATTTCCCAGAAGATCTTTGAACACTTTGCTCACCATTCGTTGGTAGGTGGCACCCGCGTTCTTTAAACCGAACGGCATTACCCGATAGCAATAGGTTCCGTCATCGGTTATAAAAGAAGTCTTTTCTTCGTCTTCTGGGTGAAGCATGATTTGGTGATACCCGGAGAATGCATCTAAGAAACTGAGGAGTTCGTAGCCGGATGTATCATCTACGAGTCTGTCTATCCGAGGTAGGGGGTATGAATCTTTGGGGCAGGCTTTGTTCAGGTCTGTGAAATCAACACACATTCGCCATTTCCCGCTAGATTTCTTTACCATCACTACATTGGCTAACCACTCAGGGTAATAGACTTCTCGGATGAATCCGGCGCCTAGGAGTTTAGTCACTTCTTCAGTGATTGCTTTTTGTCGCTCCGGGGCGAAACTCCTCTTCTTCTGTTTGACGGGTCTATGTCCGGGTATGATGTTAAGTTCATGGCATATGACTTCGGGACTGATCCCGGGCATGTCGGCTGGGCTCCAGGCGAAGATATCCGAGTTTCTTCTCAGACACTCGACTATCTCCTTTTTCTGTTGCTCGCCCAACTGAGTCCCGATGAATGCCCTTTTTCCGCTATCCCCTTCAGTTAGCGCAATGGCTTCTGTTTCCTCTACAGGTTGGGGCTTAGGCGGATCGTCAATGCATAAGGTTTCTTTCCTCTGTGCTACCTTGTTGGCAGTGGAAGCGAGATAACAAGTACGGGCGCTCTTTTGGTTTCCTCGTACTTGCCCGACTCCGTTGGGAGTGGGAAATTTCATCAACAGATAGCAAGAGGATATTACCGCCCTCATGTCATTCAGCACCGGCCTGCCCAAGATCATGTTGTAGGCGGCGGAGGTGGATCTGACCACCATGAACAACACTTGTCGGGTCACATCCTTCGGGTGCTCGCCGAGGGTCACTGGCAACTCTATGGATCCAGCGACCTTCACTCGCTCACCCGTGAATCCGTACAGCGGTGTCATAACGGGTTTCAACCTATCTTCGGAAATGCTCATTTTCTCAAAGCAATTCCAATAGATCAGGTTCACTGAGCTCCCGTTATCAACCAGGACTCTACTTACCGGGTGTTTGGCCACGACAGTGGATATCACCATAGGGTCATCATGGGGCATGGCGATATCTCCTTTGTCAGCCGGAGTGAACATGATGGGCTCTTCGTCCGCCTGTTCTTCCATAACAACGTTCACCTGATACGCCTGCCTGGCGTAGCTCTTGCGGGATGAAGAAGAGCTTCCCGCGCTTGATTCCCCACCTGCGATGACATTAATCGCGGGGGCTGTAGGCTCGTTGTTTGGCGGATTGGCACGGGGAATTGCAGGCATGACCGCTTCGTTTCTTGGCCTATCCCGTCTATTGTTGTTATTTGCCCCGGTCCGCGGACGGTCATTTCTTTGGTCACGCGGAGGATAACGGGGTCTCTTGCTTCTCCATAAGAAGCGGTTAATCTTGCCCTCTCTGGCCAGTCTTTCTAACTGGTCCATCAAGTCTTTACACCTCTCTGTCGGGTGTCCGTGAGCACAATGAAATTCACAGTAGGCTTCAGAATTTCGGCCTACATCTCCCATCTTCCTCTTGGGGAATTCTAGTAGTCCCGCCCCCTCAATTGCTGCCAGTATTGCAGTACGAGGCTCGCTCAGTCGGGTGTAGCCTTCGTACCTGAGCTTGGGGGTTTTGTCTACTCTCACGGGTCTTTGGGAGCTTCTCTCGGGCGCATCTCTCTCTCTCTTCTTTCCCTCTTTAGCCTCCCTGGGCTGTATCATTTTCATGACTTCTTCTTGAGCCACGTATTTATTAGCCCTGGCAAAGAGATCGGAGATCATTATAGGTTGATCGAGAGAGAGAGATTCTTGCAGCTTCTCCGAGCTTGTCCCTTGCAGCATCGCAGCCAAGGCTACCCCCACTGGTAGATCTTCCACCTCCAAGGTCGTATCTCGGAAGCGATCTACATAACTCTTCAAGGATTCTCGATTTCCTTGTTTAAGCGTGAGTAGGTAGGTAGCGTCTTTCTTCCTTTGGCTATGGATCATGAACACTTTGAGGAACTCATTTCTCAACTCGTCAAAAGAGGAGATTGAAGCTTCACTCAACCCGTTGAACCATTTCAGAGCGTGCCCGGACAATGTGAGAGAAAAGGCTCTACACATGATTTCGTCCTCCCAACCATGAAGCAGCATGAGGGATTCATAACTCTGAATATGGTCGTAGGGATCCGCTTTGCCGGTGTAAGTAGCCATAGAAGGCATTTTGAACTTTTTCGGCAAGGGTTTGTTCATGATCTCCGGACTGAATGGGATCCTCCTCCTTTGTCCATCATCCGGAAACACTAGCTTTTTCTTTTCGAGGATCCTTTGGATGACCTTTTCCACGTCCTCCGACCCTCGAGCTGAGCAAGGTCCTGTCCCTTCCGGTCTAGAAGAGTCCGATTGGTAAATACCTCTTCCAGTACCTCTGACTACGGGACTCGATATCTCGGGACCTTCTTGCGGATAAAAATCTCCTTGTCTCCTTCGCTCCCCAGCTCCACACGCCCTCACGTCATGTTCCAACACAGGGGATGAGCTGCGACAGGTATGGAAACTCTGTCGCCTACGGGCTGCGAGTGAGCTCTGTCGCCTGGCAGCCAGAGGGGAAGTCTGCCGCACATTGGGCAGAGGTGAACTCTGCCGCCTGGCAGCCAGAGGGGAAGTCTGCCGCACATTGGGCAGAGGTGAACTCTGCCGCCTATAAGCGGTAGGAGTGCACCGTCTCGTATGCGATGCAGGATACCTCTGCCGCATGTTGTCCGCGGGAGAGTTCTGTCGACGTTGAGCTACGGGGGAACTCTGCCGCAGAATCGACGAACTCTGCCGATCATAGGACAGAGGGGATGTCTGACGCATGGGAGATGCGGTTGAGCTGTGCCGCCTTTGAGCTCCTGGCGAACTCTGTCGCCGAGGTGCGCCAGGTGGACTCTGTCTCGCTGGATCGACAGTGGCGTTGTATGGCGTTCCTGCCTCTTGTCCAGCGTTTACCAAGCTGGAGGGCTGACCTCTCTCGTAGGTCTGTCTAGGGGTGCATTCCCCCAGTAACTGCTGTACTTCTTGGGGTAAGCTGAACTGGGGGAGAGCCTCTCTGAAGAAGCTCACCATGGCTCTCAGGCTGTCGTAGCCTCTTCATTTTTGCGCTTCAGAGCGTCGAATTCTTCCAGGGAGACTAAGGGTTCTGCTTGAGCCCTTTCACTTTGTCTCTTCCTTCGTTCCGATCTGGCAGGGGGACTTACAGAATTCCGCCCTCCTGTCAACTCTGCTGCGGAACGCGTCCTCACCATTTCAATAGAGAACCTGACTTTTTGTCAAGTTTCCCACAGACGGCGCCAATTGATGTTGCCTACCTGACAACAACAGTGCTTTGCTTTCCACGTGATCGGATTGTACTGTTGACGGTTAATTCAATCGTCACAGTTTGCTCCACGCGTTCTTCGTATATCCTGAAAAAACAACAGGAATCAGAGGGGGCAGGGATTATTCCCTGCACGCGCACTCCGACGATCAAGTCAGTGATCGGGAGTTGGTGTATGTATGTAAGAAAAGGAGAGTTTATGGCTTAAATCAGAGTGTTTAAGTGTTCTCCCTGTTTTTCTTGAATTTTGGATTCTTCTCTCCCCGATCTCCTCCTTCAGAGGGCTCACCTCATATTTATAGGCTTCTGAGTCGGTTCGGGCTGAGGCCCAGGCGCGTGTCTGGGCCGCGACAGAGTGGTAGAGCACTCTGTCGCGCTTCTGTGCGAGAGACTCTGGAGACTCTGCCCCAGGCCGTGCGAGAGACTCTGGGGACTCTGCCCCAGGCGTGCGGGAGACTCTGGGGACTCTGCCCCAGGCCGTGCGAGAGACTCTGGGGACTCTGGGTACTCTGCCCCAGGCTGTGCGGGAGACTCTGGCGCATACAGTGCGGGAGACCTCTGTCGGGGACCTCTACCGCGGTCTGTGCGGGAGACTCTGGCGACTCTGCCCCAGGCCGTGCGAGAGACTCTGGGGACTCTGGGTACTCTGCCCCAGGCTGTGCGGGAGACTCTGGCGCATACAGTGCGGGAGACCTCTGTCGGGGACCTCTACCGCGGTCTGTGCGGGAGACTCTGGCGACTCTGCCCCAGGCCGTGCGGGAGACTCTGGCGCATACAGTGCGGGAGACCTCTGTCGGGGACCTCTACCGCGGTCTGTGCGGGAGACTATACCGCCTGCCGCGCGGGGACCTCTACCGCGGTCTGTGCGAGAGTCCTCTGCCGTGCATGGGCGATGGAGATCTGTCGCTAACGATGCGCGGCAGACTGTGAAGCGATAGACTCCTCTCGCGTCAAACACTCTGTCGCACCTCTGGGAACGGTGTCGCATAGTGCTTCTGTCGCCAATCTGCCACGTGGCCTGTTCTTGGATCGACACGTGGCAGGCAGATAGTTGCACACGTGGATCCGGTGACACGACCACATCAGTTAGAAACTATCTAAATACATTGGAATGATTATGACCTAGAAATGGTCTAGAGTGAGAAAGTGGAATGTATGGAGATTAATGATGAATGAGATATGTAGAAGTTATTAATAGTGTTGTGGTATGATTTTAAGATGTGGTTAGTGGATAAATTGTGAGATTTACCTAAAAGAGGTAAAATGTGGATGAAGGCATTTGTAAAATGCATAAGTGAATAATATTGACTAGTGAGGTCAATTATGGGTTAAATACATTAACTCAATTGATTTAATGAATGAATCGCAGCTTCCGAGGATACGCCGAGGCGAGTTGAGCCAAGAGCGTGAGAAGCTAAAAGGAAAGGAGTCACACCAAGTAAATCGAGGTAAGGGAATTGTGTGGACTCTTAAAGATATCTATGCGCAATTTGGGCGCTTAAATGTTTTGCTAGAATGCATGAGATTAGGAAATGATGTTGGGTAATTGAAGGGTAAAAGTTGGGAGTTTGAGAAATGTGCAGGAAAACAAAAGCATATTGCTTTGAAAATCATGTTTTATTGCTTTTTAGCAAATGATTGGTAGGTTGGCTGACATTGAAATGATTTGCAAAAGAAATGAGTGTGTTTTGGTTTTGTTAACCATACTTTGCAAAGTTTTGAGCCACCTACATGATTTCGTGAGTATGAAAGCGTGTTAGAGTATGACTCGCACAAGATTTGACGTGTTTTATACACATGAGTGCAAGAGGCACTAGTTTTCACATGGATTTCATAATTGTTTTGGCATTGTGCTTAGAGTTTGTCTCGCACTAGATGCCCACCTTGCATGTTGCCGTGTTTGGAGCTTCGAGTAGACTGGGTGTCACATCGATTAAATAGGCTCACATGTGCATTGTTTTGACATGATTAATTAGTCGTGTTAGGAGCTTCAGGTAGACAAGAGGTCGTACCGATTAAATAGGCTCACACGTGCGTTTGAGATGTGGCGTGTATGATGTGTTGATTGGGTCTACGGAATACGTTGTACCGTGCATGTAGCATGGAGTACATTGTACCGTGTTGAGATGTGATGTGCCGTCTTCAGACGGGATCTGCTATGGACCGGTAGGTAGGATTTGACCCACCTCCCGTGTGGAAGCAGATAGTGGTGATATCCCGCACACCTGATCCGTGTAGCCAGTATCACAGGTTATGTACATAGGCTTTGAGGTTATTACCTATTGTTGAACTGCCTATCTCACATGTCTACTGCTGTTTGAGAATAAATCCATGTTTGAAAATGATTTGTGGGTCAGGAAAGTCCGAGGGATGGGCCGAGACCTGACCAGTGATGAATTGATTTGTTAATGGTTTTAAAGTGCACGGATGCATGATGTTTAATGCCATGCTTTATTGTGAAAATGCATGATGGGTAATGCCATGCTTTTATTGTGAATTATGCATGATGATTTATACCATGCTTTGAGTTGAAATGTGCACTTGATTTTAATAGCATGAATGCTTTACATACCATTAACACAATCATACACTCATGTTTTGGGATAAATAATGAATGAAATGCTTTTGAGCATGGCATCACGATCACGTAGATAGTGCAGTATCTACCTGTTCGCATGATTGCCTTACTGAGCGTGTGGTTTGCTCACCCCCTTTATTTTCCCCCTCTCTACAGAGATTTGAGTATAGATTGAGCGTGACTGGAGGCGTTCCCTTTTGGTAATCCGCTGCATCCCATCACTAAAGGTATACACACTTGGATTATTTTGTATCTAAACTAGACATAGCACAGTAGCATTTTGTATGTAACTACTGGGGATGTAAAACAATGTAAACACATGTAACAACTCTGATATATATACATTTATACAAGTGTTTACTCATAAATAATGTTTCAAATTGAATTGGTATGGTGGAGTGAGTTAGACGTCGACACACAGCCCAACTGTTATGAGTGTGGTTGTTCACGATCGAGGAAGGATGATTAAAGATTGATGCATGAAAATGCGAAAAATTTGTACGTATTTTGGTAAGTTGAGGGTCGTGATAGTTCTTCCTGTAGACGCTGTTACCTGAGGCATCTTGAACTTTGGGGGCAATGGTTTTCTTATAATAGCTGCACTGAATGGGATCCTCCTTCTCTGGTTCTCTTCAACTGGAACCAATCTCTTTTCTTCTAGAATGTGTTCCACCATTTTCTTCATGTCGGTAGCATCTTGTGCGACTGAATTGGCTTGATCATAATCAAGATTCTCTCTCCCTTTTTCTGATGGATCATGAGTTTGGTTTTGATGGGTATGAGATTAAAAATTTACCATTGCAGTTTCAAGATTCCAAGTTGGATTCATCTCTGATCTTCTTCTTTTGGCTTGAGGTCCCACCATTTCGGCCTCTTCCTCATCCATGTATCCTGAGTCCACGCCTTCGGGACTTTCAAGACTCACCATATTTTGGCGACTCAAACTTCCAGTAATTTTTCGTACTGAGTCTCTCATTCTGTGACGCTTTGGTCCCCCCACAACCTGATACCTTCCACCCGTTGCTATTCTGCGCCTGAGATCTTGTACACCTTGGCGTCTCACTCCTTCTGCAGCCTCCTGCATAAGGTTTACTGCAGCATCTTATAACAAGTCTTCCGCGACTATGCCAACAGGGTCTCGTGCGGTGCCGCCTATTTCTCTCATGCCATGAATGTCACGTGGAACACCAGCATTGTTTGACATACCCTAGGGGCTTCACGTCATGCTGCCAATATCTCACCGGTCGCGTATTTCTCTAGTCCTGGAAATGTCTGCAATGTCGGGAATGTTTGGATACCGGTGATGTCTTGACTGCTGGGAATAGATCGCGGTAGGCCTCCATTTTCCCTCATGCCGGGAAGGACGCGCGGCATGCCACCATGGTTCGTCATTCCTTGGGAGATTCCCATCATGCGGCCAATGCATCCCAGGTCGCGAGTGTTTCCAATGTCGAGAATATCTCCCATTCTATGTGGGGATCGTGACATACCATCACCGGGAATGGTTCGCGGCATGCCTTTAACATTCTTCATGCCTAGAATGATTCGCAGTATGCCTTCATTGTTATGCACACCGGGAACAGTTCGCGACATGCCTTCAACATTCTCCATGCCAGGAAGAGTTCACGGCATGCCTTTAGCATTCTCCATGCCGGGAAGGGTTCGCGGCATGCCTTCAGCATTTTACGAATTTCGACTTTCTTCTACCAAATGTTGGACGGTTGGCGACAAATTCACAAGCGGGAACACACCATTGAATAGGTCCACCATTGTCCGCAAAGCTTGGACGATCTCTTCCCCTTGCTCCGCATAGCTTCGAATTCAGCGACGAGAATCTCCATCATATTTGCTCCCCTCGGCATCATTGCTCCTTCTCCGAAATCAGTCATGGGAAAACTCGTCATGTCTTCACTATCCTCACGTCTGACTGCTGCCGAACGTGTCTGTACCATCTTTTCAGAATGACTTTTTCTACGAATTCTCACAAATGGCGCCACTTGTTGTTGCCAAATACAACAATGATGTATTGCTGACGTCTCCACCTCGATCTTCGTGTCACGTGCTTTAAAATATTTTGCAAGAAATGAAATAATCAGAAGGACGTAGGGGTTGTTCCATGCGTTTGCACTCCGATGCTTAAGTCAGAAAATGATTTTGACAGAGTTTCAGTAAGTAATTGTGTTCTGCTTTAAAGAATAATACCTAACCCCTATTTATAGGGAGTTTTTCTATTCCTTAATTACGCTTTTATCCTTTTATAAAAATGTCACCATACATTTAATGTGGCTCTTATCTGTTTAATTATCTCGTGCATAAGTTCATACTCGAATATACCATGTGACACATTATGATTGGCTGAAATAGCATTGGAATTATTATTCATAACACAATCAATAAAGAAATTCAATGCTACAATTCAATATTCATGATATCAGTAACCCTAAACATCTCTTAAGCATATACATTGCAAATAAGAATATCAAAATAATTCATTATCAAGAAACATACAATATCAGTAGCCAAATTCTTGAAATCAATAATTCTAAATAACAACAATATGACAATTCTAACAACATTTAGTGCATTGCAATAAACCCCAACCCCTCTCCCCAAAAAATCTTACAATAAAAAAATACATTATCAATTTCGATAAAACTCTGAAGCAATCATTAACTATCTTGAAATCGATGAATACACCCTTAATTTGCTTAGTTTTGTTAAGTCGAGTTTCATAATTAGGAATTTTGAAGATCAATAACAATGAATCATAAATATTTACAAATTCTCACCTAATTTTGCCTTTCCTAGTTTTTATTTAACATCAATTTTATTTTCTAAAAAAAACCCTAAAGCCTGATTTTTCAAATTTTAAAAAAATCAAGATTCTATTTTTTGAATTAAAGTACACTTTTACCCTTAACACTAATTCAAAAATGACTTAAAAATTAGATGTTAAATTGAGCATTTAATCATCTAATTATCCTCTCTCTTTTAAGAGAAAAAATAGTTTTATTATTTTTACTAGAATAATAGTTATTCACTCTAAAATATGAGATATATATCATTCATGCAAATTGTATGTAGAATTTTACTTTTTTGAAATTAAAATCAAATAATATCCATTATAAATTTTATATTATATTAGAATTTGAATAATAATTCGATTATTATATGTCAACGATTTTTTATTACTATTTTAAAATCTTCTTAATTATAATTTTTACCTATTAGTTTAATTATTTCTTAAACTTTATAAATTATAACACGAGATCAAAACTAGTAAATACAATGATTCAAAAATCAAATAAGCTCTCCTTTTGTTGTAACCAAAAAAAAAAGCTAGAAGGGCTATTCTGTGCAAAAAATGATGGTAAAAATTTTATTTCTTTTACAATCAAAACTTAATTTAATAATTATTAACTCTCATTAAAAAATAGATTTAAAGTTAAATCTTTTTTTTTGGCCTTTTTATGAAAAAAAATTATTTTTTTGACAAAAGTTCAAAGCAAAAAAAATAAATAAATAAAAAGAAAACATGATATAATTGACTTGCACTTGAAACAACTTCTCCCTCAAGGTTAGGGAGTGGGAAGGATGAGGAAATGGGAGTTAGGGAGCAGAGGGGCATTCCAGTAATTTCAGAATCCGTCTATTTCTGTGCAGTGCAGTGAATTCAGTGGCGTAAAGTACCAATTTTGTGTGCGTTTAAGACCGCTCAATTCCTATAGCCGCAAATTGTGTACGGACATCTTTAATTTATTAGAAATTAAAAACGGAATAAAAATTTCAATTTCAAATTTAATTAAAAAAATCGGCGAAGGCAGAAGAAAATAAGAAGAAACTTTTTTTATAAGTCAAAAAAATAACTATAAATACAAATGTTTGGTTAAACAGAGATAGAAAGATCTTCGGTTTTCTGAAAGAATTTTCATCTCCTTTTTCTTCTCGGTGTGTCTCTGCATAATATTAGGGGTTTTTTTTTTGTCGTTTTGGATCTTCATTCTTTCAACATCAGTTTTCAGGCTCTCATTCTCAGGTTTTCATCTCTCTCTCCTCTTCTCTCTGGATATTAAGTACATAAATTTTTCTATGCGCTTGAATCTTTTATGAGTGGTTGCATTTTCTTTCTGTTTGTTGTCAAACTTAGCAGATCAATTTTGTTTCCTTTTTACTTTCTTTTTGGGAGTTTACCTTTCTACCTCTGATAATTTTGCATTTGGGATTTTTTTGATTGAGTGACGGAAAAAGGCAATTGTTTTTGGTTTTTGCCAAATCAATTTTGGAATAAATCGATATTTTTTATGTATATTAAATTTTGGGTTTTGATATTCAATTTCTTTCAGCTACCAAATAAAGCAATTTGGTTGTTTAACATTGATATGTTGCATTTGGGTGACTGATGATGTAATATTTGACAGCATAATTCATTTTGATGGAAATATATATATATTTTTTTATGGTTTGATCAGGTTTGACAAATTTCATAGTGGAAAATATTTGGCGGATTTTGACGGGGTTTTGAAGTCAATTCTTAGATTTTGATTGTTAAAAATTTTGGAATCTTGGTGGTTGTGAATTGTGATGACTACACGAATATCATGGGCAGATTTGGCTGCGAATTCAGCAGCCGAGAATGTAGGTGTTGGTTCTTCTTCTGCTAGCAACGGAGCTGTTGGTACCACCTCAGGTGCTGGCCGGCCTGTTTATGTCCCTCCACATCTTCGTAATCGCCCACCTTCTGTAGACCCACCTGTTCCTACTTCCACTGGTCAAGCTTCTTGTAGTGACCGACCTGGATATGGCGGATCTCGTTGGGCTGCTCCTAGGAATGATTATAACAACCGAGCAGGGTATGGTAGTGGTAGTTTTGGTGGTCGACTTGGCGGATGGAGCAGAAGTGTTGGTTGGGATCGTGACAGAGACAGGGAAGTCAATCCATTTGGAAATGATGATGATGAAGAGCAAGCCTTCAGTGAGCAAGAGAATACTGGGATTAACTTTGATGCATACGAAGACATTCCCGTTGAGACAAGTGGAGACAACGTGCCACCTCCTGTCAATACTTTTGCAGAGATTGACTTGGGTGAAGGGCTGAATCTAAACATCCGGAGGTGCAAGTATGTGAAGCCAACGCCTGTTCAGCGGTATACCATCCCCATCTCACTTGCAGGGCGGGATTTGATGGCATGTGCACAGACTGGTTCTGGAAAGACAGCTGCCTTTTGTTTTCCAATTATCAGTGGAATTATGAGAGGCCAGGTTCCACAAAGGCCATTACGTGGGGCACGTACAGTATACCCACTAGCTCTTATACTCTCTCCTACCAGGGAGCTCTCAATGCAAGTAGGTATCATATTTTTGACAATTTAAATAATGTGTTCCTATCTTTACTATGGAATTTATTTGTGACTATTATTGCAGATACATGAGGAAGCCAGGAAGTTCTCTTATCAAACGGGTGTTAAGGTGATTGTTGCTTATGGAGGTGCTCCTATTAACCAACAGGTATTTTTTCTCTCCTTTCGTATTTCCTTCCATTTTACTCCTCTTGATCATATTTCTTAAATTTATGAGTTCTATAAATTTCACTCACATGTCTTGTTGCTATTGCTAGCATAAACAAGTTGAAATTCAAGCATCAATCTTGAGCTCTTTTGATTTTGTGTCCTCATTTTTGTCTTAACTTAAATGCTTGAATTATATGTGTTACCATAAGTTGATGGTATTCTATTTGAAAAGCTGAGAGAGTTGGAGAGGGGTGTTGATATTCTTGTAGCAACTCCTGGAAGATTGGTGGACTTGCTAGAGAGGGCTAGAGTTTCTCTACAAATGATCAGGTACTTAGCCCTTGATGAGGCAGACAGAATGCTGGACATGGGTTTTGAGCCTCAAATAAGAAAAATTGTGGAACAAATGGACATGCCTCCTCCTGGTGTTAGACAAACAATGCTATTCAGTGCCACCTTTCCAAAAGAGATACAGGTTACTCCTATTTTTGTAATGAATCATTTATTATTTTCCTGCAAGTATTTACATATTATGAATTTTCAATGCTTTAATCATGAGTTATCTCTTTATATTAGGAAGTTCTTTATTAGATTCATACATGTCATGGCATGCATATGTATTGTAATAGTGATTATTGAAGATCATTCTTTGTTATTTGGTCTTGAGCTCGGATAGAGGAGCGTTGGTGGTAGGTTTGGACAACCAGCCAGTTAAAACTTGTCTAATTTTTAGGAGATGAACTAATATATGAAATTCGTTGGGGCATTTCCTACTTAGCGGGGCGATGCATCGGAGCCCGAGTATAGTGAAAAATGTGCAAGGTTGCTATGTGGTCGCTTGGAAGGGATATGACACATCGACGTCTGGATGTGGTGCCCAATAGCCAAAGGTTTCCACATCGTAATGGACGGGGTGGATAAAGAAGCCAATCCATAATCATAAACTTAGGTTAGAATCTTGGAATATAGGTACGTTTCATGGTAAGTTAGTGGAGATTTGTGAGGCTATGTGTAGGAAGAGAGTTAATATCTTGTGTTCCTAAGAAACCAAATGGGTTGGGGAGAAGTTTAGGGAGATAGCACCTTGGCGCTATAAGCTTTTGTATACAGGGAAGGATAGAGATCGAAATGGTATAGGTATTATCATAGATAAAGAATATCAAAGGGATGTTGTACAAGTTAAGAGATAAGGGAATAAAATTATTTTGGTTAAGCTAGTTTTAGGAGGGGATGTTTTGTTTGTTTTTAGTGCATATGCACCACAGATAGAACTTGATAATATTAGTAAAAGATAGTTTTGGAAGGATTTAGATAGGATAGTATAAGAAGTACCTGTAGGAGAGAAACCTTTGTATTGGTGGAGATTGGCTATGTAAGTGCTAGTAGCGAGGGTTTTGAGAGCGTACATGGAGGTTTTAGTTTAGGTGTAAGAAATGAAGGTGGAGACACTATCTTAGATTTTGCTTTATCTTATGACCTAATCCTAGTGAATACACTGTTTAGGAAGAGAGAACCTCACTTTATAACCTTTAAGAGTGGATTGTACGCTAGTCAGATAGACTTCTTTTTGACTAGGAGGAGGGATAGACACAGTTGTCTATACTGCAAAGTATCCCAGATGAGAGTATTATCGCACAACATAGACTACTAGTACTAGAACTAAAAATTCATAAACGACATTGTAAGAACCAATAAGGAATCGATGATGGAAGCTAAAAGAAGATTGTCGTAAAGTATGTAGAAACAGTTGAGCCCAGAAAAAATATTGGACAATAGAGGAGAACTCGAATACAATGTGTAACAAGATAGCAAAATACCTTTGGGAGGTGGGTAAGGAGATACTAGGAGTATCAAACGGAAAAGCACCGACTGGAAAGGATGCAACATGGTGGACTAAATCAGTTAAGGAACTATAAAGATTCAAAGATTTTTACAAGGCTTTGAATACGGACAGCACGAAGAGAGTTTTACGAAATACAAGTTAGCTAGGAAGGAGGCAAAGAGGTTGGTGGCAAAAGCTAAGGTGAAGGTTGTGGAAGAGATTAATATCAAGTTGGGCACAAAGGAGGAAGAGAAAGAGATATATAGATTGGCGTGAGCAAGAGAGAGGAGTTGGGACTTAGGAGTGGTGAAATGTATAAAGGATGAGTACAAAAAAATTCTAGTTAAGGACAATGATATTAAATAAAGGTGGTGTGATTATTTCAACAAGCTATTCAACGACGGACAGTCAAATTGTGGCCAATATCTCAGTGCCTCTCGAGGATTTGAATCGATGTTTTATGCGTGAAATCGAACAGATAGAGGTAAAGGAGCACTAAAGAGGATGAAGACAGGGAAAGTTGTTGGGCCTAATGACATTCCTGTTGAAATTTGAAAATGTCTTGGAGAGGTTGGAGTTAGGTGGTTGACAAATCTTTTTATTAACATTTGGCACGCTAACAACCTGAGGAATGGAGAAAGAGTGCATTGGTACCTCTCTATAAGAACAAGGGAGATATTCAAAGATGTTCCAATTATTGAGGCATAAAACTAATGAGTCACACGATAAAATTATAGGAAAGAGTGATAGAATAAAGATTAAGAAAGATTGTAGAGATATCGGAGAACCAATTTGGTTTTATGCCTAGCCGATCAACTATGAAAGCGATACACTTGCTTAGACAACTTGTGGAGCGTTCTCAAGTACAAGAGAAAGATGTTCATATGATCTTTATAGATTTGGAGAAAGCATATGATAAAGTGCCTAGGGAGGTATTATGGTGGTCTTTAATGAAGAAAAGAGTCCCCGTGAAATATATTAAAATAATTAAGGATATATATGGAGATGGAAGAATACATGTGAGGATGTGTGGAGGGCAAACAAGTGAATTTTCTATCACAGTAGGGCTACATGAAGGGTTGGCGTTAAGTCCCTTTTTGTTTGCTACAGTAATAGACGAGCTGACAAAATCCATTCAAGATAATGTACCTTGGTGTATGATATTTTCAGATGATATTGTCTTATGTGCTGAGACTAGAGTGGAAGTTAATATTAAGTTAAAACTATGGACACAGACGTTAGAGTCAAGAGGATTCAAATTAAGCGGAGCAAAGATTGAATACATGGAGTGTGAATTCTGTCCAAATAGAGAGGAAGATAGAAATATAGTAATGCTAGATGAGGTGGCGATCCCGAAGCGGGATCATTTTAGATATTTCGGGTCGATCGTTCAGATGGATGGAGTAATTGATGGTGATGTGACCCATAGGATACAGGTTAGTTGGAGTCAGTGGAGAAGTGCTACAGGTGTGTTGTGTGACAATGAAATTCTTATAGGGTTGAAAGGCAAAGTTTTACAGGACAGTTGTTGGACCTACATTACTCTATGACAGTGAATATTGGATAACTAAAGGAGTGCATATATAGAAGATGTGTGAAGCGCAAATGTGAATGTTCCGATGGATGTGCGGATATACGAGAAAAGATAGAATGAGAAATGAAGACATCCGCAGAAAGTTGGAATGACATCTATCGAAGACAAGATGAGTGGAAATCGCTTACGTTGGTTTGGACACATACGACGTAGGCCTATGGACGCTTCAGTTGGAAGAGTGGAGGCTATGAATGATGTAAAAAGGGTCAAGGCTAGGGGAAGACCGAAATAGACTTGGAAGGAAGTAATCCGAAAAGATATGGCGAAATAGGAGTTGGAAGAACACATTGCATTAGATAGGAATGAGTGGAGGAGGAGAATTTATGTTGACGACTTAGCGTGAATTTTTATATTAGTTTATATAGCCTATCCTAGTATTGGGATAAAGGTTCTAACGATGATGATGACTATGATGATTCTTTGTTATTTGGCATTGATTCTGTTGGAATTTTCTGTATTGGTTACGAGAGAGAGGGAGAGAGAGAGAGCACTACAGCTAGAACCTAAGTTTTTAGCCTTCCTGCCACTTGAACTCCAACCAAGTTGCTACTATAATGGAATATTATTTGGAGCGTGTATATTGTGCATTTTGGTAATTGTTTACCTTTTAATTTTTGTTGCATGCAGAGACTGGCCGCTGATTTTCTTGCAAATTATATTTTCTTGGCTGTGGGGCGAGTTGGATCAAGTACTGAATTGATTATCCAGAGAGTAGAGCTTGTTCATGAGTCAGACAAAAGAAGTCACCTTATGGACCTTCTTCATGCTCAGAAAGCAAATGGTGTTCAGGGGAAGGTACTAATGATTTGGAGTTGTGGTACTTCGTCCTAATGATGTTAATGGAAATTCCTGTATGACTCAGATTTAGGTTTATTTGTAGATCATTTGTCTGCTCTATTCTTTTGTGAATTTGACTGTAGTTTCCTTTTCGGATAACTTTTTAATTTTAATCTTACAGCAAGCTCTTACATTAGTCTTTGTTGAGACAAAAAAGGGAGCTGATTCACTGGAACATTGGCTGTGCATGAATGGTTTTCCTGCAACTACCATTCATGGTGATAGAACCCAGCAGGTAAATATGCATATTTTTGTTTGCCTTTGTTAGTTTTTTTATTTGTACATGGTACTTTGAGTTAAATTGTTAGTAACATGGATGGAAGTGTATTTAAACCCTAAAATATTTGATTGCGGCTTCTAGTTTTTCAATGGAACTTTATATTTGTATGGCAAGGTATTTAAAGCTGTAGGATTGGATGGTTTTAACAATAAATAAGTGGCTATACTTATTCTATGGAGATCCATGAGTTGGAGATTTGCATTATCTAGACTTGAAGGAAGGAAAAGTTCCTAACTAGAAAAAAGAAGAAGATAACTGTGCAAACTTGTTGCCTTTAATATTGTTGTAGACAGTTGTTTTGTGTTTAAAATTATTGAAAAGCTTAAGCCTGCTTATTTTTATCTTCACTTGTGGGTTTTCCCATCCATGGTTCTTTGCCTAGTGTAGAAGCTTGGAGCTGGATATGTTTTCTGACATATAGAATTAATGTATAATCGATATTTTGGGCGCAGTAAATCTTTGGGCCTGGCCACCCTCTTTGAGTTTCTACCAAATGCCCTTCTTAGGAGAGTTGATTGATATTTTGTTACAAATATGTCTCCTTAAAGATCATCAACATTGATCCCCATATGATATATCTGAGAAGTCTGAGCTTGTCATGCTTATGTGCATAACTGAGGTGTGGTAGTAGTTTCAATAGATTCCCTTATGGTTCAGTTAGTGTGAAACATCTAGAATGTCAAACTACTTCAGGTTTTCTTTTGGTTGAAACCCAAGGCTTTTCTTAGAACAAAATCCATAGGAATTATGACCTGATTACTCATGCATGCAACTGTTAGGTGGACCTTTTGTGTTCTTTTAGACTTCTATAATGTAGATAGAGTAACACTTGATTGTATCTGATTTCAATATCTATCAGTTGCCTTATCATTCAAGAAGTCCTTATCAGTTGTCTCCAACCCAATGGAAGATACATTTTCATTCTAGCAAAATTTTGTGACGCTTATAGCAACTGTCAAGATACTTCAGAAGCTTCTTAGGGGAGGACTGTTGGAATAGTTGCCTATATACAATAGAATTTCTCTAAATTAATATTCTTGGAATCCATTACTGAATATTAATTTGAAGTGTTTACCTTTTAAATTGTTATTTTGTCTTAACAATGTATTTGTTAAATTTTCACACTCGTTGAACTTATCTTATAACTCTATAGCATTTAATTTTTTAAAATCTCATTTTAATTGATATACTCCTTAAAAATTTCCTTGCAAATATATCTTAGATAATATATTTATTACTTTTTTAGTTCTTGAAATAAAAAAGCCACAAACTTGGTAACATTTTGCAAATAAATATCTTGAAGTGCTTTCATAGTTTATATATATAAAATTTATTTTGTATTTTTATCAATCATTAATTTGTACGAGAGTCGAGACCAAAATTTTACATTAGGTTTTAAAACGAAATTATTAAGTATTACGATAAAGGAGTTTATTAATTTTCTCTATTTGTCTTATTGGAGATCATGATTTTTTATTTATTTTTTATTGATTTAGAGGTTATTAATTTAAAGGAAATTAATTTAGAGGGGGTTCTGCATCTATAGCTGCATTGCATTTAAGTCGGTGTTGCAGTTAGGGTTTTTTCTTTTTTTTTTTCCTAAGAAATTAAATTTTCATTTTTAAGAAGTGAGAGTAGTTTGGATGAGAGGGCTGAGCAATTTGCAAAACTGTTAGCCATCGGTTGGGAGTTCGAGCATAATTCTCGACGTATCCATCTCAAGTATTTTTGGTGTTTTTGTTTTTATTCTCGTGGCTGGAGGAGATCTCGTAGACAAAAGACATAGGGAAAATTATTTTTGAAAAATGTTTACATTTTTTGAAAAAGTAAATATTTTTTATTGTTTAGATGAATAAATGAAAAAATGATTCTTGTTGTTTGATTTTTTTTTGGGAAAAACTTTTTTTTCCAAATAATATATTAAACACTTGAAACAAAATTATTTATTATTATTTATGTTTATATTTTAAAATATTTAAAAGTATTATTATTAAAACAGTATTTTTTATTAATATAAGAATATTAAAATATTAATAGTATTTATATTATTAAAATAGATTTTTTTATTGAAAGTAATTGTTATTTTATATCATAACAAAAGTATTATTTGTTTATATTTGTTATTAAAATAGTAATATGAATCCATTTCTCATTAAATATTGAAATATTTAAAAAAGTTATATTTTAATAAGAATATTTAATATTATTATAATATAAAATATTATTATATTAATATTAAACACTTAAAGAAAAATTATTTATTATTATGTTAATGTTTTAAAAAAATTTAAAATAGCATTATTAGTAAAATAGTATTTCTATTAATATAATAATTTTAACATATTAATAATATTTATATTATTAAAATAGTTTTTTCTTATATTGTTATATTATATCATAAAAAATGTATTATTTATTTGTATTTATTATTAATATAGGAATATGAATACATTTCTTAGTAAAATATAAATATAATATATTTGAAATTGTAAAATATTAAGAAATTAATAAAATATTCATATTATTAAAATAATATTATTATCATATTAATTAATATTGATAACTTAAAAATAAAAATATTAATTTTTATATTACTGATTATTTATTATTAAAATAATAATATAATATTTTTTATTATTAAAATATTTAAAATTAAAACATTAGATGACTTTTAATTTAATATTTTAATATTTCAATATATTTTAAATTTCTTAATTAAAATTAAATAAAATTTTTATTAATATAATAATATTTCAGGTCTGATCAAATTATGCTTGAGCTTAAAAAAATATTTTCAAGGTCCGACTTTAGCAGTACTATGCTCATGAGCTTGATAAGTAGCCCTTACGCATCAACATGAGACAACTCTTTTTCAAAAATTGTCTTTGTCTTATGGTTTCATTTTTCATTGATCAGGAAGTCATTATCCATTAAACGATCAACTTTCAGCTAAACAAGTCAAACAACAGAAAATGTATAATTTTTTGGACGTGTTTTTTTTGGTTTTTGGTGAAACAAATGAAGTCTTAAATTCTTGTTTATTTTCTCTCTTACGCACATGGTCCTTAATTATCATCGGTTTACTAGTGGTTTCCATTCCATCCTGTGTGCAATTTCTAACCTAGGCTAATTTGATACTTGATATTTGGTTTTCTATGGAGCTCATGTGGAACTCATTTTTGGGGTGCTGGACTTGTATGTATCATCTCTGTTGTTCGATGTTAGTCACTAAGATGTCTATTAATAGACGCCCTGAATTAACTAACACAATTATCAAGTAATGCATTGATATGCAAATGAGTGTGGTGCCAAATATCCATCTGGTTGCGGTTGGATTTCCACATGATGGCAGATTTTAATAAAAGAGTTAGGCCCTATATTCCGAATTATTTATTTACTAGGTGTTTGTAGGTTTCTAGGAATATTAGTTCTTGAAAAATAAAACAGATGGGTTGCTTTGTCTATCCATTCTAGGGATGCCTCTGTCTTTGGCTTGAAATAGTCTTGGCTTGCATCAGTCATTTATTGTGTCATGACTTAAGATTTGACATTCATCACCTTCCTCTCTACTGCACCATTTTCATATTTTGAGAGCATTTTTTTTTCCTATTTTTCACGTATAGAATGCTTCCAACTCTTGCAAGGTGAATTATTTTGGCTGTTTGGCCTTACAGTTCTTTACCTGTTGTTAATATACCCCATTTATTGTGCATATTGCAGGAAAGAGAACAAGCATTACGGTCATTTAAAAGTGGTGCTACCCCAATCTTGGTAGCAACCGATGTTGCAGCCCGTGGTCTTGATATTCCTCATGTTGCACATGTGGTGAACTTTGACCTTCCTAATGATATTGATGACTATGTTCATCGAATTGGGCGCACAGGGCGTGCAGGCAAAACTGGTTTAGCCACAGCCTTCTTCAATGATAACAATGCTTCTTTGGCAAGGTCATTAGCAGATCTAATGCAAGAAGCAAATCAAGAGGTGCCTGCTTGGCTCACTCGATATGCAGCTCGTTCATTTGGAGGGAGTCGTCGTCGTCCTGGGGGAGGCCGATTCGGTGGGCGTGACTTTCGAAGGGAGTCATCTTTCAACAGGGGTGGTTCAGATTACTATGGTGGTGGCAACAGTGCTGGTGGGTATGCTTCTTCCGGTGGGTATGGTGGAGGCTACGGTGCAGGTATTACCAGTGCATGGGATTGAATACTCATTTATTTTAGTACTTTGAGTGTCTAATAGTAGCGGAGACTACTTTACTTTTTGGTTTATGTTTATCTTTTGCTATTAATGTTAACGATTGTCATTAAATACTTTAGGAGGGCTTTGTCAGTATTACAAGGGAGGGGGATGTAAGTTTGGTGTTGACATCCAAGGAGTAGAAGTTGTGTATTGTGTTAGGAGGTGTTGGTGAAGAAACTCTAACCAAAAATTAGGGATCACTTCTTACTCCTTTTTTGCTGTCTTATTTTGATTGTTTACTGGTAATTTTGTTAGGTAATGGGTTGTAGAATATGTAGAGGGAGAGGGAGAGAGAGGATTTCATTTTGGCGATGTCTTCTTTGATCTCAAAGACATGTTCTTTCAGACCCAGTTTGTGGGATGAAATGTTGAGAGGCTCTTGTTTGTACCATTTACGAATCAATGTTCCTCTTTTAAAGTAGTTTGAAGACTTTTTGTAATATTTCACTGGTAACTGAAATAAGTAGGAACCTTTGCGGTTGGCAATATTAGTTGGTAATCTGGTATATAGATTAAAAGTTGTGCTGTGTACCTAACTAACCATTCTTGGTAATTTGTTATAGACCTGCTGCTGGTTGAGTTCTTATTTTAACTAGTATCAGCCTTTCAGAGAATGAATGTGAAAAATGAAACCTTGGGCACTGGGCAGAAATTCAAATCCTATGATACCCATTGCTATTTTGATGATTAGTGATTGGAATGGGTATTTTTAATGTATGAATTGGGAATGCATGCAGTTGTCATTTGGGGCCCTGAATTTAGCTGTATGAAGAGATTATATTAATGTATATATGTTATTGGGTGAATATGTTGTAAACCTTTTCATCCGCATATACGCTATTGAGGTAGTAAGTTGCAAACCAAAGCCACATCAAAGTCAATGGAAGGAAGAAAAATAGACCTATAGCGGAGAATGTTAATATGGTTTTTGCAAGGGAATTTGACTAATGTAAATTTGTTGGATAACATGTTTGACTTTGACAACTGCAGATGAGCCTAAAGATCAGGTACATTTCATCTTATGATCATCTCAACACCATCTCTTACTCCAGATGGACTTTTGATTTGGCCTTTATGGAGTTTAACATCATTTTATTATTATTATTATTATTATTA
Source organism: Firmiana major (assembly GCA_033439115.1). Lineage (NCBI taxonomy): Eukaryota > Viridiplantae > Streptophyta > Magnoliopsida > Malvales > Malvaceae > Firmiana > Firmiana major. The sequence continues at coordinate 50,432,264 of CM065905.1, forward strand.
TTATTCGAAGATTTTAATTATTATTAAAAATCTAAATTGCCCTTCCATAGGCTCTAATTATGATATATCTTCGGCTAAAAGTATGCCTATATACTGTACATGCTAATAATTGTTTTCTGCATGCCTTTGACTTTCAACATATCTTCAAAAAAAGACCTTGATGATTTGAAGTTATTTTAGTTGATACTTTTGGTGATCATACGCACCATTCACGAAGAAATAATTATATAGATTGTAACTAATTTCCAAATGAAGGGCACTTTTTTTTTTTTTTTTTTATTTATAGTGGGGCATCGTGTTGGTAGTGGTGCAGTGGAAGGATACAGGCAAAATAATATAATAGGAGCGTAAAATTTCATTTTTGTTTTTATTTTTAATTTTTTTATTATTTTATTAAAAAAATATATTTTTAAGTGTTTATTAATGTCAATCTCATTGAATTCAACTTCACAATTTATTTAATGTAACCCTTTGTAAAATCATATTTAAAGGATTTGTCAGAAAAAATATAATTAAAAAAATTATAATTATAATCAAGTATTAAATATTCATAAATCACTCTAATAAATCAATCAAATCAAAATATAATTGGACTGTCATTATTTGTTTGTCAGTTAAAATATTTTGTTTTCTTAACAATTTAAGTCTTTTGGTTGAGTGGTTTTTGTATAATATTAGGGATAGAATACTGTGATTATGTTAGGATGGGATATGATTGTCAACTTATGTTTAGTGCATGTATTAAAAGAAAATTTGGATTACAACAACGATTTATTGTTTCAGTGTTATAATGTAGGATGATTTAATCTTTTTAAAAAGTTATCTTTGGTCTCATAAGATTAAGTAATAGATAAACTGTATTTATTTTTTTCTCATAAATTAGATTTAAAAATTAACTTAAATATTTAATAAAATAATAAAGATCCTTATTTAATTGGTTAATCTAAATTGTTTTATTTCTTTTTCATTTTCTCTTTTTCTTTTTTTTTCTTTCTCTTTTTTTCAATAAACAAAAAAACATAGTTTTCAAAAAATAATAATTTTTAAATTCTTATTTTCTCAAAACTATTTTTTGGAATTGTCAATTTCTTTTAGAAATTTTTTTTAAAAAAATTAACTCTCAAACATAACAATTATTGTAAATTATATTTTTAATTTATAAATTTTGAATTATTAAATTTAACTAGTATTTTTACGTCTAAATTTTATTTTCTTTTTATTTTCTATTCTATTTTATTTTCTGTTTTCTCTATTGCTGGGGGCAAAAAAAAAAAAAAAGCCCTCTTGATCATAAAATAATTAGAAGTTATATTGCTTTCGTTTATAAAAGTTAAGTTCTTAAATTTAACTAGTATATTTTCCGTTATTTTTTCCTCTCTTTTTTAGTTGATTGTTTTTTATTTTTCCAATTTTTTTTCTTTTTTTCCACTTGCCAATCGGAAAAGAAAAGAAGTAAAAAAAAGGAATCAACTTCTTTTTTTTTTGAAAAATTCATTTTTCTAAAATAAATATAATTAACTTAGAAACGTAAAAGTTGTTTTCAACAAAAAGATGCAATAGTGTATATATATATATATATATATATATATATATATATATATATATATATATATATATATATATATATATATATATAGAGAGAGAGAGAGAGAGAGAGAGAGAGAGAGATATTAAGTTTTAACAAAATCAATTTTTTGAAAACTTAAATTAAGTTTTTAGATAAATCAAATTTTATTAAAAAATTAACTCTGTTTTGTATGATAAATTTAACTCTTAACTATAAAAGTAATAATAAAATATATCTTTAGTTAAAATACCTCTGAATTATACTTTTATAAAAAATTACATTTTAAACCCTATTTACTTCAAACAAAAGTACTTTTGAACCAAAAAAAAAAAGCATTTTATCCTAATATTAATTTTACATATAACAAACAAGATAATAATATATAATATCATCATATTTTAGTTGAGTCTTTGCACATACTAAATATAAGATAAAATTATATCATCTTATCTAATCTTGTCCATAATCCCGTTTTTTCATATTCTATTCATAATCTTGTCACCAAAAGTATCCTATAAGTTGTTATGGATAAATTTAGATTAAATGATATTAATCTCTGTTATATTTGGGTGTGTAAGGATAAAGAGTAAGATGATATATATATATATATATATCTTTTTCATCATGTTTGCTATGTGTAGTTAAAAGTACTCTACTAAAGTATATATAATTTAAATTCCCAATTTTTTTGTTATAAATATAATTCAAAAGTTGTTTAACTAAAAAAAATATTGTTATAATTTCTATAGTTAAGAAATTAAATTATTTTTAATAAAAAATGATTCTTTTCAAATTTTTATAAAATTAATTTTTATTAAAAATATTTCTCTCTATTTTTTCACTATTTTTTTCCTTTATATTTCTTTCTTTTTTCATTTTTTATTTCTTTTTTAGTATTTAAAATTTAAACAAATTTCTATGATTGTAACTTAAATATATTTATTTTAGAAAAATAAATTTAAACAGAAAATGACTTTTTTAAAAAAAAAATCACATATTTTTTCTTTATTTTTTCTTTATTTTTTCTTCTTGTCATTTCTTGTCGTAAGATGGAAAAAAGAAAAAAAGGAAAAAAGAAAAATAAAAGAGAAAAAAGGAGAAAAATAAAAACGAAAAACAAAAAGTAAAAAGATGGAATAAAAAGGAAAAAAAAATCTAAAGTAATATAAAATACTAAATAAATTTAATAATAAAAAAAATAATAAACTAAAACAATATAATTTATATTGGTTTTTATGTTTATGAGGAAAAATTTATTCTTAAGAAAAAAATTACTGATTTAAAAATTGATAAAATTAAAATTTTAAAAATAATTCTTTCATCAAAACTTTTTTTCTTCATCCAAAAAATAAAGAAGAAATAAAAAAGAAAAAAGTGGTAAGAAAAGAAAAAAATTAAAAAAAGGATGGAAAAATAATTTGATTGATTTATTTAAACAATGTCACTTGCCATCTTATTAAATGTTTAAATTAATTTATTAATTTTTAAATATAAATTTTAAGAGGAAATGAGATAAAGATATAATCATTTATTAACTAATTGGCTAAATACGTAAAATGATAGGATCTAACGTTTGTGTCATTTTTCAATTAAACAAATAATTTTTTTACTTAAATCAATTAATTACAAAATGATTGCAAAATTGTTCAATTAAAGATGTTTTGACAGGAATGATCACAACGTAAAAAAAACGACATTAATGGTTTGTTGGGAGAAATGAAAGTAAATATATTTTTTTAAGTTTTTAGAAAATATTCGAATCTTGAAAACACTTTGTAACGACCCTTGACCCTTGATTATTTGAGGGAATTTTTTTTTGAACTTAAATTTCCACTTATTCCTTTATTTACTTAGGTTGTATTCCTATTCAGTATCAATTCATTTTCCTACTTCTTTATCCAGAATTATATTTAAATTTCACGCTTTGACTTATATGACCGATAGAAATTTCGGCAGCATAACGACATATACATGAGCCTACCTACCTGCAAACCAATTGTTTTTAACAGTCCTAGATATTCACAACTACCAAACATGATTTCTCAATCCACATCATCAATCCAATACATCCATTTCGATCGAGACCAATCACTTTAAGATAAATTCCCAAAAAGTAGTATTCTTTACATTTGTTTTCTTATAAATTACATCCCAACAAAATATTCTCAATATATATCTGTGCATATGAAATGTGTCTGGTAAAGGAATGTAATTGTATACCTTTTTTGCGTGTACAAAAAGTAGTCTAGGGTAGCTCTTTCCCACCAGCCTACGTCGTGTACGCGGTAGGTAGCACCTACAGATCACTGCAAATAGTCTGAAAGGTAGAGGGGTGAGCTTTCGGAAAAAAATCCAGTAAGATAATACGTTTAAAGCAATTCTTGTAACGACCCGAATTTACATACATTTCGGTTGGGCTACAAGTCGATATTAGGTCAGAACAGTGTTCAGTGTGATTAAATTTTTTTCTCAGTAACAAATTTAAATCGAATATGTTCACATTCCCCAGACACATCTTGTATTGCATTTCTGTACTTACATAATTTTAAATACAAAAGAATTTCTTACAACTGGGTATACCTTCGATGCAGAAATACGCTCCACGAAATCTTAACTATGCGGAATGCCTTACTAACAGAAGCGATCCCAGCTACAGAGGAACTCTGTGGAGGAAAGTAAGGGGGTGAGCTCAACATGCTCAGTAAGAAAAACCCCATAGCAGATAGATAAATACACTACCTATGAAAAATATATACTTTTATATTTACCAAATCCGAAATATTTTCACAAGTATACAGATGATTTGGTAATTTCTCAGATACCAGATTTCAGAATTCAGAAAATAGATTTAGCATCGGCAAAAACACAAATACCAGAAACAGATTTTGCAGAAACAGAATATGTATCAATAATACATTTAACTACTGTTATAAATCCAGAAAGCTCAGAGTTTTTCAGTAGCAAAACAAACAGATTCTCAGATATTTCAATTCAAGCAGACAAATTCAAATAAATATTTTCAAATAGACGAGACAAGGCATGCATGCTATATCAGATATCAGAAATGACTATTGACCAATGTCGGTGACTCCGGGCAATTCACAGGCTAGGTGTGCCGGGATGTCAATCGCCGTGGGAGTGGTCAGCTACCCAAACGACTCACAGATCAGAATGTCCGAAGACCAGAAATAGAATCAGAAACACGGTACATCGTACTCGTGGACCACAGATACAAATACAGATACAGATACAGAACAGAAGTGTAGCATGATCTCACAAACGCCTTTGTCTCAAAATCAGTGCGAGACGGACCGTACGACACACAGTCAGTACGCGCTCAAGCACATTTCATCAGAATAATTTTATAACAGATCGTTTTTTTCCTTAAATCACATATAAATTCATTTGTTTTATTGTAAACATCGTAAATTTTCTGTATTTAAATTAAACAATATATATATATATATATATATATATATATATATAAAATAAATGGAAATAGGTTATAGGGAAATATGTGAATATATATATATATATATATATATATATTTGTTAAGTTGAAAAAAAAATGAAGGATAAAAATAATTACAATAAAAATATATACATGTAATTGTCCAAGAATGAAATTATAATTAAAAATATACAGATATATAAAAATACAAATATAACATATATAATAAAAATATTAAAAAATATATATATAAATATAAATATAAATATAAATAGATATATATATATATATATATATAAATAATATATATATAATAAAAATAAAAAAAAAAACTAAACGAAAAAAAAAAGAAGGGATTGCGCGATCCCAAAAAGAAAAAACCCCCCTCTGTTTCTCTTCTCTGCTACCGCCAGCAAGCCTTCTCCCCGATCGTTCGCCTGCCATCCACGCCTTCATCGTCGGTGACCGAGCCTTCCCTCCCCGACCATCGGCGACCTCCCATTTCTCCCTTCCTTCCTCGTCCGCCCTCTTTCCTCACCCAAAACCCGAGAAACCCGAACCCTCTCGCCGTTGCCTGCTGTCTACTGCTTCGTCACCGGCGACCACACCAGCGCCAGAGGTTCCTTTGGACCGGCAGCCTTCCTCACCTAGACACAGACCCGACCCCCTCTTTCTCCTCTTTTCCTCTGCTTCGCCAGAAAACCCGAACCCCCTTTTTGAGTTGTGCTGCGAACCAATCACCTGTGAAGACGCCGACCATTTCCCCCAGCTCGCGAGTCCGGCGACAATGCGTCCTGTTCCCCCCTCATGTTTTTCCTCTTCCCTTGCCTGGAGTCGAAAACCGAAACAGAGGAGTTTTCCTCTGTTTAGCGTTTTGCAGCAAACTGAGAAGACTGACGTCGGCCTTCCTCCGAACCCGAGCCCCCGGCAGCTCCCCTTGCTTGTCCTACCCCGTCCAACCACCCTATTTCCGACGTTACAGTGTCAAACAAAAAAAAACACAGATAAATTTCTCAATTTCTGTTTCCCCATCCTTGTACCAGTTGATCCCTAGGTAAAAAAAAACCCAAGCTTTATTTAGTTTAATGTATGTATAAATTGTATTATGGAAGCATGAGGTTGTATGAATTAATTGAAATACAAGCATGTTTAGTGTAAATTTAATTTGGCAAAAAATTGGAAAGATGAGAAGTAGACAAATATGTGTATGTATGAGATAAGGAAAAATAAATAAAAATGGGAAAACAATATTAATATATATATATATACATGTATAGGAGTGTATATATATATATATATATTTATTTATTTATTTAGGTACATGTACAAATAGGTGTATATAATGAATTGGGTATGAAAGGTGAATGTGTGCAAGTATATGTATATACAAAGAATGTATATATATGAGATAGGAAAACATGAAAACAATAAAAGTATATATATATATATATATATATATATATATATATATATACACATATAGGAGTGTATATATATATATATATATATATAAATATATATTTATGCGTGTATACATGTGGATGTATATAATAAAGGTATATGTTAATACTTGTAGGAGCAAATATATAAATAGTGAAGAAATATATAAACGTGCATGTCGGCCTAAGGATATACAATAATACGTACGCACGCAGTAGCAACGATAAATTACGATTTTAACGCAATTCGCATGAATAGGGTGCTAAGTCTACAATTTCGGTATAGGTGATTGTAGAAGGGATTAAAGGAGGTACTAGGAGACGTCACCGTTCGAATTCGAGATACCTGATAAATCGAGGTAAGGGGTATTACTTAACTTAGTTCTGATATTGCATACTTGTTTCACTGAGAGATGATTTTATGAAAGAGCGTATGATTTGAAATGATTTATCAATACTTCCATACTTGCGAAACTGTTTGCAAAACATGATTTCGTTTTGCAAAATGTTCGCTAGAACATCTATGTTTATGAAATAAACTTTCGAATTATGAAAATGCATGGAAGTTTTATGATGGCTTGAAAACCTATATTTATGCTTTGAAATTGAACTTTTGATATTTTCAAAAGTATTTAAGGAAAAGAAAAGATGTTTTGAGACTATAGGCTTCATGCATGGTTACTTCTTGTGGTGTTCCGGCTCCACCACTTGGGTGCCGGTACGTAGGCCCCTTTAGCACTTGACTCGACCTGTGTGGAAGATATCGTGCTACTGGTGGTTTATGATGATGTTTCGGTAGTATCTCGTACCCGCGTAGCACGCAATTATGTTGCCCACACGGAGAGTGCCTTTGGTGCCTGTGTCCTAGCTAGGTGCTAGTGAAAGTAAGTAAGATGGATACTACCCATATTTTACGAAAGGACTGTACGACCCTGATCCAATCTACAGCCCACTTACCATGGCCATAGGTATGATGACTCTCTACGGAGAATGACACGTATCGCAGATTTAGTTATAGCCTAGTCTCCTGGATTTTAATTATAAAATCGAATATGCATGAGATGTTTATGAAATGATTATGAAATATGCATGAGATGTTTATGAAATGATTATGAAATATTCATGATATGTTTACGAAATGATTTATGAAATGTTCATGAAAATAGTTAAGCATGTTAATGGTTTTATTGACACGCATACTTTATGACGTTTATGCTTTTCCCCAAAAGCTCACCCCTCTACCTTCAGATCATTTGCAGTGAATCTATAGACGCTACCTGCCGCGTACACGACGTAAGCTGGTGGGAATAGCTACCCTAAGCTACTTTTGTACACGTGAAAGGTATATATTTACATTCCTGTACCAGACATAATTGTATGCACATACATATATTGGAATTATCAGTTGGGATGTAATTTTCTAAGGAACGATGTAAACATTACTACTTTGGGATAATGTTTTGAGATAATATTTTGAGATGACTAGTATTAAATTGAAATGGATGTATTGAGTGGTACAGATGAATTTGGAAAGTATGCTGGGTAGTGGTGGATATCTAGGATTGTTGGAAAGCATGCTTAGTAGTTGTGGATATCTAGGATTGCTAAAAACAACTGAATTGTAGGTGGGTAGGCTCATATATAAGCCGTTGTGCTGCCGAAATTTCTATTGGCCATATAAGTTAAAATATGGAAATTAATTATAATTACGAGTAAAGAATTAGGAAAAATGTTTTGACACTGTACATGTCACGACCCAAACTACCCAAAAATCAGAGTTAATTTTTCGCGTTTTATTATTTTCTTACTTAAATTCTTACCTGTCTTCTGATCGTGACCACACTCCACTAACAAATTGGGCTGTGCGTCAATGCCAGTCCCACCATTCAATCACCATCTAACTTATTTCTTCTCCAGTCATTTATAATTGTTTACATTCTTTATACATCCCCTAAAGTTACTTACAAACATGTTACTGTGCTATGCTTATATAGATACAATATGTACAAGTGTATATATCTTATGTTGATGGGCAGCAGCGGATATCCGGAATGCAGTACTGAGTCGTCGCAACTTCAACTGGATATTATCTGTGGGAGAAAATGAAAGGGGTGAGCACATCAAGCTCAGTAAGGCAATCCTACGAACAAGTAGGTAACCATACTACCTACATGAACGTGGTGCCATGCATAAACCACCCTTTCTCCACACATTTTAAAAACAAATGATATGATGTTGTGATGTTATGTAAAACAAGTTTGCACGGAAATTCAGCATGCAATTATTACAAATCATTACTTTCTCAATTAAAATTTTCACAATAAAGTCAGGACTCGACCCCTCCTACGGGTGATCCTGACTCACACAAAACCATAAAAAATGGATTACATTCACACATGGGTTTGAAAAGCATGAAAATACCATCATGCAAATTTAATTTAAAACCCAATTTGATTTCATCAAAATCGTCGACATGCGAGACTAGGCAACATCTGTATATAGGCAAATAACCAGGACTGGCCATATGTGTCCTCGTGAGCCCCTCTGTTACACGGATTCTAGTGTGCGGGGTCTCACCCTGATCGAGAACCGCCCGGGAGGTGGGTCACTCCATCTCGTCGGTCTTATCCGATCCCATGCATCCGAAGATGCTAATGTATCATATTGTGACGGTCGACCCCTGCCCGGCCAACCCCTGCCATCGGCCATGGCCACCCCTCTTGGGCCCACAACAACGATGGTGGTCTAACAACGGGTGGTGCAACAACGTCAACAAATCCAACGTATCACAAAGATACCAAGTATCACAAAGATACCAACGTATGCAAAGATAACACACGGTACATCGTACTCCATGCTACTTGCACGGTACATCGTACTCCGTGGACCCACAGCCTTATCCCTCGTTCGGGCTCATCAGCTGGATCTTCAACCCTTATCCCTCGTTCGGGCTCATCAGGTGGATCTCTAACCCTTATCCCTCGTTCGGGCTCATCAGGTTGTTTCTCTAACCCTTATCCCTCGTTCGGGCTCATCAGGTTATTTCTCTAACCCTTATCCCTCGTTCGGGCTCATCAGGTTATTTTAACATGCCATGTCTCAAAACGCACGTGCGGGCCTATTTAATCGGTGACACACAGTCAACCCGATGCTCCAAGCACGGCTTATCGTATGATCTCTGAAAAGTAGTGCGAGCGGTGCTCTAACACTGTCGGTAAATCAAGTAAAACTAGTGCGAGCTAAGCTCTAGCACTCTGTATGTAAATCACGTGAAAATCTGGTGCGAGTTAGACTCTAACACCGTGTCACGAAAAAGCATGTGAAACCTGGTGCGAGTTATACTCTAGCACCTATGCATGTAAAACTCTAGTGCGAGCTCTCGCTCCAGCACTAATGCTTGCATCACACAAATCGAAAATATCGTGCGAGCTGAGCTCTAGCACGTCATATGTCAATAAAACACGTAGGCGGCTCTGTTTCCTCAAAACAGTTTTCAAAACAATTTCACGTTGAAAGTATGCAATGCTGTGCATTTTCTTTCAAGGTTAGCCAGCCTACTAATGCATGCATCAAAACACCTCCAGAATGAGCAAGAACCTCTTGTTCTTGCTCCTCCCAATTTTTCCTAAATTTGTAAGTTCTACCCTTAACAAGGGTATTTTAGTAATTTGCCCATTCGGGGCACTAAAATTATTATTCGACCTCTAGACCCTTCAGATAAATTTTAAATGACTGCAAATGAATTTAAAACTTCGTAAAGTTTACCTCTAGCAGTCCGCAGAATTCCTTTACCTTATTTTCCTGTCGAGTCTGACCTTTTCCATTGATGTCACGTCGCGCAGTTCGGAACTGCGTATTAATATTTCTTAGGTCAGATATTATACAATTTATTTGTATTTAATATTTTCTGGGTTTAATTTAAATCATTGGGCCCGTTTACCCCTATTGGGCCCGATTGCACCTTAATGGGCCTTAATCGGCCTTAAGCCCGTTTTCCACTTAATTTTCACATTATCGAGGCCTATTTGGCTCATTGGGCCCACTAATAATTTATTGGGCCTCGTTCTAATTCTCGAATAGCTAAATCGATTATTTACGACAATTTATCTAAATTTTCATAATTTAATTCAATTTATGCGGAATTTAAATTTATATCACGCATATCGATGTAAATTGTCGTAAATAAGGGTCACTTACTCGAGATTCCATGCTAGTACGCAAATCGAGGCTATCTCGAGCTCTCGTTGGATGCCAATTGTCGAGCTACACAATTCCACAATTTTTCCGGGTAAGTTTTCAGCCCAAAATTAATTAAATTAAATACTCCGAAATTTAAATCGGGTCAATTTTGACCACTACTGACTTACCCGAAGCTCGATTGCATCACATAAATTTTCCCCAATTTTTTTCTCTTTTTCTTTTTCCCTTTTTTCTTCCTTTTTTCCCCTCTTTTTGGCTGAACCGGTTCAGTCCGGTTCGGACCGGTTCAGACCGCCGGTTCACTCCGGTTCGACCGGTTCACCACCAGTTCACTGCCTTGCCGGCCGATTCTCCATCGGCTTCCACCGCCAGCAGCTCCGCAAGGTCGTCTGCATCTCGAATCTGCCCTCGGTTTGGGTCAAGCTCGCCGGAACGCCGCCGGTCTGCTCTTCTCCCTCGGCCGTCGGACCCATTTTCCTCCTCTTGGCCGTCGCCAGCGATTCCCGCCGTCTCGTCGGCTGCTACCGGTCTCAAAAGAACCGCCTCGGTCCGGTGATCATTTGGCTAGGTCGAATCCGAGCTATGGCGCCACCGTTCGTCGGAACCGACGCGATTTCCCCCTCGACTTTCCGTCCGTCGATTCGTCGAAAATCGTGGCCGTCGGCGCGCGTCGTTGGTGCTGTTGGAACCGCCGGGCCTCGCTCTAGCTTCTCCGACCGTCAGCTGGGATCATCGGCCGCCGGTGGCTCGTCGGGCTTCCTCGGTCGGCTGCTTCGTTTTCTTCGTCTCTGCTTCTCTCTCCCCGACCCGTTTCTCTCTCTCTTCTTTTTTTTTGTTTCAGATTCCTTTTCTTTTCTTTTGTTTTATTATTTTTTTTATTATTATTATTATTATTATTTATTTTAATTATTTTACTATTCATTAAAATACTCCAAAAAATCCAAAAATATCTACACTTATATTATTTTTATTTTAATTTAATTTATTTAATTTAAATTTAATTTATTAAATATATTTTTCTCCAAATTTTTTGATATTATTCCTTCGCGCTTTTCGAGATATCGTTCCGGTAAATTTTTCGGTATTTTTAAAATTTTCGAATCTTGATCAATTGACCCAAAATTTATAATTTCCTTATTATCGATCAAGATATCTTACATCCTTATTTTTAATTAAAATTTTCTTATCGCCCTAATACCGGGTTTTGGTATTTTTACCATTTTACCCTTGCTCTTGTTTCGGAATCAATTTAACCTGACCTTCCTTCATACATCCCCCATCTTTTCTTATTTAATTTTCGTATTTTAATTAAATTCGGGTCTTACAGTACAAGAATACAACATAAGTGAATAAGGGAATAAGTGGGTAAATTAAATTCAAAAAAAAAATTTTCTCGATTTTCAAGGGTCAAGGGTCGTTACATTTATGAAATCGTTCAAAACAGGCTGACTAGCCCTTTTTTGAAAAATCTCAGAAAACGGTTTATGAAAATTCAAGATTTTCAATAATTAAAATCGAATTCAAGTCATACCATAATTTCTGCAAATCATAAAATTTAGTCCGTAAAATTTGATTGCTTCAACTAAGCTAAAATCTCTAATTTTTCAGTCATAAAATTCGACCTAGTCTTTTCGGTAATTTCGGTACTGCGAAATTCAACCTAAATTTCATATCTACAAATATACGAAAATTACGCATATTTATCTCTATCAGCGACGAGAATTTTCCTTACCTCAATGTCTATCTGTAGTCCTCGATTGTATCGACGTAACGAGTCGACGAGACCAATCTTACTCGGATAATTTTTCGCAACTCTTTCCCGAGATTTTCCCAAATTTTCAGTACACTCATCTTATCTTTCTTCAATTTTCCTCTATTTCCTAATATATATATAAATATAAATATATACATTACTGTTCATCCATTTCTTTTGAATTTATTTACCCTTTCCTGTCACTTTTTCTTTCTTCTTCTTTCTATTTTGTTTCCTTCTTCACCGATCACTGTTCACTATTTTCTTCGCCTTCGGTTTCGATACTCCCTGTCCCTGTTCATCGCTTTTGCCGTCTTTGGTTGCTGTCGTTCCCTCCTTCTCCCATCTCGGCCATCACCTTCGAAGTCCACCCGTTCACCTGCTCCCGTCTTCCTCTTCTTCTCCTTCTCGGTTTCCACCGCACCTTCTCGGTACCTTCATCTTTTCCATTTTTCGGACACCACCATCTCCAGTCTCAATCTCGACATCAACACCATCGTCATCATCATCTTCACCATCAACCCGAACATCTCCCTCTAGCCTCTCTCCCTTCCCCTACTCTCCTATGTTCTACCTTTCTCGGTTGCCTTCAACCCGAGTGCCCAGCTGCTGCTTCTGTTCTGTTCTCCTCACAAGTTGCTATAAACAGGGAGGCACGGGGCTAGACAAGAACAGGTTTCAAGGATAGTTGCTTGAAGCAATGGCAAGGAAGCTCGGTTCACGTCCTTCCTGACACCAGCCACATCCACCGTTCCCAGCCTCCACGCACAAGCCTCCACCAACCTCGGGTTCACCTCTGTTTCACCTTCATTCTCGGGTTTCCTTCTTCTCTAAACTGCTCCATTCTTTTTCTTTCCTATTCTTCCCCACGTCTCTTGCCTTGGATCATGGGTTGCTGCTGTTGATTTCCAGTGCTATATACATATACATATACATATATATTCCTACCATTGTTTCCAGGAGTAACCACGGGGTTCTCTGCTCCTTTCCTATTTTCGTTTTTTCTTCTTCTTATATTGTTTGCACGCCAAATATTTAGTTTGTCAGCCTCACCATATGCCTTCTTTTCGTGTCCTTTCCCTGCTGCTGTTTCAGAATTACTTGACAAAATATACGTTTATGTTTGTATAAGTTTTGTTTTCCTTTAGCAGATCCACCTGCCTCGGTACTTCAGTTTCACTACTACCTAAAATACCATCATGTTATTCATTAGTATTTAGTCTCTGCCAGTGGCTTACTCATTGGTTTTTCAGCCTCTTCATACTACATTTTCCTTCTCATTCTGCGTCAGCCATTCAAGTTTCCTATGTGTTTTCCTCTGCTGTAGTTTCTGTGTGCCCGTATATATATGCATGACAATCCACTGTCATGACCAGCCTTTGATCAGTTCTTGTCATTCTCTTACTGTTAATTTCAGTCATCATCTCCATTTCCTTAGACTTCTGCTATAGTGCCTTGTAGGTTTTCTTTCTTTCTCCTTTCACGCCGAGGCCATCATCAGCTCTGTTCTCTTCTTTTCTTCACCAAATTTCTTGCTACATTGAAATTTGCAGCAGACGTGTGCAGAAATTTCTCGGGTTTCAGCTTGAAACCCGATTCTTGCCCTTTTATCTATCGGTTCCTTTCCATTTTCTTTCCTTCTCATTCATTTCATTTCCTGCTGAAATTTTCAGCTTGATCAGTTTCCTTGCTCCTTCACGTCTCCTCATTCTTCTGAACCAGCGTCACTATCTTTTCTCTTTGGTTTGCTTCAGCTGCAATCATTCCTTCCAATACCTGCTTCAGATTTTCTTTACCCACTCCACTGACAAACATCTATCCCATATATATTTCTTTTCATCTGTTGCCTCTCTCGGCCCCGTATATATATATATATATATTTATATTTATATATATATATATATATTTATATATACTCTTATTATGTCAACATTTACATTCGTTCCCAATTATACATGTGTATTTTTGTATACCTTGTACACATATAAATATCTATATATAAGTCTTGGGAAGTAATTAAAATATTACATATAATATAAAAATAATGTTAGTTCAATATTGCATTTAAATCAATTTACCCATACTCATATATTTAATCTTAATTACCTAAAGTATTATTTATAGCTAGCACTGAGTATATTGAAAATTTACTATATTTACAGTTCTGATACGGAAAAGCATGTAAAATCGTTCATAAAACCAATTTTTAAGAAGATATGTAAATTTTTATTTCATGCATAGTCATCATAAAAATTATGAAGCATGAGTTTCGTTAAATCCAATAACATGCTTTACTATTTCATAAAATTTTCATCATTCATGGACGATTTCTTAAAATTATCGTTATTCATAAACATTTCATAAAACATAATTGTTCGTAAACAATTGTCATAAATATCATAAAAGAAACATAATCATTCATCAGTGTCGTCATCACAATCGTCATTCAAAATTAAATCGAGGAGACTAGGCTATAACTAAGTCATGCGATACGTGTCATTTTCTGTAGAGAGTCATCATACCTATGGTCATGGTAAGGGGGCTGTAGACTAGATTAGGGTCATACAACACTTTCATAAAATATGGGTAGTATCTATCTTTCTTACTTTCTCTAGCACCTAGCTAGGGCACGGGCACCAAAGGCACTCTCCGTGCGGAAAACATACATGTGTGCTGTGCAGGCATAAGATACTACCAAAACATCATCATCATAAACCACAAGTAGCAAGACATCTTCCACACGGTAGAGTCAAGTGTTACAAGGGCCCTACGTACCGGCACTCAGGTGGTGGAGCCGGAACACAACAAGAAGTAACCAAGCATGATGCCTATAGTCTAAAAAATTTCTTTTCCCCTTTCCTTTTTTTTTTTATACTTTTGAAATTGTCAAAAGTTTCTTTCAAAATATGAATATAGCATCATAAATCGATGTAAAGCTTCCATGCATTTTCATACTTTAGGGAAAATTCATTTCATAAACATGGATGCACTCGGGGAATATTTCTTAAAACGAAATCATTTTTCGTAAATCGTTCCATAAGTATTGTGAGATCCGCAATTTTTGTATGATATACTTTATGATTTCCATATTGTATGACATTATGATATGTTAATGGATTCATAAGATGGTTATTCGGATTTGATAAATATGAACGAAACGAAATAACGTGTGTAAAATCGAATAAGGATAAATCGGGAAAAACAAGGAAGCAACAAGTTCGTCTAAGGAATTAAATCGAGGTTACTGAAAATAAGGAATTTAAAATAGGGAAAAGATTGTGGATTGATGAAAGAAAGCCGATTCAATTTAGTCCCGAACACGTACAAGGGTAAAATGGTCAAAAGATTAAAATTCGGTATGAATTCGATAAGTAATCTTTATTAAAATATGGAATTTGCGAAATCTGGATCAATAACGAGAAAAATATTTAATTTCGAGTCCAATTGATCTAGATATTAATTTATTGAAATTACGGGAATTAATTCGAAATTAATCTGGATTTTTAATTCGAAAAATTATTCCGAAAATAATCAAAAAATATACCGGGAAAGACGGAAATAGACTGAGAAATCCATTTATTGATTAAATGGATAAAATAATAATTTTTAAGATTTTTTAAGGATATTTTGGTTATTTTAATATATTTTAAGGTATTAAAATAATAATAAATGAATTAAAAAATTAAAAAAAAAAACAAAACTGAAAAATCGAAAATCAGAATTGGGGAGGCCTTGTAGTGCCTTGTAGGTTTTCTTTCTTTCTCCTTTCATGTCGAGGCCATCATCAGCTTTGTTCTCTTCTTTTCTTCACCAAATTTCCTGCTACATTGAAATTTGTAGCAGGCGTGTGCATAAATTTCTCGGGTTTCAGCTTGAAACCCGGTTCTTGCCCTTTTATCTCTCGGTTCCTTTCCATTTTCTTTCCTTCTCATTCATTTCATTTCCTGCTGAAATTTTCAGCTTGATAAGTTTCCTTGCTCCTTCACGTCTCCTCATTCTTCTGAACCAGCGTCACTATCTTTTTTCTTTGGTTTGCTTCAGCTGCAGTCGTTCCTTCCAATACCTGCTTCAGATTTTCCTTACCCACTCCACTGACAAACATCTATCCCATATATATTTCTTTTCATCTGTTGCCTCTCTCAGTCCCGTATATACATATACATACATATATATGTATATATATCTACTCTCATGTATGCATATATTTATATATACTCTTATTATGTAAACATTTACATTCGTTCCCAATTATACATGTGTATTTTTGTATACCTTGTACACATATAAATATCTATATATAAGTCTTGGGAAGTAATTAAAATATTGCATATAATATAAAAATAATGTTAGTTCAATACTGCATTTAAATCAATTCACCCATACTCATATATTTAATCTTAATTACCTAAAGTATTATTTATAGCTAACACTGAGTATATTGAAAATTTACGGTATTTTCATTCTTCCCACCTTGGGAAATTTGGTCTCCAAATTTAGGAATACCTTAGCCTTAAATAGATGAGGGTACTTCTCTCGCATCAAACTCTGCAATTTCCTCATGGCCTCTCCCGGGGTGTGGTACTGTCACAAGATTTGACCAGGGGTACTGTCTTAGACCGCAACGCCTTTTTTTTTTTTAATACTACGCCTCCTACGGTGTCATTCCGATACTTGAGTGGAAACTGATTATTTGCAATCTTTACTAACTAGCAATTGGTCCTTCTAAGAGCCTTAACATTCCAGGTACTTGCTCTCAATTCCATGTTGGCATGGTTAAGGTGGTGATAACCCTATAGGTTTCTGTACTCTACCTTAACCTGTTGACTTATGAGACTCTTAGTCATACTTCCAGTTATACTTCTTATCGCATTTGGTTGCTAATATACCTTCATGAGATTTGATAAATCTTTATCTTTCTCCGAATGTGGGGTATATATCTGTAAATGAGTCTCCGACGACACCAATTCCCTTAACTATAGATCATTTGGTACACAATTCTGTTTTTTTTTTAAATCTCAATAAATTATCAGTACCAATACTCAAGCTAGTTACAAGACCCATATGGGTCTGACCAGCCACATCAATGCAGTATTTATCATTTCACTGTGCCTATTCGATTCGATCAATCAAGTCTAGTTTTAACTCTCAGGTTAGCCACCATGTAACGAATGTCAGTGTTAGGGAATGACCACATTCAAGTCGTGGTCCACCAATAATTCAATAACTCATGTTCCTAACCAATTTACATAATGCCATTTCGAAATCACTTCTACTCAAAGCACTAACCCGAGTCATTCCCTTTTTCTTGTATTAGACGGCCTTTGTGAAATTTAATATTTAAACCTTCTTGGTCAATAGGATTCTATAATTCTTCACCGCACAAATAATGGTATCTTGACTTCAAATGCGAATATTACGACTGTCAATTTCGATTTATGGGTCATAGGTACTTCTAGACGCTATCAAATCTCTCAAGCGGAGAGATATTTTGAAATACTTTTATTGGCCATCAGATTTGACCACATAAACTAGTTATGAATATAAGGGTTCAAGGTTCAGTCCTAATAAAAAGTAGGATACCAGAATTTATCAGTATTCTCATCTATCCTTGGTCGCAATTCATTTTCAGTTCATATCACTTGATCTGAATCACTTCACATATCAGAGATATTCTTACCTTGTATACACTTCTTGCTCAAATTGAGTCTCGCATGTTTTTAAACATAAGCATAATCAATCTGTAATCCTTAGACTCAATTCGTAATTCATATTCCGAAGTCTCCTGATATCTCAAACTCTGAATCATCTTTAAGAGTTTTGGGTCTTTCCCACTGATTTATAATCCTTGTTTAGGGAGTCCAATTAACACCCGTTCTTGATACAACATGACCAAGAAGACTCCGGATCTCCTTAACAAGTAATGCCAGTACACTCCAAAGTGGATCACTTGGTCCGATAATCTCTTTTCATGTAGTCCTTGTGATTGCTCTTTTTTTTTTCAACTTTTCTAATTGACTCAAAGGCATTCAGTTTTTCGATACCACTGCTAAATTAATTTCAAACTTCATCTTTCAATTTAGAGGTAACTCTGATAGATCATCCGAATACGTGTCGAAAATCCCTTGTCTACTGGGGTGTCTTTTTACTCAAAACACGCCTTATCTTTATCAATCATATAAACAATGTGACCTTCACTTATACTTTTAGTTTTGTAATTTATCTTTTAAGTTACAGTGATTTTATTCTATCACTGTAAGACCCGAATTTATTTAAAAACACGAAATGAATGAGTATTCGTGAAGGAAAGTCGGGTTAAATTAATCCCGAACACGTGCAAGGGCCAAACGGTTAAAAGATCGAATGCCGGTATAAATTCGATAAGAAAATTTAATTAAAAATAATGGATTTGAGAATCTTGATCAATAACGAAGAAATAATTAAATTTCGAGTCCAATTGGTCAAGATCTAGAATTTTTAGAAATACCGAAAAGTCACTCGAGACAATATCCCGAAAATACGGAGAAATTATACCTGAAAAAGGGTTAAAAATATAATAAATAAATTAAATAAATCTATTTGGAATAAAAAAATTAATTTTGTAGATATTTTAGAATATTTTTGACTAAAATAATGAATATAATAATAATAAACTAATTTATAAATAATAATAAATAAAAATAAAATAATTAAGTAAAAAAAAAAGAGAGAAAGAATCGAAAAATTGGTCGGGGAGAGAGAAGAAAATGGAAACCGAGGAAGACGACCCGCGCGTGGCCCGTCCGATCCACGGCCACCGACGACCGACGACGCCTACGAACAGCCGAGGAGAAAAAGGAGAGGCCGACGATCTTGTGGGCACCGGTGACGCGCGCCAAGGACCACCGAATCCGACGAACGGAGGAGGAGAAACCGACGGGAGAAAGGAGCTCGATTCCGGCGATCCACGGCAGCTGGGCTTGAATGGCGGACACAGGCGTGATTGGGAAGAGGATGCGGCTCTTTTGAGACCGATGTCGACCGGTGAAACCACCGGAATTTGACGGATCGAGAGGGAGAGTGCCGCAGAGGGAGAAGAGGAATCCGGCGGCCACCGGTGTGATTCGGCCAACCCCGACCCAGCCGAACACTCCCCCAGTGCAGGCGCACCGTTTGGTGCCAGAAACGAGCTGTGAGACCTGAATTTTCATGCTATTGTTCATTTTAAGATCCATCGAGAAGTTTAAAACTTGTGTAAATATTTATACAGGGCGTAGAAAGATCGAGATGCCCGGGATAGTGGCATGAAGCCCGAGGCACATGTTTCGAGGTAAGATCTCGAATTTAAGTATTTTTCAATAAAGTATGATTTTAGGTATGTTATGATGATTAGAAAGTGAAACTAATACATTAGAAGTTAAAAAAAAAAATTTTGTAAAACTCGGGTTTACACTAAACCGAGTAAATGAGCCTAGAAATAGAAATAAATTCGAAATAAATTCTAGAAATTCACGAAAATTATTCTGAGGCTATAGGAAATTATTATAAGGTATAATTTACATGAGGAATGAAAATTGAGTGGAGATATGGAGGTTTCGGTGATCAAATGAATTTTTAAAGTAAACTGAAAACCTTAAGTTACATTGTTCGGTAATGACCAAGTTGTGTAAAATGGGCCCAATCGGGAAAAATTTCTTAAACAAGTGGGCCCCAAATTTTTATGAGAGATACTAGAGACATAGTATCACACTTGAGAAGTGAAAATTTGGAAGAAAATGGTCCAGAACTATTTTTCATGAATTTTCTAAAACTGACCAGTGGGCTGCCCCAACCCAGTGAACTGGATACCCATTAGGAAAAGCCAAATTTTGACCCATCCACAAACTGATTTAAACCAAATATTTTATAAAACAAAACTAGACTTATTTATCTTTCATAGGGCTCTAAAAACACCCAGAAACCATATCCCACGCGCTCTCACCTCCCTCCAGAAATTTCTGCAGGCGTTACTGTAGTTCTCCCCTTCTTGAATTTTTTCGACCCCCTTACAAGCCGAATTGGACTTTGGCTAAGAAGGATGAAATATTAAAATTTCAACCCTATATAACATATAAAAAATCCAGCTATAAATGATTTCATTTACTAGGTGAAAACTTAGAGAGAAGAACAGGGGCAGAATCTGCCCTGTTTCGAGGTGAGAGAAAGTTTGATTTTTGAAAGTTTTTAGTTGGTTTTTCTTGTAGTTTTTGATGATTATAAGCTCTATACATGTTGTATTACAGCTGAGTGACAATTTGGAGACCTAAAACCGAAGTCAAACTTGGTCAAAGGAGTGAAGAAGTTGAGGTATGGTGATGATGATGTGATAAGTTGTTAATTTGTGAATTTTGATGAATTCTTATTGAAAGAAAGTTGATGAATTGAATTATATGATTGAATTCAATTGCTGCCAGCATGATTTAGCTGCTGGAATGATGAAGATGGATGCAATTAAAATGAATTTACAGTTAAAATTATACTGTAAAGGTTCGGTTTAGTGTTTAACTAGGTGAATTATCGAAATAATGCAAGAATCGATACTTTAAGATCTTGTATGAAGTTGAACGAGTTGCTGGAATGTAAGACACCATATAGAGGTATTGAAGATAAATTTAAAGGTGTCAAATATGTTAAGTAAGCTTAAACCGACACTTAAATCGGTAAAACCGAAAATACTAGGAAAAGTTGACAAAAAGGTCAAATTTGGTCAACTCTTGAGGAGATAAATACATATTTGGATATGTTGAGATGAAATCAAACAATATTTGATAATTTGGTATCATTTTGGGCAGCTCGGGAATTCGGCACGTAAAACGAGGTAAACCCGAGCCCCGACAGAGTAACGTTGTTTTTAGCTCCGTTGAGGTAAAGGATGCAATTTAAAATAGTACTAACCTCCTATATCTCTTTATTGTTTATAAATGACTTGAAAATCGTAGAAAGAAATCTGTTTGAAAATCATACTTTCTCGGTTTAAGTCCAAAAGGAATAATAAACCGTTTTTAGATACTGAAATCATGGTTTTCACTTATTTTGTATAAATAAAATAGATATACATATTTTGTATGAATTATGACATGATTTGATGATTAAAGTTTTCATATGAAAGTAAGTAAGTAAGTATGAAAGTAAGGATTTTGAGACGACAGGCTACTATTAGTATATGTTGAGTGCATAATCATGCTTGCTATTTGTGGTGCCCTGGCTCCGCCACACGTAGTATTAGTTTAGATTCACCAGTGTAGTGTCTATTCCGCCTTAGTGGTGTTGTTTTTTTTTTTTCACTACACGTGGTGTCTATTTTCGAAGTATCTTGTGACTACACGGTGTGTGCCACTGGTGCCCGTGCCCTAGCTGTGTGCTAGTGTGATTGAGATATTATATTAGAACCGCTGTACGACCCTGATCTAGTCTATAGCCCTTACCATGGCCATAGGTATTATTACCTCTACTGAGGATATGATATGTTGCATGATAACTATGTTGAAATAGCCTAGTCTCCATGTTTTGATGTATAATATTTTAACAAAGAAAGTATGTATGATGTTTTAGTATATGAAAGTACGTACAACGTTTTGATGAAGTATGATGTATTTTAAAGTAAGCATGTAAAATGGTTTTCTAAGTATGTATGTACGGAAGTATGTTTATTCTGATTTTCTAATTGCTTTTAAATGGTTAGAAGTGTTTTAAATGCATACCTTACTGAGCTTTTCCCCAGAAGCTCACCCCTTCTCCTCTCCCATTTCAGAGTACCTGCAGTGAGATTAGTCGGCCATTTACACGTACGTGAGTAGTTGGTGGATTCAGTGCCTCTCAGACTACTTTCAGTACTAGCTCAGGTATATCATCGGATATTTATTTTCAGACATGTATATTGTACAGATACTGGATTATATATAAATACTTTTGGGATGTAATTAGTTGTTTTATGGATCATTTTGTAAACGTTTTGGGAAGTGGATGAAATGTCGATGATACTGAGTATGGATGTGGAAGTTGTAGTAGTAAAAATGTAGAGTTGAAAGTAATAAGTTTAAGAAATAAAATCAACTGCCTTGCGAATATAAACTGCGTTTACCTGCAGGGGGATAGGATATATTATAAAAGGTTATGCTGCCGAAAATTTTGGTAAAATTAAATGGTTAAAAGAATAAGTAATGAAAGAAAAGAAGTAACCTACACTGTACAGGAATGCAACCTAAGTAGAAAAATAATATTTAAAGGAAAAAGTTAGCCCCTATTTCCGCGCTTTCGGGGCGTTACACGAGCCGAGAACCGGTCGAAAACGCCATGAACGGCGGTGGGAACGTCTGAACCGGTACGGACTGGTTTAGCAAAGAAGTGAACCGGCTGAACTGGGTTTGAACTGAACTGAACCGGTTCAGCCAAGAAACAAGGGAAAAAGGGAGAAAAAGAGAAAAAGGAAAAAGGGAAAGAATTTTCGGGGATACATCGGACTTCGGGTAAGTTGATACGAGGTTAAAAGTGACCGATTTGAATTTCAAGAAATTTATTTAAATTATATTTAATCGAAAAGTTACCCGAAATTAAATATTAATTGTGCAGTTTTACAACAAAACCCGAACAAGAGTCGAATGAGCTTCGATTTTCGTACCCCACATTATATTGGGTAAGTATATTTTAATTATGAGAATATGAGTCCTTTAATACAGAGTTTCGATTATTTTACGAAATTTACGGATTAATTCTGTATAAAAAGGAATATTATTCGGAATTTGTAACGTAATTACCGTAAATAGTATACGGGCTATCCAATAAGTTTGGAATGAAGCCCGATGATTATTGGTAACCTGAATGAACCCCGTAAAATCGAAGAAGGGATTTAATAAGTAAAAACGGGCTGAAAATGGGTCGAGGCCCATTAAAGTGCAATCGGACCCAATAAAGTAAAACGGGCCCAGTACGTTAGATTCGATCAGTAAATGTAATATACTGATAAAAATAAGTTATTAACCCAAAATATGTGGTTATATGCAGTTTCGTAGATTTGGTTGACGCGCAGTTGGACTGAGAGATCGGATATTATTGAGACGATATAAGTTTGCGCGTAAATCGAGGTAAGAGAATTTTATAGGTGCATAGAGATTTTTATACGTATTTATTGAAGGGATTTAAAGGGCCTAGAATTTCTTTAAGTATCTAGAAAATGAAATAATAATTTCTGTGAAAATCGAGGCTTAAGTGAATAAAGAAAAAGATGATTTAGCCCCTGGGAGTAAAATTTACAAAAAAGGGTAGTAAGGCAGATAAATTGCATGATTATCCTGTTTTAATGTTTTATATAAATGTATTGCTTTGATTTAAGCAAATATGCACATAGGTTGGCTGTTGATTTCGTGAATTATACGAAAGGGTACCGGTTTGGACCGATTACTATTTTAAAAGATGTTTTATAAAGATTGAGCCACCTATCATATTTACACGAGTAAAAAGAGTGCTAGAGTATTACTCGCACTGAAGTTTACTGATTTATTACTCATGAAAAGTCATACTGGAGCATTGCTCGTACGAGAAATTTGTGTGTGCACAAAATCGTGCTGGAGCTTCACTCGCACAAGATTTTAGATATCATGATATGCATAGCGTGGTGCTGGAGCTTCGCTCGCACTAGACGTGAGTTGACATGCATATAGTCGTGAAGCCTCCTGTAGACTGTGTGTTGCAGAGAGTTGATATGCTCGCACGTATACTTTGAGACATAGGTTGGTTATCGACATAGTATTGGGGTGGATAAGACCTACGACAGGCACCCCCAGACTATGATATGGATCCACGGAGTACGATGTACCGTGTATGTCACACGGAGTACGCTGTACCATGCAGTCATGATGACTCTATGATGTTACTTGATATTCTGGCGGGTAGGAATTGACCCCACCTCCCATTGCAGTTGTGATGCCCCGCACACCGGGATCCGTGTAGCCTGGGATCACAGGGACAAAGTATGGCCATAGTTCTCGATTTTTCGTACAGTAACCTACATGCCTCACATGATATCATACGGTCTGAATAGACCAGGACGAACCCAAGGGAGGGGTAATGTCCCGATTTATGTTTTTCAATGAGATGCGATTTAATGAATCAAGGTATTCCCGAGAGATGGGTTTGACCTTGATGAGGTTGTTTTATGATGAAACAAATGAGTTTTAACGTGATGAGTTTATGAGGAAACAAATAAGTTTTAAATGTGACGAGCATGAGATGACATACATGATGATTTTTTCATGTTTGTTTTATATGTCGATTTCATGATTTCTCTTATATGATATATACATACATGTGGCATCGTTTTAGTCTTACCTCATGCTCCAAATATAAACAATTTTATATCATGACATTATCAGCACGTAGATAGTATAGTTATCTACCTGCTTACATTATTGCCTTACTGAGCTGTTTATGCTCACCCTTTCATTTTCCACCCCACAGGGTATATTCAGTAGAAGAGAACGACAGTAGTCATATCCGCTGCTTCTTATCAAGACCAGGTATACACATTTGTATAATTTTTGTATCTAAACATATAGAGGCACAATACTGTTGTCACGCCCCGAATATGTGGAAAATAGGGCTAATTTAAACTTTTTACTCATTAATTCACAATTAAAGGTGCATTCCTGTGCAGTGTCATACATCATCATAATTATCATGCCTCAGGATCTCATCACGATACAATAAATACGGTATTATACACCTTACTCAATTCCAAGTAAATTAATCCTAATACATCCCATATACTGTTATACATCAAGTGTCTGCAATTACATTAATAGTCTGGGTACATGAAAAGATAAAATATACCTCAAGATACAATATATATGGCCTGGAGCTCGAATCCTCCACTAGCCACTACTCCGTACGTCGCAGGGAGATCCTTGTTCACTTGAAGAACTCTGGGGGGAAAGGAAAACAGGGTGAGCCTCTAAATCGCTCAGTAAAGGGGGTAAGGAACTCATTTCATAAACCAAAATGCACATCACAAAAGGTTTATTTGTATGTGAAACTCATTTGAAAACCATAGCATGAAAGTACTCAAAACGATATTCTCATATCTCAAATCATGTAAAAACATGAAGAAAAAGGCTCACTCTAGAGCAATAACAAAGCATGTGAAAATAACGCGTTAAACGCTTTCTCAAATAACGTGATAAAATCTCAGTAAAAATAATGCACGTGGCACAGCCACTAAACACACGTGGCATAGCCACTGTTTTAAATTCTCGCGTGGCATAGCCACAGATTTAATTTCTCGCGTGGCATAGCCACAAAACACACGTGGCAAAGCCACTGATTTAATTTCTCGCGTGGCATAGCCACAGAATAGGGTTTCTCAACGTGGCGCAGCCACCAATTTGGGGTATAACGTGGCACAGCCACCAATGGGGTTTCTCAACGTGGCACAGCCACCAATTTGGGGTATAACGTGGCACAGCCACCAATGGGGTTTCTCAACGTGGCACAGCCACCAATGGGGTATAACGTGGCACAGCCACCAATGGGGTTTCTCAACGTGGCACAGCCACCAATGGGGTATAACGTGGCACAACCACCAATGGGGTATAACGTGGCACAGCCACCAATGGGGTTTCTCAACGTGGCAACGGCCACTAAGTATACGTGGCACAGCCACTGAATGAGTTATTCTCACGTTACCAGAACGGAGAAGAAATCAGGCTTACATGCTACCAGAGCAATGCCCGGTGTGTACTCACAACTACACACCTAAGTCTTATCACATAAGACTGGTTTGCCTTCACGTAGAACTCGTAATGGTTTTTCTCTCATAAAACTCATTTGAAATCGTTTTGTACTCAACACAAAACATAATAAACATCGAGTTCCAACCGGCAAGGCACACGCACACATTTCTCAAATCTCAATATTGCCTTAACGTAGAGCCCAGTTATAAACTCATAAAGACATTGGGCTCCAACCGGCTATAAAATCGTGTGCAATTTAATCTCAACACAAAACTCAACATGCTTGTTTTATAAACCACAATTCATGCTAAAGTAGTTTACAATTCACATACACAAATGGTGTAGATTTCCCTTACCTCTTTGCACCTCGTATAGTGCAATCGTTTCCCCCGTATCACGAACTAGTCTCGCATTCCACTCTGGAACTCCCGAGCTGTCCAAACGATGTTAAAACATCAACACTCAATTATCTCATAAACCTCAATTCTCAAAATCGAGCATAATTGCTCATAACTCCTCAAATCTCTTTATTCTCGTAACTCAACCCTAAACTACAACCTCATTCACAATAGCTCAACGTCCAACATTTCTCATGTTAAATCATCTAGGCTAATTCATCACATTGTCTATATTTTCATTTATAGCACAAATTCTCAAAATTACCAAATATCTACATTACTCCAACTACATTGCAATTTCATCAATCCCTAATCCTTTCTCAACTATTTCAACACAATGACAACCACCAATAACATCAAAATCATCTCAAATGGAAGGATCGAAGTTTAGAAATTACCCAAAGCTTGTGAGACGCACAACCCACGCCTCGATCCGATTCGTCCTTCGATTTCCAAGTATGTTGTTCTCCCTTTGATGAGGAACAACTTTCCTTCTTGCCACAACAGCTGATTCGGCCGGAAATGGGGGATTTGGATGAGTGAGAAAGTTAGGTTTTCGGTGGAAATGGGTTTGGAAGAGAGAGAAAGTGAGTTTGCAGGAGAAAAACACGGGTCCCTTATATAGACTGGAGGTAGGAGATCGATCTGCCTCTTGATGAGATCGATCTGCGTTTGAATTTTGGGGACGATCTGGGCAATTTTATGCCTAGGAGATCGATCTGTCGAGGGGTGAGATCGATCTCTTTATGGCTTTATGAGATCGATCTGCTCCTAAGGAGATCGATCTTCTCCCAAACAGAATCATTTGGAGATCGATCTCTTCCTCATGAGATCGATCTTCTCTCAAACAGATTCATAAGGAGATCGATCCTCTTCCATTGGAGATCGATCTGCTCCTTAAATTCCTCCTTCCTCGTCATTTTTAACTCACCAGATCGATCTCTCCTTCTCCCAGATCGATCTGTCCTCATACTTCATGCTTATTTTACACACTTAACATATAAATCTCCAATTATAATTCCCACAATTTACTTAGCTCAATAAATTGCACTTCAAATTATTATTACATCAATAAAATATGTCTGAAATTCTCAGATCTCACAACTGTACATGGATGTAATATTGGGGATGTATTTATTTAAAATAAATTGATATGTAAATGAAATATGAAAATGGAATGGTAAATAGGTGAGAGGTGACTAACACCGAATCATAGCCCAACTGTTTAGTAGTGTAACTGTTCACGACGGGTAAGGAAATTAAAAAGCGAAAAATTTACTCTGATTTTTAGGTAATTTGGGTCATGACAGAAAAGATGGTATCAGAGCAGAGTTGGCCTGATATGAGTCGGTGTTAGTGGTTAAGTAAATTTACATCTCTATGTACTGTGCATTGTTTAGATACAATTGTGTATATCAAGATGGAACAGCAGCTAGGAATTTAGTTTCGAATGCAAGAATCTAGTTTTTATAAATGATAGCCGCTATGGTAGAGAGGCAAGTACACCTGCTCGAGGCCATAGAGATCGGCCTGAAAGTCGAATGAGTCGTCACATGAGACTCAAGATGAGAGTGAGGTGGAGGGTGATGTTGAGCATACTCCACAGGGTCTTATAAAGAGACCAAACAGTATTGAGACACGCTCCGAGAGGATGGAGTGGAGTGTAGAAAATATTTCGAAGTTGTTTACTCAGTCTATGCAGGTAGTTGAGGATAGGCAGGGTAAAGCCTAAACAAATGCCTCAGACTATAGAGGTTCTCACACCCCTCCGGTATATAACGAATGCTATGGATTCTTTCGGTGTATGTCGACTGAGAAAGTGACTTTTAAATATGTTATGTTAGAGAGTCGAGGTGGAGCATTGGTGGAATTTCGCTTGACCTATCTGAAGAGTTAGACGTCCAGAGCCGACATGAGAAGTATTTCTAGATGTATTTCGGTGACAGAATATTTCGGACACTACTTAAGGGAAATTACAATTAAAATTTCTTACACTGACCCAGAGACACTAGTTGATTGGTGAGTATGAAACTCAATTTATATCTCTGGGCAGATGTGAACCTGACACTATGGACAGTGAGAGTCGAAAAGCCTAAAAGTTCATGGAAAGGCTCAAATTGTTGATTAGAGTCTGATTGGCTCACTACTTATGTCGAGGCAGTGCGCAGAATACAGTTGCGTGAATAATATCATGTGTTGCATGCCTCTGAGATTGAGAAATGTAATAATGGTCGAAATAGAGACAGAAGAAAATAGAGAATGACAGAGATGTCAGAGCGGGAAAGAGACCAGTTTGTAAGACATTAGAGCTGATGAGTCACGGGGTATGATGATTGGTAAGGCCCTAGTAAATCCAATTCAACACTTATGAGGGATATTGTGATTGGAGGACCTCGACCTACTATGAAGCAGTGTAGGATCTGTGGTAGATACCACAGAAGTAAAGGCCTACACCTACACCTTATTAACTAAAATAGGAGTTAAGTGTGGTAAGACGGACCACTTAATTAATGATTGCTCAGAGTTGGGTGAGACTGCCCCACAGAAGAGCAAAGAGACAGAGAAAACTTTGTTGATATCTCTGCACCGAAAAAGGGAGGCCACAGCCGAAGAGAAAAGGGGAAAATAGGTTATTGGATGAGGGTGAGTGTATGCCTTGGACCAGGACACTATTAATGTTTCATATGATGTGATGAAAGATACCACATTGGTTATGAATAGTGAAGTAATTATTTTAATTAATCCTGGTGCCACGTATTTGGTCATACTGCCTTCATTTGTATATAAGTTAGTAAAAGACGTGAATGCCTATACCTATGGGCACAATGCTGATAGTTAGTACCCCAATGAAAGAGGGTTAACTAACGAAATAATTATGAAGAAATAATAAGTTGAAAACGGGGGAAGAAGTATAAGTCAGTCGATTTTATTCAATAGACTATGAATAATTTGATGTAATATTTGAGAATAAATTAGTTGGCTGCAAATTATGATGTTCAGAGTTCTATTATAAGATAGTGATATAGTTACACCTGAAAAGTATACTGTAAGTTTTGACAAGTAAAAAAAAGGGTGTAACGATTGAAATTAAAGGAGCCAATGATTGTACTCACGGAATGAGTAATAACAGAGTTTTGTTATAAGTGATATACGAAAAGAGATAGACTGGAATAAGAGGCGTATGTAAGGTACGAATATCTCTGATACGTGAAGTAATTTAGATTTAAGCAATTAGTAGAGAATATAAATTGTGACCACATGGACTGATATGTAAAGTAATTGTGGTCAAGTCTGAGGGTTAATAAAGGTATTTCAAAATACCTCCCCGCCTGAAGACTTGACAGCATTTAAAAGTATACATAACCTATAAATTGAAATGCGATAGTCGTAATATATACATTTAAAATTAGGGTACCTTTACTGGTACGATAAAGAAATATAGAATTCGATTAATTGTGAAGGTTTAAAAATTAATTAAAATTTTATAAAAGCCGTTAATATAAGAAAAAGAAAATGACGCGGGTTAGTAGCTTCAACGGAAGCGATTTTGAAAGGACATTATACGTTATGCGCACATAGGTCAAGGATATGGATGATTGAAATATTCAGTGAAACTCAACCACGATGAGGTATTTAAACTTTACCGGGACCGATTTGTTATCATCCTTATTGATGATATTTTGGGTGTATTTAAAGTCCAGGGAAAATCATAAGCAACAATTAAAAATTGTTTTTACAGATGATTTGTTGAGAGTTCTCAAAATGGACTACTTTATTGACACGTTTAACTTAGAAAAAAATTGTATTTGAACGGGATGATAGACGTGATAGGAGTTTTGGTGTACTGAAGTAATAAACTGACTACCACATTTATTCTCACCATACCCAACAGATTAAGAGGTTCTCATAAGTCTATAGATACCTCAAAATAATAAATGAACTGCGTATTGATGCAAAAAGGGGAAGATAGTCAATTATGAATCCAAACAACTCAAGGATCATGAAAGGACTATCCGAACCAGATTTAAAGTTGACAGCGATAGTGGTATTGAGTATATGACACTACTATGTATACGGTGAGAAATTTCAAGTATGCACTAATCATAAAAGCTCCGAGTATCTGTTTTTACAGAAAGAGTCGGATATGAGAACAAAGAGGGTTAGAGCTTCTGAGAGATTTTGATTGTGAAAAATCGTACCACCCAAGAAATGTTAATGTAATGGCTAATGCTTTGAGCAGAAAGAGCCTCGGGATGGTATAACATATGATGGTCAGGGAGCATGAGCTGCTAAAGTAGTTGTAAGCCTCAATAGTGATGTGATCCCCTCTGATGATGACAGTGATTGTGTGACAGCTAGCCTGAGATTAGAACCGGATTTGAGTGACCGGATTTGACAGGCTTAGCGTGATGATCGGCATGGTGTCGTTAGTGTGGGTCAGATTCAGATGGGTACAGTGATAGAGTTCACAGAGTATGATAATGGTTACTAAGGTTCAGAGACAGTATAAGTGCTCCCCAGAACCACAATGATGAGATAATGTTATTGTCAGAAGCTCACTCTTCGGGATATTCAGTGCATCCGAGAAGTAATAAATATATTGAAATCTTAGAAAAGAGTATTGGTGGTCAGATATGAAAAGAGACATTATGGAGATTGTGGAAAAGTGTCTCGTATGTCAGCAGAATAAGGTAGAGTATTAGAAGTTTGCAAGGTTATTACAATTTCTACCTATATTGACACGAAAATGGGAACAAGTTACCATGAATTTCATGATGGTTATAGAAGACCCGGATAAATCATAAGGCTATCTGGGTGATAGTCGATAGATTGACTAAGTCTACCCACTTTCTGGTTATAAAATCCCCAGATACGCTGAGTGTGTAGACAGATTTATGTATAAGATTGTGGAACATTTTGTAGCATTCCAGTGAGCATGGTATCATATAGGGATTCCCGCTTCACTTCCCACTTCTAGGAACGTTTTCAGTAAGCTATGGGAACCCGACTGAGTGTTAGCACAACTTTTCGTCCTCAGACAGATGGTCAGTCATAGAGGACTGTACAGGTTCTGGAGGATATGATGAGAGCGTGTGCCATTTATCTGATAAGCTCCTGGGATGATTAGTTGTTACTAATCAAATTCGCTAATAATATCAGTTGTCACTTGAGCATCGGGATGACTTCAGATGAGGTATAGTATGGCCGTAGGGATTGTTTCCCCAATTTGGATAAGAAGAAGTGGGTGACAGATAGAAAATTGTTCCCGAATTGGTAAGACAAACTTCTGAGGATGTTCAGTTAATTGTGAAGGATTAAGAACACCTTAGAGCATATAGAAAAGCTATGCTGACAAGAGACAGAAACCATTGGAATTCACCGAGGGTGAATTTATATTGTTGGAAGTTACATGCCCTTAGGACATAGCATAAGGACATAATGAGATTCAGAAAGAGATTGGACAAAGTGGGAGATAAGACCTGTAGGTTGGCGTTACCACCTAATTTAGCAGGCATCCACGATGTGTCCCATCTTATGATATTTTAAAATTATTATTCGGACCCAGCGTATATGATCAGATATGAACTTCAACAGTTTAGTTCAATGAAAGTATAACGTATGATTGGAAAAACTTGATTCGGGTATTAAAACGGGAAGGAGAAAGTGTGGAGATTTAAGACGATCTTCATAATTAAAGTCCTTTGGTAGTAGTACACTCCGAAAAAGTCACATGGGAAGTAAAGAGTATGATATGTGTGAAATATCCGGAGTGATTTACAGACTAACTTGGTTCTAATTTGGAGGACCAAATTTCTTAAGTGGGGGAGATTTTGTAAGACCCGAATTTATTTAAAAACACGAAATGAATGAGTATTCGTGAAAGGAAGTCGAGTTAAATTAATCCCGAACACGTGCAAGGGCCAAACGGTCAAAAGATCGAATGCCGGTATAAATTCGATAAGAAAATTTAATTAAAAATAATGGATTTGAGAATCTTGATCAATAACGAAGAAATAATTAAATTTCGAGTCCAATTGGTCAAGATCCAGAATTTTTAGAAATACCAAAAGGTCACTCGTGACAATATCCCGAAAATACGAAGAAATTATACCCGAAAAAGGGTTAAAAATATAATAAATAAATTAAATAAATCTATTTGGAATAAAAAAATAATTTTGTAGATATTTTAGAATATTTTTGACTAATATAATGAATATAATAATAATAAACTAATTTATAAAAAATAATAAATAAAGATAAAATAATTAAGTAAAAAAAAAGAGAGAAAGAATCAGAAAATTGGTCGGGGAGAGAGAAGAAAATGGAAACCGAGGAAGACGACCCGCTTGTGGCCAGTCCGATCCACGGCCACCGGTGACCGACGACGCCGACGAACAGCCGAGGAGAAAGAGGAGAGGCCGACGATCTTGTGGGCACTGGT
Source organism: Firmiana major (assembly GCA_033439115.1). Classification (NCBI taxonomy): domain Eukaryota; kingdom Viridiplantae; phylum Streptophyta; class Magnoliopsida; order Malvales; family Malvaceae; genus Firmiana; species Firmiana major. The sequence continues at coordinate 50,465,253 of CM065905.1, forward strand.
GACGCGCGCCAAGGACCACCGAATCCGACGAACGGAGGAGGAGAAACCGACGGGAGAAAGGAGCTCGATTCCGGCGATCCACGCAGCTGGGCTCGAACGGCGGACACCGACGTGATCGGGATGAGGATGCGGTTATTTTGAGATCGATGTCGGTCGGCGAAACCATCAAAATCCGACGGATCGAGAGGGAGAGTGCCGCGAAAGGAGAAGAGGAATCCGGCGGCCACTGGCGTGATTCGGCCAACCCCGACTGTCACGACCCAAACTACCCAAAAATCAGAGTTAATTTTTTCGCGTTTTGTTTATTTACTTAAATTCTTACCTGTCCTCGAATCGTGACCACACTCCACTAACAAATTGGGCTGTGCGTCAATGCCAGTCCCACCATTCAATTACCATCTAACTTATTTATTCTCAAGTCATTTATAATTGTTTACATTAATTATACATCCCCTAAAGTTACTTACAAACATGTTACTGTGCTATGCTTATGTAGATACAATATGTACAAGTGTATATACCTTATGTTGATGGGTAGCAGCGGATATCCGGAATGCAGTACTGAGTCGTCTCAACTTCAACTGGAGATTATCTGTGGGAGAAAATGAAAGGGGTGAGCACATCAAGCTCAGTAAGGCAATCCTACGAACAAGTAGGTAACCATACTACCTACATGAACGTGGTGCCATGCATAAACCACCCTTTCTCCACACATTTAAAACAGATGATATGAAAGTTATGATGTTATGTAAATCGAGTTTGCACAGAAAATTCAACACGCAAATATTACAAATAATTTATTTCTCAATTAAAATTTTCACAATAAAGTCAGGACTCGACCCCTCCTGCGGGTGATCCTGACTCACACAAAACCATGAAAATCGGTTTACATTCACACATGGGTTTGAAAAGCATAGAAATACCATCATGCAAATTTAGTTTAAAACCCAATCTGATTTCATCAAAATCGACGACATGCGAGACTAGGCAACGTCTGTATATCGGCAAATAACCAGGACTATGGCCATATGTGTCCTCGTGAGTCCCTCTAGCTACACGGATCCTAGTGTGCGAGGTCTCACCCTGATCGGGAACCGCCCGGGAGGTGGGTCAATCCAACCCGTCAGTCTTATCTGATCCCATGCATCCGAAGATGCTAACGTATCACAAAGATACCAAGTATCACAAAGATACCAACGTATGCAAAGATAACACACGGTACATCGTACTCCATGCTACTTGCAGGGTACATCGTACTCCGTGGACCCCCAGCCTTATCCCTCATTCGGGCTCATCAGCTGGTCCTCCAACCCTTATCCCTCGTTCGGGCTCATCAGGTGGATCTCCAACCCTTATCCCTCGTTCGGGCTCATCAGGTTGTTTCTCTAACCCTTATCCCTCGTTCGGGCTCATCAGGTTATTTCTCTAACCTTTATCCCTCGTTCGGGCTCATCAGGTTATTTTTAACATGTCATGTCTCAAAATGCACGTGCAGGCCTATTTAATCGGTGACACACAGTCTACCCGATGCTCCAAGCACGGCTCATCACATGTTCTCTTAAAATCAGTGCGAGCGATGCTCAGCACTCTCATCAAATCAAGTAAATCTAGTGCGAGCTAAGCTCTAGCACTCTGTATGCAAACCGTATAAAAATCTGGTGCGAACGAAGCTCTAACACCCTGTCTCAAAATCATATAAAAATATGGTGCGAGTTAGACTCTAGCACCCTGTCACGAAAATCATATATATATAAGAATCTGGTGCGAGTTGGACTCCAGCACCTATGCATGTAAAACTCTAGTGCGAGCTCTCGCTCCAGTACTAATGCGTGCATCACACAAATCGAAAATATCGTGCGAGCTGAGCTCTAGCACGTCACATGTCAATAAAACACGTAGGCGGCTCTGTTTCCTCAAAACAGTGTTCAAAACAATTTCACGTTAAAAGTATGCAATGCTGTGCATTTTCTTTCAAGGTTAGCCAGCCTACTAATGCATGCATCAAAACACCTCCAGAATGAGCAAGAACCTCTTGTTCTTGCTCCTCCCAACTTTTCCTAAATTTGTAAATTTTACCCTTAACAAGGGTATTTTGGTAATTTGCCCATTCGAGGCACTAAAATTATTAATTGACCTCTAGACCCTTCAAGTAATTTTTAAAGACTGCAAATGAACTTAAAATTGCGTAAAGTTACCTCTAGCAGTCCGTAGAATTCCCTTACCTTACTTTCCTGTCGAGTCTGACCTTTTCTTTTCCACTGTTGTCTCGTCGCGCAGTCTGATATGCTCCCAATCAAATGTCCGGAACTGCATATAATTATTCCTCAGGTCAGATAACATACAATTTAATTGTATTTAATATTTTCTGGGCTTAATTTAAATCATTGGGCCCGTTTACCCCTATTGGGCCCGATTGCACCTTAATGGGCCTTAATCGGCCTTAAGCTCGTTTTTCCACTTAATTTTCACATTATCGAGGCCTATTGGGCTCACTGGGCCCACCAACAATTTATTGGGCCTCGTTCTAACTCTCGAATAGCTAAATTTATTATTTACGACAATTTATCTAAATTTTCATAATTTAATTCAATTTATGCGGAATTTAAATTCATATCACGCATAACGATGTAAACTGTCGTAAATAAGGGTCACTTACCCGAGATTCCATGCTAGTCCGCAAATCGAGGCTATCTCGAGCTCTCGTTGGATGCCAATCGTCGACCTACATAATTTCATAATTTTTCGGGTAAATTTCCAGTCGAAAATTAATTAAATAAAATATTTCAAAATTTAAATCGGTCAATTTGACCACTTATCGACTTACCCGAAGCTCGATTGCATCACTGAAATTTTCCCCAATTTTTTCCTCTTTTTCTTTTTCCCTTTTTCTTCCTTTTTTCCTCTCTTTTTGGCTGAACCGGTTCAGTCCGGTTCGGACCTGTTCAGACCGCCGGTTCACTCCGGTTCGACCGGTTCACCGCCGGGTTCACCACCTTGCCGGCCGGTTCTCTGCCGGCTTCCACCGCCAACAGCTCCGCAAGATTGTCCGCAGCTCGAATCTGCCCTCAGTTTCACCCAAGTCCGCCGGAACGCCGCCAGTTCGGCCTCTTCTCCTCGGCGTCGGAAACCCGTTTTCTTCCCTTGGCCGTCGCCGGCGATTCCCGCCGTTTCGTCGGCTGATACCGGTGCAGAAAGGACCGCCGTCGCCTGGGCTTTCGAAATCGGGCCTCGGTTCCTCCCGAATCGCCGCCGTTCGCCGCCGGTGACCATTTCTTTCCCGTGGCTTTCTCCTCCGTTTTCCGCCGGATTCCGGCGTCCTTGGCGCGCGTCACCGGTGGCCTGAAGACCGCCGGCCTCTCCTCTTCCTCTTCGGCTCCTCGTCGGGGTCGTTGGTCGCCGGACGGGGGTCCGGTCTTCCTCGGTTGCTCGGCTTCTGTTTCTCTGCTTCTCTTTCTTTCTCCCCGACCCCCTTTTCTCTCTTTTTTTTTTCAGATTCTTTTTTTTTTTATTATTATTATTATTTATTTAATTATTTCCCTATTCATTAAAATACTCCATAAAATCCAAAATATCTACACTTATATTATTTTTATTCTAATTTAATTTATTTAATTTAAATTTAATTTATTAAATATATTTTCCTTCAAATTTTCGATATTATTCCTTCGCGCTTTTCGAGATATCGTTCCGATAATTTTTCGGTATTTTTAAAATTTTTGAATCTTGATCAATTGACCCAAATTGTATAATTTCCTCATTATCGATCAAGATATCTTACATCCTTATTTTAAATTAAAATTTTCTTATCGCCTTAATACCGGGTTTTGGTATTTTTACCATTTTACCCCTGCTCTTGTTTCGAAAATCAATTTTAACCTGACCTTCCTTCATACATCCCTCATCTTTTTTTATTTAATTTTCGTATTTTAATTAAATTCGGGTCTTACACCGACCCCAGCCGAACACTCCCCCAGTGCAGGCGCATCGTTTGGCCCCAGAAACGAGACGAGAACCGATCGAAAATGCCATGAACGACGGCGAGAACGTCTGAACCGGTACGGACCGGTTTAGCAAAGAGGTGAACCGACTGAACCGGCTGAACCGAACCGATCTGAACCAGGTTTGAACCGGACTGAACCGGTTCAGCCAAGAAACAAGGGAAAAAGGGAGAAAAAGAGAAAAAGGAAAAAAGGGAAGAATTTTCGGGGATACACCGGACTTCGGGTAAGTCGATACGAGGTCAAAAGTGATCGATTTGAATTTCGAGAAATTTATTTAAATTATATTTAATCGAAAAGTAACTCGAAATTAAATATTAATTGTGCAGTTTTACGACAAAGCCCGAACAAGAGCCGATTGAGCTCCGATTTTTGTACCCACATTATATTGGGTAAGTATATTTAATTATAAGAATATGAGTCCTTTAATACAGAGTTTCGATTATTTTACGGAATTTACGGATTAATTCTCTATAAAAAGGAATATTATTCGAAATTTGTAACGTAATTACCGTAAATAGTATACGGGCTATCCAATAAGTTTGGAATGAAGCCCGATGATTATTGGTAACCTGAATGAGCCCAGTAAAATCTAAGAAGGGATTTAATAAGTAAAAACGGACTGGTCGAGGCCTATTAAAGTGCAATCGGGCCCAATAAAGTAAAACGAGCCCAATACGTTAGATTCGATCAGTAAATGTAATATACTGATAAAAATAAGTGAATTAACCAAAAATATGTGGTTATATGCAGTTTCGTAGACTTGGTTGACGCGCAGTTGGACTGAGAGATCAGATATTATCGAGACGAGATAAGTTTGTGTATAAATCGAGGTAAGGGAATTTTATAGGTGCATAGAGATTTCTATACGTATTTATTGAAGGGATTTAAAGGGCCTAGAATTTATTTAAGTATCTAGAAAACGAAATAATAATTTCTACAAAAATCGCGGCTTAGGTGAATTAAGAAAAAGACGATTTTGCCATTGGGAGTAAAATTTACAAAAAAGGGTAGTAAGGCAGATAAATTGCATGATTATCCTGTTTTAATGTTTTATATAAATGTATTGCTTTGATTTAAGCAAATATGCACATAGGTTGGCTGTTGATTTCGTGAATTATACGAAAGGGTACCGGTTTGGACCGGGTACTATTTTAAAAGATGTTTTATAAAGATTGAGCCACCTATCATATTTACACGAGTAAAAAGAGTGCTAGAGTATTACTCACACTGAAGTTTACTGATTTATTACTCATGAAAAGCCGTACTGGAGCATTGCTCGTACGAGAAATTTGTGTGTGCACAAAACCGTGCTGGAGCTTCGCTCATACGAGATTTTAGATATCATGATATGTATAGCGTGGTGCTGGAGCTTCGCTCGCACTAGACGTGAGTTGACATGCATATAGTCGTGCGGAAGCCTCCTGTAGATTGTGTGTCGCAGAGAGTTGATATGCTCGCATGTATACTTTGAGACATGGGTTGGTTATCGACATAGTTTGGGGTGGATAAGACCTACGGCAGGCACCCCCAGATTATGATATGAGTCCACGGAGTACGATGTACCTTGTATGTCACACGTAGTAGGAATTGACCCTACCTCCCGTTGCAGTTGTGATGCCCCGCACACCGAGATCCGTGTAACCTGGGATCACAGGGACAAAGTATGGCCATAGTCCTCAATTTTTCGTACAGTAACCTACATGCCTCACATGATATCATACGGTTTGAATAGACCAAGACAAGCCCAAGGGAGGGGTGATGTCCCAATTTATGTTTTTAAATGAGATGCGATTTAATGAATCAAGGTATTCCCTAGAGATGGGTTTGACCTTGATGAGGTTGTTTTATGATGAAACAAATGAGTTTTAACGTGATGAGTTTATGAGGAAACAAATAAGTTTTAAATGTGACGAGCATGAGATGACATACATGATGATTTTTCCATGTTTGTTTTATATGTCGATTTCATGATTTCTCTTATATGATATATAAATACATGTGGCATCGTTTTAGTCTTACCTCATACTCCAAATATAAACGATTTTATATCATGACATTATCAGCACGTAGATAGTATAGTTATCTTCCTGCTTACATTATTGCTTTACTGAGCTGTTTATGCTCACCCTTTCATTTTCCACCCCACAGGGTATATTCAGTAGAAGAGAACGACAGTAGTCATATCCGTTGCTTCTTATCAAGATCAGGTATACACATTTGTATAATTTTTGTATCTAAACATAGAGGCACAGTACTGTACATGGATGTAATATTGGGGATGTATTTATTTAAAATAAATTGATATGTAAATGAAATATGAAAATGAAATGGTAAATAGGTGAGAGGTGACTAACACCGAATCATAGCCCAACTGTTTAGTAGTGTAACTGTTCACGACGGGTAAGGAAATTAAAAAGTGAAAAATTTACTCTGATTTTTAGGTAATTTGGGTCGTGACAATCACTCTCACTGATTCCTTAGTACATCATTTTATCTGTCACTCTCTTTACGTTTTTATTTTCTTAGTAACCTCAAAATATACATATCATATCATCACAGTTGCGCCTTGCACACTGCTTCCTTAAAATAACATCCAATGGAGCTAACCTAGCTCGACGAAGGATCTTAGTACCTCTTACAAGTTTACTGGACTTCTTCCGTTTTACATCTCTACTTATCCGGATTTATACTCTTTTAATTTCATATTCATTCTCGGACTCATTTTCTCATGTCCGATTCAGTCATTTCAATTATAATTTCCAATATGCCTCATCCAGAATGTGTTGCCGTCTAAAAGCCTCCAAAAATATTTCTCATGTCTTTCTCTAATTTTTTTGGCTCTCGGGTTAAATCGAGAAACTTCCCTCCGAGTTCGATTTTTCATTTCAATACTGATGCTACAAGGGCTACTTTCTTTATAGTAGCGCACTCTAAAAATCCGTGTAACTTTCCCAATTCTTTACCAAAAAAATTGTAAAGAAACTTTCTCGGTAGAGTTACTATAAAATTCCATAGGATTTCTCTGTCTCACTTATCCAATCTTCCATAATCATTGGATTTCTTAGCTCTACTGAAAAACAGAGGCTTAAACTTCTGAAGTTGCCTCTATTAGGTTTACAATCGTACCCAACGAATTCATATAAATTCTTCCAATTCATTTATTCCAATTTTTTGTCACATTGAATTTTGACTCCAGTATATAATAGTCTACCATTTTTTGAAATTAACTCGGTCGTTCTCTTAGTCACACCTTAATCATTATCATTATCACGGGGCCACTATCACTTGACCCGATAATATCATCATCGTTTCCATGTCCCGCTTAAATCCCATGAAGCAGACTTCAGAAATTTTTCATTGAAACTATAAGGTGTACACTAAGACGAGGGTTCACTACACCTCTCGGGCCTATCTCTACGACCTCGAGAAACAGTTCATTTTCATCCATCAATATGGCTGTGATACTAATCAGTCACATCTATCAGTTTCCCCTCATTCACTGACACGATTTTTTTCATATAAAACACAGTCAGGTATACCCATTTGTATCTAAACAATGTACAGTAATGTCGGGGATGTGAACTTTCTAAGTCTTTTTCACTTTTAATATCGACTCGTATCAGACCAACCTTGTTCTGATACCACTTATGTAACAACCCGAATTTACATACATTTCGGTTGGGCTACAAGTCGATATTAGGTCAGAACAGTGTTCAGTGTGATTAAATTTTTTCTCAGTAACAAATATAAATCGAATATGTTCACATTCCCCAGACACAACTTTTATTGCATTACTGTACTTACATAATTTTAGATACAAAAGAATTTCTTACAACTGGGTATACCTTCGATGCAGAAATACGCTCCGCGAAATCTTAACTATGCGGAATGCCTTACTAACGGAAGCGATCCTAGCTACAGAGGAACTCTGTGGAGGAAAGTAAAAGGGGTGAGCTCAACATGCTCAGTAAGAAAAACCCCATAGTAGGTAGATAAATACACTACCTATGAAAAATATATATTTTTATATTTACCAAATTCGAAATATTTTCACAAGTATACAGATGATTTGGTAATTTCTCAGATACCAGATTTAAGAATTCGAAAAATAGATTTAGAATCGGCAAAAGCACAAATATCAGAAACAAATTTTTTAGAAACAGAATATGTATCAGTAATACATTTAACTACTGTTATAAATCCAGAAAGCTCAGAGTTTTTCAGTAGCAAAACAAACAGATTCTCAGATATTTCAATTCAAGCAGACAAATTCAAATAAATATTTTCAAATAGACGAGACAAGGCATGCATGTTATATCAGATATCAAAAATGACTATTGGCCAATGTCGGTGACTCCGGGCAATTCACGGGTCAGGTGTGCCGGGATGTCAATCGCCGTGGGAGTGGTCAGCTACCTAAACGGCTCACAGATTAGAATGTCCGAAAACCAGAAACAGAATCAGAAACACGGTATTTCGTACTCGTGGACCACAAATACAGATACAGATACAGATACAGAACAGAAGTGTAGCATGATCTCACAAACGCCTTTGCCTCAAAATCAGTGCGGGACGGACCGTACGACACACAGTCAGTACGCGCTCAAGCACATTTCATCAGAATAATTTTATAACAGGTTGTTTTTTTCCTTAAATCATATATAAATTCATTTGTTTTATGAAATCGTTCAAAACAGGCTGACTAGCCATTTTTCAAAAATCTCAAAAAACGGTTTATGAAAATTCAAGATTTTCAATAATTAAAATCGAATTCAAGTTATACCGTAATTTCTGCAAATCATAAAATTTAGTCCGTAAAATTTGATTACTTCAACTAAGCTAAAATCTCTAATTTTTCAGTCATAAAATTCGACCTAGTCTTTTCGGTAATTTCGGTATTGCGAAATTCAACCTAAATTTCATATCTACAAATATGCGAAAATTACACATATTTATCTCTAGCAGCGACGAGAATTTTTCTTACCTCAATGTCTGTCTGTTGTCCTCGATTGTCTCGACGTAGCGAGTTGACGAGTCCGATCTTACTCGGATAATTATTCGCAGCTCTTTCCCGAGATTTTCCCAAATTTCCAGTACACTCATCTTATCTTTCTTCAATTTTCCTCCATTTCCTAATATATATATATATATATATATATATATATATATATTATTGTTCATCCATTTCTTTTGAATTTATTTACCCTTTCCCGCCTATTTTTCTTTCTTCTTCTTTCTTTTTTGTTTCCTTCTTCCCCGATCACTGTTCACTATCTTCTTCCCCTTCGGTTTCGATACTCCCTGTCCCTGTTCATCGCTTTTGCCGTCTTTGGTTGCTATCGTTCCCTCCTTCTCCCATCTCGACCATCACCTTTGAAGTCCACCCGTTCACCTGCTCCCGTCTTCCTCTTCTTCTCCTTCTCGGTTTCCACCGCACCTTCTCGGTACCTTCATCTTTTCCATTTTCCGGACACCACCATCTCCAGTCTCGGTCTCGGCATCAACACCATCGTCATCATCATCTTCACCATCAACTCGAACATCTCCCTCTAGCCTCTCTCCCTTCCCCTGCTCTCCTCTGTTTTGCCTTTCTCGGTTGCCTTCAACCCGAGTGCCCAGTTGCTGCTTCTGTTCTATTCTCCTCACAAGTTGCTATAAACAGGGAGGCACGGGGCTGGACAAGAACTAGTTTCAAGGATAGTTGCTTGAAGCAGTGGCAGTGAAGCTCGGTTCACGTCCTGCCTGACACCAGCCACATCCACCGTTCCCAGCCTCCACGCACAAGCCTCCACCAACCTCGGGTTCACCTCTGTTTCACCTTCATTCTCGGGTTTCCTTCTTCTCTAAACTGCTCCATCATTCTTTTTCTTTCCTATTTTTCCCCACGTCTCTTGCCTTGGATCATGGGTTGCTGCTGTTGATTTCCAGTGCTATATACATATACATATATATTCCTACCATTGTTTCCAGGAGCAACCACGGGGTTCTCTGCTCCTTTCCTATTTTCGTTTTTTCTTCTTCTTATATTGTTTGCACGCCAAATATTTAGTTTGTCAGCCTCACCATATGCCTTCTTTTCGTTTCCTTTCCCTGCTGCTGTTTCAAAATTACTTGACAAAATATACGTTTATGTTTGTATAAGTTTTGTTTTCCTTTAGCAGATCCACCTGCCTCGGTACTTCAGTTTCACTACTACCTAAAATACCATCATTTTATTCAGTAGTATTTAGTCTCTGTCAGTGGCTTACTCATTGGTTTTTCAGCCTCCTCATACTACATTTTCCTTCTCATTCTGCGTCAGCCATTCAAGTTTCCTATGTGTTTTCCTCTGCTATAGTTTCTGTGTGCCCGTATATATATGCATGACAATCCACTGTCATGACCAGCCTTTGATCAGTTCTTGTCATTTTCTTACTGTTAATTTCAGTCATCATCTCCATTTCCTTAGACTTCTGCTATAGTGCCTTGTAGGTTTTCTTTCTTTCTCCTTTCACGCCGAGGCCATCATCAGCTCTGTTCTCTTCTTTTCTTCACCAAATTTCTTGCTACATTGAAATTTGCAGCAGACGTGTGCAGAAATTTCTCGGGTTTCAGCTTGAAACCCGATTCTTGCCCTTTTATCTATCGGTTCCTTTCCATTTTCTTTCCTTCTCATTCATTTCATTTCCTGCTGAAATTTTCAGCTTGATCAGTTTCCTTGCTCCTTCACGTCTCCTCATTCTTCTGAACCAGCGTCACTATCTTTTCTCTTTGGTTTGCTCAGCTGCAATCATTCCTTCCAATACCTGCTTCAGATTTTCTTTACCCACTCCACTGACAAACATCTATCCCATATATATTTCTTTTCATCTGTTGCCTCTCTCGGCCCCGTGTATATATATATATATATATATAAATATATATATATATATATATATATATATATATATATATATATATATATATATATATATATATATATATATATATACTCTTATTGTGTCAACACTCTTATTGTGTCAACATTTACATTCGTTCCCAATTATACATGTGTATTTTTGTATACCTTGTACACATATAAATATCTATATATAAGTCTTGGGAAGTAATTAAAATATTACATATAATATAAAAATAATGTTAGTTCATTTAAATCAATTCACCCATACTCATATATTTAATCTTAATTACCTAAAGTATTATTTATACCTAACACTGAGTATATTGAAATTTTACTGTATTTACAGTTCTGATATGTAAAAGCATGTAAAATCGTTCATAAAACCAACCTTTAAGAAGATATGTAAATTTTTATTTCATGCATAGTCATCTTAAAAATTATGAAGCATGAGTTTCGTTAAATCCAATAACATGCTTTACTATTTCATAAAATTTTCATCATTTATGGACGATTTCTTAAAATTATCGTTATTCATAAATATTTCATAAAACATAATTGTTCGTAAACAATTGTCATAAATATCATAAAAGAAACATAATCATTCATCAGTGTCGTCATCACAATCGTCATTCAAAATTAAATCGAGGAGACTAGGGTATAACTAAGTCATGCGATACGTGTCATTTTCCGTAGAGAGTCATCATACCTATGGCCATGGTAAGGGGGCTGTAGACTAGATCAGGGTCATACAACACTTTCATAAAATATGGGTAGTATCTATCTTTCTTACTTTCTCTAGCACCTAGCTAGGGCACGGGCACTAAAGGCACTCTCCGTGCGGGAAACATACATGTGTGCTGCGCGGGCATAAGATACTACCAAAACATCATCATCATAAACCACAAGTAGCAAGACATCTTCCACATAGGTAGAGTCAAGTGCTACAGGGGCCCTACGTACCGGCACTCAAGTGGTGGAGCCGGAACACCACAAGAAGTAACCAAGCATGATGCCTATAGTCTAAAAAATTTCTTTTCCCCTTTCCTTTTTTTTTTTTTATACTTTTGAAATTGTCAAAAGTTTCTTTCAAAATATGAATATAGCATCATAAATCAATGTAAAGCTTCCATGCATTTTCATACTTTAGGGAAAATTCATTTCATAAACATGGATGCACTCGGGGAATATTTCTTAAAACGAAATCATTTTTCGTAAACCGTTCCATAAGTATTCTGAGATCCGCAATTTTTATATGATATACCTTGTGATTTCCATATTGTATGACATTATTATATGTTAATGGATTCATAAGATGGTTAATTCGGATTTGATAAATGTGAACGAAACGAAATAACGTGTGTAAAATCGAATAAGGATAAATCGAGAAAAACAAGGAAGCAACAAGTTCGTCTAAGGAATTAAATCGAGGTTACTGAAAATAAGGAATTTAAAATAGGGAAAAGATTGTGGATTGATGAAAGAAAGCCGATTCAATTTAGTCCCGAACACGTACAAGGGTAAAATGGTCAAAAGACCAAAATTCGGTATGAATTCGATAAGTAATCTTCATTAAAATATGAAATTTACGAAATCTGGATCAATAATGAGAAAAATATTTAATTTTGAGTCCAATTGATCTAGATATTAATTTATTGAAATTACGGGAATTAATTCGGAATTAATCTGAATTTTTAATTCGAAAAATTATTCCAAAAATAATCGAAAAATATACCGAGAAAGACGAAAATAGACTGAGAAATCCATTTATTGATTAAATGGATAAAATAATAATTTTTAAGATTTTTTAAGGATATTTTGGTAATTTTAATATATTTTAAGGTATTAAAATAATAATAATAAATGAATTAATAAATTAAAAAAAAACAAAAAAATCAGAAATCAGAATTGGGGAGAGAGAAACCCGAAACTGAGACCCGCGGAACCCGTTTGAAACCTAAACCCCCCAACGATCCACCGGTGTTCGACGAGCCCAGCTACCGGTCGGAAAAGGAAGAGCGAAGCCCAGCGGTTCCAACGGTAGCAGTAACACGCGCCGACGGTAGCTATTTTCGGCGAAACGATCGACGAAAAGTCGTTGGAGAAATCGCCTCTGTCCCGGTGAACGGCGGTGTCTTAGCGCCGATTCAACCCCACAGCGCCTTCCCTAGGCCGAGGTAGTTCTGTTGAGCCCATTGGTGGCCGACGAGATGGTCAAAATCACCGGCGATGGCAAACGGGCCAAAACGGCACCGTAGCCAAGAAAGGGAGAAAAAGAAAAAGAAAAAAAAAAGAAAAAAAGGGAAAAAAAAGGAAAGAAAGTGTACCTGGGGACGACTCAAAAATTTGGGTAAGTGAGCGAGAGTCGGGATTGACCTACGGATAAATCTCGAGAATTTAATTTAATATTATTTTATTGGAAAAATGACCCGAAATTGCATAATTGTGCAGTGTCACTACAGAGCCCGAACGAGAGCCGATTTAGCTTTGATTTTCGTACCCCGCACCATATTGGGTAAGTACATTTTAATTACGATAATATGAGTCCTTTAATGCAGAGTTAAAATTATTTTACGAAAATTACAGATTAATTCTGCATAAAAGGAATTTTATTCGAAATTTCAAAGTAATTATCGTAAATAGTATCCGGGCTATCCAGTGAGTTTGGAACAAAGCCCGATGATTATTGATAAATCAAATTAGACCAGTAAACCCAAAAAAGGGATTTTAAAAGTGGAAACGGACTGAAAAAGGGGTTCGAGACCTATTAAAGTGTAATCGGGCCCAATAGAGTAAAACGGGCCCAGAGCTTTAGATTCGATCAGTAAGAGTGAAATACTGATCAATATATTTGAACTGAACCCATATGTGGTTATATGCAGCTCCGTAGACGAGCGAATTGGACTGAGAGACCTGGTACGGTCGAGTCGGGATAAGCTCGTGCGTGATTCCAGGTAAGAAAATTTTATGAACACTTAGAGGTAGCTGTGCGTAGTTTCGAGGGGGATTTACATTACATTAAATTCAATAGGCTACCCGAAAATAGAATAATATCTTTTGCGAAAAAATATGTAAATAGTGACAAATGACTATTTTTCCCCCAGTTAGGAAAATTTCAAAAAGGGTAGTAAGGCTATGAAATTGCATGAAATTCATGATTTTAATGTTTTCATGATGATATTGCTTTAATTCAAGCAATTTATGGATAGGTTGGCTATTATTTTCATGTTTTAAGTGAAAAGGCACAGGTTAGGTGCCAATTGATATTTATTTAACATGTTTTGATAAAATTGAGCCACCTATCAGTGTTATATGAGTTGTAATCGTGCTTGAGCACTGCTTGCACTGGATTTTATATTTTAACTCATACACAGATTGCTGGAGCCTTGCTCGCACTATTTTACAGATTTATTTCATATGACTACCGTACTGGAGTTTTTCTCGTACGAGCTTTTCACTGAGTTTTAATACTTATCCATACTAGAGCATTGCTCGTACGTGAATTTGAATTGAATTTATAATCAGTTTAAGTCGTACTGGAGCGTTGCTCATACGCAGATTTTATTGATTTTTATGAAACCGTGTTAGAGCTTCGCTCGCACGAGGTTTTCAGATATCATGAATATGTATGGAGCCGTGCTAGAGCTTCGCTCACACAGGAATTTATATGACATGCATATAGTCGTGTTGGAGCATCCTGTTGACTGTGTGTCACAGTGAGATGATATGCTCACACGTGCATACTGAGACATACTTGACATGAGTGGATATGACCTATTACAGGCACCCCTGATTGAGCTTGGGTTCACGGAGTACATTGTACCGTGGGAATTGTTGGAGTGGAGTGGCATTAGCCACGAGACAGCAAGTCTTGCCCTCGCAATCCTGATATTATGCTTTTCTGACGGGTAGGATGACCCACCTCCCGTTTCAGGTGTGATACCCTGCACACTAGGATCTGTGTGCCAGGGATCACGAGGTTATGGCCATAGTCCTGAATATTACTAATATAGTCGCTTACATGTTTGACATGATATAACTATTGGTCTTGATAGACCAGGGTAGACCCAAGGGAGGGGTCAGGCCCCGATTTTCTTATGATTTCAATTGAGTTTTGATCGTTCCCATGGAGGAATTTTATGAAACTTTTATTGATTTGTAACCCTGTGAGAAGGGTGATTTTATAACGGAGATTTGAAAATATAGAATTTTGTTGAAATGGATTTTGATTGTGAGTGTATAATATTTTGACCCAGATGGGGTATTTTAAAACATGTTGATTCATTTGAGCATGAGATGTTTTCACATGAGAATTATTCTATGTTTTAATATGCTGATTTCCTGTTTTAGAACAGATGATATTATATATATGACATATCATTGTTTTTACCTCATGCTCACATATATCCTGATTTCTTATCAGCATGTAGATAGTATAGCTATCTACTCGTTTGTATTATTGCCTTACTGAGCATGTGGAGCTCACTCTTTCATTTTTCACCCACTTTCAGTGTTTCCACCATAGAGTTAGCGGGTGTAGAGAGTAGACGACATAGCTAATATCTTTGTTTCCCATCGACTGTCAGGTATACACCACGTACAAAATTTTATATTAGTATGCTTACAGCACAGTATTGTATATAAAAGAATATTTGGGGATGTAAATATAGAATCATATGATGTATAAACATACCGACCACTCTATTATAATATGATTGATGTAAATATATATATATATTGCGTGTGATATTTTAATGATTAAAAAGGGTATATTGATATTGATTCACAGCCCGACCTGTTAAGAGGAATATGTCACGAGGAGGTAAGAAAGATTTTCCAAAAGTGAAAAATTTATATTGGTTTTAGTAGTATTGGGTCGTGACAGTAAAAGTGGTATCAGAGCAGAGGTTGGCCAGACGTGAATCAGTATCGATAAGTAAGCAATTAAGAGTTAGAGTTGGTCGGATAAGAGTCGATAGTGATCGTTAAGGAAAATTACATCCCCTTAGTACTGTGCTGTATGAGATGTCTAGTATACACTAGTTGGGAACTAAATTAACAAATGATCTTGGATTACGAGATTTACACTATGTCGGTCACCCGCAGTGGTATAGTGGATAGTACACGTGCTAGAGGCCGTAGGGGCAGGCCTAGAGGCCGTGGTGATGGTATACAGATTGGTCAGGTGCCCAAGGGTACTGCTATGAGACTAGATGAGACTGAGGCATGCTTCGCTAGACTTGAGCAGAGTATTGAGAGCCTGGCTGAGATTGTAGCGCAGCAGGCAGCGCTCAGGGCTAAAGATAGGCGAGATCCAGCGGGATAGGCAGCAGTTGATCTCGAGATACCGGCACAGACCCATCCAAGATAGAGGCAGTTGTTCAGTGGGAGCGGCCTAGGACAGTCACAAAAATTTGGAGTTTTCTGGGTTTGGCAGGATACTACAGGAGATTTGTAGAGGGTTTCTCCAGATTAGCTGCTCCGTTGACACGTCTCACACGGAAGGATGTTGAGTTTGTGTGGGATAATACCTGTGAGAGGAGTTTTCAGGAGCTGAAGCGTTGATTGACCACTGCTCCAGTTCTCACCATACCTACCAGCTCAGGAGGTTTCTTGGTATATACAGATGCATCGCATCAAAGACTGGGCTGTGTATTGATGAAGGATGGGAGGGTAGTTGCCTATGGATCTAGACAGCTGGAAGATCACGAGAGAAACTATCCGGCCCATGATTTGGAGTTGGCGACCATAGTGTTTGCATTGAAGATATGGCGCCATTACTTATATGGTGAGCAGTTTCAGATCTTTACAGACCATAAGAGTTTGAAGTATTTATTCTCGTAGAAGGAGCTGAACATGAGACAGAGGAGATGGCTCGAACTCCTGAAGGATTATGATTGCGGATATTATACCACCCGAGAAGGGCTAATGTAGTTACTGATGCTTTGAGCAGGAAGAGCCTAGGGTTGGTATCATTTATGATGGTTCGGGAACATGTCTTGTTAGAGCAGTTCGCGAGCCTCAATTTAGACATAGCACCCCCTGAGATTGACAGAGTTGGGATCATTGCGAGCCTGAGATTGGAGCCGGAGTTGATTGATCGTATCCGACAGGCTCAGCAGAGTGATCAGGGATGTATTCAGTTGATGAGGCAGGTACAGGTAGGTGCAGATATCGATTTTGCATTGAGTACTGATGGATTACTGAGGTTCCGCGGTAGGATATGTGTTCCCGAGGATCCTGAGATCAGGAGGATGATTTTATCAGAGGCTCATTCAACGAGGTATATAGTACATCCGGGGAGTACGAAGATGTATCAGAATCTCCGGAGAGATTATTGGTGGTCTGGGATGAAAAGAGACATAGCAGAGTATGTTGCGAGATGTCTCGTCTGTCAGCAGGTAAAGGTAGAGCATCAGAAGCCTATAGGATTATTGCAGCCTCTACCGATACCGATATGGAAGTGGAAGCATGTCACCATGGATTTTATGATGGGATTATCGAGGACCCGCAGAGGTTACGATGCCATCTGGGTGATTGTGGATAGACTGATGAAGTCCGCCCATTTCTTAGCTATGAGAGCTACAGATGCTCTGAGTACGTTGGCAAACTTATATGTTCGGGAGATTGTCAGGCTACATGGCGTTCCAGTGAGCGTTGTTTCTGACAGGGATGCCCGCTTCACTTCCCATTTCTGGGAACACTTTCAGGAAGCGTTAGGGACCCAGTTGAGATTTAGCATCGCTTTCCATCATCAGATAGATGGTCAGTTAGAGAGGACTATACAGACTCTGGAGGATATGTTGAGAGCGTGTGTGCTAGATTTTGGAGGCTTATGGGATGATCATTTGCCATTAGCCGAGTTCACCTATAATAACAGCTATCACTCGAGTATCGGGATGGCACCGCATGAGGCACTGTATGGTCGCAGATGCCATTCCCCTATTTGATGGGAAGAGATTGGTGACAGACTGTTATTTGCTCCTGACTTGGTTCAGCATGCTACTAAGGATGTCAGATTGATATGTGATAGATTGCGGACAGCTCAGAGTCGACAGAAGAGTTATGATGATAGGAGATGCAGACCACTAGAGTTTGCAGAGGGTGAGTCGGTGTTTTTGAGAGTTTCTCCTTCCAAGGGTATCATGAGGTTCGGTAAGAAAGGTAAACTGAGCCCTCGTTTTATTGGACCCTTTGAGATTCTGAAGCGAGTGGGAGATAAGGCATATAGATTGGCATTGCCACCAGAGTTGGTAGGTGTACACAGTGTCTTCCACGTTTCTATGCTTCGGAAGTACCATCCGGATCCGTCACACGTGATTCACTACGAGCCGTTAGAGCTCAGTGACAGTATGACATATGTTGAGAGACCGGTTTGGATTTTGGATAGGAAGAAGAAGGTATTACGATCCAAGACGATCTCCCTGGTGAAGGTTCAGTGGTAGTATCACAATCCGGAGGAAGCTACCTGGGAGCTAGAGAGCATGATACATGAGAAGTACCCGGAGTTGTTTACAGACTGATTTGGTTCTAATTTGGAGGACCAAATTCTTTTAGTGGGGGAGATTGTGAGATTCGTAATTTTTGTATGATATTCCTTATGATTTTCATATTGTATGACATTATTATATGTTAAAGGATTCATAAGATGGTTAATTCAGATTTGATAAATGTGAACGAAACGAAATAACGTGCGTAAAATCGAATAAGGATAAATCGGAAAAAACAAGGAAGCAACAAGTTTATCTCAGGAATTAAATTGAGGTTACTGAAAATAAGGAATTTAAAATAGGGAAAAGATTGTGGATTGATGAAAGAAAGTCGATTCAATTTAGTCCCGAACCGTACAAGGGTAAAATGGTCAAAAGATCAAAATTCGATATGAATTCGATAAGTAATTTTCATTAAAATATGGAATTTGCGAAATCTGGATCAATAACGAGAAAAATATTTAATTTCGAGTCTGATTGATCTAGATATTAATTTATTGAAATTACGAAAATTAATTCAAAATTAATCGGGATTTTTAATTCGAAAAATTATTCAAAAAATAATCGAAAAATATACTGGAAAAGACAAAAATAGACTGAGAAATCCATTTATTGATTAAATGGATAAAATAATAATTTTTAAGATTTTTTTGGGATATTTTGGTTATTTTAATATATTTTAAGGTATTAAAATAATAATAAATAAATTAATAAATTAAAAAAAAAACAAAACAGAAAAATCGAAAATCAGAATCGGGGAGAGAGAAACCCGAAACCGAGACCCGCGGAACCCGTTTGAAACCTTAACCCCCTGACGACCCACCGACGTCCGCTGAGCCCAGCTACCGGTCAAAAAAGGAAGAGCGAAGCCCAGCGGTTCCAATTGTACCAGTAACGCGCGCCGACGGCAGCTATTTTCGGCGAAACGACCGACGAAAAGTCGTTGGAGAAATCGCCTCTGTCCCGGCGAACGGCAGTGTCTTAGCACCAATTCAACCTCGCAGAGCCTTCCCCAGGCCGAGGCGGTTCTGTTGAGCCCACTGGCGGTCGACGAGATGGCCGGAATCACCGGCGACGGCAAACGGGCCAAAACGGCACCGTAGCTAGGAAAGGGAGAAAAAGAAAAAGAAAAAAAAGAAAAAAAGGGAAAAAAAGGAAAGAAAGTGTACCTGGGGACGACTCAAAAATTCGGGTAAGTGATCGAGAGTCAGGATTGACCTGCGGATAAATCCCGAGAATTCAATTTAATATTATTTTATTAGAAAAATGACCCGAAATTGCATAATTGTGCAGTGTCACTACAGAGCCCGAACGAGAGCCGATTTAGCTTCGATTTTCGTACCCCGCACCATATTGGGTAAGTACATTTTAATTACGATAATATGAGTCCTTAAATGCAGAGTTAAGATTATTTTACGAAAATTACGGATTAATTCTGCATAAAAGGAATTTTATTCGAAATTTCAAAGTAATTATCGTAAATAGTATCCGGGCTATCCAGTGAGTTTGGAATGAAGTCTGATGATTATTGATATATCAAATAAGCCCAGTAAACCTGAAAAAGGGATTTTAAAAGTGGAAACGGGCTGAAAAAGGGGTTCGAGGCCCATTAAAGTGCAATCAGGCCCAATAGAGTAAAACGAGCCCAGCGCTTTAGATTCGATCAGTAAGAGTGAAATACTGATCAATATATTTGAACTGAACCCATATGTGGTTATATACAGCTCCGTAGACGAGCGAATTGGACTGAGAGACCTGGTACGGCCGAGTCGGGATAAGCTCGTGCGTGATTCCAAGTAAGGAAATTTTATGAACACTTAGAGGTAGCTGTACGTAGTTTCGAGGGGATTTACATTATATTAAATTCAATAGGCTACAGGAAAACAGAATAATATCTTTTGCGAAAAAATATGTAAATAGTGACAAATGACTATTTTTCCCCCAGTTAGGAAAATTTCAAAAAGGGTAGTAAGGCTATGAAATTGCATGAAATTCATGATTTTAATGTTTTCATGATGATATTGCTTTAAGTCAAGCAATTTATGGATAGGTTGGCTATTATTTTCATGTTTCAAGTGAAAAGGCACAAGCTAGGTGCCAATTGATATTTATTTAACATGTTTTGATAAATTTGAGCCACCTATCAGTGTTATATGAGTTGTAACCGTGTTTGAGCACTGCTCGCACTGGATTTTATATTTTAACTCATACACAAAGTGCTGGAGCCTTGCTCACACTATTTTATAGATTTATTTCATATGATTACGGTACAGGAATTTTTCTCGTACGAGCTTTTCACTGAGTTTTAATACTTATCCGTACTAGAGCATTGCTTGTACGTGGATTTGAATTGAATTTATAATCAGTTTAAGTCGTACTGGAGCGCTGCTCGTACGAAGATTTTATTGATTTTTATAAAACCGTGCTAGAGCTTCGCTCGCACGAGGTTTTCAGATATCATGAATATGCATGGAGCTGTACTAGAGTTTCGCTCGCACAAGAATTTATATGACATGCATATAGCCGTGATGGAGCCTCTTGTTGACTGTGTGTCATAGTGAGATGATATGCTCACACGTGCATACTGAGACATACTTAACATGGGTGGATAATACCTATTATAGGCACCCCTGATTGAGCTTGGGTTCACGGAGTGCGTTGTACCATGTATGTCACGTGGAGTACGCTGTACCGTGGGGATTGTTAGAGTGGAGTGACATTAGCCACGAGACAGCAAGTCTTGCCGTCGCAATCCTGATATTATGCTGTTCTGGTGGGTAGGATGACCCACCTGCCATTTCAGGTGTGATACCCCGCACACTAGGATCCGTGTGCCAGGGATCACAAGGTTATGGCCATAGTCCTGGATATTATCGATATAGTCGCTTACATGTCTCAGATGATATAACTATTGGTCTTGATAGACCAGGGTAGACCCGAGGGAGGAGTCGAGCCTCGATTTTCTTCTGATTTCAATTGAGTTTTGATCGTTCCCATGGAGGAATTTTATGAAACTTTTATTGATTTGTAACCCTGTGAGAAAGGTGATTTTATAACGGAGATTTGAAAATAAAGAATTTTGTTGAAATGGATTTTGATTGTGAGTGTATCATATTTTGACCCAGATGGGGTATTTTAAAACGTGTTGATTCATTTAAGCATGAGATGTTTTCACATGAGAATTATTCCATGTTTTAATATGCCGATTTTCTGTTTTAGAACATATGATATTATATATATGGCATATCATTGTTTTTACCTCATGCTCACATATATCCTGATTTCTTATCAGCATGTAGATAGTATAGCTATCTACTCGTTTGTATTATTGCCTTACTGAGCATGTGGAGCTCACCCTTTCATTTTCCACCCACTTTCAGTGTTTCCACCATAAAGATAGTGGGTGTAGAGAGTAGACGGCATAGCTGATATATTTGTTTCCCATCGACTGTCAGGTATACACCACGTACAAAATTTTGTATTAATATGCTTACAGCACAATATTGTATATGAAAGAATATTTGGGTATGTAAATATAGAATCATATGATGTATAAACATATCGACCACTCTATTATAATATGATTGATGTAAATATATATATATATATATTACGTGTGATATTTTAATGGTTAAAAAGGGTATATCGATATTGATTCATAGCCCGACCTGTTAAGAGGAATATGTCACGAGGAGGTGAGAAAGATTTTCCAAAAGTGAAAAATTTGTACTGATTTTAGTAGTATTGGGTCGTGACAATGAAAGCTGTTATAAATCATTTCAAAACATAATGCTGCTTCATAAAATCTTTTTATCAATGAAATAAGGATTTATTATCAGAACTAAGTTAAATTGTACCCCTTACCTCGATTTATTGGATATTTCGAGTTCGAGTAATGACGCCTCCAAGTGTCTCCCTTAACTCTTTCTACGATTCTCCTACACCGAAATTTGTATACTTAGTATCCTATTCATCCGAATTGTCCACAACGCGTCAAAATCGTAACCTTATTCGCTACTACTTCGTGTGTGCATATAATTGTACATACCTAGGCTAACACATGTGTGTTTATACTTTTTTTTTTTGTATGCACATATACTAACACACACATTTATTATATACATATATATATATATATATATATATATATACACACATAAGTATACACATATATATATATATATATATATATTTATTATTATTTATTTTTATTATTCATTATTACATATATATTTTTTTATCTACTTCTCATTTCTCCCATTTTTATTTTACACATATTTTAATTTACACTTACATGCTTATAAACACAACATATATTTATGTACATTATATATATATATATATATATATATATATATATATATAAATTTTTACCTTCCTTCTTTTCCCCAATTTCTAGCTGTTCTTTCCTTTTTTTTTCTTTTTTCCTTTCTTTTTCTCGGCAATTGCTCATCGCGCTTCTTCTTCATCAGCACCAGCACTGTTTACACCATTCCATCCCTACCAAACCTTCCTCTGCTTGGCTTCCATCGTCATCCTCATCAACCTCATTCAACCTCAGTTTCCTACTTCACTGAAGTCTACGCCTTCTGCTCCAATTTGCTCTATTTTCGGGTTTCCAGTTCCAGCTTCCTCTCCTTTCTTTTTTTGTTCTATTTCGTTACTGCTTAAGCCTCGCCTTTTCTCCTCTAGGTTAGCTTCTCCCTTCTTCCTCGTGGTTTGCTTCTAGCTTCAGTCTCGGTTCTGTTTCCAGCTTCTTCCTCTCGGTTTGCTTCTCCCTTCTTCCTTGCGGTTTGCTTCCAGCTTTCTTCCTCTCCCTCGGTTCTACTTCAGCTCCTTTCTTCCTCTCCCTCGGTTCTACTTCAGCCCCTTTCTTCCTATCCCTCGGTTCTGCTTCAGCTTTTTCTCCCTTTCTTTTCTTCTTTCTTTCATTTTCTTTCTCCCCCTTCTCGGCCAACCCAGCTTCCTTCTCTTCCTTTTTTTTTTTTTCTAGTTTTCCCTCTCACAGAGGCAAGCTCTGTCTTTGAAACAACGAGGTGCGGGATTGGCTTCCTTTGGAAGCCAATACCGTACTCATATATATATATATTATATTAATTAATATATATTTATTTGTTATTTGTTTTTGTTCTATTTATTAACACATGTTTCATAACATATATTTGTTATATATATATTACTATTTATTTGTTTTATTTTTATTTTATTTTGATTTGTCTTAGTAGATATATAAATTTTTAAAATAAAATTATTTAATTGTACAATATTCATGTTTTCATAAAATTTTCATTACTTCAAAATGAAAATATTCTTGGGATCTCATCATTCCTTATAAATCCACAATATAGGCTTTACATAAAATTTTCCAACTGATGAACCAAAATTTTTCAATCCCTCCATGCTTGCATTTGCTCATCACCTCCTGTATTTCGGGTTTTCTATCATTCTCAGGCTTCTCGACTCCCATACTTCTCAAGCCCTACAATGAATATTCGCACTTTCATTAAAATATATTATTTTTATTTTTATATAGTCTAATTAAATATAGGAATTTTGTGGTGTTTACACACTTTGGTTGCACTAAAAAAATACTATAAAAACTTATTATTTTTACTCATTTTTCCTTTTTTTTTTGCTTTCTCTATCCTCTTCCATTATCTCCATTCTCTCTAATTTCTTCCTTTCTCCATTGGGGTTTATTCATGAAACCCAAAAAATGGTAGTTGGTTGCCAACCAACCATTGGGTTCCACCATCGGCAAATGATGATCGACGATAAAAATTTCTCAATTGTTTTTAAAAAATATTCATTTCCATCTCCTAAATACTTTTACCATATCAGATTTTCTGAAAAATCTATCTCAAAACCTATGAATTTTCTCAAATCTAAAAAGAAAGTCACAATTCGAATTCACCATCCTCTCAAAAACCTATCTTTCTAATCTCTATAAATGAAATAACCTTAAATTCCTTAACCACCATTGATAATGAAATTTTGATTATCATCTAGGATACTTAAGTACATGAGACTCGTTAGAAACTATATCTATCCCAAAATTTCACAAGCACGAGTAGAGGTGACAAATAGGCGGGTTCGATTCGGGTTTAGGTTTTTTGGGTTCTGGCTTTTTCGATTTCAAATTTTTTGGGTTTCGGGCTTCTTCGGGTTCGGGCTTCCTTGAGTTCGGTCCCGGTTCTAGTTGGGCAGGTTTAGCGGGCCGGCTTGAAATATTTTCAAATTTTATTAGTTATGATTTTTTAAAAAATTTTGAATGTGATAATTAATTTAATTTTTATATGATTTTATATTTTAATAAATATTTATATAAAAACAAATTTCTATATTTTAATATTTGTTATTTGACAAAAATCATTTACTCTTTTTAATTTCCTACAATATTTACTGTAAAATAATATATATAATTATATTTGATAGAGGTAATTTACCCCAGCCCAGTCACACGCCTGGGCTCCAGAATTCAAAAGGCCCAAAATAATAAAATTTTGGGGCCCACATAAATATGAGTCCTGAGCTCATCAAAAGCAACTCAGAAATATCTATAAATACCCCCAAGTATGATCAGAAAAACCCTGAGCTCTATTTTGCTTACTAAAACTCTGCAGAAACAGTCTTCTAACTTAAGCATCGAAGTGCGCGTGCAGGGACAGATCCCTGCGCCTCTCTGACTTTCATTGTTTTTGCAGAACATTCAAGACACGTGGAGAAGATCACATCAGAATCATTTCATTGTTGTTTAGAGCAACAACAATTGGCGCTGTCTGTGGGAATCAGAATAAAAAGTTAGATTCTTAATCAACATGGTGAGAACACGTTCAACAGCAGCAGCGAATCTCGGAGAAGAGAATTCTATGAGTCCTCCTCCCAGACCTGAGAGAGGACAAGAGCAGAATGGAGAAGGCGGTAGAATGGCCACTGTTTCCATTGACAAATTTGAGGCTCTGAAGCGTCAGAATGAGCAGACCACTACAACGCTGAGGGTTATAGTGAATTTCTTCAAAAATGCTCTGCCGCAGTATAGCTTGCCTCCAAAAGTGCAGCAGATGATAGGAGAGAACGCCCCGGGGCAGACATACGAGAGAGGTCAACCCTCTACAATGGTGAAAACGGGATAAGGAGATTGGCGACAGAATACTGCCGCTGGCCTGATGCAGTACTCTGCCGCTGAACTGGAGGACAACTCTGCCACATCTCTGAGGGAGTATCTTGCTACGGAGAACAACCCTGCCGTAGGTCTGAGAATGCACTCTGTCGCAGGTCTGAGAATGCACTCTGTCGCAGGTTTGAGAATCAACCCTACCGCAGGTCTGAGGGTAAACTCTACCGTAAGTCTGAGAATGCACTCTGCCGCAGGTCTGAGAATGCACTCTGTCGTAGGTTTGAGAATCAACCTTGCCGCAAGTCTGAGGGTGAACTCTACCGTAGGTCTGGAGATAAACCCTGTCGCAGGTCTGGAGGACAACCCTGTCGCAGGTCTGAGAATGAACTCTGCCGTAGGTCTGGGGGTGAACTCTACCGCAGGTCTGGAGATAAACACTGCCGCAGGTATGGAGGACAACCTTACCGCAGGTCTGAGGATACACTCTGCCACAGGTCTGAGGGAGATACACTTTACCGCAGGTCTGAGGGAGATGAAAACCCTGCCGCAGGTCTGGATGAAAACCCTGCCGCATGTCTGAGGGCGAACTCTGCCGTAGGTCTGGGAATGAACCCTGCTGCAGGACAGGAGGATGCCCCTATCGCAACTCTAAGGAGGCGCTCTGTCGTAAGTCTGCGAGAGGTGAATCCTGTCGCAGGTCTGAGAGGGATGAATACTGTCGTAGGTCTGACAGAGTCCAACCCAGCCACACGACTTCAGGAGTAATATCCTAGCAAAGAGTTAAGGAGGCAGAACTCTGCCACAGAATTGGAGCATGACTTTGAAGACCACAGATCTGGGGAGCGGTAGAGATAGAATAGTCTTGACCCCCAAGACCATTTTGAAGGTACGAGGTCAAACTACGGAATGGGAGGTGCAGGAAGAAAGGGTACAGTGCGAGCCCCTAGAGGATGAGGGAGTGCTTACTACTCAGACTCTTCAAGTGCTGAAGAGAGGGGAGCACACTCGACTCGAGGGTCGAAAAATGTTGAGAAAGTTGTCGAGAGGATTCTAGAAAGAAAAAAGTTAGTGTCTCCTGATGACAGTCAGAGAAGGAGAGTTCCTTTCAGTCCGGAGATTATGGACAAACCCTTACCGAAGAAATTCAAGATGCCCTCTATGGCTACTTACGCCGGTAAAGCAGACCCATACGACCATATACAATGTTATGAGTCCCTCATATTGCTCCATGGATGGGAAGATGAAATCATGTGCAGAGCCTTTTTGCTTACACTGTCGGGGCATGCGCTGAAATGGTTTAATGGGTTAAGTAAAGGTTCTATCTCATCCTTTGACCAATTACGAAGTGAATTTTTGAGAGCCTTCATGATCAACAGCCAGAGGAAGAAAGACGCTACTTATCTGCTCACCCTTAAACAAGGGAACAAAGAATCGTTGAAGAGCTATATAGATCATTTTTGAGATGCAACCTTAGAGGTGAAAGATTTACCAATAGGAGTAGCCATGGCTGCAATGCTGTAAGGGACAAAATCTGAGAAATTGTAAGAATCCCACTCCCTCAATCAGCCAGTGACGCTTTCTGATTTATTTGCTAGAGCTAATAAATACGTAGCTCAAGAGGAAGTAATGAGGATGGTAGAGTCCCGAGAGATAAGGGAATGAAGAAAAAGAGAGAGGGATGTACCTGAAAGAAGCTCTTCGAGACCCGTCGGGTCAGACAAGTCCCCCAGGCTCAGGTATGAAAACTATACGAGACTAAATGAGACTCGCACAGCAATACTTGCCGCTATTGAAGGGACTGGACTGCTGGAGTTCCCTAAAAAGAAAATGGGCGATATGGGTCGAAATCCTGATGCTTATTGTGAATTTCATGCCGCTCATGGCCATCCTACTGAAAGATGTAGAGATCTAATGGATCAATTAGAGAGGTTGGCTAGAGAGGGGAAAATTAACCGCTTCCTGTGGAGAAGTGAAAGGCCCATTATCCTCCACGAGGTCGAAGGGATGACCGCCCGCGGAATAGACAGAATAATAATAGAAACAGGCTAAGAGGTGAGCAAGCAGCTAGGCCAAACCCCCGAGACAACCGGCTGGATAATGAACCCACAGGTCCGGCTATAAATGTTATTGCGGGGGGTGAATCATTGGCAGGAAGTTCCTCCGCTTCTCGCAAAAGTTACGCGAGACAAGCATATCAAGTTCATGCTGTGATGGAGGAGAAGGCAGGTGAAGAACCCATTATGTTCACTCCCGTAGACAGGGGTGATATTGTCATGCCTCATGATGATCCCATGGTGATATCAGCAATGGTGGCAAAACATCCTGCAAGCAGAATCTTGGTAGACAATGGAAGTTCGGTAAACTTAATCTATTGGAATTGCTTTGAGAAAATGAATGTATCCGAAGATAGATTAAAACCTGTCATGACACCATTGTACAGATTTACGGGTGAGAAGGTGAAGGTAGCCGGGTCTATAGAGTTGCCTGTGACTCTAGGGGAAAGTCCAAAGGATGTGACTCGGCAGGTTTTGTTCATGGTTGTAAGGTCAACCTCAGCTGCTTACAACATGATACTTGGGCGGCCTGTATTAAATGATATGAGGGCGGTGATATCTTCTTACTACTTGTTAATGAAGTTCCTTACTCCTAATGGAGTTGGGCAAGTGCGAGGAGATCAAAAGAGGGCTTGCACTTGTTATATTGCTTTTACCGCCAACAAAGGAGTATAGAGAAAGGAGACATTGTGTATAGATGACCCTCCTAAGCCTCAACCTGCGGAGAAAACAGAAGCCATTGAGCTAGTCAAGGGGGATGAAGAGAAAAAGGCGTTCATTGGTACTCAACTGAATGAGTAAGCCAAAAGGGAGATAGCTGAATGCCTGCGAAGAAATGCAGATGTTTTCACTTGGACTCCGGCTGATATGCCCAGGATTAATTCGAAAGTGATTTGGCATAAGCTTAATGTTTCATCCGGGCATAGGCTTTTCAAACAGAAGAAGAGGAATTTTACCCCAGAAAGAAAGAAGGCAATCACAGAAGAAGTTAATAAACTTTTTGAAGCCGGGTTCATCAGAGAAGTT
Organism: Firmiana major; assembly: GCA_033439115.1. Taxonomy (NCBI): domain Eukaryota; kingdom Viridiplantae; phylum Streptophyta; class Magnoliopsida; order Malvales; family Malvaceae; genus Firmiana; species Firmiana major. The sequence goes on from CM065905.1 coordinate 50,493,818, forward strand.
TACTACCTGGAATGGTTGGCCAATGTAGTGATGGTGAAAAAATCTAATGGGAAGTGGCGAATGTGTGTGGACTTCACATATTTAAACAAAGCTTGTCCCAAAGATTTGTATCCTCTGCCCCGAATCGATAAGCTTGTGGATGAAACATTAGGGTATGAACTCCTCAGTTTCCTAGATGCTTTCTCGGGGTATTATCAAATTATGCTTAATCCCGAAGATGAAGAGAAGACTTCTTTTATTACTGATGACAGAACATACTGTTACCAGGTAATGCCATTCAGTTTAAAGAATGCTGGAGCCACTTATCAGCGAATGGTGAATAAAGTCTTCAAAGATCTCTTGAGAAACACTATGGAAGCTTATGTGGATGACATGATCATCAAGAGCAAAGCAAGAGAATCTCACGCTTATCAGATGACCAAGGTGTTCGATGTGCTGAGGGAATTCAATATGAAGCTAAATCCTAACAAATGCTCATTCGGAGTTCAGTCTGGGAAATTCTTGGGATTTATGATCACCAATAGGGGGATTGAGGCGAACCCCTACAAGCAATTTTAGACATGAAGCCACCAACCACGGTGAGAGATGTCTAAAGATTGACAGGTAGAATAGCGGCTCTAAACCGTTTCTTATCAAAGTCTGCAGAAAGGAGTTTGCCATTCTTCAAAACTCTGCGAGGTGGAAGGAGTTTTAAGTGGACAGATGATTGTCAAAGAGCTTTTGAAGACTTAAAGGAATATTAGAAGCAGTTACCTTTGTTGACAAGGCCTTTGGAAGGGGAACGGTTGTATATGTACTTGGGAGTCGGTGAATTCGCCGTCAGTACGGTAATACTGAAGAAAGATGAAATAGTGTACCATCCCATCTACTATGTGAGTAAGATACTGCTAGACCCGGAGACCCGTTATCCACTAGCTGGAAAGCTAGTATTCGCCCTGGTGATGGCCTCTCGTAAATTGCGTCCTTATTTTCAGGCACATTCCATTGTTGTCTTAACAGATCAATCGTTAAGGAAAATCCTTCAGAAGCCTGAACATTCAGGGAGACTGGTGAAATGGGCAGTGGAACTTGGAGAGTATGATATCACATTTCAACCCAGGCAGGCCATCAAGGGCCAAGCTTTAGTAGATTTTACAGTAGAATGTATTAGCCCAAGCGACAACATTGAAAATGAGACTCGACCGTGGCTACTATATGTTGATGGAGCGTCAAGTGCAAATGGTAGTGGGGCAGGTATAGTCCTAGTGTCGCTAGAGGGGAAATCCCTAGAATACTCTTTGCGGTTCGGATTCCCTAGTTCAAACAATACAGCAGAGTATGAAGCTCTGGTTGCTGGAATGAAGCTAGCAGAAAGGTTGCAAGTTCACCACCTTATGGCACATAGTGATTCTCAATTGGTGGTAAACCAGTTCAATGGATAGTATGAGATTCGAGAGCCAATGCTAGTCCCTTATCTAAAGAAAGTCCAATCTCTGGCTCAGATTTTTGAAAATTTCCAGTTGATACAAATTAATCGGTCTGAAAACACACATGCAGATTCATTGTCCAAATTAGCTTCCTCCAATGAGACCGAAAGAAGAGCGGTGAAGGGGGAGAAACTCGAGCGACCTAACATTAAAGAAGTTGGAGTGTGTGACATTGAAATAGGGGATGATTGGAGGACCCCATTCAAACAGTATCTCACTGAAGGTACGCTCCCACAAGATAAGGAGGAAGCTTGGCATTTAAGGATACAAGGGGTAAAATTCACAATGATAAACGGGGAACTGTACAAAAGAGGGTATTCATCGCCTTTGTTGAAATGCTTGGGGCTTGAACAAGCAAACAATGTCCTGGCTGAAGTACATGAAGGAATTTATGGTGAACACTTGAGAGTTAGAGCTCTTGCCTCTAAGATATTACGATCGGGATTTTATTGGCCAACGTTGAAGAAAGATGCGACGGATAAAACCCGCAAGTGTGATAAGTGCCAAAGGTTTGCACCAATAACTACAGCCCCAATGGCTTCGCTCTTAAGTACGGTACAACCAACTCCATTTGCACAATGGGGGTTAGACATTCTAGGGCCCTTTCCATTAGCTACGGGCCAAAGAAAGTTTCTTTTGGTAGCTACCGATTACTTTACGAAATGGATTGAGGCAGAACCTTTAGCCACAATCACAGAGAAAAAAGTTGAGGCAATGGTGTGGAAAGATATTATCTGCAGGTTCAGGATCCCAGGGGTCTTAAATGCTGACCATGAAAAGCAGTTTGATTGTGATGCCTTTCGTGAGTTCTGCAGACGTCTTGACATCCAGCTAAGGATATCTTTTGTATCATATCCTCAGGCTAATGGACAAGCTGAAGTCAGCAACCAAACCATCCTTCATGGGTTGAAAACCAGACTGAATAAAGCCAAAAGAGCATGGGTAGATGAACTGCCTAGTGTCTTATGGGCATATCGTACTACTAGTTGAGTATCAACTGGAGAAACACCGTTTAGCCTTATATACGGCACTGAAGCATTGATTCCTGTGAAAATTGGAGCACTGTCATCTAGGGTAGTGCCTTTAATGGAGGAAAACAACTCACAAGGGCTAAGGGAAAACCTGGATCTGCTTGATGAACATAGAGAGACTGCAGCTATCCGGCTGGTATCCTACCATCAAAGGGTGTCCAACTACTACAACAGTTGGGCAAAAGATAGACCAATGTTCGAGGGAGATTTGGTGCTCAGGAAGTCACACATCACCAATGCCTTGAGGGAAGATGGAAAGTTTAGAGCCAACTGGGAAGGTCCATATCGAATCAGACGAAGGATTGGGCCCAACACCTGCATCTTGGAGACTCTACAAAGGAAGAAAATAGGAAAGACATGGAATTTAAATCAGTTAAAATTGTATTTAAATTAATCATTATGTCTTTCTTTCTTTATTTTTATATCCCCACATTATTTGTTTACATTGTCACAAGATACTATTATCTGCCCATTATGCAGAATTATTTCTCTAATTATATCTCTGGCTTTTATGAATATAAATCTTATGACAGGAAACAAACGAGCCGTAAGAGCCTGAGGCGCAATAGCGTCACTGTGGCCAGGCGTATAAAATCAGACGAGCCGTAAGAGCCCGATGAGCAATAGCGTCACTGTGGCCAGACGTATAAAATCAGATGAGTCGTAAAAGCCTGAGGCGTAATAGCGTCACTGTGACCGGGCGTATAAAATCAGACGAGCCGTAAGAGCCTGAGGCACAATAGCGTCACTGTGGCCCGACGTATAAAATCAGACGAGCCGTAAGAGCCTGAGGCGCGATAGCGTCACTGTGGCCAGGCATATAAAATCAGACGAGCCGTAAGAGCCTGAGGCGCAATAGCGTCACTGTGGCCAAGCGTATAAAATCAGACGAGCCGTAAGAGCCTGAGGCGCAATAGTGTCACTGTGGGCCAGGCGTATAAAATTAGCCGAGCCGTAAGAGCCTGAGGCGCAATAGCGTCACTGTGGCTAGGCGTTGCAGACAAAGAAACCGTAAGAGCCTGAGATGCAATTGCGTCACTGTGGCCAGGCAATAGAAACATATTAGCCGTAAGAACCGAAGATGGACTTGCGTCACAATGGTCAGGCATCCAGAAAAAGGTATGTTTACATATATAATTCTTTCTAAAAGTATGTCTTTCTATCAAGAATTGGGGAGCATACACGGATAGATAAACACACGAATAAAACCAGTATACAGATAAATGATAATAGCAAAAGTTAAATGAACAACATAAGCAATATGAAGCATGAACAGATAAACTTTATTTATAAATTCAAGAAAATCCTTACAAGTAAAATAAGAAGTATGAATAAATTCAAAAATATGAATAAGTTCAATGACAAAATATTCAAAAAAGAAAAATAAATCAATTCGTACTATCTAGTGGCGGGAGATCAGGCTCCGTTGGACCTTCGCAATCTGGAAGCTAGTGACCAGAAAGTGATAAATCTTCTCCATCCAAGTCATCGAGGGCAGCAATGGGTTCAGGAACGTTTTCTAGGCTTAAGGACCGGCCAGGTTCGCCAGATCATCCAGTGCAGCCTTCTTCAGGACCTCATCAGCAGGCTCGGCGTCAGGTTCGTACTTGGTCCAATCAGGAGCTTCAAATAACATAGCTTCAGGAGTATAAAGAAGCTTAGGGAATTCCTCACCTTCCCTATGCTTTTCCAACTAAGACCGAGCAAGGTAAAATCCATACTTCCCATAGGGTACTGAGAAATCTTCCTTTTACCTCAAACAGTCTTTAGGAAGCCTATACTCCTTCACAGCTTCAGCACGAATACTATCAATCTCGACCTGGTGAAGGGAAGGAGTGGCTCGACTCTCCAATTCAACAATGTATTGTTCTAGTTGCTGATTACGATCTGCTAAGGAATCAAACTTCGATTACATAGTGTCCAGCTCTATTTGTTTCTGTTGAAGATCATCTTTAAATTTGCTAGATCTAGCAGTCTCGACTGTAAGATCCCCCTTTGCAATAGTTAACTCCTGAAGCGCCTTCGAAAGTTGCTCCTCTAGATTTCGCATTACTCCTGGCAGCCCAGACAATTGATTATTAGCATTCCTTAATTCCATATTACTGTCCCTTAATTCCTGGATCTACTTGTCGGCTCGATCACGATAAGCTCGATGCTGAGCATTATTGACTATAGTCCTTTGAGCAAGCTGAAAGGAAACACAAAAATTCAGGCTGAAAGTAAAATGAAGAAAAATAAAGTAAGGGAAAGTCTGCAAATTACCCTAACAGCCTCCACATCAGCTAAATCCTCTCCTTCCGAAAAATTTTGAAACAGTCGACTCTCATCCCTGGGAAGGATGGAGGCCCAACCTAAGCGAGATGCTACCCCGGGCGTATCTAAAGTATCGTTATCTAACACCCCAGGGTAGACTCGAAATTCATCCCCCTTCATTCTATAGCCCCTGTCTACTTGATATGACCTCGTATCGACAGGGCCTATCTTAGGAAGGATAGGCCTGGTGGACATAGAGGATTCCACATATAGGTGCCTTCGGTTCTTTCGACTGGGCGAGGTCACATTACATTCAGCTCTTTCTCCTGCCTGAGGTCTATCCGAGGAGCCGGAGGATCTCCTGGAATAAGAAGAAGCCCTCCCTTCACCTTGGGAAAGGGCTCTTGATTCCCCTTTGGGTTGTTGAGTTGGAGCAGGAGGAGGGTTTGTTTGCCTAGGAGGAGGAGTCCGGGCTCGAGATGCCTCTCCAGAAGCGACCATAGCGGAACGGGGTCTTTTCTCAGTAGGTTCACTAGATGAACCTTCTTGCCCCCATCAACGGACAAAGGCACGTTTGAAACTGCTCATTTCTGCAAAACAAGAAACCACCAAATCGTTAAAACCGTTGTACAAACAAGTAGTAATGAAGTATAAAGCATAAAGGGTTACCTTCAGGAGAGTTAAGAAACTCTTGAAGGGAATCTATTGCTAATGCTTCGTCATCAGGTAGAACCATAAAAGTAGAACCAAACCCATCCCTCCAATCACCCACATCTTCTAAGGAGTCACCTTCAGGGCTAGATTCCCTATCTCTAGGATTTGGTTCAAGAGGGATAGAAGGATTAATAATGTTAGCGCCCCCTATGCCCCAACCAGCAGAGGCTAAATTTTCAGATGACAGAAATTCGCAAAGGTTGATCGGTCTATCAATTAATAGCTGATTGATAGTTGAAGACAGTTGTTTCCTTAAAGTGGTAATGCGAGGGCCTTTGGGGACACTATGCTTAGCTCCCCATCTAGTAGGGAAGTTAAGACCTTCAGGCACTTCCACTACAAGTCATTCTGATTCGAACCTATGGAGTTTGTTAGGGAGTTTATCGAATAACCTATTCTCAAACTCGGGTTTGAACACTCTTTGAAGAGAATATGGGATTAAGCCTGAACTACCCCGAAGCCTAAATAAAGTGTAGAACAAAGGGAGAGTAGGAAGGACGTCCCTTATGTGGCAATGCATGTCAAATCCAATTAATTGTATCCAACTATGGGGATGTAACTGGCTAGGGGAGATCCCTTGTTCCCTCAAAAATGAAATCCCAAATTAGAAATTGGGAAATGAAAACCTAACTCTACAGAGACCCTCAGGATAGCTACCCCACTTGCTACGCTACGTATACTTCTCTCTTTCGGAGTAGGAAGCCTATAGAAATACCCTTCGGGTAATGGGTATCTACGTATAATATCTTGAAGATCAAACTCAGTCAAAGTCGATCTAGGTCCCAACTCTAAATGTTTTCCTACACCAGGACCAGCCATTCTAGGGTTAGAAATGAGAAAAAGAACAAACCTAAAACAGGCGGATAAAACTGGAAGAGGAAAGACTTTGGTTGGCGACAGACTCTAGTTGGCGACAGACTCTAGTTGGCGACAGAGTATTTGTGGCGACAGAGCTATACGAGAGTGGCGATAAAGTTGCACGATATTATAAAGTGAGTGGTGGCAGAGTGTGTAAAGGGTTGCGACAGAGTTTACTTAGCGTGCGGCAGAGTGGCGACAGAGTATGCGAGGGAATTGTTGTTGCTACGCAATAGAGTAGCTTCTTAAACTATCTGCGCGACACCTTACCTTTATATAGTCGCGACAGAGATGGCTGAAATGTTGCGTCTTCACCAGAGTCTAAAACTCTCTCACAAATAAAACGTTTTAGTCCTTAACAACTATTCTAGAAAGACATAATCCTCCTATTATACTCTTACATAGGGAAATTCCCTATGAAAGAGTGGAGAGCAATTGATAGAGGTAATTTACCCCAGCCCAGTCACGCGCCTGGGCTCCAGAATACAAAAGGCCCAAAATAATAAAATTTTGGGGCCCACATAAATATGAGTCCTGAGCTCATCAAAAGCAACTCAGAAATATCTATAAATACCCCCAGGTATGATCAGAAAAACCCTAAGCTCTATTTTGCTTACTAAAACTCTACTGAAACAGCCTTTTGACTTAAGCATCGGAGTGAGCGTGCAGGGACAGATCCCTGCGCCTCTCTGACTTTCATTGTTTTTGCAGAACATTCAAGACACGTGGAGAAGATCACATCAGAATCATTTCATTGTTGTTTAGAGCAAAACAATATTCATTAAATGCAAAAGAAAATATTACATATAGATATTATAGGAAGAAAAGTACAAATTAATATTATCATTTACCAAAAAAATGCTTAATATGAATAAATGGTCAATTAATTAGCTCTATTTTATTTCTAATTTGTTTTTTATTTGTACATAAATCATAATTAACATTGTTACATTAAATATAATCGTTTACATTAATTAATCAAACGTCTCATTAAAAATTTAGATTATTGAATTAAAAAAATTATATATTTTTAACATTTGATATAATTATATCATATACAATTATACATTACCATATGAGCGATATTTTGTAGTTGATATAATACACTAAAAAAATATATTTATACAATAAAACTTTGTGAGCTTAAAAAAAAGCATAATATAAATAATTATGAAATTAAATTAGATAATTATGATTAAAATAATAAGTTTTTAAATTTTAAATAGAAGTCACTAAAATTATACTAATAAAAGTTTCATAGTCGCCGTTTCTCACTTAATCTCTCTGCTCTGTTGCCTCATATTTAGTAAAATTAAATCGGCTGCCATTTCTTTACCTCTTATCCTCATCTTACAATTTCTATATACATGCTCAGTCAATTGACTATCATTCATAGGGGTAGATATCATCAACATCTTATCTAGCAGTGTGGGTTTTACATTCTTCAACAATTTATGTGCAAAGGATGACGATATAAAGGAATGTGTGGCACCAAGATCAAACAATAGAAATACTTCTAAATTAAAGATTTGGATAGTACCTTTAACCACATCCGAAGATTAATTCGTAGTGTCATGGTCCAGTATGTGCACTTATCCTCTGCTCACACCCACTGCTTGCTTCCTCTTTTCCTCAACTGTAGCTCTCCTCCTTGGAGTATCTGTACCAACTGGAGCTCTCTCTAGCTCTTGCCCTTTTGTGGGACTCTCTCTGTCATCTCTGGGCAATCTTGGATTATGTGCCCTGGTTTCCCACATCTGAAGCATACTGCAGGAGGTCCATAGCATGGTCGAGTACCATGGTACCTACCACACTTGCTACATTGTTCTGTAGTAGACCATGGCCTTCCAATCATAATTCCCTTAGCTAGAGCTATGGCCAGTTACATGGGAGGATTAACTGTCCTCTCCTGGATCTCCTCAATCCTCTGCCTCTTCCCAGAAAACCTCTTGCTTCCTTTATAATTGAAGCCTCTATCCAGTACTGGTCTCTTCTTATCTCTGTCCTTCACTTTACCAACCTTCCTAAACTCTGAGGCAATCCTCTCAACATCTTGTTCATACAATTGCACCCTGCGCACTGCCTCCTCGTAGGTCGGTATATCTAAGGGGACTAATCTGTACCTGATGGTTGGTCTCAGTCCATCCACAAACTTCTGAATTTTCTCGGCCTCATTACCCATCGTATTGGGATTATATCTGCCAAGGGAGATAAAAGTCGTCTCATACTCATCCACCATCCTGCTCCCTTAGGTCACTCCCAAAAATACAATCTTCATATTTCGCTGTGCAGTATCCGAAACATAATGTCTCCGAAAAGCCTCCAAAAATACATCCCAACTAATCTCTATATGCTGGGCTCTCAAAATAGGCTTGGTGGATTTCCACCAATGTTCTGCTGATCCCTTCAGCATGAATACAGCAAACGCTACCATCTCGTAGTAGTGCACTCAAAGAACTCATATAACTTCTCAATTTCATTTATCCAATCCTCGCAGCTACTGGGTCCTTAACTCCACTGAAAGACGGCGGTCCAAACTTCTGGAACTGCCGCAGTCTATCCAAATCACATCAGTAACCCCAGCCTCTACTGCCCTGTGGTATAGCAACAAGTGTAGGCATATCCTGTGCGGGTGGGGGTGTAGGTGTATCCGTCGTCTGAGGTCTCTGAGCTGGCCGTGCCCATGCCTCAGGGGTTACTGCCTACTCGACATCACCCTGTGTAGCGGGACTCTGTCTGCCCCCAACTCCAAGCAACGATTGAGTGACCAATTCCAAGATTATCTCTATGCTCCGCTCAATCCTAGCGAAGCGAGCCTCAGTACTCTCAGGTCTCTCCTTTGGACCCTGTGGAGAATGCTCAACCTCAGCAACCACCTCAATCTCTTCCTGAGTCTTGTGTGGTTCTGGCTCAACACTACCCCCAGGCCTACCACTATGGCCTCTACCTTGCGCTCTTGCCCATCTACCGCGACTGGTGTTAGGCATAATGCTCAATTCTCTACATTCACATCAATTTCTTAGTAAACCCATGAACACACACACAATTGTATCTAAACAAGCACAGTAACATGGGGATGTAATTTTCCAACTTATTAAATATTTTAGACATTGACACACGTCAGAGCAACTAAACTTTGATACCAACTTCTATCACGACCCTCAACTTACAAAAAATCGTCACAAATTTTTTTCGCTTTTCATACATTATTTATTATTTGTCCTTAACTTACCTTAATCGTGATCAACTACACTCTCAATAGTTGGGTTGTGTGTCAATTTCTACCTCATCCAACCATAACAATTTAATGTGCATTATAATTTAGAAGTATACACTTGTATAAATAAATCAGAGTTGTTGTTTACATGTGTTTACATTGATTTACATCCCCAGTGGTTACATTCAAAATGCTACTGTGTTATGAAAAGTTTAGATACAAAATTATATCAGTGTGTATACCTTACGCGATGGGATGCAGCGAATACCAAAAAGGAGAACCTCCAGTCACTCTCAGTCTATACTCAATGCTCTGTAGAGAGGAAAAAATAAGGAGGGTGAGCAAACAACACGCTCAGTAAGGCAATCATGTGAACAGGTAGATAATGCACTATCTAAGTGATCGTGATGCCATGCTCAAAACCATACAATTTCTCATTCACACCTCAAAGGCATAAGTTCGTGCTTGTGTTAATGGCATGTAAAGCAATTCATGCATTTCAATTCAGTGCACAAAGCAAATTCAAAGCATGGAATAACCATCATGCATATTTCATAAATAAGGCATGAAAAACCATCATGCGTAAGTGCACTTTAAAGCCATTATCATACTTTCTCAAGCAAATCATGCTATTTCATCTCAATAAAATCAACTCGTGTCAGGACTCAGCCCCTCCCTTGGACTGTACTGACTCACAACACATTTCAAAACATGGATTCATTCATAAATAAGAGACATGTGAGATAGGCAATATGATAAGGGAAATCTCCTCTAGGACTATGGCCATATCCTCTGTGATCCCAGGTTACACTAATCAGGTGTGCGGGTGATTGTCCCTACTACGTCCACTCTAAGTGACCTAGACGTGTATCCGTAAGTGCACGGGTCGTACAAGTAATAATGAGATTTGAGTCATGAATTATGATCCCATAGAGAAGTTGATTAGCCTAATTAACTACCAATTAATCTTACCATATGTATATCTTAGCAAATTATGAATTTTTATGGAGTGATCTACAACGCCAAAATTAAAAAAATTGAAAACAATAAAAATTATAAACTTAAGGAAATAAAACAGAGAAAATATTACTTACAGAACTCTGAACAACTAAAAGCAATAACCTACAAAAGATAATTAAAACAGTTAAAATTAATTAACACAATTAAACTAGAGTGTAAATATGAAAATAAAGAAACAAAATTAATTAAACTAAAATAAAACAATTCTAGAATAAAATATGCTTGAAATTAATCTATAAAAATGCAAATTAAACTAACCTAAAGTCTAATAAAATATACTTCTATTAAATAAACAAAAAAACTAATTACCTCTAAAATAATCCTAAATTAAATCCAACTCTAACTAATTACTAACTTAATAGAAAATATAAATAATGCATGAAAAATAATTGTTTTTGGATTTTTCAATTTAAAATGAAAACTTAAAAATGCATAAAATGATTTTACTCTAATTTAATTTTAAATGCAACTCATAAATTCTATACTAACATTAAGTCCTAAAATCAACTATTAGCATAATTAAACTAAAAATCAAATTAACCAACAAAGATACTATAACTAACCTACAATTTAATTTAGCACCTTACCTAAGCTACAACTAATAAAAGGATCAAAACAATTAAACTAATTAATATAAAAACATGAATTATTAAATTTGTAAGGTTCATGAGCAACCAAACGTGGCCTTAACCAAATGTCCAACTATGTGGTCTCGACTGTGCACTGGTACTGTGCACGTTTCCTATCAAGGTGTTGCTTTCAAGCTTTGTCGAGGTGCTGCTTTCAAGTTTGTCCAGGTACTGTCTGCAAGCATGCCTCCTGGTACCGTCCTCGGCCTGCCCAGCTAGCCGGTATGCGTTTGCCTTGCTCTGCTGAAGATGTTGCGTACCAGCTCTGTTCTGTAGTAGCATCAACGAGCTTCCTGTCCTGCCTTCAGCTCCATTCTGTTGCATAAATTAGCTTCATTCCATTCAACATCATGCACATTATAGACACAATGCACATCAGCAAGTCATCTCTGCCCAGCTAGTAGTAAGGCACATCAGCTTCTTCAGTTCGACAGCAGCCCGCGAGGAAGCAGAACACGTCCCAGCAACACAGCAGCAGTTCGGCACTTATGTCATACACAACAGCAGCCACTACCTCGTATCAGCACTCTGTTAAATAAGCTAAACTTCCATCAACAATAGCCTAAACATCAAATAACAGTGAGATTAATGCATAATAAAAAAAAAGCTAATGAACAGTAAAAAATATTAAGAACAGAGGATAAAAATCATGCTACTATGCTGCCAGGAATAAACCCGAGCACCACCATCCAGTAGCTTCTTCCCTCAACACCAGCTTTCTCGGCTCCACATAGCAAAGAAACCCGAGACACACACAAACAGAAAAAATACCGATTAAAACTTTAAACAGCAAATGAGAAGAATAATAAAACAAAGAAACATAGTAGTTAATGTAAAAATGATGGATTTGAAAACAAAGGAATAGATGACCATTGCTAATGGATGCAACAGAGCGTGGAGAGGATGCTTAGCCATTGTCACCAGCTATGTATACCCTCTCACACTACTCAGCTGCCCCATGAAACCATTAATCCGAATGACAATAGAAAATCAAAGGAAGTGAAACCAAACAAGAAAATAAATCGAGAGCAACAATGGAAAATTAAATGCTTTTCATTAAAACTTAAACATTAAAACAGTAAGGGAATGAACTTTAGCGAAACCGAAAAGAAATATAGTGGCTGCTGTCACCAGCCATAGTGAAACGCTTAAAAGAAAACCTAAAGAAAAATATAAAACCTAGCAATAAAATCTTAACCTAAAAAAAAACTAAAGCTACCCTAAAAAAAGAAAAAAACTCCTCTTCAATTGCTCATCGTATTCTATTTATAAACAAAACTGGGGGTACAATTGTAATTTTTTTAATCCTAGATGAGTTGGCATTGTTTGGCCACTTGTCTTCATTCCATTCGTTTTAGAGAAGATATTTCCACGTCACTTATCTTTTTATCCACTTGGATGTGCGATGTGGCCCGACGTGTGTCTTCCAGAAGGTGGGCATGCTATCCGTCGATCTTATTTTTTTGAGCGAATAAAATATGAACACCCGACATCACAGGTCTCTACAACGAATGGTGACTCAGACTGTGAAATGGCAGTGATCCAGTCTCTTTTAGCCCATTTTCTACCGAAACGACTAAAATTCATCCGGATTTAATTTACCTGCACACAAGAGAATTTTAATTAAATTGAGGGGATAATTAATGAAATAATATGGGGATTAAAATAATTAATTAAGAAATTAAGCACAAATAATTCTATTTTAATAGAATTATCACACCCCTAAACTTGAGCTTTTGCTTGTCCTCAAGCAAAACAAAACAAATGTGAGAATGAAAAGTACTAAAAATAATAATTTCTCCAATATTATCCTCAAAGAAAAAGTACAAACTATGATATCAAAGATTCACGATCATAAGTCCAACATTCCGAATCATTCAATCAGAAGTCCTAACACAAATTGGACTCCTCGTTTGTGTGTGAATGTGTCAAGCCACTTCACAATACATTATCCGTATCAGATTATGTAAACATAATGAATGCAAAGTCAATGACAAGTGATCATTCCCATAAGTTTGTTTTTCACTTCTCTCTCCACTAATGTGGACAAAGGAAGCCAATCCCGCACCTCATTGTTTTAAAGACAGAGCTTGCCTCTGTGAGAGGGAAAACTAGAAAAAAAAAGGAAGAGAAGGAAGCTGGGTTAGCCGAGAAGGGGGAGAAAGAAAAGGAAAGAAAGAAGAAAAGAAAGGGAGAAAGGAAAGGAAAGCTGAAGCAGAACCGAGGGAGAGGAAGAAAGGGGCTGAAGTAGAACCGAGGGAGAGGAAGAAAGGAGTTGAAGCAGAACCGAGGGAGAGGAAGAAAGCTGGAAGCAAACCGCAAGGAAGAAGGGAGAAGCAAACCGAGAGGAAGAAGCTGGAAACAGAACCTAGACTGAAGCTAGAAGCAAACCACGAGGAAGAAGGGAGAAGCTAACCGAGAGGAGAAAAGGCGAGGCTTAAGCAGTAATGAAATAGAACAAAAAAAGAAAGGAGAGGAAGCTGGAATTGGAAACCAGAAAATAGAGCAAATTGGAGCAGAAGGCGTAGACTTCAGTGAAGTAGGAAACGAAGGTTGAATGAGGTTGATGAGGATGACGATGGAAGCCAAGCAGAGGAAGGTTTGGTAGGGATGGAATGGTGTAAACAGTGCTGGTGCTGATGAAGAAGAAGAGCGGTGAGCAATAGCCGAGAAAAAGAAAGGAAAAAAGAAAAAAAAGGAAAGAAAAGCTGGAAATTGGGGAAAAAAAGGAAGGTAAAAATTTATATATATATATATATAATGTACATAAATATATGTTGTGTTTATAAGCATGTAAGTGTAAATTAAAATATGTGTAAAATAAAAAGGGGAGAAATGAGAAGTAGACAAAAAATATATATGTAATAATGAATAATAAAAATAAATAATAATAAATATATATATATACACTTATGTGTATATATATATGTATATAATAAATGTGTGTGTTAGTATATGTGCATACAAAAAAAAAAGTATAAACACACATGTGTTAGCCTAGGTATGTACAATTATATGCACACACGAAGTAGTAGCGAATAAGGTTACGATTTTGACGCGTTGTGGACAATTCGGACGAATAGGATACTAAGTATACAAATTTCGGTGTAGGAGAATCGTAGAAGGAGTTAAGGGAGACACTTGGAGGCGTCATTACTCGAACTCGAAATATCCTATAAATCGAGGTAAGGGGTACAATTTAACTTAGTTCTGATAATGAATCCTTATTTCATATGATAAAAAGATTTTATGAAGCAGCATTATGTTTTGAAATGATTTATAACAGCTTTCATTGTCACGACCCAATACTACTAAAATCAATACAAATTTTTCACTTTTGGAAAATCTTTCTTACCTCCTCGTGACATATTCCTCTTAACAGGTCGGGCTATGAATCAATATCGATATACCCTTTTTAACCATTAAAATATCACACGTAATATATATATATATATTTACATCAATCATATTATAATAGAGTGGTCAGTATTGTTTATACATTATATGATTCTATATTTACATACCCAAATATTCTTTCATATACAATACTTTGCTGTAAGCATATTAATACAAAATTCTGTACGTGGTGTATACCTGACAGTCGATGGGAAACAAAGATATCAGCTATGCCGTCTACTCTCTACACCCGCTATCTTTATGGTGGAAACACTGAAAGTGGGTGGAAAATGAAAGGGTGAGCTCCACATGCTCAGTAAGGCAATAATACAAACGAGTAGATAGCTATACTATCTACATGCTGATAAGAGATTAGGATATATGTGAGCATGAGGTAAAAACAATGATATGCCATATATATAATATCATCTGTTCTAAAACAGAAAATCGGCATATTAAAACATGGAATAATTTTCATGTGAAAACATCTCATGCTCAAATGAATCAACACGTTTTAAAATACCCCATTTGGGTCAAAATATGATACACTCACAATCAAAATCCATTTCAACAAAATTCTTTATTTTCAAATCTCCGTTATAAAATCACCCTTCTCACAGGGTTACAAATCAATAAAAGTTTCATAAAATTCCTCCATGGGAACGATAAAAACTCAATTGAAATCATAAGAAAATCGGGGCCCGACTCCTCCCTCGGGTCTACCCTGGTCTATCAAGACCAATAGTTATATCATCTGAGACATGTAAGCGACTTTATTGATAATATCCACGACTATGGCCATAACCTTGTGATCCCTGGCACACAGATCCTAGTGTGCGGGGTATCACACCTGAAACGGGAGGTGGGTCATCCTACCCGCTAGAACAGCATAATATCAGGATTACGAGGGCAAGACTTGCTGTCTCGTGGCTAATGCCACTCCACTCCAACAATCTCCACGGTATAGCGTACTCCGCGTGACATACATGGTACAACGTACTCCGTGAACCCAAGCTCAATCAGGGGTGCCTATAATAGGTCTTATCCACCAATGTCAAGTATGTCTCAGTATGCACGTGTGAGCATATCATCTCACTGTGACACACAGTCAATAGAAGGCTCCAACACGGCTATATGCATGTCATATAAATTCCTGTGCGAGCAAAGCTCTAGCACGGTTCCATGCATATTTATGATATCTGAAAACCTAGTGCGAGCGAAGCTCTAGCACGGTTTTATAAAAATCAATAAAATCTGCATACGAGCAGCGCTCCAGTACGACTTAAACTGATTATAAATTCTATTCAAATCCACGTACGAGCAATGCTCTAGTACGGATAAGTATTAAAACTCAATGAAAAGCTCGAACGAGAAAAACTCCAATACCGTAATCATATGAAATAAATCTAAAAAATAGTGCAAGCAAGGCTCCAGCACTTTGTGTATGAGTTAAAATATAAAATCCAGTGCGAGCAGTGCTCAAGCAGGGTTACAACTCATATAACACTGATAGGTGGCTCAATTTTATCAAAACATGTTAAATAAATATCAATTGGCACCTAACCTGTGCCTTTTCACTTAAAACATGAAAATAATAGCTAACCTATCCATAAATTGCTTGACTTAAAGCAATATCATCATGAAAACATTAAAATCATGAATTTCATGCAATTTCATAGCCTTTCTACCCTTTTTGAAATTTTTCGAACTGGGGGAAAAATAGTCATTTGTCACTATTTGCATATTTTTTCGCAAAAGATATTATTCTGTTTTCCGGTAGCCTATTGAATTTAATATAATGTAAATCCCCTCGAAACTACGTACAACTACCTCTAAGTGTTCATAAAATTTCCTTACTTGGAATCACGCACGAGCCTATCCCGACTCAGCCGTACCAGGTCTCTCAGTCCAATTCGCTCGTCTACGGAGCTGCATATAACCACATATGGGTTCAGTTCAAATATATTGATCAGTATTTCACTCTTACTGATCGAATCTAAAGCTCTGGGCCCGTTTTACTCTATTGGGCCCGATTACACTTTAATGGGCCTCGAACCCCTTTTTCAGTCCGTTTCCACTTTTAAAATCCCTTTTTCGGGTTTACTGGGCTCATTTGATTTATCAATAATCATCAGGCTTCGTTCTAAACTCACTGGATAGCCCGGATACTATTTACGATAATTACTTTGAAATTTCGAATAAAATTTCTTTTATGCAGAATTAATCTATAATTTCCGTAAAAGAATCTTAACTCTGCATTTAAGGACTCATATTATCATAATTAAAATGTACTTACCCAATATGGTTCGGGGTATAAAAATCGAAGCTAAATCGGCTCTCGTTCGGGCTCTGTAGTGACACTGCACAATTATGCAATTTCGGGTCATTTTTCCAATAAAATAATATTAAATTGAATTCTCGGGATTTATCCGCAGGTCAATCCCGACTCTCGATCACTTACTCAAATTTTTGAGTCGTCCCCAGGTACACTTTCTTTCCTTTTTTCCCTTTTTTTCTTTTTTTTTTCTTTTTCTTTTTCTCCCTTGCCTGGCTACGGTGCCGTTTTGGCCTGTTTACCGTCGCCGGTGATTCCGGCCATCTCGTCGGCCTCCAGTGGGCTCAACAGAACCGCCTCGGATTGGGGAAGGCTCTGCGGGGTTGAATCGGTGCTAAGACACCGCCGTTCTTCGAGACAGAGGCGATTTCTCCAACGACTTTCCGTCGGTCGTTTCGCCGAAAATAGCTGCCGTTAGCGCGTGTTACTGGTACCGTTGGAACCGCTGGGCTTCGCTCTTCCTTTTTTGACCGGTAGCTGGGCTCGTCAGACGTCGGTGGATTGTCGGGGGGTTTGGTTTTCAAACGTGTTCCGCGGGTCTCGGTTTTCGGGTTTCTCTCTCCCCGATTCTGATTTCCGATTTTTCTGTTTTGTTTTTTTTTTAAATTTATTAATTCATTTATTATTATTTTAATACCTTAAAATATATTAAAATAACCAAAATATCCCCAAAAAATCTTAAAAATTATTATTTTATCCATTTAATCAATAAATAGATTTCTCAGTCTATTTTCGTCTTTCCCGGTATATTTTTCGATTATTTTCGGAATAATTTTTCGAATTAAAAATCCTGATTAATTCTGAATTAATTCTCGTAATTTCAATAAATTAATATCTAGATCAATCGGACTCGAAATTAAATATTTTTCTCGTTATTGATCCAGATTTCGAAAATTCCATATTTTAATGAAAATTACTTATCGAATTCATACCGAATTTTGGTCTTTTGACCATTTTACCCTTGTACGTGTTCGGGACTAAATTGAATCGACTTTCTTTCATCAATCCACAATCTTTTCCCTATTTTAAATTCCTTATTTTCAGTAACCTCGATTTAATTCCTTAGACGAACTTGTTGCTTCCTTGTTTTTCTCGATTTATCCTTATTCGATTTTACGCACGTTATTTCGTTTCGTTCACATTTATCAAATCTGAATTAACCATCTTATGAATCCATTAACATATAATAATGTCATACAATATGGAAATCATAGGGAATGTCATACAAAAATTACGGATCTCACAATCTCCCCCACTAAAAGAATTTGGTCTTTCAAATTAGAACCAAATCAGTCTGTAAACAACTCCGGGTACTTCTCCTATATCATGCTCTCTAGCTCCCAGGTAGCTTCCTCCGGAGTGTGATACTGCCACTGAATCTTCACCAGGGAGATCATCTTGGATCGCAAGACCTTCTCCTTCCTATCCAAAATCCAAACCGGTCTCTCAACATATGCCATACTGTCACTAAGCTCTAACGGCTCGTAGTGACTCACGTGTGACGGATCCAGATGGTACTTCCAAAGCATAGAAACGTGGACGACACTGTGTACACCTGCCAACTCTGGTGGCAATGCCAATCTATATGCCTTATCTCCCACTCGCTCCAGAATCTCAAAGGGTCCAATAAAACAGGGGCTCAGTTTACCTTTCTTACCGAAGCTCATGATACCCTTGGAAGGAGAAACTCTCAAAAACACCGACTCACCCTTTGCAAACTCTAGTGGTCTACGTCTCCTGTCAGCATAACTCTTCTGTCAACTCTGAGCTATCTGCAATCTATCACATATCAATCTGACATCCTCAGTAGCCTACTGAACCAAGTCAGGAGCAAATAACAGTCTGTCACCAATCTCTTCCCATCCAATAGGGGAATGGCATCTGCGAACATTCAGTGCCTCATACGGTGCCATCTCGATACTCGAGTGATAGATGTTATTATAGGCGAACTCAGCTAATGGCAAATGATCATCCCATGAGCCTCCAAAATCTAGCACACACGCTCTCAACATATCCTCCAGAGTCTGTATAGTCCTCTCTGACTGACCATCTGTCTGATGATGGAAAGCGGTGCTAAATCTCAACTGGGTCCCCAACGCTTCCTGAAAGTGTTCCCAGAAATGAGAAGTGAAGTGGGCATCCCTATCAGAAACAACGCTCACTGGAACGCCATGTAGCCTGACAATCTCCTGAACATATAAGTTCGCCAACGTACTCAGAGCATCTGTAGCTCTCATAGCTAAGAAATAGGCGGACTTCGTCAGTCTATCCACAATCACCCAGATGGCATCGTGACCTCTGCGGGTCCTCGATAATCCCATCACTAAATCCATGGTGACATGTTTCCATTTCCATATCGGTATCGGTAGAGGTTGCAATAATCTTGTAGGCTTCTGATGCTCTACCTTTACCTGTTGATAGACGAGACATCTCCCAACATATTCTGCTATGTCTTTCTTCATCCCAGACCACCAATAATCTCTCCGGAGATTCTGATACATCTTCGTACTCCCCGGATGTACTGTATACCTCGCTGAATGAGCCTCTGATAAAATCATCCTCCTGATCTCAGGATCCTCGGGAACACATATCCTACCGCAGAACCTTAGTAATCCATCAGTACTCAATGCAAAATTGATATCTGCACCTGCCTGTACCTGCCTCATCAACTGAATACATCCCTGATCACTCTGCTGAGCCTACCGGATACGATCAATCAACTCCGGCTCCAATCTCAAGCTCGCAATGATCCCAACTCTGTCAATCTCAGGGGTTGCTATGTCTAAACTGAGGCTCGCGAACTGCTCTAACAAGTCATGTTCCCAAACCATCATAAATGATACCAACCCTAGGCTCTTCCTGCTCAAAGCATCAGCAACTACATTAGCCCTTCCCGGGTGGTATAATATGTCGCAATCATAATCCTTCTGGAGTTTGAGCCATCTCCTCTGTCTCATGTTCAGCTCCTTCTACGAGAATAAATACTTCAAACTCTTATGGTCTGTAAAGATCTGAAACTGCTCACCATATAAGTAATGATGCCATATCTTCAGTGCAAACACTATGGTCGCCAACTCCAAATCATGGGCCGGATAGTTTCTCTCGTGATCTTTCAGCTGTCTAGATCCATAGGCAACTACCCTCCTATCCTGCATCAATACACAGCCCAGTCCCTGATACGATGCATCTGTATATACCAAGAAACCTCCAGAGCTGGTAGGTATGGTGAGAATTGGAGCAGTGGTCAATCAACGCTTCAGCTCCTGAAAACTGCTCTCACAGGCATTATCCCACATAAACTCAACATCCTTCCGTGTGAGACGTGTCAACGGAGCAGCTAATCTGGAGAAACCCTCTACAAATCTCCTGTAGTATCCTGCCAAACCCAGAAAACTCCAAATTTTTGTGACTGTCCTGGGGCCGCTCCCACTGAACAACTGCCTTTATCTTGGCTGGGTCCACTGACACTCCATCCTTCGATAATACATGGCCCAGAAAGAAATCTGCTCCAACCAGAAGTCACACTTACTGAGTTTGGCATACAACTGTCTCTCTCTGAGGGTCTGTAACACTATCCTCAAGTGCTGCTTGTGGTCCTCTATGGATTTGGAGTATACCAAAATATCATCGATAAACACAATCACAAATCGATCCAGGTATGGCTTGAACACATCGTTCATCAAAGCCATGAATGCTACGGGGGCATTAGTCAACCGAATGGCATAACTAAAAACTCATAATGACCATAACGGGTCCTAAATGCTGTCTTAGGCACATCCTCCCTCCGTATCCTCAGCTGATGATACCTAGACCTCAGATCAATCTTAGAAAAGACCTGTGCTCCCCGTAGCTGATCCAACAAATCATCAATACGTGGAAGGGGATACTTATTCTTAATGGTAGCCTTATTCAACAATCTGTAATCCATACACAATCGGAGGCTGCCATCCTTTTTTTCTCACAAACAAGACCGGAGCTCCCCAAGGTGATACTCTCGGTCTCACAAACCCTTTCTCAAGCAAATCTTGTAACTGCTTCCTTAGCTCCTCCAACTCAATCAGAGCCATCCTATATGGTGGTCTCAAAATCGGTTCTGTACCAGGTACTAAATCTATCCCAAACTCCATCTCTTTGGCTGGAGGTAATCCTGGTAAATCGTTTGGAAAGACGTCAGGAAACTCCCTAACCACTGGAATATCTCTCAAATTTGATCGTACTTGGTCCGTATCAACCACATATGCGATGAATCCTTCAAAACATAAATCTTAACATCAGCAAAATTTATTGCTCCATTTAGAACAACCATTGATTTCATTACTTTTCAGGGACATTTTACAACACATCTTTCGGAGGTATTAAACGTTAATGACTTAGAAAAATAATCTAACACAACTCGATTGGCAGCCAACCAATCCTTTCCTAATATGACATCAAAGTCCCTCATATACATCATAATAAGGTCAGCTGGCATTTCTTTTTCCCCGACTTTCAACTTACAGTCCCTGACTACATACTCTACTAGCTTACTAGTGTTTATGGGGGTAAGTATTAACAATTTACTACTCAGAGGAATAGACTTTACATACTTAGACAATTTACATGCAAATGAAGGCAATACGAATGAATGTGTGGTACCAGGATCAATAAAACATATGCTCCTAAATCAAAGATCAGGATGGTACCTTTCACCACATCAGACGACTGATCTGTCGTATCCTGGTCCAAAGTATGAACTCGCCCTGTACCCATCACTTGCTTCCCTTTCTCTTCGACAGTAACTCTCCTCCTCTGAGCAGGAACCTGAACTGGAGCTCTCTCCGACTCCTTGCCCTTCTGTGGGGCAGTGTCCTGTCTCTCTGTTCAATCTCTCACCACATGCCCTGGCCTCCCACATCGATAACATACTACAGTAGTAGCTATAGGCACTGGACAAGGTTTGGTACCATGACATCTGCCACATCGCCTACATTGATCAGTAGTAGGGCGTGGTCCTCCAATGACAATGCCTCTAGCTGGTGGTAAAATCGGATGAACAGGGGGTTTATCTATCCTCTCCTGAACCTCCTCAATCTTCGGCCTCTTATCAGAGAGCCATACCTCTCTCCTGAAAAATTTATCTCTCCCGGGTCTCTTCTGTTCTCTGTCTCGACTTCTACTAAATTTTCCTGTCTCGAAGACGTTCCGCTCATAATCCTGCTCACACAGCTGAGCTTTATGTACTGCCTCCTTATAAGTCGAAACATCAAAGGGAGCCAACCGAGATATGAAGGCTAGTCTCAGTCCATCTATAAACTTCTGGACCTTCCGATCCTCACTGCCCATCGTCTCTAAATCATATCTCCCTAAAGAGATGAATCGAGTCTCATACTCATCAATAGACTGGTTCCCCTGAACCAAACTCAAAAACTCCATCCTCAACTTTCGTTGTGCAGTAGCAGGAACATACTGCCTCCTAAAGGCATCCAAAAATATCTCCCATGTGACCTCAACATATCGAGCTCTCAAAATAGGCTCGGTAGATCTCCACCAATGCTCTGCCGCTCCCTGAAATACAAATATGGCAAAAGCAACCCTCTCAGTAGTAGTGCACCTGAAAAGCTTATATAGCTTCTCCATCTGATACACCTAATCCTCAGCTACTACTGGGTCCTTCCTCCCATGGAAGACTGGAGGTCTAAACTTCTAAAAATATCTAAATCTATCCAGGTCACACTTATATCCAGCATCTTGAGCTGGCTGGGGTCTCACTGCCTTTTGCAGCCTGAGCCTGAACCTCAGTAACTCTGCGCCTGTGCCGGCATCTCGAGATCAACTGCTGCCTATCCCGTCGGATCTCGCCTATCTCTAGCCCCGAGCGCTGCCTGCTGCGCTACAATCTCAGCCAGGCTCTCAATACTCCGCTCAAGTCTAGCAAAGCATGCCTCAGTCTCATCTAGTCTCACAGCAGTACCCTCGAGTACCTGACCAGTATGTATACCATCACCACGGCCTCAAGGCCTGCCCATACGGCCTCTAGCACATGTACTATCCACTATACCACTGCAGGTGACCGATATAGTGTAAATCCCGTAATCCAAGATCATTTGTTAATTTAGTTCCCAACTAGTATACACTTGACATCTCATACAACACAGTACTAAGGGGATGTAATTTTTCTTAACGACCACTATCGACTCTTATCTGACAAACTCTAACTCTTAATTGCTTACTTATCGATACTGATTCACGTCTGGCCAACCTCTGCTCTGATACCACTTTTACTGTCACGACCTAATACTACTAAAATCAGTACAAAATTTTCACTTTTGGAAAATCTTTCTTACCTCCTCGGGACATATTCCTCTTAACAGGTCGGGCTGTGAATCAATATCGATATACCCTTTTTAACCATTAAAATATCACACGTAATATATATATATATATTTACATCAATCATATTATAATAGAGTGGTCGGTATGTTTATACATCATATGATTCTATATTTACATCCCCAAATATTCTTTCATATACAATACTGTGCTGTAAGCATACTAATACAAAATTTTATACGTGGTGTATACCTAACAGTCGATGGGAAACAAAGATATCAGCTATGCCGTCTACTCTCTACACCCGCTAACTCTATGGTGGAAACACTGAAAGTGGGTGAAAAATGAAAGAGTGAGCTCCACATGCTCAGTAAGGCAATAATACAAACGGGTAGATAACTATACTATCTACATGCTGATAAGAAATCAGGATATATGTAAACATGAGGTAAAAACAATGATATGTCATATATATAATATCATCTGTTCTAAAACAGAAAATCGGCATATTAAAACATGGAATAATTTTCATGTGAAAACATCTCATGCTCAAATGAATCAACACGTTTTAAAATACCCCATTTGGGTCAAAATATGATACACTCACAATCAAAATCCATTTCAACAAAATTCTTTATTTTCAAATCTCCGTTATAAAATCACCCTTCTCACAGGGTTACAAATCAATAAAAGTTTCATAAAATTCCTCCATGGGAACGATCAAAACTCAATTGAAATCATAAGAAAATCGGGGCCTGACCCCTCCCTCGGGTCTACCCTGGTCTATCAAGACCAATAGTTATATCATGTGAGACATGTAAGCAACTATATTGGTAATATCCAGGACTATGGCCGTAACCTCGTGATCCCTGGCACACAGATCCTAGTGTGCAGGGTATCACACCTGAAACGGGAGGTGGGTCATCCTACCCGTCAGAACAGCATAATATCAGGATTGCGAGGGCAAGACTTGCTGTCTCATGGCTAATGCCACTCCATTCCAACAATCCCCACGGTACAACGTACTCCGTGAACCCAAGCTCAATCAGGGGTGCCTGTAATAGGTCTTATCCACTCATGTCAAGCATGTCTCAGTATACACGTGTGAGCATATCATCTCACTGTGACACACAGTCAACAAGAGGCTCCAACACGGCTATATGCATGTCATATAAATTCCTGTGTGAGCGAAGCTCTAGCACGACTCCATGCATATTCATGATATCTGAAAACCTCGTGCGAGCGAAGCTCTAGCACGGTTTCATAAAAATCAATAAAATCTGCGTACGAGCAACGCTCTAGTATGACTTAAACTGATTATAAATTCAATTCAAATCCACGTACGAGCAATGCTCTAGAACGGATAAGTATTAAAACTCAGTGAAATGCTCGTACGAGAAAAACTCCAGTACGGTAGTCATATGAAATAAATCTATAAAATAGTGCGAGCAAGGCACCAGCACTCTGTGTATGAGTTAAAATATAAAATCCAGTGCAAGTAGTGCTCAAGCACGGTTACAACTCATATAACACTGATAGGTGGCTCAATTTTATCAAAACATGTTAAATAAATATCAATTGGCACCTAACCTGTGCCTTTTCACTTAAAACATGAAAATAATAGCCAACCTATCCATAAATTGCTTGAATTAAAGCAATATCATCCTGAAAACATTAAAATCATGAATTTCATGCAATTTCATAGCCTTACTACCCTTTTTGAAATTTTCCTAATTGGGGGCAAAATAGTTATTTATCACTATTTACATATTTTTCCGCAAAAGATATTATTCTGTTTTTTGGTACCCTATTGAATTTAATATAATGTAAATCCCCCTCGAAACTACGTACAGCTACCTCTAAGTGTTCATAAAATTTCCTTAACTGGAATCACGCACGAGCTTATCCCGACTCGGCCGTACCAGTCTCTCAGTCCAATTCGCTCGTCTACAGAGCTGCATATAACCACATATGGGTTCAGTTCTGTTGAGTTAATATATTTTGAAATGACAAAACAAATAAATTCAATAATATAAAGATGATATAAAATCATTTTTAGAAGCTATCAGTACCAGATATTAAGTTCCTGGAGATGAGAGATCGATCTAGTGATATGAGAGATCGATCTCCTGGGTTTTCTAGGATGAGATATCAATCTCATGAGGATATGAGATCGATCTGCTAAGGTTTGAACCTGTACAAAGGTATGGAGGAAGCTAAGATCGATCTTATAGGGTTATAAGATCGATCTGCCTACTACAGGGTGTTGAGAAGATCGATCTGGTCTAGGAAGAGATCGATCTCCCCTAAAACAAAGGTAAAGGCAGTAGATCGATCTATAAGATCGATCTATACTCAAACAGAGAGCTCATGAGATCGATCTGGTATAGGAAGTGATCGATCTCCTCAAAGTCAGAGAGCTAAGGAGATCGATCTGGGTTAATGAGAGATCGATCTCCTCACTACGAGATTACCTGGCAGATCGATCTATAGATCGATCATGCCTCAAACAGAGAGATTGAAAGATCGATCTGCCTATTCGATAGATCGATCTGCTCTAATTTTTCAAATTATGAGATCGATCTGCTCATATATGAGATCGATCTCCTTGCTTCTTTTTGCCTTGATCTTGCAGGGATTATAACTAAGAGATCGATCTGGTTAAGATGGCAGATCGATCTGGGATTCTACTGGAGGTTTCCAACGGCTCTTTCTGCAAAATCTCAACGGGAAAAACAGTATTAAATGCTCCAACTACCAATCTTTCAGTATATAATCAAGCATTGAAGACACTGAGAAATGAGAGACTATTGCTGCGCATTCTGTATATTCTCAAGAGTTTAATTCTTTCATTCCAATTGTCTTCAATCCTTATTTATTGAGTTTGTTGTATAAGCTTGTGTGCAAAAGCTGTATTTGTCCTACCCACATAAAAAGCTTGGTATTGTATTCATCCTTGCTTTAAGAGAGAAGAGGATTGTTCCTCAGTGAGATAATCTTTGTAAAAGGGTGAATACTTCTTTGTATAAAAAGGGTAGAGAGGTTATTCCTTAACCTAAAAAAGAGAGTGTGTAACTTTCGTTGAAAGTGAGAAAGAAAGCACTTGACAAGAAGGTCAAGGAGAGAGGACGTAGGCAAGAGATTGGCCGAACCTCTATAAACGACTGTGTTTGATATTCTCTTCCTTATCTTGCTTTAATTTGGTTTAATACATTATATTGCTTATTCATTATTTGTTAATTAAGCTCAAATTAGTTTAAATTTACCATTAACATTAGAAAATCGATTCACCCCCTCTCGGTAGAGCCAACAATTGGTATCAGAGCTAGGACTCTTTGATCACATAGGAATAACTTCCTAAGAGTTAGAAATGATCTAATGGCTCACAACAATATAGCAACTAGCTTAGTAGGAGAGGGGCACTCTACGGTTAGGCCTCCTATGTTCAATGGGGAAATTATACTTATTGGAAGACTAGGATAATGTTATTCATTCAAGCAAATGATTATGAAGTATGGAGGATTATCACTAAAGGACCTCAAATCCCTACAAAAAGAATAGAGGGAAGAGATATCCCTAAAGAAGAAGATGAATGAGATTCAAATGATGTTAAAAGTGCTTAGCTAAATGCTAAGGCCATGCACACCCTATTTTGTGCTTTAGGGTCAAATGAATACAATAGAGTCTCCGGTTGTGACAATGCCAAACAAATTTGGGATAAATTGGCAATAACTCATGAGGGTACAACCAAAGTAAAGGAGACTAAGGTAGGAATGCTCACACATGACTATGAGCTATTTAGGATGAAGGTAGGAGAGTCAATCAGTGATATGTTCACTAGATTCACTGATGTAATTAATGGATTAAAATCATTAGGAAAAATATACTCTAATATAGAAATGGTCAAGAAAATATTAAATAGCCTACCAAAATCATGGGAGGCTAAAGTGACTGCAATTGAGGAATCCAAGGACCCTCACACATTGTCACTAGATGAATTAATAGGTTCACTACTCACTTATGAGATGAAATTAAGAAGAAATGAAGAGCCACCCAAGAAAGTGGGAGTTGCTCTAAAATCTATTACTCAAGAGGAGATTAAAAATGAGAGTGGTAGTGAAGAAGATCTTGAGATGGTAATGTTTGCCAAAAGGTTTAATAAATTCATGAGAATGAGAGCTAGTGGTAGTAATAGGAGAAACCACAAGAGAGATCAAGAAGAGGTAGGAAGAAAAGATACAATTGTGTGTTATGAATGTAAAAAACCAGGACACATTAAGTTTAACTGCCCTCTTCTTAAAAGGTCCAATGATAGGTTCCACAAAAAGAAGGCAATGGTGGCTACATGGAGCGACAGTGACTGCTCCGATGATGACTCAAATGAGGACATTGCCAACTTGTGCTTCATGGCTATTGAGGATGAAAAGGTAACTTCAAACCTCAATGAATACTCTTTTAATGAATTGCAAGATGCCTTTGATGATCTTGCATTGGAATATAATGCATGAGTATGAAATATAAGAAGATAATATCTAAATTGAAGAAAGAAAATGAGTTAATTCTAGAGGACAAATTAGAATGTGAAAAGAAACTAGAAATTAAGAATCTTGAAATTTATGACTTAAAAGAAAAAAATAGTGATCTACATAATTCCTTTAATAGATTTTATATGGGTCAACAAAAGTTAGATAACATGTTAGAAACTCAAAGGGCATTCTTTGATAAAAATGGGTTCGGATCTAATGCAAAAAGTAGAGAGACTCATCTCAAAAGCTTCATTGCTAGAAAGAGCATGAATAAACCTTCAACTACTTGTTCATATTGTAATAGGAAGGGACATTCATCACATAATTGCAATATGAAGATGACCACTCTTAAAGGAAAAATAGTAAAAAGAATGTGGGTTCCAAAAGAAGTAATTAACTCAAAAGATTTTAATGCATTGGCAAAATGGATCCCAAAGGGATCAAGAATTGCACCTCAAAGGACCCAAGAGAATTTGGGTACATAAGATATGAGTTTGATTTTTGATTGTAGGTAATTGAGCATTGCCACAAAGCTAAAACAAAAGAAGCTTAGTACTTGGACAGTGGATGCGCAAGGCATATGACAGGTGAGAAGAGCCACTTCAACTCATTTAAATCAAAGGTTGGTGGAGAAGTCACATTTGGAGACAACTCCAAAGGCCAAGATGAAGGGAGTGGCTCAATAGGTAATGACTATTTTTCATTAGAAAAAGTATTGCTTGTTAGGGGTCTAAAGCATAACTTACTAAGCATAAGTCAACTTTGTGACAAAGGTTACAAAATAATTTTTGATTGCATGAAATGTCATGTTATAGATCCTAAGTCAAATAAAGTTCTTTTTCTAGGTCATAGGCAAGGTAATATATACATTGTCTATCTTAATGAACTCAAAAATGAAAACATATGCCTAATGGTAGACAATGAAAAAGAATCTTTGTTATGGCATAGAAGACTAGGTTATGCTAGCATGCATGTGTTATCTAAGTTAGCTAGAAAGGATATAGTTATAGGATTACCCAAGTTTCCTTTGACTATGAAAAAATATGTGAAGCTTGTGTTAAAGGAAAACATAAAAGGACAACATTCAAGCCTAAGAATAGTGTATCCACCACTAGGCCTCTTCAATTACTCCACCTAGATTTATTTGGACCAACTAGAACAACAAGCCTTGGTGGGAAACACTATGGATTTGTAATAGTTGATGATTACACTAGGCTCACTTAGGTGTTCTTTTTTAGAGTGAAAAATGAAGCTTTAGAAAAGTTCATAGCTTATACAAAAGTGACTCAAAATGAAAAAGGATATACAATAACTAGTATTAGAAGTGATCATGGAAAAGAGTTTGAAAATATAGGATTTGATGAGTATTGCAATGATCAAGGAATAAGCCATAATTTTTCAGCCCCTAGGACACCACAACAAAATGGAGTGGTTGAGAGAAGAAATAGAACATTGGAAGAAATGGCTAGAACCATGTTGTGTGAAAATAATTTACCAAAATATTTTTGGGCTGAAGCTATAAATACATCTTACTATATCATTAATAGAGCCATGATTAGACCCATGCTAAAGAAAACTCCTTATGAGCTTTACAAAGGTAAGAAGCCTAACATTAGCTACTTCCATCCTTTTGGTTGTAAATGTTTTGTCTTAAATAATGGGAAAGATAATTTAGAAAAATTTGATGCCAAGAGTGATGAGGGAATCTTTCTAGGATATTCCTTAAATTCAAAGGCTTATAGGGTATATAACAAAAGAACATTGATGGTTGAAGAATCAATTCATGTAATATTTGATGAGTCAAATGATTTACCTAAAGATTCAACCAATGAAGAGGATGTAGGAATATTCGATGAAAACTTAGAGGAAATTCCAAACTTAGAAGAAGATCTATTAGAAAAACTTGACTTAAATAAAGAAGATGAAGAAGAAATAGAGATGTTAGAGAGAGAGTCTAGAGCACCAAGAGAATTAGGATATGTAAAAGATTGTGAAATAGTGGGAGATCCAACTCTTGGAGTTAGAACTAGATCATCTCTAAGGAATATGTGTCAATATATAGCCTTTGTGTCTCAAATAGAACCTAGAAATGTCAATGAAGCCTTAGATGATAATAATTGGTTCTTAGCAATGCAAGAAGAATTAAATCAATTTGAAAGAAGCAAAGTGTGGAAACTAGTCCCTAGGCCTAGTGATCACTCTATAATTGGAACTAAATGGATATTCAAGAACAAGATGGACGAAAATAGTGTGATCATAAGAAACAAGGCTAGATTAGTTGCACAAGGTTATAGACAAGAGGAAGGAATAGACTATGATGAAACTTATGCACCGGTAGCTAGATTAGAAGCAATTAGAATGCTGCTTGCCTTTGCATGTTATAAAAACTTCAAGTTATATCAAATGGATGTAAAGAGTGAATTTTTAAATGGTTTCATTAATGAAGAAGTGTATGTTGAACAACCTCTCGGCTTTGAAAATCATGAATTTCCTGAACATGTTTTCAAACTATCTAAGGCACTCTATGGTTTGAAACAAGCTCCTAGAGCATGGTATGAAAGGTTGTCAAAATTGTTAATAGAAAAAGGATTTTCAAGAGGAAAAGTAGATACCACTTTATTTATCAAAAATAAAAATAAAGATTTACTAGTTGTTCAAGTGTGTGTAGATGATATTATTTTTGGATCAACTAATGAATCTTTATGCCAAGAGTTTGCTAAGATCATGCAAGGTGAATTTGAAATGACCATGATGGGAGAGCTCACTTTCTTCTTGGGACTTTAAGTAAAGCAAACAAAGGAAGGAACCTTCATCAATCAAGCAAAGTATACTAAGGATTTGCTTAAGCGATTTGGAATGGACAATTGCAAACCTCAAGCAACTCCAATGGGCACCAACATCAAGCTTGATAAAGATGAAAGTGGTAAGTGTGTAGACACTAAACTCTATAGGTCTATGATTGGTTCATTGCTTTATTTAACTGCAAGTAGACCAGACATTTTATTTAGTGTATGCCTTTATGCTAGATTTCAATCCTCTCCTAGGGAATCACACTTATTAGCAACCAAAAGGATCTTTAGATACCTTAAGGACACTCCCTCTCTAGGACTTTGGTACCCTAAGGACTCCACTTTTACACTTCATGCATTTTCAGATGCAGACTTTGGGGGGTGCAAAATAGATAGGAAAAGTACTTCAGGTACCTGTTAATTCTTAGGGAATAGATTAATCTCCTGGTTCTCTAAGAAACAAAATAGTGTGGCTCAGTCCACACCTGAAGCTGAATACATAGCAGCAGGTAGTTGTAGTGCTTAAGTGTTGTGTATTAAACAACAAATGAAAGACTATAGTATTGACATGAAACAAGTCTCTATTAAATGTGATAATACCAGTGCCATCAATCTGTCTAAAAATCGTATTCAACACTCTAGAACTAAGCACATTGAGATTAGACACCATTTTCGTAGAGACCATGTTCAAAAGGGAGATATAATTGTAGAGTATATTGACACTTTACATCAAATTGCTGATATATTCATCAAACCACTTGATAGAGATAGGTTTTGTGTCCTTAGAGGTGAATTAGGACTCATGAATGTCCCTTAAGATGTATATGCTTCAAAATCTTGATTTTAAGTTGTTTTTAAAAGAGTTTTTCAATGATTTTTCTGGGCAAAAAGTATGAGAGA
The DNA here is from genome assembly GCA_033439115.1 of Firmiana major. Classification (NCBI taxonomy): domain Eukaryota; kingdom Viridiplantae; phylum Streptophyta; class Magnoliopsida; order Malvales; family Malvaceae; genus Firmiana; species Firmiana major. The sequence continues at coordinate 50,525,261 of CM065905.1, forward strand.
TCGATCTCCATACTTTAAATGAGCCTAAAGCATAAAGGTTAAGCTAGGAAGATCGATCTTCTTACCCATAAGATCGATCTCCTTAAGCCTATGTTAAATAACAGATCGATCTATGCATTTGGCAAATCGATCTCCTTAAGCCTCTGTTAAAAAGCAGATCGATCTATGCATTTGGCAGATCGATCTCCTTAAGCCTCTATTAAACAGCAGATCGATCTATGCATTCGACAGATCGATCTCCTGTGCCCTGGACTATAAAAACTGCTCAAAATTCTCAAATTTCAAAATTCCCAAATCGTCAAAATCCCTAAACTCTATCGCACCTCTGCCTTCTATTCGTCCTCCCAGATCGATCTCGGTACGGTCTTCATCACTTCTCCTCCTCGTTTACTGGTATAGTAACCCACATTGCTAAACTTTTCTCAAAAAATTCTTAGTTTAGTGCCCAATTTCTCTCTAGGTCACATCTAGATACTGTTCCATTGGTTAGGTTTTAGAGAACTAGTTTTAAGAGTGTCTAGAGAGATTCCTGTGTCTAGTTGCAAGCTTAAATCATGCCTCATATTAAGAGATTAGCCAATAGAGAATCTAGACCAACCTCCTCACAACCACCCTCTGCCCCTTCAGTCACTACCTTTAACAGGTGTTTTAAAACACCTACAAAAAGGAAGAGATATGAAGAGTATTTTTCCACCATGCCAATTAAACATTGGCAAACATTGATTTCTCATTTTCAAACAGAATAGATTTTTCGTATCTCTCCAAAATGGAAGAATTTGGTTGGCTTCCATTCTTAAAAATCAATACTCCCGTACCCCCAAACATCATCAGGGCATTCTTCTCTAATGCCGAACTCATCTATGATCCTGCTGATACTTGCAAAATTCTCGGGTTTACAACGTATGTCACGGGTAAGTCAATTGCAATAGACCCTGATGTCTTAGCCTAAGCTTTCCACATAAGCAATGAAGGCTTGACCAATAAAGATGAGGAAGTCCCCTTGGAGTTTGACCTTCCCGAGGATAAGGCGAGTGACCTACCAATGCACCCACGGTTACTCCACCTCATTATCTCATGGAATCTTCATCCTTTCGGTACCCGTCATTCCACCGTTAGGAGGCTAGATCATTTTTAGATCCACCACATCCACTCCACAAGTCAAAAACCCAACCTTGTCCATTTTATCTATGAAGATTGGTTGAAGATCGTACGCGGCCAAGCCACCACGATAGTGTTTTCGCAACCGTTGGCGTACTTTCTACAACGACTTGAAGTGGACTGCAGTTGTGAAACGGGTGAAGTGCCCTCCCCAAAGAGCGTCTTAAATATCGGAACACTTCACCACATGGGGTACTACAAGGACTTTCGAGGGGATTGGAAGAAGAAGTGGGAACAGCAGCCTGCAGCAGCCATGGAGGAAGATCCCACAGATGAGCCCATTGCTCCACCTACTACACCGACTGAGGGTCCATCGTCTTCGACTGCTCAGCCCTCTGCACCTGACCCATCACCCGCTGGCATGGAATCGATTGTGACGATGCTCATGGAGCTGAACCGGAAGATAGATGAAGGTTTTGCAAACATTCATGCCACCCAGCAGACAATGATCATGGAGCTGAACCGAAAGCTAGATGAAGGTTTTGCAAATCTACATGCTACTCAGTAGGTGATGTATGATGAGCTTCAAGTCACTCACACTCACGTTGAGGACCTTATGGATCGATTCCCTCCTCCACCTTAGGACTTAGTTGATAAGATTATTTTTGCCACTATTTTGAAATTACTAGTTGTTGTTTTTGAACTGCATTTGCTTGAATGGATGATATGTTAGTTATTGTTGCCATATGCTTTAATGAAATGAACAATTTGTTGAAAGTTGAATTGTTTTTTTAACCTTTAGTGCCATTGATATGACAAAAAGGGGGAGAAGAAAAGAGAACATGTGGGTTGGTTAAAAGATGTTTAAATGGCTTTAAGAAACATGTCTAAAGGTTTAAAGGAATGATTAAAATGAGGGGGAGTTAAGAAAGTAACGAGGTCAAAAGCTAAAAGAAAGGGGGAGCTTACAAAAAGAGGGAGTTTGTGCACAATGCAAATAGGTAACTAAACATGTTTATTGAATAGGTTTTGTCATATCAAAAAGGGGGAGATTGTTCAGTTAATATATTTTGAAATGACAAAACAAGTAAATTCAATAATATAAAGATGATATAAAAACATGTTTAGAAGCTATCAGTACCAAATATTAAGTTCCTGGAGATGAGAGATCGATCTGGTGATATGAGAGATCGATCTCCTGGGTTTTCTAGGATGAGAGATCGATCTCATGAGGATATGAGATCGATCTGCTAAGGTTTGAACCTGTACAAAGGTATTGAGGAAGCTAAGATCGATCTTAAAGGGTTATAAGATCGATCTGCCTACTACAGGGTGTTGAGAAGATCGATCTGGTCTAGAAAGAGATCGATCTCCCCTAAAAGAAAGGTAAAGGCAGTAGATCGATCTATACTCAAACAGAGAGCTCATGAGATCGATCTGGTATAGGAAGAGATCGATCTCCTCACTACGAGATTACCTGGCAGATCGATCTATAGATTGATCATGCCTCAAACAGAGAGATTGGAAGATCGATCTGCCTATTCGACAGATCAATCTGCTATAATATTTTCAAATTATGAGATCAATCTACTCATATATGAGATCGATCTCCTTGCTTCTTTTTGCCTTGATCTTGCAGGGATTATAACTAAGAGATCGATCTGGTCAAGATGACAGATCGATCTGGGATTCTACTGGAGGTTTCCAACGGCTCTTTTTGCAAAATCTCAACGGAAAAAACAGCATTAAACGCTCCAACTACCAATCTTTCAGTATATAATCAAGCATTGAAGACATTGAGAAATGAGAGACTATTGCTGCACATTCTGTATATTCTCAAGAGTTTAATTCTTTCATTCCAATTGTCTTCAATCCTCATTTATTGAGTTTGTTGTATAAGCTTGTGTGCAAAAGCTGTATTTGTCCTACCCACATAAAAAGCTTGGTATTGTATTCATCCTTGCTTTAAGAGAGAAGAGGATTGTTCCTCAGTGAGATAATCTTTGTAAAAGGGTGAATACTTCTTTGTATAAAAAGGGTAGAGAGGTTATTCCTTAACCTGAAAAAGGGAGTCTGTAACTTTCGTTGAAAGTGAGAAAGAAAGCACTTGACAAGAAGGTCAAGGAGAGAGGACGTAGGCAAGAGATTGGCCGAACCTCTATAAACGACTGTGTTTGATATTCTCTTCCTTATCTTGCTTTAATTTGGTTTAATACATTATATTGCTTATTCATTATTTGTTAATTAAGCTCAAATTAGTTTAAATTTACCATTAACACCCCTCTCGGTAGAGCCAACAAGTTTAAATATATTGATCAGTATTTCACTCTTACTGATCGAATCTAAAACTCTGGGCCCGTTTTACTCTATTAGGCCCGATTGCACTTTAATGGGCCTCGAACCCCTTTTTCAGCCCGTTTCCACTTTTAAAATCCCTTTTTCGGGTTTACTGGTCTTATTTGATTTATCAATAATCATCGGGCTTTGTTCCAAACTCACTGGATAGCCCGGATACTATTTACGATAATTACTTTGAAATTTCGAATAAAATTCCTTTTATGCAGAATTAATCCGTAATTTCCGTAAAATAATCTTAATTCTGAATTTAAAGACTCATATTATTGTAATTAAAATGTACTTACCCAATATGGTGCGGGGTACAAAAATCAAAACTAAATCGGCTCTCGTTCGGGCTCTATAGTGACACTGCACAATTATGCAATTTCGGGTCATTTTTCTAATAAAATAATATTAAATTAAATTCTCGGGATTTATCCGCAGGTCAATCCCGACTTTCGGTCACTTACCCAAATTTTTGAGTCCTCCCTAGGTACACTTTCTTTCCTTTTTTTCCTTTTTTTCCTTTTTCTTTTTCTCCCTTTCCTGGTTACGGTGTCGTTTTGGCCCGTTTGCCGTCGCCAGTGATTTTGACCATCTAGTCGGCTGCCAGTGGGCTCAACAGAACTGCCTCGGCCTAGGGAAGGCACTGCGGGGTTGAATAGGAGCTAAGACACCGCCGTTCACCGGGACAGAGGCGATTTCTCCAACAACTTTTAGTCGGTCGTTTCACTGAAAATAGCTACCGTCGGCGCGCGTTACTGCTACCGTTGGAACCGCTGGGCTTCGCTCTTCCTTTTTCGATCGGTAGCTGGGCTCGTCGGACTCCGGTGGATCTTCGGGGGGTTTAGGTTTCAAATGGGTTTCGCGGGTCTCAGTTTTGGGTTTCTCTCTCCCCAATTCTGATTTCCGATTTTTCTGTTTTGTTTTGTTTTTTTTTTTAATTTATTAATTCATTTATTATTATTTTAATACCTTAAAATATATTAAAATAACCAAAATATCCTTAAAAAAATCTTAAAAATTATTATTTTATCCATTTAATCAATAAATGGATTTCTCAGTCTATTTTCATCTTTCCCGGTATATTTTTCGATTATTTTTGGAATAATTTTTCGAATTAAAAATCCAGATTAATTCTGAATTAATTCCCGTAATTTCAATAAATTAATATCTAGATCAATTGGACTCGAAATTAAATATTTTTCTCGTTATTGATCCAGATTTCGCAAATTCAATATTTTAATGAAGATTACTTATTGAATTCATACCAAATTTTGGTCTTTTGACCATTTTACCCTTGTACGTGTTCGGGACTAAATTGAATCGGCTTTCTTTCATCAATCCACAATTTTTTCCCTATTTTAAATTCCTTATTTTAAGTATCCTTGATTTAATTCCTTAGACGAACTTGTTGCTTCCTTGTTTTTCCCTATTTATCCTTATTCGATTTTACACACGTTATTTCGTTTCGTTCACATTTATCAAATCCGAATTAACCATCTTATGAATCCATTAACATATAATAATGTCATACAATATGGAAATCATAAGGTATATCATACAAAAATTGCGAATCTCACAATACTTATGGAATGGTTTACGAAAAATGATTTCGTTTTAAGAAATATTCCCCGAGTGCATCCATGTTTATGAAATGAATTTTTCCTAAAGTATGAAAATGCATGAAAGCTTTACATTGATTTATGATGCTATATTCATATTTTGAAAGAAACTTTTGACAATTTCAAAAGTATAAAAAAAAAAGGAAAGGGGAAAAGAAATTTTTTAGACTATAGGCATCATGCTTGGTTACTTCTTGTGGTGTTCCGGCTCCACCACTTGAGTGCCGGTACGTAGGGCCCTTGTAGCACTTGACTCTACCTGTGTGGAAGATGTTTTGCTACTTGTGGTTTATGATGATGATGTTTTGGTAGTATCTTATGCCCGCGCAGCACACATGTATGTTTACCGCACGGAAGTGCCTTTGGTGCCCGTGCCCTAGCTAGGTGCTAGAGAAAGTAAGAAAGATAGATACTACCCATATTTTATGAAAGTGTTGTATACCCTGATCTAGTCTACAGCCCCCTTACCATGGCCATAGGTATGGTGACTCTTTATGGAAAATGACACGTATCGCATGACTTAGTTATAGCCTAGTCTCCTCGATTTAATTTTGAATGACGATTGTGATGACGACACTGATGAATGATTATGTTTCTTTTATGATATTTATGACAATTGTTTACGAACAATTATGTTTTTTGAAATGTTTATGAATAACGATAATTTTAAGAAATCGTCTATGAATGATGAATATTTTATGAAATAGTAAAGCATGTTATTGGATTTAACGAAACTCATGCTTCATAATTTTTATGATGACTATGCATGAAATAAAAATTTACATATCTTCTTAAAGATTGGTTTTATGAACGATTTTACATGCTTTTACATATCAGAACTGTAAATACCGTAAATTTTCAATATACTCAGTATTAGCTATAAATAATACTTTAGGTAATTAAGATTAAATATATGAGTATGGGTGAATTGATTTAAATGCAGTATTGAACTAACATTATTTTTATATTATATGTAATATTTTAATTACTTCCCAAGACTTATATATAGATATTTATATGTGTACAAGGTATACAAAAATACACATGTATAATTGGGAACGAATGTAAATGTTTACATAATAAGAGTATATATAAATATATGCATACATGAGAGTAGACATATATATATATATATATATATGTATATACGGGGCCGAGAGAGGTAACAGATGAAAAGAAATATATATGGGATAGATGTTTGTTAGTGGAGTGGGTAAGGAAAATCTGAAGCAGGTATTGGAAGGAATGATTGCAGCTGAAGCAAACAAAAGAGAAAAGATAGTGACGCTGGTTCAGAAGAATGAGGAGACGTGAAGGAGCAAGGAAACTGATCAAGCTGAAAATTTTAGCAGGAAATGAAATAAATGAGAAGGAAAGAAAATGGAAAGGAACCGAGAGATAAAAGAAGAGAACAGAGCTGATGATGGCCTTGGCGTGAAAGGTGAAAGAAAGAAAACCTACAAGGTACTATAGTAGAAGTCTAAGAAAATGGAGATGATGACTGAAATTAACAGTAAGAGAATGACTAGAACTGATCAAAGGCTGGTCATGACAGTGGATTGTCATGAATATATATACGGGTACACAAAAACTATAGCAGAGGAAAACACATAGGAAACTTGAATGGCTGACGCAAAATGAGAAGGAAAATGTAGTATGAGGAGGCTGAAAAATCAATGAGTAAGCCACTGACAGAGACTAAATACTACTGAATAAAATGATGGTATTTTAGGTAGTAGTGAAACTGAAGTACCGAGGCAGGTGGATCTGCTAAAGGAAAACAAAACTTATACAAACATAAACGTATATTTTGTCAAGTAATTCTGAAACAGCAGCCGGGAAAGGAAACGAAAAGAAGGCATATGGTGAGGCTGACAAACTAAATATTTGGCGTGCAAACAATATAAGAAGAAGAAAAAACGAAAATAGGAAAGGAGCAGAGAACCCCGTGATTGCTCCTGGAAACAATGGTAGGAATATATATGTATATGTATATAGCATTGGAAATCAACAGCAGCAACCCATGATCCAAGGCAAGAGACGTGGGGAAAAATAGGAAAGAAAAAGAATGATGGAGCAGTTTAGAGAAGAAGGAAACCCGAGAATGAAGGTGAAACAGAGGTGAACCCGAGGTTGGTGGAGGCTTGTGCGTGGAGGCTGGGAACGGTGGATGTGGCTGGTGTCAGGAAGGACATGAACCGAGCTTCACTGCCACTGCTTCAAGCAACTATCCTTGAAACCTGTTCTTGTCCAGCCCCGTGCCTCCCTGTTTATAGCAACTTGTGAGGAGAATAGAACAGAAGCAGCAGCTGGGCACTCGGGTTGAAGGCAACCGAGAAAGGCAGAATAGAGGAGAGCAGGGGAAGGAAGAGAGGCTAGAGCGAGATGTTCGGTGATGGTGGTCGTGTCACCAGAATCCACGTTTGCAACTATCCGCCTGCCACGTGTCAAACCAAGAACGAGCTACGTGGCAGATTTGGCGACAGAGCGGCCACGTGGCACAGTTCCTAGCAGTGCGACAGAGTGTTCGATGCGATAGGAGTCTGTCGCCTTGTGATGTGCCGCACAGCAGGCGCGGCAGACCTCCATCGCCCATATCGCGACATTGGTCTCCCGCATTGCACCCCGTCATGGGTCTCCCGCATAGCCCGCGATAGAAGTCTCCCGCACAGCCTACGGCATAGTCTCCCGCACAGACTGCGGTGGAGGTATCCCGCACAGTCTGCGGTAGAGGTCTCCCGCACAGCCTGCGGCATAGTCTCCCGCACAGCCTACGGCATAGTCTCCTGCACAGTTTGCGGTAGAGGTCTTCCGCACAGCCTGCGGCATAGTCTCCCGCACAGACTGCGGTAGAGGTCTCCCGCACAATCTGCGGTAGAGGTCCCCCGCATAGCCTGCGGCATAGTTCTCTCGCACAGCCCGCGGTAGAGGTCCCCCGCTAGCTACTTGAACTCGAGGCGCGACAGAGTGCTCTATGACTCTGTCGCGGCCCAGGCACGCGCCTGGGCCTCAGCTCGAACCGACTTGCAGAAACCTATAAATATCACGTGAACTCTCAGAAACCAGGAGGCCGGATCCGAGACAAAAAGAACCAAAAAGAAGGGAAAAGCTTTAAACTCTCTGACTTAAGCAATATATTCTCTTCTTCATACATTCACAACTCCGATTACTTACTTAATCATCGGAGTGCGCGTGCAGGGATAAATCCCTGCCCCCTCTGATTCCTGTTGTTTTTGCAGGATATACGAAGAACACGTGGAACAAATTGCATCGACGTCACCCTTTAGTCGTTAGTGCAATCAGACTACGTGGAAGGTATTTTCTTGTTGCTGTCAGGTAGGTAACATCAATTGGCGTCGTCTGTGGGAATTCTGACAAAAAGTCAGGTTCTCTATCAAAATGGTGAGAACACGCTCTACAGCAGAGTTGACAGGAGGGCAGAATTCTGTGAGTCCCCCCGTCGGACCAAAGCAGAGACGAAGACATAGTGAAAGGGGTGACAGAGAAGCCTTGGTTTCTCTAGAAGAATTTGAGACCCTGAAGCGCAAAAATGAAGAGACCACGACAGCGTTGAAGGCTATGGTGAGCTTCTTCAGAGACGCTCTCCCCCAATTCAGCTTGCCCCATGAAGTGCAGCAGTTAGTGGGGGAAAACACACCTCGACGGACCTATGAGAGAGGTCAGCCCTCCACCCTGGTAAACGCTGGACAAGAAACAGGAACACGAAATAATGCCACTGCGGATCCAGCTAGGCAGAGGTCTCCCCCAGCAGATAGGTGGCAGAACTCAACCGCGGACCTTAGGCGACAGAGTTCGCCCACAGCACCTGTGCAGCAGGGCTCACCCACAGACCTCGTGCGGCAGAGGTCTCCCCCAGCAGATAGACCACGAAGCTCGCCCGCAGCTCAAAGGCTGCAGTGTTCACCACTGGCCGATAGGCGACAGAGCCTGACAAATGTGCGGCAGAGCTCGCCCACGGCTCAAAGGTGGCAGAGCTCACCCGCAGACTTCAAGCGACAGAGCTCTCCCGGGGACTACATGCGGCAGAGCTATCCCGTAACACATATGCGACGGTGCTCTCCCACCGCTGATAGGCGGCAGAGTTCTCCTTTGCCTGGCAGGCGACAGACTTCTCCTTTAGCCGATAGGCGGCAGAGTTCCCCCACATGCCGCAGCTCATCTCCCGTGGAGTTGGAACATGGTTTAAGAGAATGTAGGGCTGGGGAGCGACGAAGACAGAGAGGCCAAGACCCACGAGAAGGTCTCGAAATCTCAAGTCCCGGAATGGGAGGTGCTGGAAGGGGTGCTTATCAATCGGACTCTTCTAGACCTGAAGGGATAAGGCCATGCTCAGCTCAAGGGGCGGAGGATGTGGAGAAGGTCGTCCAAAGGATCCTCGAGAAGAAAAAATTGGTGTTTCCAGATGACGGCCAAAGGAGGAGGATCCCATTCAGCCTGGAGATCATGAACAAACCTTTGCCAAAGAAGTTCAAAATGCCTTCCATGGCCACTTACACCGGCAAAGCAGACCCCTATGACCACATACAGAGTTACGAGTCCCTTATGCTGCTGCATGGGTGGGAGGACGAAATCATGTGCAGGGCCTTTTCCCTCACATTGTCCGGGCATGCTCTAAAGTGGTTCAACGGGTTGAGCGAAGGTTCAATCTCCTCTTTTGACGAGTTGAGAAATGAATTCCTCAAAGTCTTCATGATCCACAGCCAGAGGAAGAAAGATGCTACCTATCTACTCACGCTTAAATAAGGGAATAAAGAACCCTTGAAAAGCTTTGTAGACCGCTTCCGAGATGCAACCTTGGAAGTGGAAGATCTACCGGTAGGCGTAGCCTTGGCTGCAATGCTACAAGGGACGAGCTCTGAAAAGCTACAAGAACCCCTCTCTCTCGATCAACTGATGATAATTTTCGACCTCTTTGCCAGGGCTAACAAGTATGTAGCTCAAGAAGAAGTGATGAAAATGATACAGCCCAGGGAGGCAAAGGAAGGAAAGAAGAGAGAGAGAGATGCACCCGAGAGAAGCTCCCCAAGACCCGTGAGAGTAGACAAAGCCCCTAGGCTCAGGTATGAAGGTTATACCAGGTTGAAAGAGCCTCGTACTGCGATACTGGCAGCTATCGAAGGGGCAGGATTATTGGAATTCCCCAAGAAGAAAATTGGAGATGTAGGACGAAACCCCGAAGCCTACTGTGAATTCCATTGTGCTCACGGTCACCCAACAGAGAGGTGCAGAGATTTAATGGACCAGTTGGAAAGACTGGCCAGAGAGGGGAAGATCAACCGCTTCCTGTAGAGAAGCGAGAGACCCCGTTATCCTCCGCGTGACCAAAGGAATGATCACCCGCGGACTGAGCCAAATGATAACAGAAGAAATAGGCCTAGAAATGAAGTAATCAGGCCCATCCCCCGAGTCAATCCGCCAAACAACGAACCTACAGCCCCCGCAATAAATGTTATTACAGGCGGGGAATCAGTAACGGGAAGCTCCTCTACTTCCCGCAAAAGTTACGCTAGGCAAGCGTATCAGGTTAACGTTGTGATGGAAGAACAGGCGGATGAAGAACCCATCATGTTCACTCCGGCTGACAAAGGTGATATTGTCATGCCCCATGACGACCCCATGGTGATATCCACTGTAGTGGCCAAACACCCGGTGAGCAGGGTTCTGGTCGATAACGGGAGCTCAGTAAACCTAATCTATTGGAACTGCTTTGAAAAAATGAGCATATCCGAAGATAGGCTAAAGCCCGTTATGACGCCACTATACGGATTCACGGGCGAACGAGTGAAGGTTGCCGGGTCCATAGAGTTGCCTGTGACTCTCGGAGAGCACCCGAAGAACGTGACCCGGCAAGTGTTGTTCATGGTGGTCAGATCAACCTCCGCTGCCTACAACATGATTTTGGGCAGACCTGTGCTGAATGACATGAGGGCGGTGATATCCTCTTGCTATCTATTGATGAAGTTTCCCACTCCCAACGGAGTCGGGCAAGTACGAGGAAACCAAAGGAGTGCCCGTACTTGTTATCTCGCTTCCACTGCCAACAAGGTAGCACAGAGGAAAGAAACCTTATGTATCGACGATCCGCCCAAACCTCAGCCGATAGAGGAAACAGAAGCCATTTAGCTAACAGAAGGGGATGGAGGAAAAAAGGCATTCATAGGGACTCAACTGGGCGAACGACTCAAGAATGAGATAGTCGAGTGCCTGAGAAGAAACTCGGATGTCTTCGCCTGGAGCCCGGCGGACATGCCCGAAATCAGTCCCGAAGTGATCTGCCATGAGCTTAATGTCATACCTGGGCACAAACCTGTCAAACAGAAGAAGAGGAGTTTCGCCCCGGAACGACAAAAAGCAATCACTGAAGAAGTGAGTAAACTCCTGGACGTCGGATTCATCTGAGAGGTCTACTACCCTGAGTGGTTGGCCAACGTAGTGATGGTAAAGAAATCTAGCGGGAAGTGGCGAATGTGTGTGGATTTCACCGATCTGAACAAAGCCTGCCCTAAAGATTCATACCCCTACCTCGGATAGACAGACTGGTAGACGAAACATCCGGTTACGAATTCCTCAGTTTCTTGGATGCTTTCTCCGGGTATCATCAAATCATGCTTCACCCAGAAGACGAAGAAAAGACTTCCTTTATAACCGACGACGGAACCTATTGCTATAGGGTGATGCCGTTCGGTCTAAAGAACGCGGGAGCCACCTATCAACAAATGGTGAGCAAAGTGTTCAAAGATCTTCTGGGAAATACCATGGAAGCCTACGTGGACGATATGATAATCAAGAACCGCGTAGGAGAGTCTCATACTGATCAAATGTCCAGGGTATTCGAAGTATTGAGGAGATTCAACATGAAGCTAAACCCTGAAAAGTGCTCATTCAGGGTAAGATCAGGGAAGTTCTTAGGCTTCATGATCACTAACAGGGGCATTGAGGCTAATCCTGAAAAGGTACAGGCGGTCATTGACATGAAACCCCCAACCACCGTAAGAGAAGTCCAGAGACTGACAGGCAGAATAGCAGCTCTGAATCGTTTCCTGTCAAAATCAGCAGAAAGGAGCTTGCCGTTCTTCAAAACTCTACGGGGGGGAAAGAACTTCGAATGGACAAAAGATTGTCAAAAAGCCTTTGAAGACCTCAAGGAATACTTGAAACAGTTGCCTTTGTTAACAAGGCCCCTGGAAGGAGAACAACTCTATATGTATTTGGGAATCGGTGATTTCACCGTCAGTGCGGTGCTACTGAAGAAAGATGAAATGGTGCACCGTCCCATCTACTACGTGAGTAAAGTGTTATTGGATCCAGAGACCCGCTATCCGCTGGTCGAAAAGCTAGCATTAGCCCTTTTGATGGCCTCGCGAAAGTTGCGCCCGTATTTCCAAGCACACCCTATCACCGTCTTGACATATCAACTGTTAAGACAGATCCTCCAGAAACCTGAACATTCAGGAAGGTTAGTGAAATGGGCAGTGGAGCTTGGGGGATACGAAATCACATTCCAACCACGGCAGGCTATCAAAGGTCAAGCTCTGGCCGACTTCATCGTAGAATGTACTATCCCAAGCGACAGCAGTGAAGGGCAGGCTCACCCATGGTTGCTACATGTCGACGGGGCATCAAGTGTCAACGGAAGCGGAGCGGGTATAGTCCTGGTATCACCCGAAGGAAAATCCCTTGAATACTCCCTACGGTTCGGATTCCCCAGTTCGAACAACATAGCGGAGTATGAAGCTCTGATAGCAGGGATGATGTTAGCGAAGAAGCTACAGGTTCACCACTTGATAGCACACAGTGATTCTCAATTGGTGGTGAACCAATTCAGCGGAGAGTACGAGGTACGGGAACCGATACTGGTCCCTTACTTGAAGAAAGTCCAACTTCTGGCCCAGACTTTCAAAAGCTTTCAGCTGATACAAATCAACCGGTCCGAAAACACACATGCTGATGCATTGTCTAAGTTAGCCTCTTCCACTGAAACACGAGGAAGGACAGTGAAGGTGGAGAGGCTCGAACGACCTAGTATTGAAGAGGTCGAAGTGTGTGACATTCAAGTGGGAGACGATTGGAGATCCCCATACAAACAGTATCTCACCGAAGGAACACTCCCCCAAGATAAGGACGAGGCTCGTCACTTAAAAATACAAGGGGCGAAGTTCACACTCATCAATGGAGAACTGTACAAAAGGGGATATTCGTCACCCTTATTGAAATGTCTGGGACCGGAACAAGCAAGCTACGCTTTAGCCGAAGCGCATGAAGGAATTTGCGACGAACACTTAGGAGCGAGAGCTCTTGCTGCTAAAGTACTGCGATCGGGATTCTACTGGCCAACGTTGAAGAAAGATGCGATGGACCAAACCCGCAGGTGTGACAAATGCCAGAGGTTTGCGCCTATCACAACAACCCCAGTGACTCCCTCTCAAGGCATAGTACAGCCAATTCCTTTTGCACAATGGGGATTGGACATTCTTGGACCTTTCCCATTGGCCACGGGTCAAAGAAAGTTCCTATTAGTGGCTACCGATTACTTTACAAAGTGGATTGAAGCAGAGCCTTTAGCCACAATCACGGAAAAGAAAGTGGAGGCAATGGTGTGGAAAGACATTATCTGTCGATTCGGAATTCCCCGCATCTTAAATGCCGACCATGGAAAGCAATTTGATTGCAACGCCTTCCGTGAATTTTGTAAGAGCCTCAACATTCAGCTAAGGATCTCCTCAGTGTCATATCCTCAAGCTAATGGACAGGAATAAGTCAATAATCGAACTATCCTTCATGGGCTGAAGACCAGGCTAGACAAAGCAAAAGGGGCATGGGTGGACGAATTGCCTAGTGTTTTATGGGCATACCGTACCACCAGTCGTGTGTCGACTAAAGAAACGCCATTCAGCCTTGTATACGGCACAGAAGCACTGATCCCCGTGGAAATTGGAGCGTTATCACCAAGAGTGATACCCTTAGTAGAGGAAGAAAACTCACAAGCTCTAAGAGAAGGCTTGGACCTACTCGATGAACATAGAGAAACCGCGGCTATTCGATTGGCATCCTATCATCAGAGGGTGGCCAACTACTACAATAGCCGGGTGAGAAATAGGCCAATGTCTGAGGGAGATCTAGTGCTTAGAAAGTCGCAGATCACGAATGCCCTGAAGGAGGATGGGAAATTCAGAGCCAATTGGGAAGGTCCATACAGAATCAGATACAAGATTGGACCTAACACCTGTGTTCTGGAAACTCTACAAGGGAAGAAGATAGGGAAAACATGAAATTCAAATCACCTAAAGCTGTATTTGAATTAAGCACCATATTTTCTTTCCTAAACATTATTATCATTTACTTGTACTATCACAAGATACTGTTATTTACACACTATGCAGATTGTTCTTTTATCATAATCTGCGACTTTTGTATATCTAAATCTTGTGACAGGATACAAAAGAGCCGTAAGAGCCTGAGGCGCTATGCGTCACTGTGGTCAGGCGTAGTTCAACCGAGCCGTAAGAGCTTGAGGCGCTATGCGTCACTGTGGCCAGGCGTAGTTCAACCGAGCCGTAAGAGCCTGAGGCGCTATGCGTCACTGTGGCCAGGCGTAGTTCAACCGAGCCGTAAGAGCCTGAGGTACTATGCGTCACTGTGGCCAGGCGTAGTTCAGACGAGCCGTAAGAGCCTGAGGCGCTATGCGTCACTGTGGCCAGGCGTAGTTCAACCGAGCCGTAAGAGCCTGAAGCGCTATGCGTCACTGTGGCCAGGCGTAGTTCAACCGAGCCGTAAGAGCCTGAGGCGTTATGCGTCACTGTGGCCAGGCGCAGTTCAACCGAGCCGTAAGAGCCTGAGGTGCTATGCGTCACTGTGGCCAGGCGTAATTCAACAGAGCCGTAAGAGCCTGAGGCGCTATGCATCACTGTGGCCAGGCGTAGTTCAGACGAGCCGTAAGAGCCTCAAGCGCTATGCGTCACTGTGGCCAGGCGTAGTTCAGACGAGCCGTAAGAGCCTGAGGCGCTATGCGTCACTGTGGCCAGGTGTGTACAATTAACCGAGCCGTAAGAGCCTGAGGCGCTATGCGTCACTGTGGCCAGGCGTATACAATCAACCAAGCCGTAAGAGCCTGAGGCGCTATGCGTCACTGTAGCCAGGCGTGTACAATTAACCAAGCTGTAAGAGCCTGAGGCGCTATGCGTCACTGTGGCTAGGCGATAAAAATATCAAGGCTATAAAAACTAAAGACGCATACACGTCACAATAATCAAGCCTTAAACAATTATACGTTCGCTCAAAAAATTCTTTCTGAAAGTTTACCTTTCTATCAAGAATTGGGGAGCATGCACGAATACATTCAAACGAATACATTCAAGCAAAATAAACAAACAGACAAAGAATGATAAATGATAAATAGAGAAGTAGTGCAATACAAAGCATGAACAAAAATCTCAATTTCATTTCATTCAAAAGTCATTACAAACAGATCTTTAACAGATCTTTACGATTACATTCAACAAAAGTACAAAGTTAAAATAAAAAACAACAAAGTACTTGAAAAGAAATACAAAAAACAAAAATAGCTATCTACTCTTCGGGAGGAAACTGGGGATCAGCTACAGACGGACGATCACTTCCTAAGGACTGCTGACCCTCCTCGCCGTCTAAATCAATAAAAGCCTCGATAGGCTCGGGAGCACCGTCCAAATCCATGGGCTCCCAAGGACCAGTGAGGCTGGCGAGGTCATCTTAGGCGGTCCTCTTGAATAACTCGTCTGCAGGTTCAGCCTCAGGCTCATATTTAGTCCAGTCGGGGGCCTCAAATAGCATCGCCTCGTTGGTGTACTGGAGCTCGGGGAATTCCTCTCCTTCCCTATGTGCTTCTAACCATGATCGGGCAAGATAGAACCTGTACTTTACATAGGGATTCGAGAAATCCTCCTTCCGTCTCAAGCAATCCTTGGAGAGACGGTACTCCTTCACGGCCTCGGCCCGTATGCTATTGATCTCCACTTGGGTCAGCGTAGGAGCAGCCTGACTTTCCAACTCGACAACGCGCTGCTCGAGCTCCTGATTTCGAGCAAGTAAAGACCTGTAGTTGGATTGCATACAGTCTAGCTCAGAGTGGGCATCCCGAAGATCCTCTTGAAATCTGCTAGACCGAGCCGTCTCAACAGTGAGATCCCCCTTGGCCTGGCTCAGGTCCTGGTGAACCTTAGCGAGCTGCTCCTCCAAGTTGCGAACTAAATCCGGAAGTTTGGACAAGTTGTTGACGGTGTTCTGTAACTCCCTAACTTGGTCCTTTAACTCCCGGATTTCCCTATCAGCACGCTCCCGATAAGCCCGGTGCTGGGCATTGTTGGCCACAGTTCGTTGAGCCAGCTGCAAAGAAATGCAAAAAGTTAGATTCAAAGAATGCGGCAAAAAGGAGTCAAATGAAGAGGAGTATGAAACTTACCCTCAATGCCTCCATGTCGGCTAAATCCTCCCCCTCCGGGTAGTTTCTGAATATCCTTGCCTCGTCCCGAGGAAGGATAGTGGACCAGCTTAATCGGGAGGCCAGCCCGGGAGTGTCCAAAATGTCGTTGTCACGAACCCCGGGGTAGACTCGAAACTCGTGGCCCCTCATAATGTTTCCCCCGTCCACGGGGTAGGACCTCTCGTCAGCAGGGCCTATCCTCGGCAGTATTGGCCTGCTTCCCATCGAACCTTCGATGTACAAGCGCCTTCGATTCTTCTACTGAGACGGAATGATATTGCATTCCGCACGCTCCTCAGAGCGTGATCGCCCGGATGACTCGGAATCCCCCCGTGAAGATGAGGCAACTCTCCCCTATCCCGAGAGAGATCCCTCTGCTCCGAAGGAGGGGGAGGCATCACCTGCCTAGAAACAGGAGGGGTCCGAGCACGAGGTGGCTGAGAGGGGACCGGTGCCTCACTTGGGACATCGTCGGCCAAACGACGTCTCTTCCTGGTAGAAGCGCTGGAAGGACCAGCCTCAGAGACCTGGCGACCCAACGATCGTCGGAAATGACTCATATCTGCAAAAAAGAAATAAAATACATCAATGGTCAAAAATTGATCAGAAACGATAAGCAACGGGAAACAATGAAAGGTTACCTTCAGGAGAGTCTAAATACTCCTGAAGGGACTCGATATTTATCGCGTCGTCATCCGGGAGCACCATGAAAGTGGAGCCGAACCCTTCCCAACCAGTCAGATGGGCTAAGGGTTCGCTGCCAGAACTTGATTCTACGTTGGTGCTCCCTATATCCTCTTGTGGCCTAGGTGCTTCAGGATTTAACTCGGGGGAAACTGAAGGCAGAGGATCTGACGAAGGAACAGAGGGTCCGGCAACAGGGACCGGACCCACACCCCAGCCAGCTAATATCAAATTTTCATTTGATATAAGGGTGTCGAGGCTAAGGGGATGAGGGACTAGCAGTTTGTTGACATCAGAAGACAACTGCTCCCTAAGTGTGGCAACCCAGGGACCCTTGGGGATTTCACGCCTATTCTCCCAACGAGTGGGGAAATCCAGGCCCTCGAGCACTTCCACGACCAGCCATTCCGTCTCGAAACCATGAAGCTTGTTAGCCGATTTCTCGAATAATCGGTTCTCAAAACCGGGCTGGTACACCCGCTGAAGCGAGTAAGGCACTAAGCCGGGGCTCCCTCGAAGCCTAAAGAATACTTCTAAAAGAGGAAGGGATGGAGGGACGCCCCTTAAATGGCAGTGCACGGTGAATGCTACCAATTGCATCCATGCATGAGGATACAGTTGTCCCGGGGATACCCTGTGCATCCTAAGGAAGGAAGCCCCGAAGTCGGACAATGGGAAGCGGAGTCCTAACTCCAAAGCTGCCCTAAAAACGATAGCCCCGTCGGACACACGACGTATGTCGCTCTCCTGAGGGGTTGGGAGCCTATAAGAGTATCCCTCGGGTAAAGGAAATCGGGATTCTAGGTCTTGGACGTCGGCTTCCTTTAAAGTCGACTTAACGCCTAGATCAATTTGTTTTCCTATGCCATGGCCAGCCATTTTAGGAGTCCGTAAATCAAAAGAGTGGGACTACGGACTATGAAATTACCTAAAATGAAGAAAAGGAGGAACTGGCGACAGAGTATGAAGAAGCTGCGGCAGTGTTGCGACACAGTGATGTGCACGCGACAGAGTTGCGGCAGAGTACAGTGGATTTGTGGCAGAGTTGCGAGAGAGTGTCCAGAGAAAATCGCGGCTGAGTGTCTTTTTGCGGGAGAACTCAATAGCGACAAGGACAGCAGGGGCCCAATATATATAGCGGCTGGCCTGCGTCAACACACGAGCGGAGACCCGACCCGACCCGAGAAAAGTCCAGACCCAGATACTCTTTCGCAGGAAAGATTCCTACCAAAGAGTGGGGAGCAATTGATGGTGGTCGTGTCACCAGAATCCACGTGTGCAACTATCCGCCTGCCACGTGTCAAACCAAGAATGAGCCACGTGGCAGATTTGGCGACAGAGCGGCCATGTGGCACAGTTCCTAGCAGTGCGATAGAGTGTTCGATGTGATAGGAGTCTGTCACCTTGTGATGTGCCGCACAGCAGGCGCGGCAGACCTCCATTGCCCATATCGCGACATTGGTCTCCCGCATTGCACCCCGTCATGGGTCTCCCTCACAGCCCTCGATAGAAGTCTCCCGCACAGCCTACGACATAGTCTCCCGCACAGACTGCGGTGGAGGTATCCCATACAGTCTGCGGTAGAGGTCTCCCGCACAGCCTGCGGCATAGTCTCCCGCACAGCCTGCGGCATAGTCTCCCGCACAGCCTGTGGCATAGTCTCCCGCACAGCCTACGGCATAGTTTCCCGCACAGACTGCGGTGGAGGTATCCCGCATAGTCTGCGGTAGAGGTCTCCCGCACAGCCTGCGGCATAGTCTCCCGCACAGCCTGCGGCATAGTCTCCCGCACAGTTTATGGTAGAGGTCTCCCGCACAGCCTGCGGCATAGTCTCCCGCACAATCTGCGGTAGAGGTCCCCCGCATAGCCTGCGGCATAGTTCTCCCGCATAGCCCGCGGTAGAGGTCCCCCGCTAGCTACTTGAACTCGAGGCGCGACAGAGTGCTCTATGACTCTGTCGCGGCCCAGACACGCGCCTGGGCCTCAGCTCGAATCGACCTGCAGAAACCTATAAATATCAGGTGAACTCTTAGAAACCAGGAGGCCGGATCCGAGACAAAAAGAACCAAAAAGAAGGGAAAAGCTTTAAACTCTCTGATTTAAGCAATATATTCTCTTCTTCATACATTCACAACTCCGATTACTTACTTAATCATCGGAGTGCGCGTGCAGGGATAAATCCCTGCCCCCTCTGATTCCTGTTGTTTTTGCAGGATATACGAAGAACACGTGGAACAAATTGCATCGACGTCACCCTTTTGTCGTTAGTGCAATCAGACTACGTAGAAGGTATTTTCTTGTTGCTGTCAGGTAGGCAACATCATTCGGGTTGATGGTGAAGATGATGATGACGATGGTGTTGATGCTGAGACCGAGACTGGAGATCGTGGTGTCCGAAAAATGGAAAAGATGCAGGTACCGAGAAGGTGCGGTGGAAACCGAGAAGGAGAAGAAGAGGAAGACGGGAGCAGGTGAACGGGTGGACTTCAAAGGTGATGGTCGAGATGGGAGAAGGAGGGAACGATATCAACCAAAGACGGCAAAAGCGATGAACAGGGACAGGGAGTATCGAAACCGAAGGGGAAGAAGATAGTGAACAGTGATCGGGGAAGAAGGAAACAAAATAGAAAGAAGAAGAAAGAAAAAGTGGCGGGAAAGGGTAAATAAATTCAAAAGAAATGGATGAACAGTAATGTATATATTTATATATATATATATATATATATTAGGAAATAGAGGAAAATTGAAGAAAGATAAGATGAGTGTACTGGAAATTTGGGAATATCTCGGGAAAGAGCTGCGAAAAATTATCCGATTAAGACCGGACTCATCGACTCGCTACGTCGAGATAATCAAGGATAACAGACAGACATTGAGGTAAGGAAAATTCTTATCGCTGCTAGAGATAAATATGTGTAATTTTCGCATATTTGTAGATATGAAATTTAGGTTGAATTTCACAATACCGAAATTATCGAAAAGACTAGGTAAAATTTTATGACTGAAAAATTAGAGATTTTAGCTTAGTTGAAGTAATCAAATTTTACGGACTAAATTTTATGATTTGCAGAAATTACGGTAAACTTGAATTCGATTTTCATTATTGAAAATCTTGAATTTTCATAAACCGTTTTTTGAGATTTTTGAAAAAGGGCTAGTCAGTCTGTTTTGAACGATTTCATAAAACAAATGAATTTATATGTGATTTAAGGAAAAAAACGATCTGTTATAAAATTATTCTGATGAAATGTGCTTGAGCGCGTACTGATTATGTGTCGTACGGTCCGTCCCGCACTGATTTTGAGACAAAGGCGTTGGTGAGATTAGGGGTGTAATCGAGTCGAGCCGAGCCGATACAGTGAGGTGCTCGAGCTCGAGCTCGACTCGAAACTCAATGCTCGATACTCGGCTCGAGCTCGATCGAGCCTTATTTTTTAAGCTCGAGCTCGGCTCGAGATCGAATTCGAACTACTCGAGCTTGCTCGATTAGGCTCGATTATATAAGTTCGATATTTTGCTCGAACTTGATTAGGCTCGATTAGGCTCGAATCATTATATAAATATTATTATATTATTAAAAATATATAAAAACTCGAGGCTCGATTAGGCTCGCGAGCTACTCGAGCCGGGTATCTAAGTGCTCAAATTCGACTCGCTTGATGCTTGAGTAGCTCGAGCTCGAGCTCGACTCAACTAAAATAGAGCCAAATTCGAGTTTTACTCGAGTCGAGCTCGAGTAGCTTGCGAGCACCACTGTATCGTTTACACCCCTAGGTGAGATCATGCTGCACTTCTGTTCTGTATCTGTATCTGTATCTGTATCTGTGGTCCACGAGTACGATATACCGTGTTTCTGATTCTGTTTCTGGTCTTCGGACATTCTGATCTGTGAGCCATTTGGGTAGCTGACCACTCCCACGACGATTGACATCCCAGCACACCTGGCCCGTGAATTGCCCGGAGTCACCAACATTGGCCAATAGTCATTTCTGATATCTGATATAGCATGCATGCCTTGTCTCGTCTATTTGAAAATTTTATTTGAATTTGTCTGCTTGAATTGAAATATCTGAGAATCTGTTTGTTTTGCTACTGAAAAACTCTGAGCTTTCTGGATTTATAACAGTAGTTAAATGTATTATTGATACATATTCTGTTTCTAAAAAATTTGTTTTTGGTATTTGTGCTTTTGCCGATGCTAAATCTATTTTCTGAAATCTGAAATCTGGTATCTGAGAAATTACCAAATCATCTGTATACTTGTGAAAATATTTCGAATTTGGTAAATATAAAAATATGTATATTTTTCATAGGTAGTGTATTTATCTACCTGCTATGGGGTTTTTCTTACTGAGCATGTTGAGCTCACCCCCCTTACTTTCCTCCACAGAGTTCCTCTATAGCTGGGATCGCTTCCGTTAGTAAGGCATTCCGCATAGTTAAGATTTCGCGGAGCGTATTTCTATATCGAAGGTATACCCAGTTGTAAGAAATTCTTTTGTATCTAAAATTATCTAAGTACAGTAATGCAATACAAGTTGTGTCTGGGGAATGTGAACATATTCGATTTAAATTTATTACTGAGAAAAAATTTAATCACACTGAACACTATTCTGACCTAATATCGACTTGTAACCCAACCGAAATGTATGTAAATTTTGGTCGTTACATAAGTGGTATCAGAACAAGGTTGGTCTGATACGAGTCGATATTAAAAGTGAAAAAGACTTAGAAAGTTCACATCCCCAGCATTACTGTACATTGTTTAGATACAAATGGGTATACCTGACTGTGTTTTATATAAAAAAAAAATTGTGTCAGTGAATGAGGGGAAACTGATAGATGTGACTGATTAGTATCACAGCCATATTTATGGATGAAAATGAACTGTTTCTCGAGGTCGTAGAGATAAGCCCGAGAGGTGTAGTGAATCCTCATTTTAGTGTACACCTTATAGTTTCAATGGAAAATTTCTGAAGTCTGCTTCATGGGATTTAAGCGGGACATGGAAATGATGATGATATTATCGGGTCAAGTGATAGTGGCCTCGTGATAATGATAATGATTAAGGTGTGACTAAGAGAACGACCGAGTTAATTTCGAAAGATGGTACACTATTATATACTGGAGTCAAAATTCAATGTGACAAAAAACTGGAATAAATGAATTGGAAGACTTTATATGAATTCGTTGGGTACGATTGTAAACCTAATCAGAAGTTTAAGCCTTTGTTTTTCAGTGGAGTTAAGAAATCCAATGATTATGGAAGATTGGATAAGTGAGACAGAGAAATCCTATGAAATTTTATAGTAACTCTACCGAGAAAGTTTCTTTGCAATTTTTTTGGTAAAGAATTGGGAAAGTGACTAGGGGTAAAATATGTACAAGGATGGCTAGAAAGGCTGAAACGATCCAAAGATGGCCAAAATCATTTCCCTAATTAAGTGTGATCTAATATTTCACCTCGAGATCAGATCTAACAAATTCTAGAATATGATGCACAAAATCACTTGAACAAATGCAATCCTATGTCCACATAAGCTTTCTCTAAATAAATATATAGATTCATGACATGACATGTGCATAAGATGAGGAAATCACAATCAGAATCAAGACAAATTCAAGAATTTAACTTCATGCTTTTCCTATAATCATGCTTCTTAGTCAATCAAAGTCAGTCTAAATCATGGGGTCATATCATCAAAATATGGGAAAACTATATGCTAAGCACTAAATCATCCCAAAATTAAACAATGTAAGCTCAAATTTTTGAAAAAAGTTTACAATATTTGCCTAAAATTTTCAAAAATGCTCAAGTGATATCCCCTCCACCAAAATTAAAGTGCACAGTATCCTCAGTGTGCAGATAATATAAGTATTTAAGCTCAAGAAAAGAGTACTCCCCTATCTGATGATGATCAAGAACAATCGAAGCTTGATTGAAACATACTAG
Organism: Firmiana major; assembly: GCA_033439115.1. NCBI lineage: Eukaryota > Viridiplantae > Streptophyta > Magnoliopsida > Malvales > Malvaceae > Firmiana > Firmiana major. Next base: position 50,548,437 of record CM065905.1, read on the forward strand.
AAAAGAAATCTACAAAATAAACAAAGAAAGAAAAAGCAGAAAAAAGAAAAGAACTGTACACAAAGTAAAAAGAGAGGTAAAACCACTTCAAATGCAGCTGAAGAAAACGACACTCAGCAGTAGGGAGAAGAGTAGGAGGATAAGCCAAAATGGTGACAGAATGTTAACGGGTAAATCCTCCTTAGCTCTATCTACTTCCATCATTCTTTCAGATTTCTTATGCTCAAGCCTTATGTCCTCTATCCTAAAACAGTCTTGAGAGTCATCAGGGAACTTCAAAGGTTTGAAAACATTAAATGTTACCTCTTGATATAGGACTCTCATGGTTAATTCCCCCTTCTGCACATCAATTATCGTTCTACCAGTCGCTAGGAAAGGTCTGCCTAGTATAATGGAGACTTTCCTGTCTTCCTCCATGTCTAATATAATAAAATTCGTAGGGAAAATAAATTTGTCCACCTTTACTAACACATCCTCAATGACCCCCTTCAGATATTTAATGGATCGATCAGCTAGCTGAAGGGCTACTGTGGTAGGCTCAACATCCCCTATTCCTAACTTTTGGTAAATTGACCAAGGCATCAGATTTATACTGGCTCCTAAATCACAAAGGGCTCTACCAAAGAATAGATTTCCAATCGTACAAGGTATGGTAAAACTCTAGGGATCTTTGAGCTTGAGGGGTAATTTCCTCTGGATAATGGTACTACATTCCTTAGTTAAGGCCACCGTCTCATAATCTTCCAATCTTCTTTTCCTAGAGAGGATATCCTTCAAAAACTTCACATAACTTGGCATTTGCTCTAAAACATTTGCGAAAGGAATGTTGATGTAAAGTTTCTTAAAAACCTCAAGAAATTTAGCAAATTTTTGATCTAGTTTTTGATTTTAGAACCTCTGAGGAAAAGGTACTGGTGATCTAACTGGAGGGGATGTAGTGGAAACAGGTATAGCATCAGAGGACGAGGAAGGTTGTGAATAATAAGTAGAAGAAGGTAAATATGAAGAAGCATCTATCTTGTTTCCTTTGCAGCCTGATCCTGATGTTCCTGTTCTTTTTTAGCTGCCTCTTTAGACCCTAAGGGCTCACCACTGTGGGCTTAACAGGATTGGACTTAACTTGCGGATCATCTAGCTCTTTGCCACTCCTAAGGGTGATGGATTTAACATGTTCCTTACCCTCCCTTTGCCTAACAGGATTAACTTCAGTGTTACTAGGAAGGGTCCCTTGTGGACGTTGGCTAAAAGCATTGGCTATTTGTCTAACCTGAACTTCTAAATTCTTGATTGAAGCATCTTGATTTTGCAGGATAGTCATGAACATTTCCTCAAGCGAGGGCTTCTTCTCAGCTGCTGGTGTACGGTAATGTTGGGGCTGCATAAGTGGTGGTGGTGGATGGTGAAATTGAGGTGGATGGGGATGGTTAGGTGGATAGTATGGAACTTGCTAATGTGGTGATACATGAACTGGTGGAGCTTGAAAACTAGGGGGTCCTACAGATATGGAGTTAGAAGATTGCCCTTGATTTTGGCTCCAAGAAAAATTAGGATGGTTCCTCCACCCTGGATTGTAGGTGTTTGAAAAGGGGTTGTTCTGTTGCTTCTGAGGTGGGGCAACGTACTGATCTGACTCTAAGTTAAGCGGACACCTATCTACAGAGCGTGTACCACCACACAGATCACATGAAAGAAAAGGACTTTGTACAGAATAAACATGGTTAGGACTAGTGGAAGGATTATGCTGGGTACTGAGCGACTCTACCTTTTTCATAAGGTTAGCTACTTGAGAGATCAAGGTAGACAGCGCGTCGAGATCATAGATACCCACTGACTTCTTAGGCAGTTGCCTCTCCGAAGACCATTGGTAGTTGTTAGCTGCCATCTTATCTAACAACTCATAAGCTTCCTCCTCTGTTTTGCACATTAAAGCTCTACCCGCAGCAGTGTCAATGATGGTCCTATTTTGGCTTGTAAGTCCGTTGTAGAAGGTCTGGACTTACAGCCATAAAGGTAGGCCATGATGAGGGCACTTCCTACGAAGCTCCTTATATCGTTCTCAAGCTTCATAAAGAGATTCAGAATCAAATTGGGCAAAGGAAGATATGTCACTACGGAGTTTGGTCATTTTAGAGGGAGGGAAAAACTTAGCTAAAAATTGATGGGCTAACTCATCCCAAGTAGAAATAGATCCTGGAGGTAAGGAGGTTAACCAATGTCGCACCCTATCCCTAAGCGAAAAGGGGAATAACCTAAGCCTCAATGCGTCATCCGATAATCCATTGTGCTTGAAGGTGTTGCACAAGTCTAGGAATTGCCGAGATGAGCATGTGGGTCATAATGAGGAAGTCCACTGAACTGTAAAGAAGTCTGGATCATCTAAAGGATTGAAGGCTTAATTTCGAAATGGTTTGCAGGGACAGCTGGTGGCCTAATGCCGGTATAATAACCTCCAATAGTCGATACTGCGTAATCTCCAACGGTCCTAATTTCTCTATTTTCTGCCATAATGTTTTGCAGCGGAGCTATTAACTTCCTAGAATCCTTTCTAATTTTTCTAAGAGTTTTTTCAATTTCAAGATCTAAAGGAAAGCAATCATAACTCCTGGCTATACGCATGCAAACATCACAAAGTCCTTAGAATTTTTTTTAAAATTTTTAATTTTTCAATTTTTTTAATTAGATAGAGAAAATATAACTAACCTAAACCAAAGCTCTAAATATTTACAACCTAAATATTTACAAGCTAGAATTACACCTAAGCATAATTTCACCGATATTAATTAATGGCTAATTATCTTCCCCGGCAATGGCGCCAAAAACTTGATTGTCTTGACTACGCCCACTCTAAGTGACTTAGACGTGTATCCGCAAGTGCACGGGTCGTACAAGTAATAATTAGATTCGAGTCTCGGATTATTGTCCCACAGAGAAGTTGATTAGCCTAATTAACTACCGGTTAATCTTACCCTAAGTATATCCTAGCAAATTATGAATTTTTAGGGAGTGATCTACAACGCTAAAATTAAAAAAACTGAAAACAATAAAAATTATAAACTAAAGAAAATAAAACATAGAAAATATTACTTACAGAACTCCAAACAACTAAAAGCAATAACCTACAAAAAATAATTAAAATAGTTAAAATTAATTAACGCAATTAAACTAGAGTGCAAATATGAAAATAAAGAAACAAAATTAATTAAACTAATAAAATATACTTATATTAAATAAACAAAAAAACTAATTACCTCTAAAGTAATCTTAAATTAAATCTAACTCTAACTAATTACTAACTTAATAGAAAATATAAATAATGCATGGAAAATAATTGTTTTTGGATTTTTCAATTTAAAATGAAAACTTAAAAATGCGTAAAATGATTTTACTCTAATTTAATTTTAAATGCAACTCATAAATTCTATACTAACATTAAGTCCTAAAATCAACTATTAACATAATTAAACTAAAAATCAAATTAACCAACAAAGATACTATAACTAACCTACAATTTAATTTAGCACCTTACCTAAGCTACAACTAATAAAAGGATCAAAACAATTAAACTAATTAATATAAAAACATGAAATATTAAATTTGTAAGGTTCATGAGCAGGCAAACATGGCCTTAACCAAATGTCCAACTATATGGTCCCGACTGTGCAGTGATACTATGCTTGTTTCTTCTCCAGGTGCTGCTTTCAAGCTTTGTCTAGGTACTATCCGCAAGCACTGCCTCTTGGTACCGTCCTTGGCCTGCCCAGCTAGCCGGTATGCATCTGGCTTGCTCTGCTGAAGATGTTGCGTACCAGCTCTATTTTGCAGTAGCATTAACGAGCTTCCTGTCCTGCCTTCAGCTCCATTCTGTTGTACAAAGTAACTTCATTCCATTCAACATCATGCACACCGCAGACACAGCGCACATAAGCAAGTCATCTCTGCCCAGCTAGCAGTAAAGCGCCTTAGCTTCTTCAGTTCGACAGCAGCCCGTGAGGAAGTAGAACACGTCCCAGTAACACAACAGCAGTTTGACACTTGTGTCATACACAACAACAGCCACTACCTCTTATCAACACTTTGTTAAATAAGCTAAACTTCCATCAACAACAGCCGAAACATGAAGTAACAGTGAGATTAATGCATAATAAAAAAAACAGCTAATGAACAGTAAAAAAGCTTAAGAACAGAGTAGAACAGAGGATAAAAATCATGCTACTATGCTGCCAGGAATAAACCCGAGCATCACCATCCAGTAGCTTCTTCCCTTAGCACCAACTTTCTCGGCTCCACATATCAAAGAAACTTGAGACACACACAAACAGAAAAAATACTGATTAAAACTTTAAACAGCAAATGAGAAGAATAATAAAACAAAGAAACACAGTAGTTAATGTAAAAATGATGGATTTGAAAACAAAGGAATAGATGACCATTGCTAATGGATGCAACGGAGCGAGGACAGGATGCTTAGCCACTGTCACCAGCTATGTATACCCTCTCACACTACTCTGCTGCCCTATGAAACCATTAACCCGAATGACAATAGAAAATCAAAGGAAGTGAAACCAAACAAGAAAATAAACCGAGAGCAACAATGGAAAATTGAATGCTTTTCATTAAAACTTAAACATTAAAACAATAAGGGAATGGAACTTTAGCAAAACCGAAAAGAAATATGGTGGCTGCTGTCACCAGCCACCGTGAAACACTTAAACGAAAGCCTAAAGAAAAATATAAAACCTAGCTATAAAATCTTAACCTAAAAAAAACTGAAGCTACCCTAAAAAAAAAAATCCTCTTCAATTGCTCATCATATTCTATTTATAAACAAAATTGGAGGTACAATTGTAATTTTTTTTAATACTAGATGAGTTGGCATTGTTTGGCCACTTGTTTTCATTCCCTTTGCTTTAGAGAAGATATTTCCATGTCATTTGTCTTTTTGTCCATTTGGATGTGCGATATGGCCGGGTGTGTGTCTTCCAGAATGTGGGCACGGTATCTGTCGATCTTATATATTCGAGGTGAATAAAAGACGAACACCCGGTATCACTCGTCTCTACAACGAATGGTGACTCAGACTGCAAAATGGTAGTGGTCCAGTCTCTTTTAGCTCATTTTCAGCCCATTTTCTACCGAAAGAACTGAAATTCATCCAGATTTAATTAACCTGCACACAAGAGATTTTTAATTAAATTGAGGGGATAATTAATGAAATAATATGAGGATTAAAAGAATTAATTAAGAAATTAAGCACAACTAATTCTATTTTAGTAGAATTATCAGCGGGGTATCACCTCTATCTGCTTCCGCACGGGAGGTAGGTCACGTCCAACTCGTCGGTCCATAGCAGATCTAAACATCGTCCGAAGGTGACTTATCACAATCTTAACACGGTACAATGTACTCCATGTTACCTGCACGGTACAACATAGTCCGTGGACCCATATCAACACATCATATCACGCCACATCTCATAATGCTCGTGCGAGCCTATTTAATCTGTGTGACACCCAGTCTACCCGAAGCTCCTAGCACGGCTATCAATCATGTCATAAAACCACGTGCGAGTAATCTCAAGCACAACTACAAGTATGGTGGACATCTAATGCGAGCTATGCTCCAGCATGATATGCCCTAAAGGTATTGTCCACAAGTGCACGGGTCGTACAAGTAATAATGAGATTTGAGTCTCGGATTATCGTCCCATAGAGAAGTTGACTAGCCTAATTAACTACCGGTTAGTCTTACACTAAGTATATCCTAGCAAATTATGAAGTTTAATGTGTGATCTACAAAGCTAATAGTACTAAAAATAATAAAACTATAAAATAAAGAAAATAAAATTGAGCTAAGATTTACTTACCGAGCTCCACGCAATTAAAAGCAAATACCTACGAAAATAATTAAGACAGCTAAAATTAATTAATGCAATAAAAAGCAAAAAATGAAAATAAAGAACAAGATTAATTAAACTAAAATTTAAACAAACTTAAAATAAAAATGCATGTAATTAAAAATTGAAAATTAAACTAACCTAAAATTTAATAAAGATAAAGACTAAATTAAAAATGCATGAATCAAATTCTAAGTGCAACTAAACTAAAATAAAGTCCTAAAACATAATATAAAATTAACTACTAACTAAAATTTAAAACTGAAAATTAAATTGACATGCAAAGAAATAAAGCTAACCTACCATTAATTAGTTAAATTACCTAAATAACAACTAACAAGTATTAATCAATTTAATTCATTAAAGTAAAAGCATGAAATAACAACTTAATTGGCCAAACAAGGCCTTAACCGAATTTGGAAACAAAGAGAGTGGTCCCGATTTGTCACTGTTCATTATCTTTCCAAATTCATGTTTATTTCCAAGCTTTCACGGTTTCGGCTACTGGCTGTGTACGTTTTTGCATGTTCATCTGGTGTAAACCGTACCCTACAGCTCTCGTTTGTGGCTTTTGCTCCAAGTACTGCTACTGCACCTCTCATGCCTCAGCTGGTGGTAGTATACCTGCAGTCAGCGTGATCAACAGCACTAATGCCAACGTGTTACTAGCCTGGTACCTGCTATGCTGATCTCCTTCATGCTCTGCAAGATCCTTTTAGATGACAGCTTACAGCTGTAAATGCTTCCTCGTCATCTTGCCCATTCTTGGTATCGAGAACCCTTATAATGCAGCAACCTATACCCGAGTAGGATATTCCTCAAGGTTTGTACCTGCTGAGATTAATCCAACTACTCCTCTTGCACCTGACTTACTCATCTCAGAATCCAACAATCACTGCATAAGCTTAGCATTACGTACAAGCTAAAATAATTATTCACAAGTATCAGCATCCACTTGTATCACAGTTAAGGAAATAAATTGAAGAAAACTGCAGCAGAAAATGATGAAAAGCATACAAGGTTGTTGCTGCTAATACTAACTCACCATTCCAGCAAAATAACCAACTAAACAGTACACTACCAACTTAATAGAGCCGAATAGAGCAACAATAACAATGCCTCTAAATACACCTATTAAAATAAACTTTTATCAAACATGAATTAGCTGACAAATCTAGTGGGATTAATGAAGACTTTCTAACATAAAATGCAGCAATTGCTTCCAACAACAAACCTCAATAACATGCAGTAAAACAATGCAAGCCAAAGTGAAATGCACTAAACAAAACAACCCGATTCAGGATAGATAGACCAATAGAACTGAAATGAGGAAAAGAAAGAACAAGAAAGCATAGCCAAACAGAAGATTAAAATCGGGAGGAAATATATAAAACAGAAAAGAAAACAATTATTGAAATTACACACTCAAACCCGTAGCTTCATCAACGTAAAAAAACATCATCATCGGCTTACTCTATTCTTGCTCTTTAATGCCATGGTTCCACATTGATTAAATGTGAAATAATGCCTAGCATTTGCCCACATTAAAGCACCAAGACCAAATAGCATAGATGAAGAAAGAAGTAAGGAACCGAATGCATAAAGAAAACAACCCGAGAGCAACTAAAGATGTTGGTTTTTCAAATAAAACAAAGAAAACATAAGCAATGATTCTAGGAAAAATCGAGACATACACTAGGAAGATAAGCTATGTAAATAAAATTGACAAAATAAAGAACTGATGGTTACCAGACCGAGAGCATGAAATGAAAGTGATTTTCCATTGAAATAAAATTTATCAAAGACTCATGAAGAACATCGACAATGAAATGAATAGTAAAACATTAAGAAAATGACTAACGGGAAAAGAAAAACTTAAGAACAAATAAAACCTAAATATAACCTAAAACTATTCTACCCTAACTTACATATATCATTCAATTGCCATCTTTTTCTATTTATATACACACTTAGGGGTACAATGGTAATTTTTCCATCCTAGATGAGTTGGCATTGTTTGGCCACTTGTCTTCACACCATTGGCTCCTTGAAAAGATATTTCCATGTCATCTGTCTTCTTGTCCAATTGGATTTGCTAGTTGGCATGGCTCGTGTTGTCCGCGTGGTCCAATCTCAATTTTAGCCCAATTTCAGTCCATTTTCTATCGAAATTGTCAAAATTCATCCGGATTTAATTTATCTGTAAATATGATAATTTTAATTAAATAAAGGGGATAATTAACAAAATAAATTGGAGATTTAAATAATTAATTAAGAAATTAAGCACAAATAATTCTATCAAAAGTAGAATTATCACACCCCCCAAACTTGAGCTTTTGCTTGTCCTCAGGTAAAACAAAATAATTATAGGAATGACAAGTACTAAACATAATAATTTCTCCAATATTATCCTCAAAGATAAAGTATAGACTATGATCTAAAAGAATCACAATTACAAGTCCAACACTTAGAATCATTCAATCATAAGTCCTAACCCAAATTGGACTCCTCGAGTGTGTGTGAAAAATGTCAAAGTCACTTCACAGTACATTATCTGGATCAGATTATGCAAACATAGTGAATGCAAAGTCAGAGACATGTGATCATTCTCATAAGTTTGCTTTTCACTTCTATCTCCACTAATGTAGTCACACTCAATCAAAGATCAATAGGACTTCATTAAGCTTGTAATGTAAGGTTGGGGCTAAGGTATGATAAAGTCGATTTAGGTTTAATTACCCCTTAACATGCATTACTTCTATGATCTTAATGTAAGAGCTCAAATCATTTCCCCCAAACTTATTTATTTCACTAAACTTTTTATTCTATTTTTGTATTTTTCTTCTTTCATCTTTTATTTTTTATTTTTTGAAATTTTCACTATCACTAGATACTCATATGTACAAAGCTCAAAATATATCCAATGACTTTCCATGCTTTCGGGGTATGGGATAGGAAAAGGGAATTTAAGCTAAGGAAAATTATAAGTAAGTGTATTTACAGAGAAAAGCTTATTTGGCCCAGATGGGTGACTAGGGGTAAAGTATGTACAGGGATGGCTCGAAAGGCTTAAACGATCCAAAGATGGCCTAAATCATCTCCCTAATTAAGTGTGATCTAATATTTCACCTCAAGACAAGATCAAACAAATTCTAGAATATGATGCACAAAATCAATTGAGCAAATGCAATCCTAGGTCCACATAAGCTTTCTCTAAATAAATATACAGATTCATGACATGAAATGTGCATAAAAAGAGGAAATCATAATCAGAATCAAGACAAATTCAAGAACTCAACTTCATGCTTTTCTTATAATCATGCTTCTCATTTAATCAAAGTCAGACTAAATCATGGGGTTATATCATCGGAATATGGGAAAACTACATTCTAAGCACTAGATCATCCCAAAATCAAACAATTTAAGCTCATATTATCGAAAAAATTTTGAAAATTCTTTCTTAGATTTTCAAAAAAATTTTAAATTTTTTTTCAATTTTTCACAAAATTTCTCAAGTGATATCCCTTTCCCCAAACTTAAAGTGCACAGTGTCCTCAGTGTGCAGATAATATAAGAATTTAAGCTCAAGAACAGAGTACTCCCCTTTCTGATGATGACGAACAACTGAAACTTGATTGAAAAGGTAATTCTAGAAAAGCAATCTGCAAAATAAATAAATAAAGAAACAACAGAAAAGAAAAGAACAGTACAAAAAATGAAAAAGAAAAATGAAGCTAAGTAGCAGGATCAAAAGTAGGATAACATATAGATTTATTTTATATGTATCTGTTTGTATCCATTTGATTTGATTGATTTTTGCTTGAGCCGGATGATGAAAAATTATCATGTCCGGTTCCTTCGGGGGATGGATCTAGAAAAATTCACCTATCCTAATAACAAAAAAACCTGACTTGAACGATCCTGTATTAAGAGCTAAATTAGCTAAAGGTATGGGTCATAATTATTATGGGGAACCCGCATGGCCCAATGATCTTTTATATATTTTTCCAGTAGTAATTCTCGGTACTATTGCTTGTAATGTAGGCTTAGCGGTTCTAGAACCTTCAATGATTGGTGAACCCGCGGATCCATTTGCAACTCCTTTGGAAATATTACCTGAATGGTATTTCTTTCCTGTATTTCAAATACTTCGTACAGTACCTAACAAGTTATTGGGTGTTCTTTTAATGGTTTCAGTACCTGCGGGATTATTAACAGTACCCTTTTTGGAAAATGTTAATAAATTCCAAAATCCATTTCGTCGTCCCGTAGCGACAACCGTTTTTTTGATTGGTACTGCAGTGGCCCTTTGGTTGGGTATTGGAGCAACATTACCGATTGATAAATCCCTAAGTGGTCACAGAATGCTGACGATCAAACCCTCCCCCAAAATAGTGTTTCAGTCTACCCCCATTAACCTTAAAGGGTTGATTCATGGTCTCATCCATAATTTTAATGGCTCCATCAGGGAATACTTGTGTAATGGTAAAGGGTCCTGATGTAAGACCCGAATTATATCGTAATTTCGTATGAAGCATTGAAAATGGTCATAAATTAAATGAAACAGGATTTGGACATGAGGTAAGGATTTAAAATACGAAATGAGTGAGTATTCGTGAAGGGAAGTCGGGTTAAATTAATCCCGAACATGTGAAGGGCAAAACAGTCAAAAGACCGAACACAGGAATAAATTCGATAAGAGAATTTAATTAAAAATAATAGATTTAAGAATCTTGATCAATAACGAAGAAATAATTAAATTTCAGGTTAAATTGATCAAGATATGAATTACTGGAATTAATCGAAATTTTCGTTCGGGACAATATCCCGAAAATACGGAGAAAATTATACCCAAAAAAGGGTTAAAAATATAATAAATAAATTAAATGAATTAAATAAATTAATTTGAATAAAATAATATAAGTTGTAGATATTTTGGATTATTGTAGATTATTTTAATGAATAGTGTAATAATTAAATAAATTGAAAAAAAAAGAATCAGAAGTTGAAAACGAATCGGGGAGAGAGAGAAGAAGAAAACGGAAAAATGAAGCAGCCGACCGAGGAAGCCCGACGAGCCACCGGCGGTCGATGATCCCAGCTGACGGTCGGAGAAGCTAGAGCGAAGCCCAGCGATTCCAACGGTACCAGCGACGCGCGCCGATGGCCACGACTTTCGGCGAATCGACGGACGGAAAGTCGAGGGGGAAATCGCGTCGGTTCCGGCTAACGGCGGCGCCATAGCTTGGATTCGACCTAGCCAAATGATCACCGTATCGAGGCGGTTCTTTTGAGCCCATTGGCAGCCAAAGAAACGGCGGGAATCACCGGCGACGACGGAAAAGGAAATGGGTCCAGATGGCAGGAGGAGAACAGGCCGGACCGGCCATTTTTCGGCGAGCTCGAGGTGAACCAAGCCCAGATTCGTGATGCGGATGACCCAACGGAGTGAATGGTGGTGAGAACCGACCGGCAAGGCCCTGAAACTGCCGGACCGGAGTGAACCGGGGTGAACCGGACCGGTCTGAAGCGGGTTTGAACCGGTTCAGCCAAGAAAGAAGGGAAAAAAGGAAAAAAAGAGAAAAAGGAAAAAGGGAAAGAATTTTCGGGGATACACCGGACTTCGGGTAAGTCGGTAAGAGGTCAAAAGTGACCAATTTGACTTTCGAGAAATTTATTTAAATTATATTTAATTGAAAAGTAACTCGGGATTAAATATATAATTGTGCAGTTGTATGACAAAGCCCGAACGAGAGCCGATTGAGCTCCGATTTTCGTATCCCGCATCATATTGGGTAAGTATATTTTAATCCCGACAATTAAAGTCATTTAATACAGAGTTTCGATTATTTTACGGAATTTATGGATTAATTCTGTATAAAAAGGGATATTAATCGGAATTACAACGTAATTACCGTAAATAGTATACGGGCTATCCAATGAGTTTGGAACGAAGCCCGATGATTATTGGTAAGCTGAATGAACCCAGTAAACCCGAAGAAGGGATTTAATAAGTAAAAACGGGCTGAAAATGGGTCGAGGCCCATTAAGGTGCGATTGGGCACAATAAGAGTAAATTGGCCCAATTAGTTAAATCGACTATAGTAAACAGGAGAATTATATTTATTGGGTTAAATTGACGTGATAAATAATTATCTGCAGCCCCAGAGACTGGATTAGCAGCAAATCGGATCGGACGAGCCTCCGACAGTAGAAATTAGATACATGCTCGACGAGAATCGAGGTAAGGGAATTTTGTAGGTGCATAGAGATACCTATACGTAATTTTGAGGGGATTTACAGGGTCTAGAATTACTTAAACTATCTAGAAACGAAATAATAATAATTTTGCGAAAATCGGGGCTTAGGTGAATAAAGAAAAAGACGATTTTGCCCCTGGGAGTAAAATTTACAAAAAGGGTAGTAAGGCAGATAAATTGCATGATTATCTTGTTTTAATGTTTTATATAAATATATTGCTTTGATTTAAGCAAATATGCATATAGGTTGGCTGTTGATTTCGTGAATTATACGAAAGGGTATCGGTTTGGACCGGCTACTATTTTAAAAGATGTTTTATAAAGATTGAGCCACCTATCATATTTATACGAGTAAAAAGAGTGCTAGAGTTTTTCTCGCACTCAAGTTTATTGATTTATTACTCATGAAAAGTCGTACTGGAGCATTGCTCGTACGAGAAATTTGTGTATGCACCAAATCGTGCTGGAGCTTCGCTCGCACGAGATTTTAGATATCGTGATATGCATAGCGTGGTGCTGGAGCTTCGCTCGCACTAGTCGTGAGTTGACATGCATATAGTCATGCGGAAGCCTCCTGTAGACTGTGTGTCACAGAGAGTTGAGATGCTCGCACGTATACTTTGAGACATGGGTTGGTTATCGACATAGTATTGGGGTGGATAAGACCTACGGCAGGCACCCCCAGACTATGATATGGGTCCACAGAGTACGATGTACCTTGTATGTCACACAGAGTACGCTGTACCGTGCAGTCATGATGACTCGATGATGTTACTTGATATTCTGGCGGGTAGGACTTGACCCCACCTCCCGTTGCAGTTGTGATACCCCGCACACCGGGATCCGTGTAGCCTGGGATCACAGGGACAAAGTATGGCCGTAGTCCTTGATTTTTCATACAGTAACCTACATGCCTCACATGATATCATACGGTCTGGATAGACCAGGACAAACCCGATGGAGGGGTAAGGTCCCGATTTATGTTTTTAAATGAAATGCGATTTAATGAATCAAGGTATTCCCGAGAGATGGGTTTAGCCTTGATGTAGTTGTTTTATAATTAAACAAATGAGTTTTAAAGTGATGAGTTTTGTGATTAAACAAATGAGTTTTAAAGTGATGAGTTTATGATGAAACTAATAAGTTTTAATGTGACGAGCATGAGATGTCATACATGATGATTTTTCCATGGGTGTTTTATATGTCAATTTCATGATTTCTCTTATATGATATATACATACATGTGGCATCGTTTTAGTCATTCCTCATGCTCAAAATATAAAGGATTTTATATCATGACATTATCAGCACGTAGATAGTATAGTTATCTACCTGCTTACATTATCGCCTTACTGAGCACGTTTCGCTCACCCTTTCATTTTCCACCCCACAGGGTATATTCAGTAGAAGAGAGCGACAATAGTTTCGCATTTCGGTTATCCGCTGCTTCTTATCAAGACCATGTATACACATTTGTATAATTTTTGTATCTGAACAAATAGAGGCACAGTACTGTACATGGATGAATATTGGGGATGTATTTATTTAAAATAAATTGATATGTAAATGAAATATGAAAATGGAATGGTAAATAGGTGAGAGGTGACTAACACCGAATCATAGCCCAACTGTTTAGTAGTGTAACTGTTCACGACGGGTAAGAAAATTGAAAAAAAGTGAAAAATTTACTCTGATTTTTAGGTGATTTGGGTCGTGACAATTAATGGTATCAGAGCAGAGTTGGCCTGATATGAGTCGGTGTTAGTGGTTAAGTACATTTACATCCCCATGTACTGTGCATTGTTTAGATACAATTGTGTATATCAAGGTGGAACAACAGCTAAGAATTTAGTTTCGAATGCAATAATCTAGTTTTTATAAATGATAGCCGCTATGGTAGAGGGGCGAGTACACATGCTCGAGGCCATAGAGATTGGCCTGAGAATCGAATGAGTCGTAACATGAGACTCAAGATTAGAGTGAGGTGGAGGCTAATGTTGAGCAGACTCCACAGGGTCCTATAAAGAGACCAAACAGTATTGAGACACGCTCCGAGAGGATGGAGTGAAGTGTAGAAAATATTTCAGAGTTGTTTACTCAGTCTATGCAGGTAGTTGAGGATAGGCAGGGTAAAGCCTAAACAGAAGCCTCAGACTATAGAGATTCTTACACCCCTCCGGTATTTAGTGAAGTAAAGAAATCAATAGTCACTGAGGACTGGGTGTATGAGATAGCGAAGTTGTATGGATTCTTTCGGTGTATGTCGACCAAGAAAGTGACTTTTAAATACATTTATGTTAGAGGGTCAGACGAAACATTGGTGGAAGTCCGTTCAACCCATCTGAAGAGTTAGACGTCCAGAGTCGACATGAGAAATGTTTTTGGATGTATTCTAATGACAGAATATTTCGGACACTACTTAAAGGAAATTACAATTAAAATTTCTTACACTGACCCAGAGACACTAGTTGATTAATGAGTATGAAACTCAATTTATATCTCTGGGCAGGTGTGAACCTGATACCATGGGCAGTAAGAGTCGGAAAAGCCCAAAAGTTCATGAAAGGGCTCAAATTATCGATTAGAGTTCGATTGGCTCATTACCTATGTCGAGGTAGTGCGTAAATTACAATTGTGTGAAGAAGATCATGTGTTGCACGCCTATGAGATTGGGAAAGGTAGTAAGTGTCGAAATAGAGACAAAAGAGAATAGAAAATGACAGAGATGTCAGAGCGGGAAAGAGACCAGTTGGTAAGACATTAGAGTTGATGAGTCACGAGGTAAGATTATTGGTAAGGCCCCAGTACATCCAATTTAACACTTATGAGGGGTATTGCGATTGGAGAACCCCGACCTGTTACGAAGCAGTGTAGCAGTGTAAGCAGTGTAGGATGTGTGGTAGATACCACGGAAGTAAAGGCCTACACCTTATTCACTAAAATAGGCGTTAAGTGTGGTAAGACGGACCACTTAATTAATGATTGCTCAGAGTTGGGTGAGACTGCCCCACAGAAGAGCAAAGAGACAGAGAAAACCCTATTGATATCTCTACATCGAAAAGGGAGGCCACAATCGAAGAAAAAAGGAAAGTAGGCTATTGGACGGAGGCGAGTGTATGTTTTGGACCAGGACACTACTGATGTTTCATATGATGTGGTGAAAGATACCACACTAGTTATGAATAAAGAAGTAATTATTTTAATTGATCCTGGTGCCATGTATATATTTATACCGCCTTCATTTGTATATAAGTTAGTAAAAGACATGAATGCTTACACCCATGAGCACAATGCTGATAGTTAGTAACCTAACAAAGGAGGGTTAACTAACGAAATAATTATGAAGAAATTGCAAGTTGAAAATAGGGGTGAAAACATCACTGGAAAGTATACTGTAAGTTTTGACAAGTAATAAAAAGGGGTGTAGTGATTGAAATTAAAGGAGCAAATGATTGTACTCACGGAATGAGTAATGACAGAGTTTTGTTATAGTGATATATGAAAAGAGATAAGTTTTGGGATAAATCCTGAATACGAGATAGACTGGAATAAGAGACATATGCAAGGTAAGAACATCTTTACGATATGAAGTCATTTGGATTAAAGCGATAAGTAGTAAATATGAATTATAATCAAGGATAAGGGTGGATATAACCATAACTAGTCCTTGTGGTTAAGTCTAAGGGTTAATAAAGGTATTTCAAAATACCTCCCCGCCTGAAGACTTGACAGCGTCTAAAAGTATACACGTAACTTATAAATTAAAATCGACAGTCGTAATAATATATACATTTAAAATTAGGGTACCTTCACTTGTACGATAAAGAAATATAGATTTTGATTAATCAAGAAAGTTTAAAAATTTAAAATTTTATAAAAGCCGTTAAAAAGGGAAATGACGCGGGTTAGTAGCTTCAACGGAAGCGAATTCGAAATGGCATTATACGTTATGCGTACATAGGTCAAGGATATGGGTAATTGAAATATTCAGTGGAACTCAACCACGATGAGGTAATTAAACTTTACCTGGACCGATTTGTTATCATCCATATTGATGATATTTTGGGTGTATTTAAAGTCCAGGGAAATTATAAGCAACAATTGAAAATTTGCTTTACAGATGGAGGTTGCGAATTCTAAAAAGGGTATACTTTGTTGGCACGTTTAACTAAGAAAACGTGGTATTTGAATGATATGATAAGTGAGATGATAGATGTGACATGAATTTTGGTGTAGTGAAGTATGAACTGACCACCGCGATTATTTTCACCATACCCAACAGCTCAAGAGGTTCTCTGTGTGTATGGATAACTCAAAATAATGAATGAGCTGTGTATTGATGCAAAATGGGAAGATAGTCGATTGTGGATTCAGATGACTCAAGGATCATGAAATAAACTATCTGACCCATGATTTAAAGTCGACAGCGATAGTATTTGTACTGAGGATATGGTACTATTATGTACATGGTGAGAAATTTTGGGTATGCACTAATCATAAAGCCCCAAGTATCTGTTTTCATAGAAAGAGACGAATATGAGAATACATAGTGGGTTAGAGCTTCTAAGAGATTTTGATTGTGAAAAATTGTACCACCCAGGAAAGGCCAATGTGATGGCTGATGCCTTGAGCAGAAAGAGCCTTGGGATGGTATTACATATGATGGTCAGGGAGCGTGAGCTGCTAGAGCAGTTGTGAGCCTCAGTATTGATGTGATCCCTTCTGATGAAGACTGTGATTGTGTGACAGCTAGCCTGAGACTAGAACCGAATGAGAGTGCCCGGATTTGACAGGCTTAGCGTGATGATCGGCATGGTGTCGATAGTTTGGGTCAGATTCAGATGGGTATAGTGATAGAGTTCACAGAGAGTGATAATGGCTTATTGAGGTTCAGAGACAGTATAAGTGCTCCCCAAGACCATAGTTGATCAGGTAGTGATATTGTCAGAAGCTCACTCTTCGGGATATACAGTGCATCCGAGAAGTAATAAATATATCGAAATATTAGAAAAGGGTATTGGTGGTCAAATATGAAAAGAGACATGGTAGAGATTGTGGAAAAGTATCTTGTATGTCAGCAGACTAAGGTAGAGCAAAAGAAGTTGCAGGGTTATCACAGTTTCTACCTATATTGACACGAAAATGGAAATAAGTTACCATGAATTTCGTGATGGGTTATAGAGAACCCGGATGAATCATAAGGCTATCTGGGTGATAGTCGATAGATTGATTAAGTCTACCCACCTTCTGATTAGGAAATCCCCAGATACTCTGAGTGTGTAGGCGGATTTATATGTATGGAAAATTATGGAACACCAAGTATTTTTCCAGTGAGCATTGTATCATATAGGGATTCCCGCTTCATTTCTCATTTCTGGGAACATTTTTCAGGAAGCTACGGGAACCCAACTGAGTGTTAGCACATCTTTTCATCCTCAGACAGATGATCAGTCAGAGAGGACTGTACAGGTTCTGGAGGATATGATGAGAGTGTGTGCTTGATATGATAAGCTCCTGGGATGATCAGTTGTTACTAATCGAATTCGTCAATAATGACAGTTGTCACTCGAGTATCAGGATGACTTCAGATGAGACATTGTATGGTTGTAAGGGTTGTTTCCCCAATTTGGATAAGAAGAAGTGGGTGACAGATAGAGAATTGTTCCCGAATTGGTAAGACAAACCTATAAGGATGTTCAGTTAATTGTGAAGGATTAAGAACACCTTAGAGCATAAAGAAAAGCTATGTTGACAAGAGACAGAAACCATTTGAAATTCACCGAGGGTGAATTAGTATTATTGGAAGTTACATGCCCTTAGGACATAGCATAAGGACGTAACAAGATTCGGAAAGAGATTGGACAAAGTGGAAGATAAGACCTGTAGGTTGGCGTTACCACCTAACTTAGCAGGCATCCACGATGTGTCCCATCTTATAATGTTTCGAAAATATTATCCGGACCCAGTGTATGTGAACGGATATGAGCTATTGAAGCTCAATGGAAGTATAACGTATGATTGGAAAAAAAAAACTTGATTCGGGTATTAAATAGAAAGGAGAAAGTATTGAGGTTTAAGATGATCTCCCAAATTAAAGTATGTTGGTAGTATTACACCCGAAAAAAGTCACATAAGAGTTAAAGAGTATGATATGTACGACATATCCGGAGTGATTTACAGACTAACTTGGTTCTAATTTGGAGGACCAAATTTCTTAAGTGGGGGAGATTTTGTAAGACCCGAATTATATCGTAATTTCGTATGAAGCATTGAAAATGGTCCTAAATTAAATGAAACGGGATTTGGACATGAGGTAAGGATTTAAAATACGAAATGAGTGAGTATTCATGAAGGGAAGTCGGGTTAAATTAATCCCGAACACGTGAAGGGTAAAACGGTCAAAAGATCGAAAGCCGGAATAAATTCGATGAGAGAATTTAATTAAAAATAATGGATTTAAGAATATTGATCAATAACGAAGAAATAATTAAATTTCGGGTTAAATTGATCAAGATATGAATTACTAGAATTAATCGAAATTTTCTTTCGGGACAATATCCCAAAAATACGGAGAAAATTATACAAAAAAAAAGGGTTAAAAATATAATAAATAAATTAAATGAATTAAATAAATTAATTTGAATAAAATAATATAAGTTGTAGATATTTTGGATTATTGTAGATTATTTTAATGAATAGTGTAATAATTAAATAAATTGAAAAAAAATCAGAAGTTGAAAATGAATCGGGGAGAGAGAGAAGAAGAAAACGAAAAAACGAAGCAGCCGATCGAGGAAGCCCGACGAGCCACCAGCGACCGATGATCCCAGCTGACGGTCGGAGAAGCTAGAGCAAAGCCCGACGGTTCCAACGGTACCAGCGACGCGCGCCGACGGCCACGATTTCAGGCGAATCGACGGACGGAAAGTCGAGGGGGAAATCGCGTCGGTTCCGGCGAACGGCGGCGCCATAGCTCGGATTCGACCTAGCCAAATGATCACCGTATCGAGGCGGTTCTTTTGAGCCCATTGGCAGCCAACGAAACGGCGGGAATCGCCGGCGACGGTGGAAAAGGAAATGGGTCCCGATGGTAGGAGGAGAACAGGCCGGACCAGCCATTTTTCGTCGAGCTCGAGGCGAACGAAGCCCAGATTCGTGATGCGGACGACCCAGCGGAGCTAATGGTGGCGAGAACCGGCGGAGAACTGGCCGGCAAGGCCCTGAACCGGCCGAACCGGAGTGAACCGGGGTGAACCGGACCGGTCTGAACCGGGTTTGAACCGAACTGAACCGGTTCAGCCAAGAAAGAAGGGAAAAAAGGAAAAAAAGAGAAAAAGGAAATAGGGAAAGAATTTTCGGGGATACACTGGACTTCGGGTAAGTCGGTAAGAGGTCAAAAGTGACCAATTTGACTTTCGAGAAATTTATTTAAATTATATTTAATCGAAAAGTAACCCGGGATTAAATATATAATTGTGCAGTTGTATGACAAAGCCGAACGAGAGCCGATTGAGCTCCGATTTTCGTATCCCGCATCATATTGGGTAAGTATATTTTAATCCCGACAATTAAAGTCATTTAATACAGAGTTTCGATTATTTTACGGAATTTATGGATTAATTCTGTATAAAAAAGGATATTAATCGGAATTACAACGTAATTACCGTAAATAGTGTACGGGCTATCCAATGAGTTTGGAACGAAGCCCGATGATTATTGGTAAGCTGAATGAACCCAGTAAACCCGAAGAAGGGATTTAATAAGTAAAAACGGGCTGAAAATGGATCGAGGCCCATTAAGGTGCGATTGGGCACAATAAGAGTAAATTGGCCCAATTAGTTAAATCGACTATAATAAACAGGGAATTATATTTATTGGGTTAAATTGACGTGATAAATAATTATCTGCAGCCCCAGAGACTGGATTAGCAGCAAATCGGATCGGACGAGCCTCTGACAGTAGAAATTAGATACATGCTCGACGAGAATCGAGGTAAGGGAATTTTGTAGGTGCATAGAGATACCTACGTAATTTTGAGGGGATTTACAGGGTCTAGAATTACTTAAACTATCTAGAAATGAAATAATAATAATTTTGCGAAAATCGGGGCTTAGGTGAATAAAGAAAAAGATGATTTTACCCCTGGGAGTAAAATTTACAAAAAGGGTAGTAAGGCAGATAAATTGCATGATTATCTTGTTTTAATGTTTTATATAAATATATTGCTTTGATTTAAGCAAATATGCACATAGGTTGGCTGTTGATTTCGTGAATTATACGAAAGGGTACCGGTTTGGACCGGTTACTATTTTAAAAGATGTTTTATAAAGATTGAGCCACCTATCATATTTATACGAGTAAAAAGAGTGCTAGAGTTTTTCTCGCACTCAAGTTTATTGATTTATTACTCATGAAAAGTCGTACTGGAGCATTGCTCGTACGAGAAATTTGTGTGTGCACAAAATCGTGCTGGAGCTTCGCTCGCACGAGATTTTAGATATCGTGATATGCATAGCGTGGTGCTGGTGAGTTGACATGCAGATAGTCGTGCGGAAGCCTCCTGTAGACTGTGTGTCACGGAGAGTTGAGATGCTCGCACGTATACTTTGAGACATGGGTTGGTTATCGACATAGTATTGGGGTGGATAAGACCTACGGCAGGCACCCCCAGACTATGATATGGGTCCACGGAGGACGATGTACCGTGTATGTCACACGGAGTACGCTGTACCGTGCAGTCATGATGACTCGATGATGTTACTTGATATTCTGGAGGGTAGGACTTGACCCCACCTCCCGTTGCAGTTGTGATACCCCGCACACCGGGATCCGTGTAGCATGGGATCACAGGGACAAAGTATGGCCATAGTCCTCGATTTTTCATACAGTAACCTACATGCCTCACATGATATCATACGGTCTGGATAGACCAGGACAAACCCGATGGAGGGGTAAGGTCCCTATTTATGTTTTTAAACGAAATGCGATTTAATGAATCAAGGTATTCCCGAGAGATGGGTTTAGCCTTGATGTGGTTGTTTTATAATTAAACAAATGAGTTTTAAAGTGATGAGTTTTGTGATTAAACAAATGAGCTTTAAAGTGATGAGTTTATGATGAAACTAATAAGTTTTAATGTGACGAGCATGAGATGTCATACATGATGATTTTTCCATGTATGTTTTATATGTCAATTTCATGATTTCTCTTATATGATATATACATACATGTGGCATCGTTTTAGTCATTCCTCATGCTCAAAATATAAAGGATTTTATATCATGACATTATCAGCACGTAGATAGTATAGTTATCTACCTGCTTACATTATTGCCTTACTGAGCACGTTTCGCTCACCCTTTCATTTTCCACCCCACAGGGTATATTCAGTAGAAGAGAGTGACAATAGTTTCACATTTCGGTTATCCGCTGCTTCTTATCAAGATCAGGTATACACATTTGTATAATTTTTGTATCTGAACAAATAGAGGCACAGTACTGTACATGGATGAATATTGGGGATGTATTTATTTAAAATAAATTGATATGTAAATGAAATATGAAAATGGAATGGTAAATAGGTGAGAGGTGACTAACACCGAATCATAGCCCAACTGTTTAGTAGTGTAACTGTTCACGACGGGTAAGAAAATTGAAAAAAGTGAAAAATTTACTCTGATTTTTAGGAGATTTTGGTCGTGACACCTGACCACCTAGACTTAAGCTTTCCTAGAAACAACTTCAAGCGTGAATTAAACAACAGAACTTGTTGGCCTGGCTCGAAGTGTCTCTCCTTACTTTTCTTATCATGCCATCGCTTAGTCTTTTCCTTGTAGAGCTTAGCATTCTCATATGCCTGCAACCTGAACTCATCTAACTGATTAAGCTGTAGCAGCCTCTTCTCCCCTACTGCCTCTAAGTTGAAATTCAGGTTCTTAAGGGCCTAGTAGGCCTCGTGCTCAAGCTCTACTGGTAGATGACAGGTTTTACCA
Organism: Firmiana major; assembly: GCA_033439115.1. Classification (NCBI taxonomy): domain Eukaryota; kingdom Viridiplantae; phylum Streptophyta; class Magnoliopsida; order Malvales; family Malvaceae; genus Firmiana; species Firmiana major. Next base: position 50,570,582 of record CM065905.1, read on the forward strand.
TAAACAAGTTGATAAGGGGACATTCCTAAAGGTGTTTTGAAGGCTGTCATATGGGCCCAAAGTACATCATCTAACCTAATGGACCAATCCTTCCATTTGGGTTTACTGTTTTCTCTAATATCCCCTTAATTTCCCTATTGGACAACTCTACTTGGCCACTCGTCTGTGGGTGATAAGCAGTGGCTACCTTATGTTTGACCCCATATTTCTTTAACAGCCCATCAAAACTTCGATTGCAAAAGTGGGATCCTCCATCACTAATGATAGCCCTAGGTGTGCCAAATCGTGTGAAAATATTCTTCTTTAAAAACCTTACTACTACCTTAGCATCATTAGTTAGTAAAGCCATCGCTTCAACCCATTTCAACACATAGTCCACAGCCACTAAAATATAGAGATTATCATATGAAGGAACAAATGGTCCCATGAAATCAATACCCCAGACATCAAAGAGTTCTACTTCTAAAATATTAGTCAGAGGCATCTCATTTCTCTTGGAATATTATCTACCCTCTAACATCTATCACATTTCAGCACAAAGTAGTGGGCATCCTTAAATAATGTGGGCCAGTAATATCCAGATTGTAAAACCTTGGTCGTTGTCCTCTCTCCTCCAAAGTGCCCTCCATAATCAGAAGAATGACAATGTCTAAGTGTATCTTCTACTTCTTCCATGGGGACACACCTCCTAAAAATCTGGTCTTTACATTGCTTGTACAGGATGGGTTCATCCCAAACATAATACTTAACATCACTCAAAAACTTTCTCTTTTGCTGGGCAGTCAAATTAAGTGGCATCACATTTCTCACCAGATAATTCACAAAGTCAGCGTACCAAGGCAATCTGGAGTGCCCGAAAGTAAATAGCTACTCATCGGGAAAGGACTTATTAATAGATGTACCATCTTCTTTAAGTCCATTCTCTAATCTAGATAGATGGTTAGTAACCCGATTCTTCGTACCTTTCCTGTCCCTAATCTCCAAGTCAAACTCCTATAGTAGGACAATCCATCTAATCAGCCTCGGCTTTGCATCCTTCTTGGAGACTAAGTACTTAATGGCAGCATGATCAGTATATACTACTACATTAGTACCGATGAGATAGGAGCGAAACTTATCAAAGGCAAATACCACAGCTAACAGCTCCTTCTCGGTAGTAGCATAGTTCATCTGGGCTTCATTCAATGTTTTGCTTGTGTAGTAGATAATATAAAAGACTTTTCCTTTTCTTTGTCCTAGTACAGCCCCAACAACATAATCACTTGCATCACACATAAGCTCAAAGGATAAACTTCAATCCGGAGCTATAATTACAGGGGTTGTAACTAATTTTTCCTTTAAAGTCTTAAATGCTCCTAAGCATCGTTCATTAAAGCAAAATGTAGTGTCTTTTTCTAGGATATTACATAAAGGCTAAGATATCTGAGAAAAATCCTTAATGAACCTTCTGTAAAATCTCGCATGGCCTAGAAAACTTCGAATTCCTTTTACAGTGGTAGGGGGAGGTAACTTCTTATTAATTTTCACCTTAGCCTTATCCACTTCTATCCTCCCTAGTAGAGATTTTGTGCCCTAGCACTATACCTTCTTTTACCATAAAGTGGCATTTCTCCCAATTAAGCATTAAGTTAGTTTCTTCACATCTCATCAGTACTAGTGACAAATTATGCAAACATAAATCAAAGCTATCCCCAAATACTGAGAAATCATCCATGAAAACCTCAAGAAAATCCTCCACCATATCATGAAATATGGCCATCATGCAACGCTGGAATATAGCAGGTGCATTGCATAGGCCAAAAGACATTCTTCTAATAGAAAAGGTCCTATAGGGACAGGTGAAGGTAGTCTTTTCTTGGTCTTCTGGGGCTATAACTATCTTATTGTACCCAGAGTATCTGTCCAGAAAATAATAAAATTCATGACCAGCTAATTGATCTAACATTTGATCAATGAAGGGCAAAGGGAAGTGGTCTTTCCTGGTGGCCTTGTTTAGTTTCCTATAATCCATGCATACTCGCCAATGAGTGACAGTCCTAGTGGGGATGAGCTCATTATTTTCATTCTCGATCACTGTCATCCCTCCCTTTTTAAGGACACATTATACTGGGCTCACCCAGGCACTGTCAGAAATAGGATAGATGATCCCTACATCTAACCACTTAATGATCTCCTTCTTGACAACTTCTTTCATTACAGGGTTCAATCGATGCTGGTGCTCTATGGATGACCTATGCCCCTCCTCCAATAGTATTTTATGCATACAGATAGAGGGACTAATACCCTTAAGATCAGAGATATACTAGCCTATAGCCTTCTGGTGCTTTCTCAAAACTTGTAGTAATTTTGCTTCCTGATCATTGGAGAGAGCAGCAGATACTATTACTGGTCGTGTGGAGGATTCACCTAAGTAAGCATAACTAAGGTGTGAGGGTAAAGGTTTTAGCTCTAATGCTGGAGGATCACTGATGGATGGAAAGATATTTGATGCTAGAATAGATGAAGGGTCTAGTGTCTCAAATTGGGCAATTTCCTCAAAAGGAGTGACCTCTAATAATTGTAAAGTCTCGTAGACCTCATCAGCATCTTCACTGTATTCTCTAAGATCAACAGATTTTTCTAAGGAGGCTTCTAAAGGTTTTAAAGGATGTGTCTTAGAAAACTCCTCAGTGATATCCTTATCCACTAAATCCATTCTAAAGCAATCATGAGAGTCATCAAGAAACCTTAGATTTGAACACAATAAAATTGACTTCCTGATCTTAAACTCTCATTGTTAACTCCCCCTTTTGTACATCTATTAAAGTTCTACTAGTTGCTAGGAATGGTCTGCCTAGTATAATGGGGACTTCGCTGTCTTCCTCCATGTCTAATACGATAAAATCTGCAGGGAAAATAAACTTGTCCACCTTTACTAAAACATCCTCAATGACCCCCTTTGGATATTTAATTGATCGATCAGCCAACTAGAGGGTCACTGTGGTGGGCTTGGCATCCCCTATTCCTAACTTCTGATAGATAGACAAAGGCATCAAATTTATACTAGCTCCTAAATCACACAGGGCTCTACCAAAGAATAAATTACCTATAGTGCATGGTATGGTAAAACTCCTGGGATCCTTGAGCTTGGGGGGTAATCTCCTCTGGGTAATTGTACTACATTCCTCATATAAGGCCACTGTCTCATAATCTTCCAATATTCTTTTCCTAGAGAGGATGTCCTTCATAAACTTCACATAGCTTGGCATTTGCTCTAAGGCATTTGCGAAGGGAATGTTAATGTGAAGTTTCTTAAAAACTTCAAGGAATTTTGTAAATTGTTGGTCCAGTTTTTTATTTTGAAATCTCTGAGGAAAAGGGACTGGTGGTCTAACAGGAGGAGATGTAGTGGAAACTTTTGTAGCATCAGAGGACAAAGAAGGTTGTGATACAAAAATAGGTAAAGGTGAAGAAATGCTTGGCTTTGTTTCCTTTGCAGCTTGATCATTTGATTCCTGCTCCTTTTGAGCTGCTTCATTAGAACCTATGGGATTTTCAACTATGGGCTGGTCAGGTCTGGACTTAACTGGTGGAGTTACTAGCTCTCAGTCACTCCTAAGGGTGATGGCTTTCAGATGTTCCTTCCCCTCCCTTTGCCTAATAGGATTGGCTTCAGTGTTACTAGGAAGGGTCCCTTGAGGACGTTGACTAAGAGTGTTTGCTATTTATCCCACCTGAACCTCTAGGTTCTTAATTGAAGCTGCTTGATTTTGCAAGATCGTTGTGAACATTTCCTCAAGTGAGGGTTTCTTATCAGCTGCTGGTAAGTGTTGGGGTTGTGGTGGTGGTGGTGGTTGATGGAAGTAGGATGGATGGGAATGATTAGGTGGATGATGTGGATACTGAGGTGGTGGGTGATGAGGAAATTGATGCGGTGGTGGTACCTGAACCGGTGGAGCTTGAAAACCAAGGGGTCCTACTGGTCTAGAATTAGAAGTTTGCCCTTGGTTTTAGCTCCAAGAAAAGTTAGGATGGTTCCTCCACCCTGGATTATAAGTGTTTGAAAAAGGGTTGTTTTGTTGCTTTGGAGGGGCAACGTACTGAACCGATTCTAAGTTAAGTGGACACCTATCTACAGCGTGGGTACCACTACACAGATCACAAGAGAGAAAAGGACTTTGGACAGAAAACACAGAGTTAGGATTGGTGGAAGGATTATGTTAGGTGCTGAGCGACTCTACCTTCTTCATAAGATTGGCGATTTGAGAGGTCAAGGTAGACAGCGTGTCGAGCTCATAAATACCCATCGACTTCTTTGGCAATTGCCTTTTCGAGGACCATTGATAGTTGTTAGCAGCTATTTTGTCTAATAGCTCATAAGCTTCTTCCTCTGTTTTGCACATCAAGGCTCCACCCGCAGCAGCGTCCACTATGGTCCTATTTGGCTTGTAAGTCCATTGTAGAAGGTCTGGACTTGCAGCTATAAAGGTAAGCTGTCACGACCCAATTCCATTCTCTTTAACCGAAAATCACTAAAAATTTTTCACGTTTTACTGTTACCTTACCCGGTCGTGAACTAACTCACCACACACTGTTGGGCTGTGAGTCAATAATAAACACCACATCTCATTCATTCTCAGTTAAATAAAACGATGTCATACATTTGCATTTAATCTTGTACTTATACAAAAGCACGTTTTACTGACATCTACATCCCCCATAATTACAACTCAAAAGAATACTGTGCTTTTACATTGTTTAGATACAAAAAGAATCACTGTGTATATACCTCTAAGCGATGGAGATGCAGCGGAGTCCAAAATACCACGCCTCAGTCCTCACTGGGCTACTATGCATGCTCTGTAAGGGGGAAAATAGAGAGGGATGAGCAACCACACGCTCAGTAAGGTAATAATGCAAGCATGGTAGATAACTACTCTATCTACATGCTGATAGTGTTATGCATAAATCATTTATGGTAGGAGCATGAGGAAGTAAAACTATGCCATATGAGTATACATATATATCATATGTCAAAATCATGCACATTGGCATATCAAACATGGTAAAAAGAACATCATGTATAAATCATCTCATGCTCAATCTCATTTAAATTCATAAAAAGGGCAATTCATTAAGAAACCTCCTTTTTAAACCAACATCATAAATCTCTTTCTCAACACATAAATACCACCAAATCAATTCACAATCACAACCACATTTTCATTTCACAATTCACGCATGTGTATAAAAACTAGGTCACTATATCAAAAGTGCCTATGTGGACCACTACATCATAAATCATCCCAGACCACACGCATCCAGGTGTGCGGGGTATCAGGCTGGCACGAAGATGGATTATCCCTCGCCAGACTTTCTCATCACATAACCATCATGCGGTACATCGTACTCCATGCGATATACACGGTACATCGTACTCTGCAGACTGATATCGTGATTGGGGGTGCTATTCCTAGGTCTTACCTACCCCATACCAAGAGTTTTCCATATCCGTGAAGGAGAGCCTCCCCGCCGAACAGAGCCTCCCCGCCTAACAGAGCCTCCCTGCCTCCCCGGGCTTAAGGATGTTAGCTTAAGGATCCTTCCGTAAGAGAGCCTCCCCACCGAACAGAGCCTCCCCGCCTAACAGAGCCTCCCCGCCTCCCCGGGCTTAAGGATGTTGGCTTAAGGATGTAGGGCTTAAGGATCTTACCGTACCCATGTAGGAGAGCCTCCCTGCCTAACAGAGCCTCCCCGCCCCTCCAGGGCTTAAGGATGTTGGCTTAAGGATCCCACCGTAAAAGAGCCTCCCCACCGAATAGAGCCTCCCCGCCTAACAGAGCCTCCCCGCCTCTTAGGGCTTAAGGATGTTAGCTTAATGATTTAGGGCTTAAGGATCTTACCAACTTTCACAACCTTATACGTATCACAATGTGCAAACTTGTGCAAGCAAAGCTCTAGCATGACTCATGCATCCTCTCATAAAGAGACGCGTACGAGCATAGCTCTAGTACGGTTATACTCATAAGACAAACCACTCAAAAGCCACGTACGAGCAGAAGCTCCAGTACGATTTATAAACATCATCATAGTTTCCAAATCAAGGTGCGAGCTAAGCTCCAGCACGTTTCATACAAGTGAAAACATCAATACCCGGTGCGAGCTAGGCTCTAGCACGGTTTAATTCACATAAACATGATAGGCGGCTCATAAGCTTTTAAAACTATCTCAAAACATATTTGGCACTTCACATGTGCTACAAATATCAAACCACAATAGCCAACCTATTTATCAATTCGTTTGAAACCAAACACATGTTTTGTGAAAGCGTTCAAAACACTTGATTTATGCAATTATTAGCCTTACTATCCCTTTTTATACATCCATGTAAACCAAATCATCCAATATTCACAACTATTTTCGCATACCAAATAACCAATTTCTCAAACGTTCATGCATTTCATAAACACCCTATAATCCCGCAAATTACGAGCAACTACCTCTATATACTTACAAAATTCCATTACCTGGAATCGTGATGCGTGATTCCACTTCCTTAAAGCTGCTACTCGTACCACTCGATTCGTCTTCAACGAACTCTTCGGGACTGCACAAAATCGTATCCCGCATTATACTCGATCCATATAATATGACATCGTGCGTTCACTATAGTCAATTCGACCTATAGTTTACTATTAACGCTTATGAGGCCTCGTTTCATTACTTTATCCAAAACTCGAATCTATAGATTCTTTTAGGCCTATTAACTCATTCCAAATCGATATTAAATCGATATCAAGCTCATAGTGTTCATATTTCATTGATTTCCTCACTATGGCATTTGTCAAGCATTTACATGCTCATTTTCATAATTTCACTTAAACCCACATTATAACTCCACATAACCATTCCAAATCACCCACATTACTCATCTAACAACCTATCATAACCTATAAACCACCAACTCTCCAATTCATACTTTCTCACACTAGAGGCATTCCATTTTCTAGGTTACATTAGTTTCTAACACAACCTAGGTGTTTCCATCCATACATACTCATGCCAAACAACTCCAAAATCAATTAAATGGACAATGTACTTGGATTGGAGTGTTAGAATCTTACCAAATATGATTTTTCTTCTTGCTCCAAATGTCAATGCCCTTATCTCCTTCAATACCCACAATGGGATTTTAGGTTCCAACTATGTTGTTCTCTTCCTCAAGATGAACAACTTAATGTCTAATGGTCTCCCCTCAATTCTTGCTAGAAATGGTTAATTTTAGAGAGAGAAAGTTAGGTTTTTGGGTTAGAAATGGAAGATTAGTGTTTTTCCTGAAATTTTCAGATTTTCAGCCCTCCTTATATAGAAATAGCTTGAGGAGATCGATCTGGTCCAAGAGGAGATCTATCTGGTCCCCTTAAATCTCTCATTTTCATGAAATTTTAAGCATGAGATCGATCTGTCGAAGCATGAGATCGATCTGGTCCCAAACAGAGAGCTAAGGAGATCGATCTGGGTGCTTGAGGATCGATCTTTTCATTACAGAATGCTTAGGAGATCGATCTGGCATCACTGGAGATCGATCTGCTCTATTTCATTGCCCAAATAAGAGCATTTTGGCTCTTCCAGATCGATCTCTCATCTTATGAGATCGATCTGGCCTTCATGTTTTCCAGATTTCCTGCAGTTTCCTTACTGCAACTCATACTAACACATCCTTGATCTATTGCCATGGCCATTTTCTCATCCATCCACCTTTATAACTTGAAAATGGCATCCATTCATACCTTATGCACATTGAAACTTATGTGCATTCATTGTATGTCTAAAGGTATGCTACATAAAACCAAATGGAAATATTTATATTCATGCAACTTCCTTCCATTTACCATACCACCCATTTTGAGTTTCAATCACATCCATCACTTATAAGGACTCATTTCTTCATATTCAAACTCAATGGAACTTGTATGTACGCTACAAATCATATTACACATACATACATTGAATCCATGGACTTACATCGATCATACTTTACATTACAAGTCCATTCATATTCATTACACATTACAACTTTACATATACAGGGTCTCACATTCTCTCCTCCTTCAAGGAATTTGGTCCTCCAAATTAGAACCAAGTCACTCTTCAAAAAGTTGGGGGTACTTCTCTTGTATCAAGTTCTCCAATTCCCATGTGGCCTCTTCCGCCGTGTGATGTTGCCAAAGAACTTTCACCAAGGGAATTGTCTTATTTCGCAACACTTTCTCTTTTCTGTCCAATATCCGAATCGGCTTCTCAACATACGTCATACTCTCATGGAGCTCCAATGGCTCATATCTTATCACGTGTGTCGGGTCCGGGTGATACTTCCGAAGCATCGAGACGTGGAAGACGTTGTGGACATTTGCCAAGTCCGGTGGCAATGCCAACCTATACGCCTTATCTCCCACTCTCTCCAAAATCTCGAAGGGTCTGATATATCTAGGGCTCAGCTTGCCCTTCTTACCAAATCTCATAATACCCTTCGATGGTGATACCCTCAGAAACACCGACTCACCCTCATCAAACTCTAGTGGTCTTCGTCTCTTGTCAGCATAACTCTTTTGTCAGGTCTGAGCTGTCCGTAATCTCTCACATATCAACTGGACGTCCTCAGATGCCTGCTACACTAAGTCCGGAGCAAAAAATTTGTCTGTCACCAACCTCTTCCCATCCAATGGGGGAACGACATCTACGTCCATACAATGCCTAATAGGGTGCCATCCCGATACTCACATGATAGCTATTATTATAAGCAAACTCGGCTAACTGCAGGTGGTCATCCCAGGAGCCTCTAAAATCCAGCACACACGCTCTCAACATATCCTCGAGGGTCTGTATAGTCCTCTCTGACTACCCATCTGTCTGAGGATGAAAAGCGGTGCTAAAACTCAGTCGGGTCCCCAGCGCTTCCTGAAAATGTTCCCAAAAATGGGAAGTGAAGCGGGCATCCCTATCAGAAACAACGCTCACTGGTACACCATGTAGCCGTACTATCTCTCGAATATACAGGTTCGCCAACTGACTCAGTGTATCGGTAGCTCTTATAGACAAGAAATGGGTGGACTTAGTCAACCGGTCCAAAATAACCCCTATGGCATCATGACCTCTGCGGGTCCTCCAACCCCATCACAAAATCCATGGTGACATGCTCCCACTTCCATGTCGGTATCGGTAGAGGCTGCAATAATCCTGCAGGCTTCTGATGCTCTACCTTCACTTGCTGACAAACGAGACACTTAGCGACATATTCAGCAATGTCTCTCTTCATTCCAGACCACCAATAAACCTTCCGAAGGTTTTGATACATCTTGGTACTTCCCGGATGTATCGTATACTTCGATGAGTGAGCCTCTGATAAAATCGTTCTCTTGATCTCAAGATCCCTGGGAACACATACTCTGCCTCTGAACCTCAATAACCCATCAGCACTCTGCTCAAAATCAATACCCACACCTGTCTATATCTACCTCAGCCAAACGATGCATCGTCGATCGCTCTGCTTGGCTCGTCGAATACGGCGAATCAACTCTGGCTCTAGTCTCAAACTAGCCATGATCTCAAGTCTCTCTGATCCAGGTGGGGTTACATCCAAACTGAGGTTTGCAAAGTGTTCTAACAATTCATGTTCCCGTACCATCATATAAGACACCAACCCAAGGTTCTTTCTACTCAAAGCATCGACAACTACATTTGCCTTACCCGTGTGGTACATGATTTCACAATCATAGTCCTTCAGGAATTCGAGCCATCTCCTCTGTCTCATATTCAGCTCTTTCTGTGAGAACAGGTACTTAAGGCTCTTATGATCTGTGAACACCTGAAATTTCTCACCATAGAGATAGTTGCGCCATATTTTCAAAGCAAATACTACAGCTGCCGACTCCAAATCATGTGTCGGGTAGTTCCTCTCATGATCTTTCAACTGTCTTGATCCATAGGCAACTACCTTCCCATCCTGCATAAGCACACAGCCCAGTCCCTGGTGTGATGCATCCGTATACACCGAGAATCCTCTTGAGCTGGTAGGGATGGTGAGAACGGGAGCAGTGGTCAACCGACACTTAAGCTCCTCAAAACTCCTTTCACATGCCTCATCCCATACAAACTTAACATCTTTTCGCGTGAGGCGTGTCAATAGAGCAGCTAGTCTGGAGAAACCCTCTACAAATCTCCGATAGTATCCTGCCAATCCCAGGAAACTTCTGATCTCAGTTACTGTCTTGGGCTATTCCCACTGTACAATTGCCTCTATCTTGGATGGATCCACCGATACCCCATCCTTTGACACAACATGCCCCAAAAATGAGATCTGTTCCAACCAAAAGTTATACTTGCTGAGTTTGGCATACAATTCTATCTCTCGGAGGGTCTGCAGAACTATCCTCAAGTGCTCCTCATGATCTTCCCTGGACTTGAAATACACCAAAATGTCATCAATGAACACTATTACAAACTTATCCAGGTATGGCTTGAATATATCATTCATCAATGCCATAAAAGCTGCGTGAGCATTCGTCAATCCGAATGGCATCACCAAAAACTCGTAGTGGCCATAACGGGTACGAAATGCTGTCTTGGATACATCTCCACTCTTGATCCTCAACTGATGATACCCTGACCGCAGATCTATCTTAGAAAATACTTCGGCTTCCTGGAGCTGATCCAACAAATCATCGATTCTTGGAAGGGGGTACTTGTTCTTAATGGTGGCCTTATTCAACAACCGGTAGTCTATATACAGTCAGAGGCTTCCGTCCTTCTTCCTTACAAATAGAACCGGTGCTCCCCAAGGTGAGACACTCGGTCTAATAAACCCCTTCTCCAGCAACTCTTGCAGCTGTTTCTTCAGTTCTTCTAATTCTATCGGAGCCATTCTATAGGGTGGTTTCGATATCGGCTCTATACCAGGCACTAGCTCAATGCAAAATTCCATTTCCCTTTCAGGTGGTAGTCCTGGTAATTCATCCGGAAAGACATCAGGGTAATCCATAATTACGGCTATGTCCCTCAATTCCGGGTGTGCCTCATCTATATCAACCACGTATGCAATGAACCCTTCACATTATCCTCTCCATCGTTAGTAACATAAACCATCACTCCACATTCAACATTTATCATAAGCAATAATTTATCTCTTAAGCAATATGCATTTAAAATCATACTCCTTTATTTACAACAAACATACTATTTTCATATAATTTCTTTTCATCAAAATTTACAATAAGATTGTCTAATCCTGAAAACATCAATGTTTTGGCATGACAATCCATCACAACACGATTGGTAGCCAACTAATCTGTTCCCAAAATTACATCAAAATCATTCATATTCAATAAAATCAGATTGGCTATCATTGCATTCCCCTCTATCTTTAACTTACAATCTCTACATACATGCTCAGTCAATTGACTATCATTCATGGGTGTGGAAATCATCAACATTTTATCCAACAATGTTGGTGTCACATGCTTCAATAATTTATGTGCAAAGGAAGGTGATATGAAAGAATGCATGGCACCAGGATCAAATAATACCAATGCTTCTAAATCAAAGATTCGGATGGTACCTTTAATCACATCCGTTGATGCGTCTGCAGTGTCCTGGTCCAGCGCGTGCACCCTTCCTCTGCTCACACCCACAGCCTGTTTCCCTTTTTCCTCAGCTGTAGCCCTCCTCCTCAGGGCTGCTGTCTCAACTGGAGCTCCCTCAGGCTCCTTGCCCTTCTGTGGGGCAATCTCCATCTTCTCGGGACAATGCTTAGCCATATGTCCTGGTCTCTCGCATCTAAAACACACCATAGGGGTCATCAGACAAGGCCTATTCCCATGAAATCTCCCACATCTCCTACACTGATCAGTAGTAGGTTGTGGTCCTCCAATAGTTATATCCCTCGGTGCAGTCAAGGCTGGGTATACGGGAGGTCTAGCAGCTCTCTCCTGCACTTCCTCGATCTTAGGTCTCTTCTCAAAATACCTTGGGCCTCCTTTCCTGGCCACTCTATCCCTCCCAGATCTCTTCCGGTCTCTGTCCTTTCTAACACTGATTCTCCCAAGTTCGAAGGCATTTCGCTCAAAGTCTTGCTCACATAACTGAGCCTTATGTACAGCCTCCTCATAAGTCACAATGTCGAAGGGAGCTAGCTTAGTCCGGATGGCCAATCTCAATCCATCCATGAACTTCTATATCTTTCGGGTCTCACTACCCATCGTGTCAGGGTCATATCTCCCCAATGACATAAACTTGGACTCATACTCGTCCACAGTATGGTTCCCCTGAACCAAATTCATAAATTCCATCCGTAATTTCCTCTGTGCGGTAGCTGGAATATACTATCTTCTGAAGGCCTCCAAGAATATCTCCCATGAAATCTCGGAGTGTCTAGCCCTCAAAATAGCTTCGGTGGATCTCCACCAGTGCTCTGCCTCGCTTTTCAACATAAACACGGCAAATGCAACCTTCTCAGCTGAAGTGCATCGGAAAAACCTATATAGTTTCTCCATCTCATACACCCAATCCTCCGTAACCACTGGGTCCTTCACCCCTCTAAACACTGGGGGTTTCAGCGCTTGAAACTCTCGCAACCTGCTCAAGTCGCAGTCATAACCCAAATCACTACCGCTCTGCTGTGGAGCGATAGGAGAATCTGTATCTTGGGCTGGAGGTGGTGTAACTGTAGCTGTCTCAGCAGTATGAGGTCTCTCCACCTCTGCAGCTGCCTGTTCAGTTGTAGGCTGTGCTGCGGGACCTTGTCTATCACCGACGCCCAAGGCCTGCGTGACTATCTCCACCAAATTCTCAATACTCCGCTCTAACCTAGCAAAGCGAGCCTCAGTATCCTCTGCTCTCTCAGCAGGGTTCTGTGGAGCCTGCTCAGTCTGTGGCTCCGCACGGCTCTCAGGCTTACCTCTACGGCCTTTAGCACGTGCTCTCGCCCCTCTACCTTTGCGTGTAACTGGCATAGTGCCTAACTTGCTGTATTATAATAATTCATTAAGCTCAATCCATCACGGTATACACAGTTATATCTAAACAAAAGCACAGTACCATAGGGATGTACTTTCCTACATTTTATTAATGACTCACATCAGGCCAACACAGCTCTGATACCAATCTCTGTCACGACCCAATTCCATTCTCTTTAACTGAAAATCACTAAAAAATTTTTGCGTTTTACTGTTACCTTACCCGGTCGTGAACTAACTCACCACACACTGTTGGACTGTGAGTCAATAATAAACACCACATCTCATTCATTCTCAGTTAAATAAAACGATGTCATACATTTGCATTTAATCTTGTACTTATACAAAAGCACGTTTTACTGACATCTACATCCCCCATAATTACAACTCAAAAGAATACTGTGCTTTTCATTGTTTAGATACAAAAAGAATACTGTGTATATACCTCTAAGCGATGGAGATGCAGCGGAGTCCAAAATACCACGCCTCAATCCTCACTGGGCTACTATGCACGCTCTGTAAGGGGGGAAAATAGAGAGGGATGAGCAACCACACGCTCAGTAAGGCAATAATGCAAGCATGGTAGATAACTACTCTATCTACATGCTGATAGTGTTATGCATAAATCATTTATGGTAGGAGCATGAGGAAGTAAAACTATGCCATATGAGTATACATATATATCATGTGTCAAAATCATGTACATTGGCATATCAAACATGGTAAAAAGAACATCATGTATAAATCATCTCATGCTCAATCTCATTTAAATTCATAAAAAGGGCAATTCATTAAGAAACCTCCTTTTTAAACAAACATCATAAACCTCTTTCTCAACACATAAATACCACCAAATCAATTCACAATCACAACCACATTTTCATTTCACAATTCACGCATGTGTATAAAAACTAGGTCACTATATCAAAAGTGCCTATGTGGACCACTACATCATAAATCATCCCAGACCACACGCATCCAGGTGTGCGGGGTATCAGGCTGGCACGAAGATGGATTATCCCTCGCCAGACTTTCTCATCACATAACCATCATGCGGTACATCGTACTCCATGCGATATACATGGTACAGCGTACTCCGCAGACTCATATCATGATTGGGGGTGCCATTCCTAGGTCTTACCTACCCCATACCAAGAGTTTTCCATATCCGTGAAGGAGAGCCTCCCCGCCGAACAGAGCCTCCCCGCCTAACAGAGCCTCCCTGCCTCCTCGGGCTTAAGGATGTTAGCTTAAGGATGTAGGGCTTAAGGATCCTTCCGTAAGAGAGCCTCCCCACCGAACAGAGCCTCCCCGCCTCCTCGGGCTTAAGGATGTTGGCTTAAGGATGTAGGGCTTAAGGATCTTACCGTACCCATGTAGGAGAGCCTCCCTGCCTAACAGAGCCTCCCCGCCCCTCCAGGGCTTAAGGATGTTGGCTTAAGGATCCCATCGTAAGAGAGCCTCCCCACCGAACAGAGCCTCCCCGCCTAACAGAGCCTCCCCGCCTCTTCGGGCTTAAGGATGTTAGCTTAAGGATGTAGGGCTTAAGGATCTTACCAACTTTCACAACCTTATACGTATCACAATGTGCAAACTTGTACGAGCAAAGCTCTAGCATGACTCATGCATCCTCTCATAAAGAGATGCGTACGAGCATAGCTCTAGTACGGTTATACTCATAAGACAAACCACTCAAAAGCCACGTACGAGCAGAAGCTCCAGTACGGTTTATAAACATCATCATAGTTTCCAAATCAAGGTGCGAGCTAAGCTCGAGCATGTTTCACACAAGTGAAAACATCAATACCCGGTGCGAGCTAGGCTCTAGCACGGTTTAATTCACATAAACATGATAGGTGGCTCATAAGCTTTTAAAACTATCTCAAAAATATTTGGCACTTCACATGTGCTACAAATATCAAACCACAATAGCCAACCTATTTATCAATTCGTTTGAAACCAAACACATGTTTTGTGAAAGCGTTCAAAACACTTGATTTATGCAATTATTAGCCTTTCTATCCCTTTTTATACATCCATGTAAACCAAATCATCCAATATTCACAACTATTTTCGCATACCAAACAAACAATTTCTCAAACGTTCATGCATTTCATAAACACCCTATAATCCCGTAAATTACGAGCAGCTACCTATATATACTTACAGAATTCCCTTACCTGGAATCGCTATGCGTGATTCCACTTCCTTAAAGCTGCTACTCGTACCACTCGATTTGTCTTCAACGAACTCTTCGGGACTGCACAAAATCGTATCCCGCATTATACTCGATCCATATAATATGACATCGTGCGTTCACTATAGTCAATTCGACCTATAGTTTTCTATTAACGCTTATGAGGCCTCGTTTCATTACTTTATCCAAAACTCGAATCTATAGATTCTTTTAGGCCTATTAACTCATTCCAAATCGATATTAAATCGATATCAAGCTCATAGTGTTCATATTTCATTGATTTCCTCACTATGGCATTTGTCAAGCATTTACATGCTCATTTTCATAATTTCACTTAAACCCACATTATAACTCCACATAACCATTCCAAATCACCCACATTACTCATCTAACAACTTATCATAACCTATAAACCACCAACTCCCCAATTCATACTTTCTCACACTAGAGGCATTCCATTTTCTAGGTTACATTAGTTTCTAACACAACCTAGGTGTTTCCATCCATACATACTCATGCCAAACAACTCCAAAATCAATTAAATGGACAATGTACTTGGATTGGAGTGTAGAATCTTACCAAATATGATTTTTCTTCTTGCTCCAAATGTCAATGCCCTTATCTCCTTCAATACCCACAATGGGATTTTGGGTTCCAACTATGTTGTTCTCTTCCTCAAGATGAACAACTTAATGTCTAATGGTCTCCCCTCAATTATTGCTGGAAATAGCTGATTTTAGAGAGAGAAAGTTAGGTTTTTGGGTTAGAAATGGAAGATTGGTGTTTTTCCCAAAATTTTCAGATTTTCAGCCCTCCTTATATAGAAATAGCTTGAGGAGATCAATCTGGTCCAAGAGGAGATCGATCTGGTCCCCTTAAATCTCTCATTTTCATGAAATTTTAAGCATGAGATCGATATGTCGAAGCATGAGATCGATCTGGTCCCAAACAGAGAGCTAAGGAGATCGATCTGGGTGCTTGAGGATCGATCTTTTCAGTACAGAATGCTTAGGAGATCGATCTGGCACCACTGGAGATCGATCTGCTCTATTTCATTGCCCAAATAAGAGCATTTTGGCTCTTCCAGATCGATCTCTCATCTTATGAGATCGATCTGGCCTTCATGTTTTCCAGATTTCCTACAGTTTCCTTGCTGCAACTCATACTAACACATCCTTGATCTATTGCCATGGCCATTTTCTCATCCATCCACCTTTATAACTTGAAAATGGCATCCATTCATACCTTATGCACATTGAAACTTGTGTGCATTCATTGTATGTCTAAAGGTATGCTACATAAAACCAAATGGAAGCATTTATATTCATGCAACTTCCTTCCATTTACCACACCACCCATTTTGAGTTTCAATCACATCCATCACTTATAAGGACTCATTTCTTCATATTCAAACTCAATGGAACTTGTATGTACGTTACAAATCATATTACACATACATACATTGAATCCATGGACTTACATCGATCATACTTTACATTACTAGTCCATTCACATTCATTACACATTATAACTTTACATATACGGGGTCTCACATAAGCCATGGTGAGGGCACTTCCTAAGAAGCTCCTTATATCGTTCCCATGCTTCGTAAAGAGATTCAGAGTTGTACTAGGCAAAGGAAGATATATCACTATGGAGTTTGGCCATTTTAGAGGGTGGGAAAAACTTGGCTAGAAATTGGTGAGCTAACTCGTCCATGTAGAAATGGATCCTGGAGGCAGGAAGGTTAACTAGTGTCTCGCCATATCCCTAAGTGAGAAGGGGAATAATCTAAGCCTAAGCGCATCATCAGATAATCCATTGTGTTTGAACGTGTTGCACAAGTCCAGGAATTGCCCAAGGTGAGCATATGGGTCATCGTGCGAAAGCCCACTGAATTGTAAAGAGGTTTGGACATCTGGAGGATGGAAGGCTTAATTTCAAAATTATTAGCAGGGATAACTGGTGGCCTAATGTCTGTATAATATCCTTCAATCGTCGGCGCCGCATAATCTCCAATGGTCCTACTTTCCCTATTTTCTGCCATCGTGTTTTGCAGCGGATCTATAAATTTCCTAGAGTACTTTTGAATTTTCCTAAGAGTTCGTTCAATTTCAGGATCTAGAGGAAAGCAATCAAAACTCCTGGCTCTATGCATGCAAACATCAAAAAGTCCTTATAAAATTTTTTAAGTCTTTTAAGTCTTTTAATTTTTTTTTCATTATGAGAAAATTAACTAAACTAAACTAAGGATCTAAATATTTACAACCTAAATATTTACAAGCTAGAATTACACCTAAGCATAATTTCCCCGATATTAATTAACGACTAATTAAAACTTCCCTGGCAACGACGCCAAAAACTTGATGCGCCCTAAAGGTATTGTCCTCAAGTGCACGGGTCGTACAAGTAATAATGGGATTTGAGTCCTAGATTATCATCCCACAGAGAAGTTGACTAGCCTAATTAACTACCGATTAATCTTACCCTAAGTATATCCTAGCAAATTATGAAGTTTAATGTGTGATCTACAAAGCTAATGGTACTGAAAATAATAAAACTATAAAATAAAGAAAATAAAACTGAGCTAAGATTTACTTACCAAGCTCCACACAATTAAAAGCAAATACCTACGAAAATAATTAAAACAGCTAAAATTAATTAACGCAAAAAAAAGCAAAAAATGAAAATAAAGAACAAGATTAATTAAACTAAAATTTAAACAAACTTAAAATAAAAATGCATGTAATTAAAAATTGCAAATTAAATTAACCTAAAATTTAATAAAGATAAAGACTAAATTAAAAATGCATGAATCAAATTCTAAGTGCAACTAAACTAAAATAAAGTCCTAAAACTTAATATAAAATTAACTACTAACTAAAATTTAAAACTGAAAATTAAATTGACATGCAAAGAAATAAAGCTAACCTACCATTAATTAGTTAAATTACCTAAATAACAACTAACAAGTATTAATCAATTTAATTCATTAAAGTAAAAGCATGAAATAACAACTTAATTGGCCAAACAAGGCTTTAACCGAATTTGGAAACCAAGAGAGTGGTCCCGATTTGTCACTGTTCATTGTCTTTCCTAATTCATGTTTATTTCTAGGCTTTCACGGTTTCGGCCACTAGCTGTGTACATTTTTGCATGTTTATCTGGTGCAAACTGCACCCTGCAGCTCTTGTTCGTGGCTTCTGCTCCAAGTACTGCTACTGCACCTCTCGTGCCTCGGCTGGTGGTAGTATACCTGCAGTCGGCGTGATCAACAACACTAATGCCAATGTATTACCAGCCTGGTACCTGCTATGCTGATCTCCTTCATGCTCTACAAGATCCTTTTAGATGACAGCTTACAACTGTAAAGGCTTCCTCGTCATCTTGCCTATTCCTAGTACCGAGAGCTTTTATAATCTAGCAACCTATACCCGAGCAGGATATTCCTCAAGGTTTGCAGCTGCTGAGATTAATCCAACTACTCCTCTTGCACTTGCCTTGCTCATCTCAGAATCCCACAATCGCTGCATAATCTAAGCATTACATACAAGCTAAAATAATTATTCACAAGTATCAGCATCCAATTGTATCATAGTTAAGGAAATAAATGGAAGAAAACTGTAGCAGAAAACGATGAAGAGCATACAAGGTTGTTGCTACTAATACTAACTTACCATTCCAGCAAAATAACCAACTAAACAGTACACTACCAACTTAACAAAGCCGAATAGAGCAATAATAACAATGCCTCTAAATGCACCTATTAAAATCAACTTTTATCAAACATGAATTAGCTGACAAATCTAGTGGGATTAATGAAGACTTTTTAACATAAAATGCAGTAATTGCTTCCAACAACAAACCTCATCAACATGCAGTAAAACAATGCAAGCCAAAGTGAAATGCACTAAACAAAACAACCCGATTCAGGATAGGCAGACCAATAGAATTGTAATAAGGAAAAGAAAGAACAAGAAAGCATAGCCAAACAAAAGATTAAAACCGGGAGGAAATATATAAAACAGAAAAGAAAACAACTGCTGAAATTACACACTCAAACCCATAGCTTCATCAACGTAAAAAAACATCATCATCGGCTTACTCTATTCAAGCTCTTTAATGCCATGGTTCCATATTGCTTAAATGTGAAATAATGCCTAGCATTTGCCCACATTGAAGCACCAAAACCAAATAGCATAGATGAAGAAAGAAGTAAGGAACAGAATACACAAAGAAAACAACCCGAGAGCAACTAAAGATGTTGGTTTTTTGAAATAAAACAAATAAAACATAAGCAATGATTATAGGAAAAATTGAGACATACACTAGGAAGATAAGCTATGTAAATAAAATTGACAAAATAAAGAACTGATGGTTACCAAACCGAGAGCATGAAATGAAAGTGATTTTCCATTGAAATAAAATTTATCAAAGACTCATGAAGAACATCAACAATGAAATGAATAGTAAAACATTAAGAAAATGACTAACGGGAAAAGAAAAACTGTGAGATCTGAGAATTTTAGATATATTTTAATTATGTAAAATGAACTTGAAGTGTAATTTATTGAGCTGAGTGAAATGTATAAGTAATGAATGAGAAATAATCAAAGTAGTGAATTGTGGAAATTACATTTGGAGATTTATATATTAAAGTGTGAAACTATGGGGCCAGATCGATCTTGGAGAAGAGAGGATCGATATGGTAAGTTAAAAATGACAAGGAAGGAGGAAATTAAGTGAGCAGATCGATCTCCAATGGAACAGGATCGATCTCCTTATGATTCTGTATTGAAGAGATCGATCTCATGAGGAAGGAATCGATCTCAAAATGTTTCTATTTGGGAGAAGATTGATCTCCTCAAGGAGCAGATAGATCTCATGAAGCATTCTGTAAACTAGAGATCGATCTCATAAATGGAGCAGATCGATCTCCTGAAGCCATTAAGAGATCGATCTTACCCCACGGCAGATCGATCTCCTAGGCATAAAATTATCCCAAATCGTCCCCAAATTTAAATGCCGGTCGATCTCATCAAGAGCCAGATCGATCTCCTACCCTTCATCTATAAAAGAACCCCCGTGTTTTCCTGCATTTCATCTTTTCTTTCTCTTCCAAACCTCCATTTCAAACGAGCCCTAGCTTTCTCTCTCTTCCAAATCGCCCATTTTCATCCAAATCAAGAGTTGTGGTAAGAAGGAAAGTTGTTCCTCATCCAAAGGAGAGCAACATACTTGGAAATCGAAAGACGAATCAAATCGAGGTGTGAATTGAGCACTCCACAAGTTTAGGTAATCTCTAAACTTCAATCCTTGATTTTGAAGTAATCTTTGGTGATTGTGAGCATGGGCATTGTGATGAAATAGTTGAGAAATGATTAGGGATTGATGAAACTATGATTTTGTTGGAGTAGGGATGTTATTATGCAATTACGGTAATTTTGGGAATTATGGCTATAAATTAGAATTGAGACAATGTGGTGAATTTAGCGTGGAATATAGTACGAGAAATGTAGAATTTTGAGATGTAGTGGGTGAGATTATGAGTTGTGATAGAATTGTTAAGATTTAAGCTAATTGAGGTGTTAATGAGAAAATGAGCAAATGTGTGCTCAATAATGCGATTGAGTTGGGTTATTGATGTTTTTAACATCGTTTGGACAGCTCGGGAGTTCTAGAGTGGAATACGAGGCTAGTTCGTGATACGGGGGAAGGATTGCACTATACCAAGTGTAAAGAGGTAAGGAAAAACTAAACCATTTGTGTATGTGTTTTGATGAACTGTTATAGCATAAACCATGATTTGAGAATACAACCATGTTTGCTGTTGTGCTGTGATATGATTGCACATGATTTTTATAGTCGGTTAGAGCCCATTGTTTTATGAGTTTATAAGCTAAGTGTGAAATTGCTTTATAAACTGTTGAGTTTGCGTGAAAAGTTACTTGGGTTCTACGTTAAGGCAATGTTGAGATTTGAGAAAATGTGTGCGTGTTTCACCAGTTGGAACTCGGTTTTAATATGTTTTGTGCTGAGTACACACACGTTTTAAATGAGTTTTATGAGAGAAAACCATTATGAGTTCTATGTGAAGGCAGAACGTTTTATAAGATAATGGTTAATGATTGAGACTTAGGTGTGTCATGTTGAACACACATCGGGCCTTGCTTGATAGCATGTAAGATCGATATAGTGGGACACCTAGGAACCGACCCAGGGACCACGAGCATTGCTCTGGTAGCATGTAAGTCTAACATTCCTCTGTTCTGGTAACGAGAGATGCCTTCGTTTTGGTAACGTGAGATGACTCTCGTTTTGGTAACGCTGGGTGGCTTTGCTTTGGTAGCATGTAAGTTCGGGCCTTGTTCTGGTAACATGTAAATCCGATTATTCCTCTACTTTGGTAGCGTTGGGAGGCCTTGCTTTGGTAGCATGTAAGACCGATATAGTGGGCCGTGTGGGAACCGACCCAGGGACCACGTGATAGTGTGCATGAGGCGAGGAATTGCTCTGGTAGCATGTAAGGCCGGGCCTTGTTCTGGTAACATATAAGTCTAATATACCATGCATATGACCATATTTTCGACGTTTCCTCTTACGAGGATGCCTGGGATGTGTACCCAGAGGAGATTATATAATTGATGTGCCATGACGAGTTTTATATGAGTTTTATTGCCTAGTCTCGTTTACACATGAGTTGTGTTTTGTGACTTTGTCACGTGCTATTTACTGAGGTGATTTTATCACATATTTTGAGAAAAGCCATTATCATATATATTTACACATGCTTGTGAATGCTCTAGATTGAGCCTTTTTACCTTCATGTTTTCACATGATTTATGAGGTATGAGATGATATGATGTTTTGAGAACTTTCATGCTATGTTTTCAAATGAGTATACTGAGTTTCATATACAAAGACATATTTGTGATGTGTGATATGGTTTATATAACTGAGTCCCCTTACCCCCCTTACTGAGCGATTTAGAAGCTCACCCTATTTTTTCCCCCTCCAGATTTCTTCAAGTGAAGTGAGTTCCCTGTGACGTACGAATTTGAGGCTAGTGGAGGACTTGAGCTCCAAGCCATATTTTCTGTATTGAGGTAGATATTTTATATCCATGTATCCAGACTAGCGTTATATTTACAGACACTTGTTATACAATGATGTATGGGTTGTATTAGGATTAATTAACTCGAAATTAAGTAATGTATATGATGTGATATATATTAATTTATGATGAGATCCTGAGACATGATAAGTATGATGATGTATGACTCTGTACAGGAATGCACCCTTAATTGTGATTTGATGTGTAAAAAGTTTTAAATTTGCCCTATTTTCTATGTTTTCGGGGCGTTACAGAGTTTTCTTGGTATCAGAGCTTAGGATGTTCACTACTGTCAGTGTCAGTTAAGTGAATTAGAATACATCCCAAGTGTCTGTAATTGTCTAGTCATGTATTGAAAATTGAGGATTGAGATTTCAATCTATTTTGTTATGTACACACAGGAGACGAGTTAAGATAGAGAATGAGTAAACGACGAGGTCGTTCGAGGAGGCAGGCAGAGTCCCTTCCGCCACCTGCCCCACAACCAGAGAGTCCTAACTCTCGATTTAATCGGATTGAAACCGATGTAAGGCAGAGATTTGAGCAAATGGTTGCGCTATTCAAGCAACATTTTGGAGTTCATGCCTCGGGTACTACTCTTACACCACTACAAGGACCTCCCATACCCCCAGTACAGATAGACCCAGTGCCTCCCGTCACTCAGGCTGATGATAGAAGTATAGTCCGACTGGAGGACTTTTTAAAAATGAATCCACCCGCATTTAGGGGAAAGAAGGATCCTACAGAGGCTGAGGAGTGCCTAACGGAATTGAGAGTTATATTTGATTATCTGGGGTGCACCAATGCTGAGAGAGTCAGTATGAGTGCTTATATGTTGAAAGGGAGAGCTCGAGATTGGTGGGGTACTACCCAGGGTATTCTGATGTCCCACCAGGATATGATTAGTTGGGAAGAGTTCCAGAAAGACTTCAGAGCCCAATACGTACCACGAGTTGCCCAGAGAAGGAGGCAAGCAGAGTTTTTGAGTTTGGTACAGGGCGACAAGTCTGTGGATGATTACCAGAGCGGATTTACTGCTCTGATGAGATATGACCCAGAAACCTTCAAGAATAAAGAGCTCCATACCGAGAGATTTGTGTATGGATTGAAGCCTATCATCATAGATCGATTGATTGGGTTGTGTATTACTAAGTT
Organism: Firmiana major; assembly: GCA_033439115.1. NCBI lineage: Eukaryota > Viridiplantae > Streptophyta > Magnoliopsida > Malvales > Malvaceae > Firmiana > Firmiana major. The sequence goes on from CM065905.1 coordinate 50,594,037, forward strand.
TGGAGATGCTCTAAGACGAGCATAAGAGATTGAGAGGGGAATTGAAATTGTACAATCTCAGAGTGAGTTCGGAGCAGTGACTAGGGACAAAGGCAAGAGGCCAGCGATGTCCCAAGCAGATGTTCGGAGAGGTTCCTTCTGGAGAGGAAGGATTAAGGTATAGAATGACAGATTGGAGAGACCTAGAGCTTATCCTATTATCAAGGAGACCCCTCGATATGGCAGGCCTGAGATAAGGGTTTGTAAAGACTGTGGCCAATCGCATGAGGGAAGTTGTACAGGGATGATCCGTGGGTATTTTAGATGTGGTGACATGGGTCACAGAGTGAAGGACTGTCCTCAACCTCAGATACCACATGCTCCAGAGCCTACTAGACAGCAGCCTCAGAGAGTGAATCCCCGGAGACAGGCCACTGCTGCAGAGAAAGGGAAAAAGCCTGTTACACAGGGATGTGTGTTTGCCCTGGATATGGAAACTGCGGACACTTCTGCAGAAACTATAAGAGGTACACTATCTGTCTATAATCATAAGGCTCATGTGTTGATTGATCCAGGATCCACGCATTCGTTTATTTCTAAGCATTTTGCATGTAGATTAAATTTGAAGGTTAAACCTCTAGAGTATATACTACATGTAAATACCCCTATGCGTGAATCCTAGAGAACTGAGTTAATCTGTAGAGGATGTGAAATAAAGGTGGGAGATAGAGTAATGTTAGCATATTTAATAATGTTAAATATACATGGGTTTGATGTAATTTTGGGAATGGATTGGCTAGCAACCAATCGAGTGAGTTTAGACTGCTACACTAAGATTGTAACTTTCTCCCTACCTGAACCTTACAGTGTACGGTTGAGATATTAAGGAAATGAATATGCAAAATTCTAGTAAGTAATTTGAAATTTTAATATTATTCTTGAGAGTATTAAATATGATTGTTCATGTGAAGGTTATGAAACACTCATCTCAGATGATGAGCGGGAACATCCGAGGATGGAGGGTATATCTGTGGTGTGTGAATTTTCGGATGTTTTCCCAGATGAGTTGCCAGGTTTGCCACCAGAGAGAGCTGAAGTTTACCATTGATTTGGAACCGGATACTCAGCCTATCTCTAGACCTCAATATAGGATGGTACTAGTGGAACTTGAGGAATTGAAGAAACAACTACAGGAGTTATTGGATCAAGAGTTTATTAGACCCAGTGTTTCACGGTGGGGAGCACCAGTCTTATTTGTTAAGAAGAAGGATGGTGGTCTCAGATTATGCGTAGACTACCGATTATTAAATAAAGCCACGGTGAAGAATAAATACCCATTGCCCAGGATTGATGATCTACTTGATCAGCTGATAGGGGCCTCAGTCTTTTCTAAGATTGATTTAAGATCGGGCTACCACCAGTTGAGGATTAAAGAAGAAGATATTCTGAAGACGGCCTTCAGGACAAGGTATAGCCATTATGAATTTCTAGTAATGTCCTTTAGACTGACGAACGCCCCTGCAACATTTATGAGATTAATGAACAAGGTGTTCAAAGACTATCTAGATAAGTTTGTGATAGTCTTTATTGATGATATCCTGGTGTACTCTTGGTCATATGAGGATCACGCACATCATTTGTGGTTAGTACTTCAGATACTTCGAGATAAGCAATTATATGGAAAGCTTAATAAGTGTGAGTTTTGGCTGGATCAAATAGCTTTCCTTGGTCATATAGTCTCAAAAGAAGGAGTATCAGTGGATCCAAGTAAAGTAGAGGCTGTGCTTAACTGGGAAAGATCGAGGACAGTTACAGAAGTATGAAGCTTCCTTGGTTTGGCAGCATATTACAGAAGATTTATGGAAGGATTTTCCAGGATTGTCGCTCCCTTGACTAAGCTCATGCGTAAGGAGACTCCGTTTATATGGACTGATCAGTGTGAGCTCAATTTTCAGGAATTGAAGAGGAGATTGACAGCGGCACCTATGTTGACTATTCCTGAGGGATCAGGAGGATTTTTTGTTTATAGTGATGCATCCCATCAAGGATTGGGGTGTGTGCTTATGTAGCACAAAAGAGTGGTCTCATATGGATCGCGACAGTTGAAAGACCATGAGCATAATTGCCCCACATATGATTTAGAGTTAGCCGCTGTGGTATTTGCCTTGAAGATCTGGCGACACTACTTATATGGGAAAAGATTCCAGATCTTCACCGATCACAAGAGTTTGAGGTATCTCTTTGATCAGAAGGAGTTAAATATGAGACAAAGGAGATGGATGGAACTCCTTAAGGATTATGACTGTGATATTTTATACCATCCAGGTAAGGCGAACGTAGTTACTGATGCCCTAAGCAGAAAGAGTATGATATCTGCTATGATGATCAAGGAATGGGATTTACTGGAGCAGTTTGCCAAACTATGGATCAGAGTTAAAGAGGTAGAGATTGGATTTTAGGCTAGCCGACGAATAGAGCCTAGGATTATGGATCCGATTAGAACTGGGCAGCGCAGTGATTAGAGGTTGATAGATATGGTTAGCAAAGTTGAATAGACTTCGCAGTCGGATCTCACAATCAGTGAGGATGGATTGTTGAGATTCAGAGGACAGATTTGTGTACCGGACGATGATGCCCTGAAAAGACAGATACTGAGAGAATCTCACTGCTTGCGATACACCATGCACCCAGGGAGTACTAAGATGTACCGAGACTTGAGAAAGGTGTACTGGTGGAGTGGTATGAAACGAGACGTGGCAGAGTATGTGGCCAGATGTTTAGTATGCCAGCAAGTGAAAGTTAAGCATCGGAAGCCCGGAATACTACTATAGCCTTTACCTGTACCTACATGAAATAGGAGCATGTCACCATGGATTTTATTATGGGTTTACCGAGGACCCGGAGAGGTCATGATGCGATATGGGTCATAGTGGATAGACTGACCAAGAGTGCTCACTTCCTTGCCATAAAAAGCACAGATACTGTGGATGCCTTAGCTAAGTTATATGTCAGTGAGATAACTAGATTACATGGGGCTCCAGTGAGTATTACTTCTGACAGAGATTCCCAATTTACTTCTAGATTTTGGACCCAATTTCAGGAGTCCATGGGATCTCGATTTAGTTTCAGTACCGCCTATCATCCTCAGACAGATAGTCAGTCTGAGAGAACTATTCAGATCCTGGAGGATATGTTGAGGGCGTGTACGATGGATTTTAAGGGATCATGGGATGATCACCTACCCCTAGCAGAGTTTGCGTACAATAACAGCTATCATACGAGTATTGGAATGACACCTTTTAAGGCTCTATATGGTAGGAGGTGTAGATCCCCTATAGCTTGGGAAGAAGTCGGTGACAGAAAGATAAATGCCCCCGAGCTTGTTGAGCAAGCTGTACAAAGTGTGAAACTCATATGTGAGAGGTTACGGGCTGCACAGAGTAGGCAGAAAAGCTAAGCGGATGTGCGTAGATGGCCACTCGAGTTTGATGTTGGTGATGCAGTATTTCTGAAGATATTATCGAACAAGGGTATCATGCGATTTGGGAAGAAAGAAAAATTGAGTCCTCGATACATAGGACCATTCGAGATTCTTGAGAGAGTGGGAGAGGTAGCCTACAGATTGGCATTACCCCCACAGATGTCCGGGATACACAATGTCTTTCCTGTGTCTATATTGAGGAAGTACCACTCGGACCTTTCTCATGTCATAGAGTATGAAGAGATGGATAAACAAGAGGACATGAGCTACACTGAAGAACCCATTCGGATTCTTGATAGAAAGGAGAAGGTACTTGAACCAAGAGCATCCCATTAGTGAAAGTTTTGTGGAAACATCACTCAATGGAAGAGGCAACGTGGGAATTGGAAAGTCTCGTGAAGGAGAAATACCCTATCTATTTGACGAGTTGAGTTAAATTTGGAGGACCAAATTCATTTTAAGGTGGGGAGGATGTGAGATCTGAGAATTTTAGATATATTTTAATTATGTAATATGAACTTGAAGTGTAATTTATTGAGCTGAGTGAAATGTATAAGTAATGAATGAGAAATAATCAAAGTAGTGAATTGTGGAAATTACATTTGGAGATTTATATGATAAAGTGTGAAACTATGGGGCCAGATCGATCTTGGAGAAGAGAGGATCGATCTGGTAAGTTAAAAATGACAAGGAAGGAGGAAATTAAGTGAGCAGATCGATCTCCAATGGAAGAGGATCGATCTCCTTATGATTCTGTATTGAAGAGATCGATCTCATGAGGAAGGAATCGATCTCAAAATGTTTCTGTTTGGGAGAAGATCGATCTCCTCAAGGAGCAGATCGATCTCATGAAGCATTTTGTAAACTAGAGATCGATCTCATAAATGGAGCAGATCGATCTCCTGAAGCCATTAAGAGATCAATCTTACCCCATGACATATAGATCTCTTAGGCATAAAATTACCCCAAATTTTCCCCAAATTCAAATGCAGATCGATCTCATCAAGAGCTAGATCGATCTCCTACCCCTCATCTATAAAAGGACCCCTGTGTTTTCCTGCATTTCATCTTTTCTCTCTCTTCCAAACCTCCATTTTAATCAAGCCCTAGCTTTCTCTCTCTTCCAAATTGCCCATTTTCATCCAAATCAAGAGTTGTGGTAAGAAGGAAAGTTGTTCCTCATCCAAAGGAGAGCAACATACTTGGAAATTGAAAGACGAATCGAATCGAGGTGTGAATTGAGCACTCCACAAATTTGGGTAATCTCTAAACTTCAATCATTGATTTTGAAGTAATCTTTGGTGATTGTGAGCATGGTCATTGTGATGAAATAGTTGGGAAATGATTAGGGATTGATGAAACTATGATTTTGTTGGAGTAGGGATGTTATTATGCAATTATGGTAATTTTGGAAATTATGGCTATAAATTGGAATTGAGACAATGTGGTGAATTTATCGTGGAATATAGTACGAGAAATGTAGAATTTTGAGATGTAGTGGGTGAGATTATGAGTTGTGATAGAATTGTTAAGATTTAAGTTAATTAAGGTGTTAATGAGAAAATGAGCAAATGTGTGCTCAATAATGCGATTGAGTTAGGTTATTGATGTTTTTAACATCGTTTGGACAGCTCGGGAGTTTCAGAGTGGATTGCGAGTCTAGTTCGTGAAATGGGGGAAGGATTACACTATACAAGGTGCAAAGAGGTAATGGAAAACTAAACCATTTGTGTATGTGTTTTGATGAACTGTTGTAGCTTGAACCATGATTTGAGAATGCAAGCATGTTTGCTGTTGTGTTGTGATATGATTGCACACGATTTTTATAGTCGGTTGGAGCCTATTGTTTTATGAGTTTATAAGCTAAGTGTGAAATTGCTTTATAAACCGTTGAGTTTGTGTGAAAAGTAACTTGGGTTCTACGTTAAGGCAATGTTGAGATTTGAGAAAATGTGTGCGTGTTTTGCCGATTGGAACTTCATTTTAGTATGTTTTGTGTTGAGTACACACATGTTTTAAATGAGTTTTATGAGAGAAAACCATTATGAGTTCTTCGTGAAGGCAGAACGTTTTATAAGATAATGGCTATTGATTAAGACTTCGGCGTGTCATGTTGAACACACATCGGGCCTTGCTTCATAGCATGTAAGACCGATATAGTAGGATGCCTGGGAACCGACCCAGGGACCACGGGCATTGCTCTGGTAGCATGTAAGTCTGATATTCCTCCGTTCTGGTAACGAGAGATGCCTTTGCTTTGGTAACCTGAGATGACCCCCGTTCTGGTAATGCTAGGTGGCTTTTCTTTGGTAGCTTGTAAGTCCGGGCCTTATTCTGGTAACATGTAAGCCCGATTATTCCTTCACTTTGGTAGCGTTGGGAGGCCTTGCTTTGGTAGCATGTAAGACTGATATAGTGGGCCGCCTGGAAACCGATCCAGGGACCACGTGATAGTGTACATGAGGCGAGGCATTACTCTTGTAGCATGTAAGGCGGGGCCTTGTTCTGGTAACATATAAGTCTAATATACCATGCATATGACCATATTGTCGACGTTCCCTCTTATGAGGATGCCTGGGATGCGCACCCAGAGGAGATTATATAATTGATGTGACATGACGATTTTTATATGAGTTTTATTGCATAGTCTCGTTTTACACATGAGTTGTGTTTTGTGACTTTGTCACGTGTTATTTACTGGTGATTTTATCACATATTTTGAGAAAAGCCATTATCTCATATATTTACACATGCTTGTGAATGCTCTAGATTGAGCCTTTTTACCTTCATGTTTTCACATGATTTATGAGCTATGAGATGATGATGTTTTGAGAACTTTCATGCTACGTTTTCAAATGAGTATACTGGGTTTCATATATAAAGACATATTTGTGATGTGTGATATGGTTTATATAACTGAGTTCCCTTACCCCCCTTACTGAGCGATTTAGAAGCTCACCTTGTTTTCTTCCCCCTCTAGATTTCTTCAAGTGAAGTGAGTTCCCTGCGACGTACGGATTTGAGGCTAGTGGAGGACTTGAGCTCTAGGCCATATTTTCTGTATTGAGGTAGATATTTAATATCCATGTATCCAGACTAGAGTTATATTTACAGACACTTGTTGTATAATGATGTATGGGATGTATTAGGTTTAATTAACTCAGAATTGAGTAATGTATATGATGTGATATATACTAATATATGATGAGATCCTAAGATATGATAAGTATGATGATGTATGACACTGTACAGGAATGCACCCTTAATTGTGATTTGATGAGTAAAAAGTTTTAAATTTACCATATTTTCTGCATTTTCGGGGCATCACAAAAACTTAAGAACAAATAAAACCTAAATATACCCTAAAACTATTCTACCCTAACTTACATATATCTTTCAATTGCCATCCTTTTCTATTTATATACACACTTAGGGGTACAATGGTAATTTTTTCATCCTAGATGAGTTGGCATTGTTTGGCCACTTGTCTTCACACCATTGGCCCTTTGAAAAGATATTTCCATGTCATCTGTCTTCTTGTCCAATTGGATGTGCTAGGTGGCATGGCTCGCATTGTCCGTATGGTCTAATCTCAATTTTAGCCCAATTCCAGTCCATTTTTTACCGAAATTGTCAAAATTCATCCGGATTTAATTTATCTGCAAACATGATAATTTTAATTAAATAAAGGGGATAATTAACAAAATAAATTGGGGATTTAAATAATTAATAAAGAAATTAAACACAAATAATTCTATCAAAAGTAGAAATTATCACAGAACCATGTCAAAACCAAAATAAAAAACTGTGCGAGCTAAGCTCCAACCCAACATCATAGAAATCCATGTGAAAAACTAGTGCGAGCTAAGCTCTAGCACTCATGTGTATAAAACACATCAAATCTCGTGCGAGTCATGCTCTAGCACGCTTTCATTCTCACAAAATCCATGTAGGTTCCCAATTCTTTGCAAAGCATGGTTTTTAAACCAAATCAAGTCATTTCTCATGCAAATCATTTCAAATGTTAGTCAACCTACCAAACACTTGCTAAAAAGCAATAAAACAGGATTTTCAAAGCATCATGCTTTTATTTTCATGTACATTTCTCAAAACTCCAACTCTTTGCCCTTCAATCACCCATTCCATTTCCTACACATGCATTCTAGAAAACATAATGCGCTCAAAATGCGCACAGATATCTCTAAGAGTCCACACAATTCCCTTACCTCGATTTACTTGGGTGTGACTCTCTTTCTCTTAGCTTCTTGCGCTTTTGGCTCAACTTGCTCCGGTGTATCCTCGGGACTGCAAATCATTCACCAATCACTTGAGTTAATGTTGCTTACTCACATTTTGACTTCAGTTAGTCAATATATTTCATTGAGCCTATTTCGTTAAGTTTTGCCCATTTTTGCATTTGGCCATCATCAAGCCATTTCCAACCAAATTTATCTAGTAACTCACTTAGTTACCTGTTTAGGACTTGATTTGAAATACTCTACCCTTACTCTCTCATTCATTTATGCATTTTACCGAATGTCTTAAATACACATTTTACCCCTTTTGGGTAAGTCTTACAATTCATTCCATAACACCATCTTAAAATCACACCTACAACACCATTATCACCTTAAGACATCCCATTCATCATTAATTCCAATACATTTCACTTTCTCACACTAACCTATTTCTAGGTTGTAAATATTCCTGTGCATTCTAGGTAGTTTCTACCATTAATATGCACACCAATCAACTTCAAAATCAATAACTAAACAAATAAACTTGGATTGGTGCTTTAGAAACTCACCTCTTTGGATTTCCTTCTTACTTCAAATGAAAACGCTCCTTGGTCCTTAAATCCAACAAATGGGGAAATGACTCCAAGCTATGTTGTTCTTCTCTTTGATGTGAACAACTTTGTATGTAATAGCCTTCCCTCAAATCTTTATGAAAATGAGCGGATTTAGGAGTGAGAAAGCTAGGTTTTAGGTTGAAAATGGAAAGGAAATGGTTGCTCTCGTGAAATGCAGATTTCAACTACTCCTATTAATAGAATTAGCTTAATGAGATCGATCTGCATAGAGTGGAGATCGATCTTGTCCTCTTAAATCCCTTATTTTCTCGACATTTGAAGGCATGAGATCAATCTGTCAAAGGCTTGAGATCGATCTATCGAAGGCAGAGAGTTAAGGAGATGATCTGGCTAGGGAGGAGATCGATTTGCTCCAACCCGAGAGCTAAGGAAATCGATTTGCTTGCATTAAGGATCGATCTCTTCATTACAGAATGTTTAGAAGATCGATCTGGCCCCATTGGAGATCGATCTGCCCTGTTCCATTACTTGAATAAGAGCATTTATGTCTCTCCCAGATCGATCTCTCATCCTATGAGATTGATCTGGCATTCATATTTTCCAGATTTTACTGTAATTTTCTACAGTAACTCACTCCAAACATCCTAAATTTGCTGCCATAGTCATTTTCTCATCCAACCACCTTTAAGACTTGAAAATGACATCCATTCATACTATATACACATTAAAACTTGTGTGCATTTATTGTATAACCAAAGGTATACAATACAAAACTAAATGGAAGTACAAAGATTTATGCATCTTATACAACTTCATTCCATTTTACCACACTACTCATTTTTCATTCCACTCACACTCATCACATACAAAAGTCTATTCATACATAATGAAACTTGTACGTACATCACAAACTCTTATTACAAGTGTGTACATTGAATTTATGGACTTTACATCACTTATGCTTCACATTACAAGTACATCGCCATACTTATGAATTCATAATTACTTGATCCAAAATCATCCATATTATAATTCCATTTACATATATACTAGGTTAAAAACAAGTATGGTAGTGTCTATACCATGTAAAGCAAATCGTGTGCTCATGCTTGTGTCTATGCCATGTAAAGCAAATCATGCTATATAAATCAGTGCACAGTTATTAACGCATAGCATGGAAAATCATCATGCGAAATCAAGGTTAAAGCATGGTAAATCATCATGCAACGTGTACTTAATAACATTTCCAATTCAAAACACAAGCCATTACAAAATCATTCACTCGTCAGGACTCAGCCCCTCCCATGAACTATCTTGACCCACAAAACACATTTCAAAACATGGATTTATCATTCATCAATAGACATGTGAGATATGCATATAATATAATAAGGGAAATATCCTCTAGGACTATGGCCATATCCTTTGTGATCCCAGGCTACATGGATCCTAGTGTGCGGGGTATCACCTCTATCTGCTTCCGTACAGGAGATGGGTCATGTCCAACCTGCCGGTCCATAGCATAATCCATCATCCGAAGACGACATATATATCACACATGGTACAACGTACCCCATGCTACTTGCACGGTACAATGTACTCCTCGGACCCATATCATCACAATATATCCTGCCACATCTCAATACGCACGTACGAGCCTATTTAATTGGTGTGGCACACAACGTTCCCAAAGCTCCCAGCACGGCTCCCAACATGTCACAAAACTGCATGCGAGTAGTCTCAAGCACGAAAACAAGTATGGTAGACATCTAGTGCGAGATATGTTCTAGCACCATGTTAAATCCAGTATAAAAATCTGTGCGAGTTATACTCCAGCAGAATGTCATAAAATCCATGTAAAACTCTAGTGCGAGCATTGCTCTAACATTAATGCATGTGTAAACATGTCAAACCTTATGCGAGCAACGCTCTAGCACGTTTCATTTCCATGAACTCATGTAGGTGGCTCATTCTTTGCAAAACATGGTTATAAAACCAAATCAAGTCATTTCTCGTGCAAATTATTTCAAATGTTAGCCAACCTACCAATCACATGCTAAAAAGAAATGAAAAAAATGATTTTTAAAGCATTATGCTCTTGTTTCCATGCACCTTTCTCAAATTCCCTTTCCTTGCCCTTCAAACACCCATTTTATTCCTATTTCCACAAATATTCTAGAAAATCATAAAGCGCCCAAAATGCGAACAACTATCTCTAAGAGTCCACACGATTCCCTTACCTCGATTTACTTGGGAGCGACTCTCTTCCTTTCCCGTCTCTCGTGATTGGGCTCAACTTGCTCCGAACATGTCTTCAGGAGCTGCATTCATTTACCAATCACTTGAGTTAATGTTGCTCACTCATTTTCTGACTTTAACTAGTCAATATATCTCATTGAGTCTTTTTCGTTAAGGTTGGCCTACTATTGCATTTGGCCATTGTTATGCCATTTCTAGCCCATTTATCTAGTAACTCCCTTAGTTACTTATTAGGCACTTGGGATTGCATACTCTACCCTTAATTCTCTCATTCTCTCATTCATACATTTCACCAATGCCATATATGTATATTTTACCATTTAGTCAATCTCACAATTCATTTCACACCACAATCTTAAAATCATACTCACAACACCCTTATCACCTTAAGATATCCCATTCATCATTAACTCCACCATATTTTATTTCTCACACCATCCTATTTCTAGGTCATTGTTGGTTTATTATATCCTAGGTAGTTTCAACCATTGAAATGTACACCAATCTACCCATAACATCATTTAGGTAAACACATTTGAAGTTGGTGCATTAGAAACTTACCTAGCTTGACTTTATTCTCTTTCAAGTTTAGAAGACTCCTTAGATCCTTCAATCAAATGAGTTGGATGTTAACTTCAAGATATGTTGTTCTCCTCCCCAAGGTGAACAACTTTACTCAAAGGTTTTTTTCTCAAATCTTTATGGAAAAGGTGGGTATCTTATAGAGAGAAAGCTTAGTATTTGGGTGAAAATGGAGAGAGATCAAGTTTCCTGAAGATTAAAGCTTTTTACCGATGGGTTTATATAGAAAAAGGGTGAGGAGATCGATTTGGTTAGGTAGGGAATCGATCTGCTTTTGGTTTTTGCTCTTGAAATGTTCAGGTATTACAGGGTGAGATCGATCTGTTCAATGAGGAAGAGATCGATCTCACTTTGGCAGAAGCTTAAGGAGATCGATCTTCACTTAAAGGAGGATCGATCTAGGCTTGGTAGAGGTAAATGCTAATCGATCTGGTCATTGGGGAGATTGATCTGCTTGGTAGGGAGATCGATCTTGCCTTAGCTATTTTACGTGAAATTACCCTGTTTTGCACAAGGGATCGATCTGCACTTAATGGGAGGTCGATCTGGCCTCCCATCTGCAGCCCTTTTGCTGCATTTTTGTAGATTTTCCAAGGGTGAATTCCCATTCCATTGCTCCAATACTCATTTTGCATTTTAATCCCACTTCATGCATGGAGAGACTTATTTCCTATGATTTTTGTGTTATGGAACTTGTGTGTATTTGCTTGAAAATCAGAATAGGTATATAATTTCGTAATCCACGCTTTACCGTTCTGTGTTTTAAATCCTTATTTCTAGTCCGGATGCTTTAAGTTCTATTCGTTTAGTTTATGGCAACTTCAGCCCTTATTTGACCTTTACATGCATCAATGATACTCATTCATTCTCATTTGCAAGTCATTCACATTTGCATGATTTAAAATCATTTGTCTTATAATTCCATTTACATATATTACAAAGTTATACATATATGGGGTCTCACATGATTGGGCCCAATAGTTTAAATTAAGCCAGTGAAAGTGAAATACTGATGGAAGTATTGTATTTAATCTGATAAATAATTATATACAACTCCAGAGAGTTGATTGGGAGCAAATCAAACTGAGCGAAATCTTAGCAATTGGAAAAGTCAAACTGTACAGAGAAATCGAGGTAAGGGGTATAATTTAGCTTAGTTCTGATAATGAACCCTTATTGCATTGATAAAAAGATTTTTATGAAGCAGTGTTATGTTTTGAAATGATTTATGATTGTTTTCATACTTATGGAACAATTTATGAAACATAATTTCGTTTTATGAAATGTTCACTAAGTACATCTATGTTTATGACACGAATTTCCTAAGGTATGAAAATGCATGGGAGTTTTATGAGGGTTTGAAATCCTATATTTATGCTTTGAAAGGAACTTTTGACATTTTCAAAAGTATTTAAGAAAAAAGGAAAAGAATTTTTTAGACTATAGGCTTCATGCATGGTTAGTTCTTGTGGTGCTTCGGCTCCACCACTTGAGTACCGGTACGTAGGGCCCCTGTAGCACTTGACTCTACCTGTGTGGTAGATGTCTCACTCCTTGTGGTTAATGATGATGATGTTTTGGTAGTATCTCGTGCCCGCGCGCAACACACATGAATGTTTCCCACACGGAGAGTGCCTTTGGTGCCTGTGCCCTAGCTAAGTGCTAGAGAAAGTAAGAAGGATAGATACTACCCATGTTATATGAAAGTGTTGTACGACCCTGATCCAGTGTATAGCTATCACGATCCTCAACTTACCAAAAATCGTCACAAATTTTTCGCTTTTCATACATTATTTATTATTCGTCCTTACCTTACCTCGATCGTGATCAGCTACACTCTTAACAGTTGGGCTATGTGTCAGTGTCTACCTTATCCAACCATAACAATTTAAATTGCATTGTAATTTAGAAGTAAACACTTGTATAATTAAATCAGAGTTGTTGTTTACATGTGTTTACATTACTTTACATCCCCAATGATTACATTCAAAATGCTACTGCGCTATGGCAAATTTAGATACAAAATCATACAAATGTGTATACCTTTGGCAATGGGATGCAGTGGATACGAAAAAGGAAACTCCAGTCACCCTCAGTCTATACTCAATGCTCTGTAGAGAGAGGAAAATAAGGGGGTGAGCAAATAACACGCTCAGTAAGGCAATCATGCGAACAGGTAGATACTGCACTATCTACGTGATCATGATGTCATGCTCAAAACCATAGACATTTTCATTCACACTTCAAAAGCATTAGTTCATGCTTGTGTTAATGGCATGTAAAGCAAATCATGCTATTTAATTCAGTGCACAAATCAATTCAAAACATGGAAGACCATCATGCATATTTAATTCATAAGGCATGGAAAATCATCATGCATCAGTGCACTTTAAAGCCATTATCAAACTTTCTCATCTCATAAAATCAACATTTGTCAGGATTCAGCCCCTCCCTAGGACTATCCTGACCCACAAAGCATTTCAAATATGGATTTAATCATACAACAATAGACATGTGAGATAGGCAATATAATAAGGGAAATCTCCTCTAGGATTATGGCCATATCTTGTGATCCCAGGCTACACTGATCAGGTGTGCGAGGTACTATCTGCTTCCACATGAGAGGTGCGTCATGTCCAACCCGCTGATCCATAGAAGATCTAAACATCATCCGAAGACAGCATATCACAATCTCAACACGGTACAACGTACTTTATGCTATTTGCACGGTACAACGTACTCTGTGGACCCATATCAACACATCATATCACGCCACATCTCAAAATGCACGTGCGAGCCTATTTAATCGATGTGACACCCAGTCTACCCGAAGCTCCTAGCACGGCTATCAATCATGTCATAAAATCACGTGCGAGTAATCTCAAGGACGACAACAAGTAGTGTGGACATCTAATGCGAGCTATGCTCCAGCACTATGTCAGAACCAGTATCAAGTATGTGCGAGCTAAGCTCCAGCACAACATCATAGAAATCCATGTGAAAACTAGTTCGAGCTAAGCTCCAACACTCATGCTTATAAAAACACATTAAATTTCATGCGAGACATACTTTAGCACGCTTTCATTCTCACGAAAATCATGTAGGTGGCTCAATTCTTTGCAAAGCATGGTTATAAAACCAAATCAAGTTATTTCTTATGCAAATCATTTCAATTGTTATCCAACATACCAAACACTTGCTAAAAGCAATAAAACAAGGTTTTCAAAGCATCATGCTTTTGTTTTAATGCACATTTCATCAAAACCCAACTCTTGCCCTTCAAACACCCAATTCATTTCTTACTACTACATGCAATCTAGAAAACATTAAGCGCCCAAATTAAGCACAGATATCTCTAAGAGTCCACACAATTCCCTTATCTCGATTTACTCCAGATGCGACTCTCTTCCTCTTAGCTTCTCACGTTTTTAGGTCAACTTGCTCCGGTGTATCCTCGGGAGCTGAAATTCATTCATCCAAACACTTGAGTCAATGTTGCTAAGTCTCATTCAACTATGCATTTTACCTAATGCCTTAAATACTCATTTTACCCTTTTTGGGTAGGTCTCACAACTCATTCCATAATACCATCTTAAAATCATACCCACAACACCATGATCACCTTAAAATATCCCATTCATCATTAATATCTCTACATTTCACTTTCTCACACTAATCCATTTCTAGATTATAATTGCTTCATGGCATTCTAGGTAGTTCTACCATTAATATGCACACCAAATCAACTTCAAAATCAATAACTAAACAAATGTAATTAGATTGGTACACTAGAAACTCACCTTTTTAGATTTTCGCCTTGCTCCAAATAAAAATGCCCCTTGTTCCTTAAATCCAACAAATGGGTAAAATGCCTCCTATCTATGTTGTTCTTCTCTTTGATGTGAACAACTTTGTATCTAATAGCCTTCCCTAAAATCTTACTGGAAATGGGATGATTTAGAGAGAGAAAACTAGGTTTTTGGATTGGAAGATGGAAGAAATTGGTTGTTCCCGTGAAATGTAGATTTCACTGCTCCTATTTATAAAAATTGATTGATGAGATCGATCTGTATTGGAAGGAGATCGATCTGGTCCTCTTAAATCCCTTTTATGCATGACATTTTGAAGGCATGAGATCGATCTATCGAGGGCTTGAGATCGATCTGTCTCAGGCAGAGAGTTAAGGAGATCAATCTAGCTAAGGGGGGGATCGATTTGCTCCAACCCGAGAGCTAAGGAAATTGATCTGCTTGCCTTAAGAATTGATCCTCTCGTTATAGAATGTTTAACAGATCGTTCTGGCTTCATTGGAGATCGATCTGCCCTGTTCCATTACTCGAATAAGAGCATTTTTTGCTCTTCCAGATTGATCTCTCATCCTATGAGATCGATTTGGTATTCATATTTTCCAAATTTACTGCAGTTTTTTGTAGAAACTCACACCACAAACATCCTTAATTTGCTGCGATAGTCATTTTCTCATCCAATCATCTTTGATACTTAAAAATGACATCCATTCATATTTTATACTCATTAAAACTTATGTGACATCATTGTATAACCAAAGGTATACAATACAAAACCATATGGAAACATAAAGATTTACACCACTTATGCAACTTCATTCCATTTTACCACACAACTCATATTCCATTCCACTCACATTCATCACATACCAAAGTTTATTCCTTCATGTTCTTACATAATGAAACTTGTACGTACATCACAACTCTTATTACAAGTGTGTACATAGAATTTATGGACTTTACATCACATATGTTTCACATTACAAGTACATCACCATACTTATGAATTCATTTACATATATGCAAGGTTAAACCTATACGGGGTCTCACAACAGCCCTCACCATGGCCATAGGTATGATGACTCTCTACGGAGAATGACACGTATCGTATGACTTATTTATAGCCTAGTCTCTATGATGATGATTATGATGATGATGATGATGATGATGATGAATGACTATGTTTATATGAGATTATGACGAAATGTTTACGAATAATCATGATTTATGATGAAATGTTTAAGAATGATTTATGTTTTATGAATGACGATGATTTTATGAGACGGTTTAAGCATGCTATTTGATTTAAAGAACCCATGCTTCATATTTTCCTATGATGACTATGCACATAAAGAAAATTTTATATATCTTCTAAATATTAGTTTCTAAAAGAAACTTATGATCAGTTTTTCTGAAGCAAAGTTTGTTTCATGAATGATTCTTGTATGCTTTTACATATCAGACCTACTTTAAATGTATTTTCTTACTGGGCTTTTTCTTGAAAGCTCACCCCTCCACCTCTTAGATTGTTTGCAGTAAACTACAATTGATAATTACTGCGTAGACGACGTAGGCTAACGGATACGAGTTTCCCCAGACTACCTATTGTACATGCGTGAGGTATACATTTTTATCTTTTTATCAGACCATTTATATGCACAGACATCTATTAAAAGTAATGTGTCCGGATGTAATCTGTATAAGGATAAATGAAATATTTTTAAGGATTGATTTTTAGGAGTAACTAGACGTGTTTGGAATATGTAGAATGATTTGATGATATGACTTGGAAAGCATGTCTGATAGTTATGGATAGCTAAGGTTGATATTGTGACAAATTGCAGGTGGGTAGGCTTATATATTAGTCGTTATGCTGCCGAAATTTCTATCGGCCATATAAAATCCAAATGTTAAACTTAAATATAATTACGGACAAAAAGTAAGAAAAAGGATTGACACTGAACAAAAATACAACTTAAGTGAATAAAGGATTAAGTTGCAAGCCGAAGTTTCAAAAAAAAATTTTCCTCGAATTTTTAAAGGTCACGGGTCGTTACAAAACGACATAATCGAACTAAGTCCTTCCTACAATTTACACCATAATCATTACATGTACTTAAATAAAGAAATTTTTAATCTGCATTAACATGACTTTTCATCATGCATCACATAACCACAACAACCAAGTTGGTCAATACCTTACAACATGCTTGTCGTTCATCCATTTTAACCCAAAAAGAAGAAACCTAAGTGTATTCCATAGTAATAATACTTAAAACAACATCCAACTAAATACATCTCACAAAATATAACCATGCGTACATGATCTAAAAATAAAATGTATATATATAAATCATCCGTAGAATATACCTCGGTAGACCAAAAGCTGCTCACTAGCCTGATGGAGTCAGCAAGAACGTGGAGCACGCCCCGCGAATCTAATATGAAAAGTGTTGGAAAGAGTGGGGTGAGCAACCACACGCTCAGTAAGAAATTTACATAATCGAAGCTAGTAAAACACCATGCAAACACGCACCATGCAGTGGTAAATTATGAGGAATATGTAAAGACGTCATGCACATTTCGATAAAGACAAATGCTACTTATACTTCAATTAAGACATGCTTGCATAGCTAAAAATCATGCATCGTTAAGCAAATTTGAATTCTAAAGAACACTTAGAAATTCTTAAAAGTTGACACAATTGTCAAAATAAGCAATTCAGTCAAAATACATGCATAGGTAAGCTTGAATAATTCGATACAACTGAAAGATATTGTGGCAATTACCGTAACCAATCATGGAACTAAGTACTCAAACAATATCACCAATATCAATGAAAAACATACACCTATGGCCATAGTGACTACCGTCCTATCCTAATTGAGCAAGTTTCGGACTAGGGTACTGAAGACAGGCTCAGGGTCTAATAGTAGTAGGTACCAATAACATCTTAATGCCACAAAGGCATCCCCGTGAAGCACTTGGCACCGTAGGGTAATCACACAAAACCTCCTACCAGGTGCTAGAGATGGCTCTCACCGGACATGACGCCACACAGGCATAAACCGAGTTGCCAACAATCTAAAAAATCTCCATGATGGGTTCACAATAAAATTTATCAAATCAACCCAAATTCACAATTCAAAGTTTGGGGAAAACAACCTATTGATACAAAAACATCACGTATTGTCATATCCACAATTAAAAAAATCAGTTCAAGCTTTCTCAAAAACGTGGGTTAAAATAGCCCATGCAAACCAGCTGAATGGAGTTATAAAAAAATGAAAATGAAATGCTCACACGCACATGATACTAACATGTGAAAACATATAATATAAAACGATGAGCTTCATGTTGTGACAAAGTTTTGAATCATGGCGATTTCAAAACGAACATATTACAGAATCAGTAGGTAAGAAATTTTTTTTTTATTCTAAACTATCCTAGCAACTCGGCTAACGTATAACCTATTTTTAAAAATGGATCTAGTCTATCCTAAGGTATTTCACTAACAACAGCCACATAAACCCCTTACCACACAACAGCTACATGCCCAACTTTACCCTTTTCCGCCTTAGATGTGCATATATGCATCTAAGCTTTCTTGGCGCCTGTTGAAGTAGTCGCTGTGAATCAACATTTAAAAGCAACGTGTCATTTAACATTCATACAAAATCAAATAAAATTTCAGTATATTTGACACTCACAAGACCAATTTTCAATATTATAACGTATCCTTCTCATTTGTGCCCATAGTTGCCTAAATCGATTTCCACCTCTCCAATTATCATTATCGTCCTTTAAACTGTGAAAACTGTAAATTTTATGTACCTTAACTATGAGATTTGTAATGTGAGAACTTGTGATTAGTGAATATAATTATGATATGTTGATGTACACGCATGTTTTAAATCTAATGAAGTATAAGGAGATGAAGTTTTTAAGTCTTGAATGTGTATAAATCAAAATATGGACTATGGAGTAGATTAAGATGAGTTTTACATTGAGTTTCCTACAAATTTGTGCAGCAGTAGTAGGATCTATGAAGGCCAGATCGATCTCCAAGGGAGGAGAGATCAATCTCAAAGCTCTAGAATGTAGAAAATGAGCAAAAGCAGGCAAGCAGATCGATCTCAGGCTGCCTCTGCCTAGCAAGAATCGATCCTGTCATAAGGGTAGATCGATCTCCTTAAGTGTCAACCTGGAAGGGATCGATCCCTAATTCAATGCCAGATCGATCTTCACCTCGACCAGATCGATCTTGTAGTTGTTAATGGAGCAGTTGAATCCCAGAGAGATCGATCTCTTTTAAACACCAGATCAATCTAATAGCCTCTGTCTATATAAGGATCACATGATTTTTGCCTAAAACCGAGCCTATCTCTCTCTGAAACACCAACCTTCACCATTTTCACACAAACCAAGCTCTTTTTCTCTAAGATTCACCCTATTCTAGATAAAATTAGATAAAGGGGTAAGAGACAAAGTTGTTCCTTTTGGTAAGGAGAGCAACATACTAGAAAATCAAAGATTGGGTTGAAGAAAGGAAAGAACAAGCACTCTACAAGTTTGGTCAAGAGGAGACAAGCTAGGTGAGTTCACAAGATCCTTGTTTTCTTAAACATTATCATTATATATGTGTAAATATAGGTATATTTGGTTGGAAGTGTCTAAGTTATGAGGGAAACAACCAATGAGTATAGTTGGGAAATGAAATGTGGATATCTTGTGATGATTATGAGCTAGCTAAAGTGGTGATAAAGATGTAGGATAAGTTTTAAGACAATGTGGGTATTTAAGAATGATAACTTGGATATAGTATAGGTATAGGTATAATTGAGGTGAAAGGAGAAATGAGAACGATGAATACTTACAATTTGGTGATTTAATGATGTTTGGATAGCTTGAGAATTCAACACGGGAAATAAGGCTAGTCCGAGAGGATATTGTACCACTCAAGGTGCAAGAGGTAAGGGAAATAAACCATTTGTGCTTGTGAGTTTTCAAATGAATGAAAACGTTTTAATAGCATGAAAAAGGTTTAATGAAAAGAGCATGTTTATGAGAAATGAGATGAATTGATGTTTTGATGAATGTGTGAGTGTCTTGCTGGTTTGAGCTCGATTTTGATAAGATTTGTGTAATTGTGAACACATATGGTTTATAACCA
This sequence comes from Firmiana major, assembly GCA_033439115.1. NCBI lineage: Eukaryota > Viridiplantae > Streptophyta > Magnoliopsida > Malvales > Malvaceae > Firmiana > Firmiana major. The sequence goes on from CM065905.1 coordinate 50,614,130, forward strand.
AAATGAGTTTTATGATAACCACTATGAGCTTTATGTAAGGCAAAACAATTTTTACATAACAATGACATATTTTTCATGAGACTATGGCTTGTCATGAGATGCACATCGATACTCCGCTTGATAGTGTTGAGTGGCCTTGCTCTGGTAGCATGTAAGATCGGGCCTTGCTCTAGTAGCATGTAAGATCGATACCTCTGTTCTGGTAACATGAGATGACCCCGCTCTCATAGCGATGGGTGGCCTTGCTTTGATAGCATGTAGGACCGGGCTGTGCTTTGATAGCATGTAAAACCGACGGCTGTATGACTCTGATCAAGTCTACAATGAATCATGGCCATGGGTATTATTATCGACGTATTCCCTCTCTTGGGGATGTCTGCCTAGGGGACGATTTTACTTGATGTGATGTGCCTATGACGATGATTTTTCTTTGAGTTTTTATAAATGCGTAGTTTCGATTATTTTGATGATGATGTGTTTCTATAACTGTGATTTATATCACACATTGAGATTTAAAGTTGTGATGAATTGTGATTTTATCACGTGACTTATGCTGATGCCATTGTTTCTACCGTTATTTCTATAAGTTTTACATGCTCGAATATTTCTATCATATTATGCTGTGATGATGATTTTATAACTTTCCCTTATCCTCCTTACTGAGCATTTTGAGAGCTCACCCTTTTTCCTCCCCCTCCAGATTTCTTACTGTGAACATGATAGTGCCTGTCGCGTACGTGATATAGGCTGGTGGACAAGATCTCCCCAGGCTATCACTTGTACACGCATAAGCTATAATTCAGTTCATTTTGTATCTAGACAAAGATGTAATACAAACATTTGTATTAAGTATTTTGGGATGTAATTAGGATGATATGAGGAAAATGAATCGTGTTTTGTGGATTGATTTCCTTTGGATATTTTGTAATTGGGTTTATGAAATAGAAATCGAGTGATCTTGGGGTTATGATTTATTATAAACACAAGTGATCAAATGACATTGTACAGGATTGCAACCTGAGTAAGAGGATTAATATAAGAAAAATTTTAAATTTGCCTTAATTTTTTGCACTTTCGAGATGTCACATAAACTTATCCCGTAATATATTTCAAAGTAAAGTTCTAAAATTTTTGGATTAAATAAAGAGGCTTAATTTATTCTCTCTACTTATCTATTTCGGGTTATTATAATTTCATGAAGCCAATTTACCTTATTTCACTACAAATTCATGGAGTAACCTCATTTGCACCGCTCATTTCTAGTCTAACATTCAAAATCAAATTAGCTAATCTTTCTTAATATTCTCAAAATTGTTGAATGCCTAATCCTGTAAATACATATTTTTCACACCTAAATTCTATTTTAACTTCTGAAATTTTCCAACAACTAATATTTCCAACATACTTAGTGGCCGAAACTCCCATAAATCATCCTTATTCATTAGCTAAATTTCTGGTTTTTCAATTATGAAACTATGTTTTTCTACTTAAATTTGCTAGCTTAATCCTTAAATTTCAGCAAGCAAATTTGTTCCTAAACTTTTCAAATGACCGAACCTAATCTTCCATCTTCATTTAACATTTCAGCAATTGTTTGATATTTCTATATTAACTAGTAAATTCTTATAATTCCAGCCAAAGAGAATTTTTAGTTTTGAATTTCATTCTCATTCACTACATGCAAAACAATGTTCTTTTCCTTATTCACCACATCCATCCAATGTATGTACTGATTTCATGATAGTTTTGTAATCTAACTTTTTCTAAACCAAATGTAAGCATGAAATCCTTAAATTTTCCTCCTTTGGCCGTGCACTCCATTCTCCCTATTCATGAACAAATTTCCAACATTTGCTTAATATTACTCATGAAAACAGTACATTATTCTCCTAAGCATTACAAATCTACCTAAGTTATCAAAATCAGCTCCATTTCGGGATTCCCTCAATTTCGTGAAGCCAAGGCTTTTCTATATGTAAATTTTGCACTTTAATTTAAACTATCTCACTACGTAACTCTAGAATTTTAGGTTGTATATAAATTTACATGTGTTTAAAATATCAGTCTTCCCTTGCACTTGGTGTAGCCAAGACTATGCCCCATTGTTCCTAACTTCTTGTTAAATTTTAAATCATGCTAACCTACATTTGATTAAGCATATTACAGATTTAATAATTTAATCCAACATTCACAATACAACAATTTCCTCTACATTCCCTACATAGCCGAATACCCTATCCCTAATGGCCATCTTAAATTTTTCTCCCAATTGTTAAAATTGATCAGTTTATTCATTAAATTTTTTACATGCAGGTTTTCATTTTAATTAGTCATACAATTGCCAAATGGTCGACCACCCTAGATAGAAATCCCCAATTTAGTTTTTGAAATTTCCTGAAATTTTGTGAGAACTGAGAATTTTGTATACCCCAGTTTTGAGAATTGTAATTTGGTGTATGTAATTATGATATGTTAATGTACACGCAAATTTTAAATATGATAAAGTATAAGAAGATGCGGTTTTTAAGTCTTGAATGTGTACGGATTGAAATATGGACTATAGGGTAGATTTTGGGAAGTTTTACATTGAGTTTTCTGTAAATTGACGCAGCAGCAGTACAATCTGTGAAGGCCAGATCATCTCCAAGGATGAGAGATCGATCTCATGGCTCCAGAATACAGAAAATGTGCAAGGACTGATAGGCAGATTAATCTCCTATGCAATCAAATCGATCTCCAAATGTTTCTATAAAGAGAAGACCGATCTTCTCAAGGAGAAAATCGATCTCATGGAGCATTCTGTAAACAAAAGATAGATCTCCTCAAGGAGTAAAATGATCTCATGAAGCAATTAAGAGATCGATCTCACCCTGCGACAGATCGATCTCTTAGGCATAAAATTACCCCAAAACGTTCCCAAATTCAAATAGAGATTGATCTCATCAAGGACCAGATCGATCTCCTACCTTTGGCTTATATAAGGACCCCTTTGTTTTTTTGGAAATCGATCTCTCTCTCTCCAAATCACCATTTTCGTAACCCTAGCTTTCTCTCTCCTCTAAAACCCCTATTTCTGTCCAAATCTCAGGCAGAGGCAAGAAGGAAAGTTATTCCTCATCCAAAGGAGAACAACATACTTGGAAATCGTAGGACGAATTGAATCGAGGTGTGAATTCCATAAGTTTTGGGTAAATTTCTAAGCTTTAATCTTTGATATTGAGGTGATTTTGGTGATTGTGATAAAATAGCTAGGAAATGATTAGAGTTTATGAAATTGTGATTTTGTGGGAATGATGATGATATTATGCAATTTGTGGTAATTTTGGGATTTTTTGCTATAAATTGGAATCGAGGCAATGAGGTGGTTTTGGCATGGATATTATGCATGAAAAATGTAGGATTTGAGATGTAGTGGATGAGAATGTGGATTAGAAAAGGAATATGAGAAAAACGAGGTTTGTAGTATTTAACGAGAATATGAGCAAATATGTGCTCGATGATGTGATTGAGATGGATTATTGATGTTTTAGCATCCTTTGGACAACCCGGGAGTTCCAGAGAGGAATGCGAGGCTAGTCCGTCGTTTGGGGGAACGATAGCTCTATACGAGGTAAGGGAAACTTAAACTCATTTGTGTATGCGATTTTGTGATGACATTGTAGCATGAAATGTGATTTGAGAAAAAAATCATGTTTTTATGAGTTGAGAATGAGTTATTGCACATAGTTTTATAGCCGGTTGGGGCCCAATTTTTATGAGTTGTAAGCTAAATGTGAAATTGTTTTACAACTGCTTTGAGTTTAAAATGTGAAAAGTGATTTGGGCTCTACGTTAAGATGTACTGAGATTTGAGAAATGTGTGCGTGGTTTTGCCAGTTTGAGCTCGGTTTTGACATGTTTTGTGCTGAGTACAAAACAGTTTTGAGATGAGTTTTATGAGAAAAACCATTATGAGCGCTACGTGAAGGCAAAACGGTTTTATATGATAATGGCTATTACTGAGACTTAGGCGTGTCATGTTGAATACACATCAGGCTTTGCTCTTGTAGCATGTAAGGTCGGGCTGTGCTCTAGTAGCACGTAAGACCGACGCCTCCGTTCTAGTAATGTGAGATGACCTACCTCATATATTTCCTTAGCTCATCTCATTTGTTTTAGTAACTAGCATACATTCTGCTCTCATTTCTATTCAGTTTTCAACCCTTCACATTTCCTTGTCGCTCCATTTATTTCTCGATTTATTTCACATGTTTCCTACCTCCTATCATTTCACTTCTGCTTTGCCTCTTGCTCTCTACTGCCTCATTCATTTCATTCTACTTATTTCATTATATTGTACACCATTCAATTATTGTGTCAACTATGTACATACCTTTACAGTCCTTTTTTCCCTTGGCTTGATTTTCCTACTCCACTAACTCTCGATCTTGTCCCATCTCTAGTAGAAAACTGCACTGATTTAATGTTAGCCTCCCTTCCCTTGTTGCAGATCGAACCCTTCTTTAGCAAAAACTCACGCCTCACTGCAGCAGCCATCATGTTCTAGTTCCCATTAAATTTTGTTCAGGTTTTTCCCTTAATCCTAGGCTGATGGGACGCCATTTATTCTAGAGTTTTAACATTTTTTTTGTAATGGTTGCTGTAGACGGCATACACTCCAGCTCTCACCTGCTTTGGTTTCTTCTCATTTCTTTTCTTTTGTTATTCCAGCTTTTGCCTCACTCATAATCCGACCTATCATTACTATTATTGCTTCAGATTTCTGTTCACCTTGCATTTTGTTTTGGTCTGCCTCATGCTGTCTTCCACTAGCCTTCATCTTTTCGGTTCAACTCCACTCCATCTTCCCTCATACATATATATATTTTTATCATTTCTTTTGTTGGTCTGTGCAGTTCAGCAGACCAACTCTCTTTCAGTCCTAACATTTATCTTCTCCAGATAGTTTTGCTGCAGTTTTACTGCGGCAACATAAGTCCTCGGGATTGGCTTTAATTGAAGCCAATCCATTGGCTCGTAAGTTTCGTTCCTCTCCTACCAAAGCATCCTCTTCACCGAATTCTTCGCTGTAGTTTACCGAAGTAACTGCTCTCAAGTTTGGCTTTCAATGAAGCCAAATCATGGTTCTTTATGCAGCTCTTTACTGCAGTTCAGTATACATGTGTAACGCATACTACATATACATGTTATCTTGATTTGCTACTGTTTGCAATAGGGGTTCCTCCATACCAAATCTTCTTAAATTTTTCCTTCACTGAACATTAGCCTCTCTTCCTTCCTTATTCTCATTACCTCCTACTCCTTTATATGCCATGTACAACCAACTTTGTCATTTTTTCCCTTACCAAAAACATCATCAGAAGTCTAATTTCTTAGACAAATCAGGTTGGTCTCTTAGGAATTAGTCCTTTGTTCTTTAAATTGTTTAGATGGCGATAATGATATTAACACTTATATAATTTAATTAATAGGAACATAACTTTCACATTATACTCTGTTTGGTATCATACATAGTTTTATATCCATTATTACTTCAAAATAAATATTTATTAACTTGAACTTATAGACTCATCTTATCATATTATAATTGAATCCATCATCCACCAAAAATGCAAGTTAAATCCTAATGGCTTAATTTTTATTCATTGATAAAACTGAATACATGAAAATTCATGGTGTTTACATTCTCCTTACCTTAGGAAATTTGGTCCCAAAATTTGACAACACATTATCCCTCAAATAAGTGTGGATATTTCTCTCGCATTAAGCTTTCCAATTCCCAAGTGGCCTTCTCTGAAGTGAGGTTTTGCCACAAAACATTGAACAGAGAAATTGTCTTAGACCACAAAGCCTTCTCTTTCCTATCTAGTATCCGAATCGATTTCTCCACATAGGTCTTATCCTCCTTCAACTCCAGTGGTTCATACTTACTCACATGTGTCGGATCTGGATGATACTTGGGTAACATTGAAACGTGGAAGGCATTGTGAATACTTGATAATTTCGGTGGTAACACCAATTTGTTAGCTTTATCACCTATTCAATCTAAGATCTCGAAAGGCCCAATATAACGAGGACTTAGCTTTCCTTTCTTTCCAAACCTTATTATGCCCTTGGAAGGAGAAACTTTCAGAAACCCCGAATCTCCTACAGAAAATTCCAAGGGTCTTTGTCTTTGGTCAATATAACTCTTTTGTCTGCTTTGAGCTGTTCTCAACCTCTCACAAATCAATTGAACATCCTTAGAAGCTTACTTAACCAGATTAGGAGAAAATATCTTTCTTTCCCCCCCTTCTACCCATTCAATCGATGAACAACACGTTCAACCATACAATGCTTCGTACGGTGTCATTTCGATACTTGAGTGGCAACTGTTATTATATGCAACCTCTGCTAGCGGTAAATGGTTATCCCATTAACCTTGAAAATCTTGAGAACATGCTCTCAACATATCCTCTAATGTCTAAATAGTTCTCTCTGATTGTCCATCTGTTTGAGGATGGAAAGCTGTGCTAATATTCAGTTGAGTTCCCATGGCTTCTTGGAAATGTTCCCATTTCCATGTTGCTATCGGTAGAGGTTGTAACAAACCTACATGTTTCTGGTGCTATACTTTAATTTGCTGACACATAAGACATCGAGTCACAAATTCAGCCACATCCTTCTTCATCCTTGAGCATTAATACACCTTCTGCAAATTCTAATACATTTTGTTACTTCCCAGATGTAATGTATACTTTGAGGAATGAGCTTCTATCAATATCAGTTTCTTCAACTGTGCATCATCGGGAACACATACTCTACCTTTAAACCTCAGTAGGCCATCATGGCTAACATCACAATTTGTCACAGTTCCCAGTTGGATTTGACTAGCCATATCTATATAAGATCGATCAGCACGTTGAGCTTGTCAAACTCTGTCAATCAAATCCAGTTCTATTCTTAGGCTAGCTATCACACCATAACTAGCAGTGTCAGATGGCTTAATGTCTAAGTTGAGGTTCACAAACTGTTCCAACTGTTCGTATTCCCTAATCATCATGTACGATACCACCCCAATGTTCTTCTTGCTTAAGGCATCTGCTACTACATTTGCCTTTCCGAGGTGGTAAAGGATCTCATAGTCATAGTCCTTTAGAAGCTCTATCCACCTTCTCTGCCTCATATTCAACTCCTTCTGTGAAAATACTTGCGTCTTTTATGATCAATGAAGATCTAAAACTTTTTTTCATATAGATGATGGCGCCATATTTTCAATGCAAACACTATGACTGCCAATTTCAAATCATGGGTTAGGTAGTTCTTCTCATGATCTTTTTAATTACCAAGATCCATTAGTCACCTTTCTATTCTGAATCAATACGTAGCCCAGTCCCTGTCTTAAGGTATTTGTATACACTTTTCTCTTGGATTATGGGTTAGGATATTTTTAGATGTTGTCAAGTTTTTCAGGCAGAGAAGTATTTTGAAATACCTTAATTAGCCATCAAACTTGACCACACAAACGAAATACAATCATAAAGGTTCAAAATTCAAGTTATAGTCGAAAGTAGAAAATAAAGTTTATCGTAATTCTCATTTAACCTTTGGACACAATCCATTCTCAATTCATATCACTTAATCCGAATCATTTGATATACCAGAAGTATTCATACATCGTATACATCTCTTATCCAAAATATAATCTATATTCAAAATTTATCACACTTTAAAACTTGTCTCATTTCGTACATCAATATAACAAAACCTTTTTCCTTATTCGAATTAAGTCTCTCGTTCAAAACATAAGCACATACAAATTACAATCCTTATATTCGAAACGTATTTCATATTCCAAGGTCTCTTTATAACCCAAAAACTTTGAATCTTCTTAACTATTTTGGGTCCTTCCCACTGATCTATAACCTCTGTTTTAGGAGAATCCAATTGACACCTGTTCTTGATACAACATGACCCAGAAAATATATTTGTTATAATGAAAATCACATTTACCGATATTGGTATACATTCTCTTCTCTTTGAGGGTTTGTAAAACAGTTCTCAATTGCTGCTTCTGTTTTTTTCCAAGACTTAGGATACACCATAATATCATCGATAAATACTAAAACAAATTTATCCAGGTATAGCTTAAATATTTCATTCGTACAGTTAGTTGAGTAATTCATTCTTCCAGTTACAATGACTTTACTCTTTCATTACCCCAGTCTTCTGTAAAATGATCTCTTTTAGTCATGCTCTTTACCTTTCCTTTTCTAGTACTTCAAAGACATGCATCTCATATCCACACAGTTGTGTCTTATCCATGTAGTTGTGTCTTGCGCACTGCTTCCTCATAAGTAACAACATCAAATGGAGCTAACCTAGCTCGATTGAGGATTTCCAGTCTCTCTTATGAGTTTTTGGACTTTCTTCATTTCACAACTCTACGTATTAGGATTATACTTCTTCCAAAAGTATAATTTTGATTCATATTCATTCTCAAACTTATACGTTATGTCCAATTAAAACATTTCATTTAGTAATTATCGTTGTGCCGTATCCGGGATGTATTACAACCAAAAGATATCCAGAAATATATCCCTTGTAACCCCTAATATCGGGTCCTCAAATTACATCAGGGGAACTTCTATTTAGGTTCAACTTTCCATTTCAATGTAAATGCTGCAAAACCTACATTCTTTATAGTAGTACACCATAAGAATCTATATTCATTTGTCCAATTTTCCACCATGACCAAATTCTAAATCTTAGTAAGTGATTGTGAGCTATCCTAAAAATCTGCCTTAGTCAATCAAAGTCACAGTTATACTCTAAATCATCATCACTATTATTGTACTGCTATCACTTAACCATACAATGTCATTATTGTCTCCATGACTCGCTTAAATCTTGTGATGTGGGCTTTAAATTTTTGGTTGAACTATGAAGTGCACAGTCAAATAGGGATTCAATATATTTCTCGGGCCTATCTCTACTGGTATCGAGAGATAGTTCCTTCTCGTCTATTGGTATGGCTACAATGCCAACCAGCCATATCTATTAGTTTTTTTTCTTAATTTAATGATACAATTTTTCAGTGAAACACAACCAGGTATACTCGTTTGTATCTAAACATTGTACAGTAATGTTGGGGATATGAACTTTCCAATTTTCTCTTACTCCTAATATCGACTCGTATCAGGCCAACCCTGCTCTGATACCAACTTCAGTAATGACTCAATTTACGGTATAATATGGTTGGGCTACGAGTCGATAATACATCAGAACAATAAATCTGCCTCTTCAATTTTATTTCTTGGTAACAGGTTCAAGTAAAAGCCAATGGAGCTGCTTTCCAATTAATCAGCACATTTGTTCTTTTACAAAATATTCATGTTCACATTCCCCAAGCACAATCCCATATACATTACTGTACTTACAAAATTTAGATACAAAATGGATGTCTATACTGGGTATACCTTTAACACAGTAGAATGCTTTGCTGACATATGGTTGTGCAAAATAATTCAATTTATAAAATGGTCTCAGCTACTCATGAGGTTTTGTGGAGGAAAGTAATGGGTGAGCTCAACGTGCTTAGTAAGAAAACCTACGTGGCAGGTAGATAGCTACACTATCTACATATGTCCGTAAAATAAACTATTCATAAAAATATAAAGAGTTGTTGGCAGTTCAGTAAAATTCAGAATCAAAAATCAATTACGGTATCAATATCGATAGATAAACATTTTTACTACAACTAAATGCATGATTTTTAAAACTTTATACAGTGTTTTATTATGACGACTGTGTGGAACTTTGTTCCCGCAGGATTCAAGAGGTGGCCCCTACAGTCTCTTTATACAGTAAAATAATACAGTTTCATATGATAAAATAGTTCATTGGGTCAATTCAGTAAATCAAATAGATGAGACAAGGCAGAACATGTTATAAACAAAAATCAGTATGACAATTGGCTAATGTCAGTGACTCCGGACATCACTGATCAGGTGTGTCGGGATGTCAATCGCAGTGGGAGTGGTCAGCTACCCAAACGGCTCACAGTATAATATGTCCGAAGATCAGTAACACGGTAGAGCATACTCACGTGCGTGTTACACGGTACATCGCTCTCCGTGGACCACAGTGACAATAACAGTTCAGTAACAGTAACAGTACAACATGACTAATCATCCTCTTTATCTCAAAATCAATGCGAGTCGGATCGTACGATACACAGTCAGTACACATTCAAGCACATTTAGAAGTACTAATTTATAAGCAAATTATTTTCATCAAAATAGTTCTAAAACTCAGTACAGTACATAAAGAAATTTAAAAGGAGCAGACTTACCCTTTTTTGGTCAATATCCTTGTCACGCCCCACTTCCGGGTACCCTTTATCCATACATATACTACTAACAGTTGGGCTGTGAGTCAATGTAATTACTAAATTCCATACACTTATAGCGGAAAAATTTAAAACTTTAATTCACACTCCTAGATGTGAGTGTAGTTATACAAAATCAATTGTATAATATAATATCTTTACATAACATCCCCATACTACTATTCACTTTTTCAATTCATAACTGTTTGATACATTATAATAGATACAAAATGCTCATGTGTATACAAATCTTTATACCTTTGCAACTGGTGGGGGTTGTCCAACACAAAAAGGGATCTAGAGATCACCGCACGACTCTACTTCTCAGTATCTGGAGGGGAAAAAATATTGGAATGAGCAAACCACAACTCAGTAAGGAAAATAATGCTAACAGGTAGATATTGTACTATCTACATAGCCCATGCATGCATAAACAAAACCATGCTTCAATATAAATGGAAATATTACTAGAAAATGCATTTAAACATTTATTTCTCATAGGCATTTTCATAAAAACTAATATTCAATACTTCCATTTAAAAACATGTCATAAAACAATGATATCACAGCACAAGCATTCAAATCAAGAGATTTATCAAATCACAACATCTCTTTACTTTTCTCAAATCATTTCCTTTCATCAAATCTCTTTCTTTTATGAGTTTCTCAATTTCTCTTATCTCTGAGACAGGCATTGAATTCTCGGCAATCTAATATCCATGACATATGGCCATAGTCAGTGATCCTATACCTCATTGATCAGGTGTGCACAGGGTATCACTTTGCCTGAAGGGGGATGGGTCAGTCCTACCCTTCGGCTCATCTCAATCATCACTATCATCTTCCTTATCCTATCTCATATACTCACGGTATAGTGTACGCCATGTGTCATCGACACGATACTCGTACTCACGTGCACCCAGCACGACACATAGTATTCCAATGGATAACTACACAGTTCAACGTATGACTGTGGACCCGGTCCATCCACCCTACTCCGACGGACTCATCATCCTGAACCATGTCTCATATACCAGGCGAGCAAAACAACGTGAGACACAGTCATCACAAGGCTCCACCGTTGTATATCTCAGTGTGAGCAACTGCTTCTAGCACTGTGTCATATCAAACTCAGCAAAACTAGTGCGAGCAATGTTCCAGCAGCTTTCTCAAATCTATCATGCGAGATGAACTCCAGCATGGCATATCAAAACCATGGAAACATGTACGAGATAAACTCCTGCACATTATTGTTATAAAACCATGTGTGAGTCTCGCTCCAACACGATTTAGCAAAACATATAGATGTATGCGAGTGAAACTCCATCATAGTCAAAATCATTAAAACGGGTGTGAGCTAGACCTCCAACACCAATTCACATCTCAAATTCGATATGTGGGCATTTTCTCTTTTAAAAACTCAAAACAAGATCATTTACGTAGCATGTCGTCCCATGCTAAATGTGTAAAGCTAGCCAACCTATCCATTTTCATTTATCAATCTTAAAACCAACACATAGTTGAGAAAACATCAGGAACATCGTATAGATGTAAAAGCATTAAAAACATGCATGTCAGGCTGTTTTCCTTCCCACATCCCATTTTCACAATATATATACCATAATACAATTCATAATCTCATATCATCTCATAGCTCAATAGATAAACGTACTATTACTAGCGTCATATCTACTAAAATTGCTGTAAAATACGTAATACCTCTATCGCCAATATACACTCCCTTACCTCGAATCGCAGTTGTATTCCCTTTGTCTCGTTTGCTCCGTTTGTGATCCGGGTTAATCGTGTTCCACGTATCTCAATCTACATGTTTAAATCATTAAGTTATTTCCTTTTCTTTCTCTTGGACATATTGATTTCACTTATTTAGCTATTTATACTTCTCAAGCTTCTTATCACATTCCAACTTTCCCTCTAATCTCATTATATCTCATCCTAAGTTTTTCATCACTTTTTCATGGATTTTCCCTTCATAAATTCCCTTTTATATTACTCACCCATCACTACATTCATTATTCCTATCAAGATTTCACATGCTATTCAACCCATAAAGTGTCTAGAAATCTATATTTAAAGCTTGTAGGTTGAAGAGCTAACCTAGCTTAGTCTTTTTCCTTAGCCAAACTTGTAGTAGCCAAAATCTCCTTCTCTTGGTCAAACCAAAGTGTGATTTTTGGGTATGTTGTTCTCCTTACTTCAAGGAATAATTTTCCCTTCTTGAGCTCCTTCAGATTCTTGCTAGAATGTAGTGATTTTTAGAGTGAGAAAGCTTGGTGATTTTAAGAGAAAATGGCAGGTACGGGTTTGGTAGGAGAAATCTGAGTTTTCAATCCGAATCCCGTGCCCTTTTTATAGATGCAAAGACATGAGATTGATCTGGCCCTTGTGGAGATCGATCTTTGTATGGTTTGGTAGTCCTTTTTACCAAACACAGCTACTACCAGATCGATTTGCTTCCATGATGAGATCGATCTGTTTGCAAGCAAATTTCTTCTTGGAGATCGATCTGCCTCTTGTAGGAGATCGATCTGCTCCTTACAGAACCTTAATGAGATCGATCTATTGCTTAGGGGAGATCGATCTCTTCTTGGTCGAGGCTTTAGGAGATCGATCTGTGCCTTGCGAGAGATCGATTCCTTCCAGGCAGAAACTTAAGGAGATCGATCTGCCTTCCCATGAGATCGATTTGCCCTATTCTATTCGACAAATTCTGGGCATTTCATGAGGGGAGATCAATCTATCCTTCATATGAAATCGATCTCTCATCCCCTGCACCCTCATTTTCTATAGTTTTCTGTAGATTTCCAAATTGTACACTTACCCTCTTTTTCTTCATACTTCAATCCTCATTTCGTGCACAATTAACGTATGATGGCATCCATTCCACATAGTTTATAGATAATAAAACTTGTGCCCACTACTTGGAATCATGGATGTTTCATTAAATTTCCAAAATCCTTACATTCTCCTATCATTTATACTCATGTAACAATACATATACATACATTATAGCTTCTTAAGCTATTTTTGTAACAACGTACATATACATCATATATTCATCAATACATGTGAAATTACGGGCATTACATTTCTCCTCTCTTTGGAAAATTTGGTCCTCTAAATTGAACCAAGTCTATTCCTAAAAAATTTGGGGTATTTCTCCTTCTTCAGCTCATCTAATTCCCAAGTGGCTTCCTCCGATGCATGATGCTGCCACAAGACTTTAACCAATGAAATCGACTTGTTCAGCAATACCTTTTCTTTTCTATCCAATATCCGAATCGGTTTCTGCACATACGACATATCCTCCTTGAGCTCCAATGGCTCATAGCTAATTACATTTGTTGGATCCGGATAGTACTTTCGAAGAATAGAAACATGGAAGACATTGTGAACTTCTGCTAGCTCAGGTGGTAAGGCTAGCCTATATGCTATATCTCCCACTCTATCCAAAATCTCGAAGGGACCAATGTAATGAGGACTTCGTTTTCCTTTCTTCTCGAACCTCATTATTCCCTTAGAGGGAGATACTCTAAAAAATATGGACCCACCCACATCAAACTCAAGTGGTCTCCGTCTCCTGTCAGCATAGCTCTTTTGTCGACTTTGAGCTGTTTTCAGCATGTCACATATTATCTAAACATCCTTGGAGACTTATCTAACCAAATCGGGAGAAAGCAACTGTCTGTCACCAACGTCTTCCCAACCAATAGGTGATTAGCATCTATGACCATATAGTGCCTCATAAGGGGTCATACCAATACTTGAGTGATAACTGTTATTATAGACGAACTCAATCAATGGCAAGTGATCATCTCATGAGCCTCTAAAATCTAGCACACACGCTCTCAGCAGATCCTTCAGGGTTTGTATAGTCCTCTCTGACTGACCATCTGTCTAAGGATGAAAAGCGGTGCTAAAGCTCAATTGGGTCCCCATCGCTTCCTAAAAATATCTCGAAAAAGTGGGAAGTGAAGCGGGTATCCCTATTAGAAACAACACTCACTAGGACTCCATGTAATCTCATTTTATCCCGTACATACGAGTTCACCAGTGTACTCAAAGTATCTGTAGATCTCATGGCTAAAAAGTGTGTTGATTTCATTAACTGATCTATTATACCCCATATAACATCATGGTTCTTACGGGTTCTCGATAACCCCATCACAAAATCCATGGTGACGTACTCCCACTTCCATGTCGGAATCGGTAGAGATTACAATAATCCTCCAGGTTTCTGATGCTCAACCTTTACCTGTTGACAGACTAGACATCTTGCAACATACTTAGCTATGTCTATTTTCATCCCAGACTACCAGTATACCTTTTGGAGATTCTGGTATATTTTACTACTCCCCGGGTGTACTGTATATCTTGATGAGTAAGCCTCTGATAAAATCAACTTCTTAATCTCTGAATCCTTAGGAACACATATTCTATTTTCAAACCTTAGTATTCAATCTGAACTCAACACAAATTTTGTACCCTTGTGTGAGATCTGAGAATTTTAGATATATTTTAATGATGTAATAAGAACTTGAAGTGTAATTTATTGAGCTAAGTGAATTGTGGAAATTATATTTGGAGATTTATATGTTAAGTGTTTAAAATAAGTGTGAAGCTATGAGGACAGATCGATCTGGGAGAAGGAGAGATCGATCTGGTGAGTTAAAAATGACAAGGAAGGAGGAATTTAAGGAGCAGACCGATCTCCAATGGAAGAGGATCGATCTCCTTATGATTCTGTTTGAAAGAAGATCGATCTCATGAGGAAGGGATCGATCTCCAAACGTTTCTGTTTGGGAGAAGATCGATCTCCTCAAGGAGCAGATCGATCTCATAAAGCCATAAAGAGATCGATCTCACCCCTCGACAGATCGATCTCCTAGGCATAAAATTTCCCCAAATTGTCCTCAAATTCAAATGCAGATCGATCTCATCAAGAGCCAGATTGATCTCCTACCCTCAGTCTATATAAGGAACCCCTGCTTTCTCCTGTAATTTCATTTTTCTCTCTCTTCCAACCCCCATTTTCACCGAGCCCTAGCTTTCTCACTCATCCAAAGCACCCATTTCCGTCCAAATCAAAGGCTGTGCAAGAAGAAAAGTTGTTCCTCATCAAAGGGAGAACAACATACTTGGAAATCGTAAGACGGATTGAATCGAGGCAAGAGATAAGCTCTCCACAAGTTTTGGATAATTTCTAAACCTCAATCTTGATATTTGAGATGATTTTGGTAATGATAGCTGTTGTCATTGTGTTGAAATAGTTGGAAAATGATTAGGGATTGGTGAAATTACAATGTAGTTGGAGTGATAGTGATATTTAGCAATTTTGGTAATTTTGGAAATTTTGAGCTATAAATGGAAATTTAGACAATGTGGTGAATTAGCACAGATATTAAGACATGGGAAATGTAGAATGTAGAGGTGTTGTGAATGAGATTGTAGTTTGGGGTAGAGTTACGAGAATCAAGAGATTGGAGATGTTATGATCAATTATGCTCAATTTTGAGAATTGAGGTACGGTGATGATGAATATTGATGTTTTAACATCGTTTGGACAGCTCGGGAGTTCCAGAGCAGAATGCGAGACTAATCCGTGACAAGGGGGAAACAATTGCACTATACGAGGTGCAAAGAGGTAAGGGAAATTAAACCAATTTTGTATGTGATTTTGAACTATTATAACATGATTTGTGATTTATAAAACAAGCATGTTTGATGTGTTATGTTGTGATATAATTGCACACAGTTTTTATAGCCGGTTGGAGCCCATTATTTTATGAGTTTATAAGCTGAGTGTGAAATTGCTTTATAAACCGTTGAATTTGTGTGAGTAATGAATTGGGCTCTACGTTAAGGCGATCTTGAGATTTGAGAAATGTGTGCGTGTTTTACCGGTTGGGACTCGGTTTCAATATGTTTTGTGTTGAGTATAAAACAGTTTTAAATGAGTTTTATGAGAGAAAAACCACTATGAGTTCTACGTGAAGGCAAACCAGTCTTATGTGATAAGACTTAGGTGTGTGATTTTGGGTACACACCGGGCATTGCTCTGGTAGCATGTAAGCTCGATTCTTCTCCGTTCTGGTAACGTGAGATCCCCCATTCAGTGGCTATGCCACGTATAATTGGTGGCCGTTACCACGTGAGAACCCTATTTGGTGGCCGTTGCCACATGAGAACCCTATTTGGTGGCCGTTGCCATGTGAGAACCCTATTTGGTGGCCGTTGCCACGTGAGAACCCTAATTGGTGGCGGTTGCCACGTGAGATCCCCCATTCAGTGGCCATGCCACGTATATTTGGTGGTCGTTGCCACGTGAAACCCTATCCTGTGGCTGTGCCACGTGTGAATTCAAATCAGTGGCTATGCCACATGTGTTTAGTGGCTGTGCCACGTGTGAATTTAAATCAGTGGCTATGCCACGTGTGTTTAGTGGCTGCGCCACGTGCATTACTATTACAGTGATTTTATCACATTTATTGAGAACGCGATTATCGCATTATTTTCACATGCTTTGTTACTGCTCTATACTGAGCATTTTACTTCATGTTTTCACATGATTTAAGATATGAGAATGTCGTTTGAGTACTTTCATGCTATGGTTTTTAAATGAGTATAATGAGTTTCACATACAAATAAATATTTTGTGATGTGCATTTTGGTTTATAAAATGAGTCCCTTACCCCCTTTATGGAGCGATTTAGAAGCTCACCCTGTTTTCTTTTCCCCTCAGATTTCTTCAAGTGAAAAAGGGTTTCCCTGCGACGTACAGAGTAGTGGCTAGTGGAGGACTTGAGCTCCAGGCCATATATTGTATTTTGAGGTATCTTTTATCTTTTCATGTACCCAGACAATTATTGCAATTGCAGACACTTGATGTATAACATTGTATGAGATGTATTAGGATTAATTAACTTGAGATCCTGAGGTATGATAAATAAGATGATGCATGACATTACACAGGAATGCACTCTTAATTGTGAATTGATAAGTAAAAAGTTTTTAAATTTGCCCTATTTTTCGCGTTTTCGGGGCGTGACAGAGGTTTCTTGGTATCAGAGCTTAGGGTGTCTAGTACTGTCAGTGTCGGTTAAGTAAAATAGAATACATCCCAAGTGTCTGTAATAGTCTGGTCATGAACTGAAATTGAGGATTGAGATTTCAATCGATTCTGATATGTACGCGCAGGAGACGTGTTGAGATAGAGAATGAGTGGACGACGAGGTCATTCGAGGAGGCAGGCAGAGTCCCCTCCGCCACTTGTCCCATAACCAGAGAGTCCTAACTCTCGATTTAATCAGATTGTGACCGATGTGAGGCAAGGTTTTGAGCAAATGGCAGCGTTATTCGCTCAACACTTTGGAGTTAATGCCTCAGGTACTACTCCTACACCACCACAAGGACCTCCCATACCCCCAGTGCCTCCCATCACTCAGCCTGATGATAGAAGTATGGTCCGACTGAAAGATTTTCTGAAGATGAATCCACCCGCATTTAAGGGAAAGAAGGATCCTACAGAGGCTGAGGAGTGGTTGACGGAGTTGAGAGTTATATTCGACTATTTGGGGTGCACCGATGCTGAGAGGGTCAGTATGAGTGCCTATATGTTGAAAGGGAGAGCTCGAGATTGGTGGGGTACTACCCAGGGTATTTTGATGTCCCACCAGGATGTGATTGGTTGGGAAGAGTTTCAGACAGCCTTTAGAGCCCAATATGTATCACGAGCTGCCCAGAGAAGGAGGCAAGCAGAGTTTTTGAGTTTGGTACAGGGTGACATGTCTGTAGATGATTACGAGAGCCGATTTACCGCTCTGCTGAGATATGATCCAGAGACTTTCAAGAATGAAGAGCTCCGCACAGAGAGATTTGTGTATGGATTGAAGCCCATCATCAGAGATCGATTGATTGGGTTGTGTATTACTGAGTTTGGAGATGCTCTGAGACGAGCACAAGAGATTGAGAGGGGAATTGAAATTGTACAGTCCCAGAATGAGTTTGGAGCAGTGATTAGGGACAAAGGCAAGAGGCCAGCGATGTCTCAAGCAGATGTTCGAAGAGGTTCCTTCAGGAGATGAAGGATTGAAGTACAGAAGGGCAGATTGGAGAGACCCAGAGCTTATCCTATTATCAAGGAGACCCCTCGAGATGTCAGGCCTGAGATAAGGTTTTGCAGAAATTATGGCCGAATGCATGAGGGAAGTTGTACTGGGTCGATCCATGGATGTTTTAGATGTGGAGACATGGGTCACATGGTGAAGGATTGTCCTCAACCTCAGAAACCACATGTTTTGGAGCCCACTAGACAACAGCCTCAGAGGGTGAATCCCCAGAGACGGGCCACTACTGCAGAGAAAGGAAAGAGACCTGTTACACAGGGACGTGTGTTTGCCCTAGTTAATGAGACCGTTGACACTTCTGCAGAAACTATAAGAGGTACACTCTCTGTCTGTAATCATAAGGCTCATGTGTTGATAGATCCAGGATCTACGCATTCGTTCATTTCTGAGCATTTTGCATGTAGATTAAACTTGAAGGTTGAACCTCTAGAATATATACTACATGTAAATACCCCTATTCGTGAATCCTAGAGGACTGAGTTAATCTGTAAAGGATGCGAGATAAAGGTGGGAATAGAGTGATGTTAGCAGATCTAATCATATTGAATATACATGGGTTTGATGTAATCTTAGGGATGGATTGGTTGGCAACCAATCGAGTGAGCTTAGATTGCTACACTAAGATTGTAACTTTCTCCCTACCTGAACCTTACAGTGTACGATTGAGATATTGAGGAAATGAATATGTGGAATTCTAGTAAGTAATTTGAGAATTTTAATATTATTTTGGAGAATATTAAATATGATTGTTCATGTGAAGGTTATGAGACACTCATCTCAGATGATGAGCGGGAACATTCGAGGATTGAGGATATACCTGTGGTTTGCGAATTTTCGGATGTTTTCCCAGATGAGTTACCAGGTTTACCACCAGAGAGAGAGCTGGAGTTTACCATTGATTTGGTACCAGATACTCAGCCGATCTCTAAACCTCCCTACAGGATGGCATTAGTGGAACTTGAGGAATTGAAGAAACAACTACAAGAGTTATTGGATCAAGGGTTCATTAGGCCCAGTGTTTCACCGTGGGGAGCACCGATTTTATTTGTCAAGAAGAAGGATGGTAGTCTCAGATTATGCGTAGACTACCGGCTCTTGAATAAAGCCACGGTGAAGAATAAATACCCACTACTCAGGATTGATGATCTACTTGATCAGCTGAGAGGGGTATTAGTCTTTTCTAAGATTTATTTGAGATCGGGCTATCACCAATTGAGGATCAAGGAAGAGGATATTCCAAAGACGGCCTTCAGGATGAGGTATGGCCATTATGAATTTCTGGTGATGTCCTTTGGATTGACGAACACCCCTGCAGCATTTATGAGATTGATGAACGAGGTGTTCAGAGACTATCTAGATAAATTTGTGATAGTCTTTATTGATGATATCCTAGTATACTCTCGGTCGTATGAGGAGCATGCACAGCATTTGTGGTTAGTACTTCAGATACTCCGAGATAAGCAATTATATGGAAAGCTTAGTAAGTGTGAGTTTTGGCTGAACCTGATAGCTTTCCTTGGTCATATAGTCTCAGAGGAAGGAGTATCAGTGGATCCAAGTAAAGTAACAGCTGTGCTTAGTTGGGAGAGACCGAGGACAGTTACTGAGGTACGAAGCTTCCTTGGTTTGGCAGGGTATTACAGAAGATTTGTGGAAGGATTTTTAAAGATTGCCGCTCCTTTGACTAAACTCACGCGTAAGGAGACTCCGTTCTTATGGACTGATCAATGTGAGCTCAGTTTTCAGGAGTTAAAGAGGAGATTGACAGTGGCACCTGTGTTAACTATTCCTGAGGGATCAGGAGGATTTTCGGTGTATAGTGATGCATCTCACCAAGGATTGGGGTGTGTGCTTATGCAGCACGGAAGAGTGGTCGCATATGGATCGCGACAGTTGAAAGACTATGAGCGGAATTACCCCAAGCATTATTTGGAGTTAGCCGTTGTGGTATTTGCTTTGAAGATCTGGTGACACTACTTATATGGGGAAAGATTCCAGATCTTCACTGATCACAAGAGTTTGAGATATCTCTTTGATCAGAAAGAGTTAAACATGAGACAAAGGAGATGGATGGAACTCTTTAAGGATTATGACTGCGAGATTCTATATCATCCGGGTAAGGCGAATGTAGTTGCTGATGCCCTGAGCAGGAAGAGTATGATATCTGCTATGATGATCAGGGAATGGGATTTGCTAGAGTAGTTCGCCGAACTTCAGATCAGAGTTAAAGAGGTAGAGACTGGATTTTTGGCTAGCTCACGAATAGAGCCCAGGATCATGGATCAGATGAGAAATGGGCAGCGCAGTGATCAGAGATTGATAGATATGGTTAGCCAAGCTGAGCAGAGTTCGCAGTCGGATCTCACCATCAGTGAGGATGGATTATTGAGGTTCAGAGGACGGATTTGTGTACCGGACGGTGATACCCTAAAGAGACAGATACTGAGAGAATCCCATTGCTCGCGATACACCATGCACCATGGGAGTACCAAGATGTACCGAGATTTGAGAAAGGTGTACTGGTGGAGTAGTATGAAGCAAGACGTGACGGAATACGTAGCCAGATGTTTAGTATGCCAGCAAGTGAAAGCTGAGCATCGAAAGCCTGGAGGATTACTACAGCCCTTACCTGTACCTACATGGAAATGGGAGCATGTCACTATGGACTTTATTATGGGTTTACCGAGGACCCAAAGAGGTCGTGACGCTATATGGGTTATAATGGATAGATTGACCAAAAGTGCCCACTTCCTTGCCATCAAGAGCACAGATACTGTGGATGCCTTAGCTGAGCTGTATGTCAGCGAGATAGCTAGATTACATGGGGCTCCAGTGAGTATTCCTTCTGATAGAGATTCCCGATTTACTTCTAGATTTTGGAACCAGTTTCAGGAGTCCATAGGATCTCGATTGAGTTTCAGTACCGCCTATCATCCTCAGACAGATGGTCAGTCAGAGAGGACTATTCAGACCCTGGAGGATATGTTGAGGGCGTGTACGATGGATTTTAAGGGATCATGGGATGATCACCTGCCCCTAGCAGAGTTTGCATACAATAACAGCTATCATGCGAGTATTGGAATGGCACCTTTTGAGGCTCTATATGGGAGCTTGGGAAGAAGTCGGTGACAGAAAGATAAATGCTCCCGAGCTTGTTGAGCAAGCTGTACAGAGTGTGAAACTTATATGTGAGAGGTTACGAGCTGCACAAAGTAGACAGAAAAGCTATGCGGATGTGCTAGACGGCCACTCGAGTTTGACGTTGGTGATGCAGTATTTCTGAAAATATCACCGAGTAAGGGTATCATACGATTTGGGAAGAAAGGGAAATTGAGTCCTCGATACATAGGACCATTCGAGATTCTTGAGAGAGTGGGAGAGGTAGCTTACAGATTAGCATTACCCCCATAGATGTTCGGAATACACAATGTTTTTCATGTGTCTATGTTGAGGAAGTACCACCCAGACCCTTCTCATGTCATAGAGTATGACGAGATGGACATTCAAGAGGATATGAGCTACACTGAGGAACCCGTTCGGATTCTCGATAGAAGAGAGAAGGTACTGAGAACTAAGAGCATCCCATTGTGAAAGTTTTATGGAAACATCACTCAATGGAAGAGGCAACGTGGGAACTCGAGAGTCTAATGAAGGAGAAATACCCCCATCTATTTGACTAGTTGAGTTGAATTTGGAGGACCAAATTCTTTTTAAGGTGGGGAGGATGTGAGATCTGAGAATTTTAGATATATTTTAATGATGTAATAAGAACTTGAAGTGTAATTTATTGAGCTAAGTGAATTGTGGAAATTATATTTGGAGATTTATATGTTAAGTGTTTAAGATAAGTGTGAAGCTATGAGGACAGATCGATCTGGGAGAAGGAGAGATCGATCTGGTGAGTTAAAAATGACAAAGAAGGAGGAATTTAAGGAGCAGATCGATCTCCAATGGAAGAGGATCGATCTCCTTATGATTCTGTTTGAAAGAAGATTGATCTCATGAGGAAGGGATCGATCTCCAAACGTTTCTGTTTGGGAGAAGATCGATCTCCTCAAGGAGCAGATTGATCTCATAAAGCCATAAAGAGATCAATCTCACCCCTCGACAGATCGATCTCCTAGGCATAAAATTTCCCCAAATTATCCCCATATTCAAATGCAGATCGATCTCATCAAGAGCCAGATCGATCTCCTACCCTCAGTCTATATAAGGAACCCCTGCTTTCTCCTACAATTTCATTTTTCTCTCTCTTCCAACCCCATTTTCACCGAGCCCTAGCTTTCTCACTCATCCAAAGCACCCATTTCTGTCCAACAGAGGCTGTGGCAAGAAGGAAAGTTGTTCCTCATCAAAGGGAGAACAACATACTTGGAAATCGTAGGACGGATTGAATCGAGGCAAGAGATAAGCTCTCCACAAGTTTTGGGTAATTTCTAAACCTCGATCTTGATATTTGAGATGATTTTGGTAATGATAGCTGTTGGCATTGTGTTGAAATAGTTGAAAAATGATTAGGGATTGATGAAATTACAATGTAGTTGGAGTGATAGTGATATTTAGCAATTTTGATAATTTTGGAAATTTTGAGCTATAAATGGAAATTTAGACAATGTGGTGAATTAGCATAGATATTAAGACATGGGAAATGTAGAATGTGGAGGTGTTGTGAATGAGATTGTAGTTTGGGGTAGAGTTACGAGAATCAACAGATTGGAGGTGTTATGAGCAATTATGCTCGATTTTGAGAATTGAGGTACGGTGATGATGAATATTGATGTTTTAACATCGTTTGGGCAGCTCGGGAGTTCCAGAGCGGAATGCGAGACTAGTCCTTGACAAGGGGGAAACAATTGCACTATACGAGGTGCAAAGAGGTAAGGGAAATTAAACCAATTGTGTATGTGATTTTGAACTATTATAGCATGATTTGTGATTTATAAAACAAGCATGTTTGATGTGTTGTGTTGTGATATAATTGCACATGGTTTTTATAGCCGGTTGGAGCCCATTATTTTATGAGTTTATAAGCTGAGTGTGAAATTGCTTTATAAACCGTTGAATTTGTGTGAGTAATGAATTGGGCCCTACGTTAAGGCGATCTTGAGATTTGAGAAATGTGTGCGTGTTTTGCCGGTTGGGACTCGGTTTCAATATGTTTTGTGTTGAGTACAAAACGGTTTTAAATGAGTTTTATGAGAGAAAAACCACTATGAGTTCTACGTGAAGGCAAACCAGTCTTATGTGATAAGACTTAGGTGTGTGATTTTGGGTACACACCGGGCATTGCTCTGGTAGCATGAAAGCCCGATTCTTCTCCGTTCTGGTAAGTGAGATCCCCCATTCTGTGGCTATGCCACGTATAATTGGTGGTCGTTGCCACGTGAGAACCCTATTTGGTGGCCGTTGTCACGTGAGAACCCTAATTGGTGGCCGTTGCCACGTTAGAACCCTAATTGGTGGCCGTTGCCACGTGAGATCCCCCATTCAGTGGCCATGCCACGTATATTTGGTGGTCGTTGCCACGTGAAACCCTATCCTGTGGCTGTGCCACGTGTGAATTCAAATCAGTGGCTATGCCACGTGTGTTTAGTGGCTGTGCCACGTGTGAATTTAAATCAGTGGCTATGCCACGTGTGTTTAGTGGCTGCACCACATGCATTACTATTACAGTGATTTTATCACGTTTATTGAGAACGCGATTATCGCATTATTTTCACATGCTTTGTTACTGCTCTATACTGAGCATTTTACTTCATGTTTTCACATGATTTGAGATATGAGATGTCGTTTTGAGTACCTTCATGCTATGGTTTTTAAATGAGTATAATGAGTTTCACATACAAATAAATATTTTGTGATGTGCATTTTGGTTTATAAAATGAGTCCCTTACCCCCTTTACTGAGCGATTTAGAAGCTCACCCTGTTTTCTTTTCCCCCCAGATTTCTTCAAGTGAAAAAGGGTTTCCCTGCGACGTACAGAGTAGTGGCTAGTGGAGGACTTGAGCTCCAGGCCATATATTGTATTTTGAGGTATCTTTTATCTTTTCATGTACCCAGACAATTATTGCAATTGCAGACACTTGATGTATAACATTGTATGGGATGTATTAGGATTAATTAACTTGAGATCCTGAGGTATGATAAATAAGATGATGCATGACATTGCATAGGAATGCACTCTTAATTGTGAATTGATAAGTAAAAAGTTTTTTAATTTGCCCTATTTTTCACGTTTTCGGGGCGTGACACCTTGCCCTTCTGAATTTGGCCAATCACATCAATACACCATTGATCAATTTGCTGACTTGCCAGATTCTCTCAATCAACTCTGATTCTAGTCTCCAGCTAGCAATAATCCCATAACTGCCAATCTCAGGTAAGGTCATATCCAAACTAAGGTTTGTGAATTTTTCTAACAACTCGTGCTCCTTAATCATCATATATGATACCACCCTGAGACTTTTTCTGCTCAATGCATCTGCAACCACATTATCTTTCCCAGGATGGTATAAAATCTCACAATTATAGTCTTTGAAGAGTTTTAACCACCTTCTCTGTAAAATTCTAAAATATCTCACCATACAAGCAGTGGCGCCATATCTTCAATGCAAACACTACGGTCCCCAACTCTAAATCGTAAGTGGGATAGTTCTTCTCATGATCTTTTAGCTGTCTTGATCTATACGCAACTACCCTTCCATTCTGTATCAAGACACAACCCAGTCCTTGGTGTGAAGCATCTGTGTAAATAGAATAGTTCCCTGAGCTGTTAGGGATGGTAAGAACTGGCGTGGTGGTTAATCTGCGCTTAAGTTCTTGAAAACTCCTCTCACACGCTTCATCCCACGTAAACTCCACATTTTTCCTCGTAAAATGTGTCAACTGAGCAGCTAATCTAGAGAAACCCTATACAAATCTCTTGTAGTATCTTGCCAAACCCGGAAAGCTTCTAATCTTTGTGACTGTCCTGGGCTGTTCCCACTGAACAATAGCCTCAATCTTGGATGGATCTACTGACACCCCATCCTTCGATACAACATGGCCCAGAAAAGAAATCTGCTCTAGCCAAAAGTCACATTTACCAAGTTTGGCATATAACTTTCTCTCTCGGAGGGTTTTCAAAATAATCCTCGAGTGCTGCTCATACTCTTCCCTAGACCTTGAGTACACCAATATAACATCAATGAAAACGATCATGAACTGGTCCAGGTATAGCTTGAATATCTCATTCATTAGAGCCATAAAAGCTGTTGGCACATTGGTCAACCCGAAAGGCATCACCAATAATTCGTAATGGCCATAGCGGGTGCGAAAAGCTGTCTTGGGCACATCCTCCTTTTGAATCTTCAATTGATGATACCCAGACCTCAAGTCTATCTTGGAAAAGATCTGTGCTCCCTGAAGCTGATCCAATAGATCATCGATGGGCGGTAAGGGGTACTTATTCTTGATGGTAGCCTTGTTCAACATCCGATAATCAATACATAACCTAAGAATCCCATCTCTCTTCTTAACAAACAATAGCAGGGCTCCCTATGGTGAGACACTCGATCTTATAAACCCCTTATCTAGCATATCTTACAACTACTTCTTTAATTCCTTTAGCTCAACTGGAGCCATCTTGTATGGTGGTTTGGATATCGGTTCTGTTCCAGGTGTCAAATCTATACCAAATTTCATTTCTCTATCAGGTGGCAATCCTGGTAGGTCATCTGGAAAGAGATCATAAAATTCTCTAACCACTGGAATGTCATCCACATCCGGATGTGTTTTTCTCAAATCTACCACATAAGCAATAAAACCTTTAAAACAAAATTCATGTCATGTATATACCAATGCACTTTTACTTGTCACAAAATTCAAGATTTCATTACTTCACTTAAAATATTACAACACATTCTTCGGGTAGAGAAAATGTAATGGATTAGAATGACAGTCTAAGATAGCATGATTGGTAGCTAACCAATCCATTCCCAAGATTATATCAAGATCATACATATTTAACAGAATCAAATTAGTTGTCGTGTACTTATCTCCTACCGTCATTCTACAATCTTTATACACTTGTTCGACTAATTGACTAACTCTCTTCGGAGTACTTATTAATAAGGTCTGATTTAAGTATGTGGGTTCTACAAAATCTGTTAACCTTGATGCACATGCATGGCATATAAAAGAATACGTAGCACCAAAGTCAAACAAAGCTATAGCTTCCAGATTAAAAATCAAAATTGTACATTTTATCACCTCAGAAGAGGTATTTGCCGATGCCTGGTCTATCGCATACACCCTGCCTTGACCCACAACTGACTTCCCTTTTTCTTTAGCCGTGGCTCTTTTCCTTGCAAGAGATGTAACTGTAGGAACTTTCTCTGGCTCTTTACCACTCTGTGGAACAACCTCAACTGCTTCTGGGCAATCTCTTTCATAGTGCCCAAGCCTACCATATCTGAAACATCGAACACCCTGGAATTGACAAGGCCTACCACCATGATATCGACCACATACTCTGCACTGATTAGTAGTCGATCGGGGTCCACCAATCACTATACCCCTGGCTGGTGTTTGAGTCGGAGACATAAAAGGTCTTACAACCTTCTTCTGTGACTCATCTGCCTCTCTCCGATGCTTACTCATAGTTTTTATCCAAATCTATCACTCTCGCCATCTCCCAATTTCCTTGGACCCTTGTCCTTACCCCAACTAAACTTTAAAATTTACAGGTTATAGTCATGCTCACACAACTGGGCCCGTCTTACAGCCTCTCCATATGTAGCAACATCAAACGGGGCCAACCTAGCTCTGATCGCAGGCCTCAGTTTATTAACAAACCTATGGACCCTAATAGCTTCACTCCTTATAGAGTCTAGATCATACCGACCCAATGAGGTAAATCGTGACTCTACTCATCAATAGTTCGATTCCCTTAAGTCAGATTTATAAATTCCATCTGTAACCTACGTCGAGCAGTATCCGTGATATATTGCTCTTTGAAAGCACCCAAAAACATATCCCATGTGATTATCATACCCTGAGCTCTCAACATAGGCCTGGTGAAATTCCACCAGTGCTCTGCTTTGCCTCTTAGTACAAAGGTCGCAAGTACTACTCTCTCCATAGCTGAACATCTATAGAAATCGAACAATTTATCCATCTGGCTTATCCAGTCCTCAGCCACTGATGGATCTTTCAATCCACTGAAAGAAGGAGGCTTAAAATCCATAAAATGCCTCAACCTCTCCATATCACAGTCATATCCATACCCCAAATCATCATCATTATACTGTTATGGGGCTATTGGAGGAGGTACTAGTCGAATATGGGGATCTCGTGGCCTAACCGATTCAAGTTGTGCAGGTGCAGCATTCTCAGGTTTCGGTGAAGCTGCTGGGGGATTCGGTGCAGCCTGTCCCACTGTACCAAGTATACCCTCAAACCTAGCCATAATCTGACCCATCATGGTCATCACCGTACGCATATCTTCCTCTAATCGGGCTACCCGAGGATCGAAAGCCTCAATCTGCTCCTAGGGCTCATGACTAGGGAACGATCTACTATACCTCTCAGTCCTATCATTCCACCCATGAGCTCTCGAGCTCTCTCCCCTGTACGGTGTCTCTCAGGCATATCTCACAAGCATGCTAACTTTCCTACATTTATAATAAACTTTTAATTCACTACCAGCTCCATATACACCTTTGTATCTAAATCTCGAACAGTAACTTGGGGATGTATGTTTCTCAGTCCTAAACATCGACTCACATCAGACCAACTAGACTCTGATACCAAATCTGTCACACCCCACTTCCGGGTGCCCTTTATCCATACACATAATACTATCGGTTGGGCTGTGAGTCAATGTAATTACTAAATTTCATACACTTATAGCAAAAAAAATTTAAAACTTTAATTCACACTCTCAGATGTGTGTGTAGATATATAAAATCAATTGTATAATATAATATCTTTACATAATATCCTCAAACTACTATTCATATTTTCAATTCATAACTGTGCGAAACATTATAATAGATAAAAAATGCTCATGTGTATACAAATCTTTATACCTTTGTAACTGGTAGGGGCTGTCTAACACAAAAAGGGATCTAGAGATCACTGCACGACTCTACTTCTCAATATCTGGAGGGGAAAAAATATTGGGATGAGCAAACCACAGCTCAATATGGAAAAGAATGCTAACTGGTAGATATTGTACTATCTACACAGTCCATGCATGCATAAACAAAACCATGCTTCAATATAAATGGAAATATTACTAGAAAATGCATTTAAACATTTATTTCTCATAGGCATTTTCATAAAAACTAATACTCAATACTTCCATTTAAAAACATGTCATAAAACAATGCTATAACAGCACAAGCATTCAAATCAAGAGATTTATCAAATCACAACATCTCTTTGCTTTTCTCAAATCATTTCCTTACATCAAATCTCTTTCTTTTTTGAGTTTCTCAATTTCTCTTATCTCTGAGACAGGCATGGAATTCTTGGTAATCTAATATCCACGGCATATGGCCATAATCATTGATCCCAAGCCTCACTGATTAGGTGTGCACATCGTATCACTTTGCCTGAAGGGGGATGGGTCAGTCCTACCCTCCGGCTCATCTCAAACATCACCATCATCTTCCTTATCATATCTCATATACTCACGGTATAGTGTACGCCATGTGTCATCTACGCGATACTCGTACTCACGTGCACCCAGCATGGTACATAGTATTCAACGGACAACTACACAGTTCAACGTACGACCATGGACCTTTCAATCCACCTTTCTCCAATGGACTCATCATCCTGAACGACGTCTTATATACCAAGCGAGTAAAACAACGTGACACACAGTCATCACAAGGCTTCACCGCTGTCTCTCTCAGTACGAGCAACTGCTTCTAGCACTGTGTCATATCAAACTCAGCAAAACTAGTGTGAGCAATGCTCCAACACCTTTCTCAAATCCATCATGCGAGATGAACTCCAGTGCAACATATCAAAATCATGGAAACATGTGCGAGATAAAATCTTGTACATTATTATTATAAAACCACATGCGAGTCTCGCTTCAACACGGTTTATCAAAACATGTAGACGTATGCGAGTGAAACTCCAGCATAGTCAAAATCATTAAAACGGATGTGAGCTAGACCTTGAACAACAATTCACATCTCAAATCCGATAGGTGGCTATTTTCTCTTTTAAAAACTCAAAACAAGATCATTTATGTAGCATGCCATCCCATGCTAAATGTGTAAAGCTAGCCAACCTATCCATCATCATTTCTCAATCTCAAAATCAGCACATAGTTGAGAAAACATCAGGAACATCATATAGATGTAAAAGCATTAAAAACATGCATGTCAGGATGTTTTCCTTCCCACATCCCATTTTCACAATATATATACCATAATACATTTCATGATCCCATATCATCTCATAGCTCAATAGCTAAACGTACTATTACTAGCATCATATCTACTAAAATTGCTGTAAAATAAGTACAAATAGCTCTATCGCTAACATACAATCCCTTACCTCAAATCGCGGTTGTATTCCCTTTATCTTGTTTGCTCCGTTCGCGATCCGGGTTAATCGTGTTCCATGTATCTCAATCTACATGTTTAAATTATTAAGTTATTTCCTTTTCTTTCTTTGGATATGTTCATTTCACTTATTTATCTATTTATAATTCTCAAGCTTCTTATCGTATTCCACTTTTCCCTTCAATCTCATTATATCTCATCCTAAGATTTTCATCACTTTTCCATGTATTTTCCCTTTATAAATTCCTTTTAATATTACTCACCCATCACTACATTCATTATTCCTATTAAGATTTCACATGCCATTCAACCCATAAAGTGTCTAGAAATCCATATTTAAAGCTTGAAGGTTGAAGAGCTTACCTAGCTTAGTCGTTTTCCTTAGCTAAACATGTAGTAGCCAAAATCTCCTTCTCTTGGTCAAACCAATGTGTGATTTTTGGGTATGTTGTTCTCCTTACTTCAAGGACCAACTTTCCCTTCTTGAGCTCCTTAAGATTCTTGTTGGAATGTAGTGATTTTTAGAGTGAGAAAGCTTGGTGGTTTTGAGAGAAATTGGTTAGTGCAGGTTTGGTGGGAGAAATCTAAGT
This sequence comes from Firmiana major, assembly GCA_033439115.1. Taxonomy (NCBI): domain Eukaryota; kingdom Viridiplantae; phylum Streptophyta; class Magnoliopsida; order Malvales; family Malvaceae; genus Firmiana; species Firmiana major. The sequence goes on from CM065905.1 coordinate 50,644,804, forward strand.
TTTCAGTCCAAATCTCGTGCCCTTTTTATAGATGCAGAGACATGAGATCGATTTGGCCTTTGTGGAGATCAATCTCTATATGGTTTGGTAGTCCTTTTTATCAATCGCAGCTACTACCAAATCGATCTGCTTCCATGATGAGATCGATATGTTTGCAAGTAAATTACTTCTTCGAGATCGATCTGCCTCTTGTAGGAGATCGATCTGTGCCTTACGAGAGATCGATTCCTTCTAGGTAGAGACTGAAGGAGATTAATCTGCCTTCCCATGAGATTGATCTGCCCTGTTCCATTCGATAAATTCTGGGCATTTTATGAGGGGAGATCGATCTCTCCTTCATATGAGATCGATCTTTCATCCCTTGCACCTTCATTTTCTGTAGTTTTCTGCAGATTTCCAAATTGTACACTTACCCTCTTTTTCTTCATACCTCAATTCTCATTTCATGCATAATTAACGTATGATGACATCAATTCCATATAGTTTATAGATAATAAAACTTGTGCCCACTACTTGAAATCATGGATGTTTCATTAAATTTCCAAAATCCTTACATTCTCCTATCATTTATACTCATGTAACAATATATATACATACATCATAGCTTCTCAAGCTATTTTTGTAACAACGTACATATACATCATATCTTTATCAATACGTGTGAAATTACAGGCATTACAATCCTAGTAAACAGTCTATAGTAATTAAATTCGAGATTTTTTATTCAAAATGATAGTTCAAGCTATATCAATACTCATACAAACAATTTTATAACAATAAGGCTAGAATGTTTAACTAAGGCCACAAATCTATAATTTTCGGAGTTATAAAATTAGCCTAGTATTTTTATGTAATTTTTGTAACTATGAAATTCAACCTAGAATTTTATGTCTACAATTCCACAGAAATTACGCATAATTATCTCGAGCAGCGCATAAGAATTTTCCTTACCCCATTTGCAGCCAATCATATCTTTATGCCTAGTATCGAGAGTCGGTCAGTCTATTCTTGTTCGTTTGTTTGCTTTGGAGCTGCCGTCAATTATCAATCACTTAAGTAGTCATTGTAAGGTTATAACTACTTTATTATACCATAATTAAGTTTGAACCTGGTTTATCTAATTAGGCCATTTTAATATGAAATAGGCTAATCATCACTCTAAATTCCTTATTACATATTTCCTATATGTTTTTAAGGGCTGGTCCTCACTTTTTGGAGCTTTTAACTAGACTACACTATAGCCTCCAAATTCTTCTTCTTTCTCCCTATTTTATTTTTTTACGTTCCACTATAGCAAACATTACCCTTATTTTATTCATTAAAGCAGCACCTCATCCCTATTCATATTTCCTCTTCAACCAAACATCATCACACAAGGTAAAATTTATTTCGCATTGGGTGTTTTGGTTTGGGCTGCCTTTCTCCTACTCCTTTGTTGCTTGACCGAAACAACAATAATGGAGTAATGCAAAGTAGCAGCAACAAGCAGTAATTGTGGAGTTGGTTGATGGTGACGATGGCTTGGCAAAGTGGAACCGAATTGTAACAATTTGAGAGGTAGTGACGAACAAGAAAACAAGGGAGAAATACTGATGGCAGTAAGAAAAATGTGCAGTTTGTTGGAGAAATTTTGGGATTAATGCTCGGCTTGATCCCTTTCTTCACTCACGTTTATTGCTCTCGTTCACTTCCTTTTGCTGTCACTATTTCTTACCTCATATATTTCCTTAGCTCATCTCCTTTGTTTTTAGCAAGTAGCATACATTCTGCTCTCAGTTCTATTCAGTTTTCAATCTTTCACAATTCCTTGTCCCTCCATTCATTTCTTGATTTCTTTCGCACATTTCTTGCCTCCTATTATTTCACTTTTGCTTTGCCTCTTGCTCTCTACTGCCTCATTCATTTCATTCTATTTATTTTACTATATTCTACACCATTCAATTCTTGTGTCAACTGTGTACATACCCTTACAGCCCCTTTTTCCCTTGGCCTGATTTTCTTGCCCCACTAACTCTCGATCTTGTCCCGTCTCTAGTAGAAAACTACATTGATTTCATGTTAGCCTCCCTTCCCTTATTACAGACCGAACACTTTCTTCAGTAAAAACTCACGCCTCACTACAGCAGCCATCATGTTCTTGTTCCCATTAAATTTTGGTCAGGTTTTTCCCTTAATCCTAAGCTGATGGGATGCCACTTATTCTAAAGTTTTAACATTTTTTTTTGTTATGGTTGCTGTACAGGGCAGACACTCCAGCCCTCACCTGCTTTAGTGACTTCTCTTTTCTTTTGTTATTCCAGCCTTTGCCCCACTCACAATCCAACCTATCATTAGTACTATTGCTTCAGTATTTCTGTTTACCTTTCATTGTGTTTTGGTTTGCCCCATGTTGTCTTCCACTAGCCTTCATCTTTTGGTTCAATTCCACTCTAACTTTCCTCATACATATACATATTTATCATTTCTTTTTTTAGTCTGTGCAGTATAGCAAACCAACTATGTAAGACATGTAATTTAATATGTGCTCTTTATGATTTTGTGATGTACGGATAAGTCACATTTGATATAAATCATAAGGAATGAATGTTTTTAAGTTACAAATGTGTATGAAATACAAAACAAGTAGTTAAGCAAATTGAAAATGAATGTAACAGTGATTTTTGGGAAAAATTACAGTAAAAATTACAGTAGAAGAGGAGCAAATCGATCTTATTAGCAAGGAAAATCGATCTCATGGATTGGAAATGCAAGGTTACACCACCTGCAAGAGGCAGATCGATCCCTCAGTAATGCAGATCGATCTCTAGTATGTTTTGGCTAAAGCAGATCGATTTCCAAAGGGTTCTAGATGAAATAGATCGATCTCATAGCAAGGGCAGATCGATCTCCTTAAGGTTTTGAGTAAAGCATATCGATCTTATGCTTAAGAGAAAATCGATCCCCTAAGCTTAATAAGTCATTTTCTAAAGAGAAACGTGTAGGGAAGATCGATCTAATGTAGTTAAGAGATCGATCTCCAAGAGCAAATTCTATAAGTACATGACTCTGCACTTTAATTTTCTCGAGAAACATCAAACCCTACATGAACCAAACTGTAACCTAACCTTTCTACACTAGAAATCTTTATCTTTTAAGCAGCTTTGAGTGAGATTCATTTCAGCAAAGTTGTTCTTAGTAGAGAATAGAACAACATGTTGGAAATTAGAAGTTGGAATGAAAGGTTGAAGGAATAAGGTGGATTTTGCCAAACTTGGCAAAAAGAGGAAAAGTTCAAGCTAGGTAAGATTCAATACACGAACTTCATATATGTTAATCTAGGTAATTTGGTGAGTTGATTGGTGTATGTTTGATTTGCTGAAAACAATTTGATCATGAAAAATACCCATGACCTAGAAATTGGCATGAAATTGAGAAAATGATGAGAAAGTTAGGCAAACATGGATTTAAGGCTGAAATAAGCATGTATGTAAGATTGTAAGGTAGTTTTATGAAATACATAAATTGAAATAGATAAGAAATGAAAATAGGTATATGAGAATTATGGTGAAATGCCATAATGGGAGAAGTATTGAGATTGAGGCATTGAGAGGAGTTAAATGCATTGATTTAGATTCATGTAAGTGAAAACAAGTATATTAAGGTATACTAATGTGAATGATTATTAATAGCTTCGAAAGTTGATATTGGAAGTTGATTGGATTGCGAGAATGAGCAGTACCGAGGAAGTGAGGTCACGTGACGTGATCCGAGGTAAGGGAATTTCGTGAGTAGCTAGAGATAGCTACATGTATTTTGAGTGGAATTTCGATTATTATACTATATATGAAATCCCGTGTATAGAAATATCGTGATAGGAGCCGATAATATAAATCGTGGTTTTATCCAAATATAGGGTATAAAGCCTTAGAAGCATGTTTGTGATTAATATTTATAGTTGCATTGATAGAATGGCTAATGTTTTCATGTATATACGAAATTAGCACATTTGAGTGCCTATTTATTTAATTGAGTGAAATTCAATTTAAATAAGCCATTTATCGGGTTTGTGTGAAAACCATTAGTGCTAGAGAATACTCGCACTTGATTTTATAAGATATGCATCACATAGTACATGAGTATATTCTCGTACTTGGTTTTAATGTGATTTATACATGACAGAGTACCGGTAGCTTTGCTCATACTCATTTTTATTGATTGATGCATTATAGAGTATTGGAGCATCGCTCATACTCAGTTTTACATGACATAGTGCTGGGAGCATTGCTCGCACTAGACTTTTATAATGTGTGTAAGTGGTCATGTTGGGAGTTTACTTGCACGTACCAATTTTTTAAAGAGAGCACGAAGCAGTCGCGTTAGGAGCCTATGCTGACTATGTGTCGCACCGATTATATGCTCACACGTGCAATATTTTGAGATATGGCCGAGGGCTATCAAAAATATTATCAATAGTATGGGGCTAAGACTTATGGCAAGCACCTCGACTATGAGGTATATCTAAGGTATGAGGGCTAAGACTTATGGCAAACACCCTGACCTTGAGATTGGGTCCGTGGTGTACTTTATACTGTGTATGTCACATGGAGTACGCTGTACCCTGAGTACATGATGTTGTTGAGTTGTGAGCTGACGGTAGAGATTTGATCCACCTCCTGTTATAGCAAATGTGAGACCCCGCACTCCGAGTACTGTGTAACCTTGGATCATGAAAAATGAGTTATGATCATAATCTCGGAATATATAGTTGCCTCTCTCGTTTCATTCAATTGAGATTTCTTGAATGAAGTATCACATGTTTTTATAATCTGAACATGTGACTTTGTGTGTGATAAGGGTAACCCGAGGGATGGGTGAGGCCCAGTTTTTCATGTTTTTAACATGATGATATGCCTATTATTTTGATTTAATTGAATGGCATGATAAATGTGAAATTTTATGAATTACATGAGAAATGCAATGTTTTGCATAAACTGCTGAGATTTATTAAACCTGTATGATTTCAGTTCATAACTGATGATTTATATCTATATGTATATATTGCATAAATGGTTCAAGAGAGACACATGTTTTAGATATGAATCGATAAGGAAATGATTTCAAGGCATGAGCATTGTATTTTGTAGATAGTGTGGTTATCTACTTGCTTGCTTTATTTTCTTACTAAGCTGTGAGCTCAACCCCTTTTTATTTCCCATCTCTATAAAGCGTTCACAGTAGTTGGACATGGCTGAGGACTGCTATTGCTTGATCCGCTCCATACCCATCTTACGAGAGGTATACGTATTCAAACGTTTTGTACTAAACAAAGTAATAGCACAGTTATGTAAACAAATGTATGGTCAGGGATGTATATGTAAAAGTATTCATATTAATGTATTTGAGTTTACTTTTAAGAAAGGAGTACTTACAATCAATGGATAATTGTATTGACATGTATGCTTGTTGTGGAATGAATATGGTTAAGGTGACTAATATCGAATCTCAACCCAACAGTTTGATGTTGAGTGATGACAAAAGGAGAAGTTAGTAAAATGCAAAAAATTTGTGGTGATTTTGGTAGGTCATGGGAGGGGAGGTCGTGACAGAATGGTATCAGAGCAGAGTTGGATTGATGTGAGTCAGTATTAGTAATTAGGAAAGTGTATATCCTCATAATATTGTGCTCTGTTCAGTTAAAATTGTGTATACGAGATGTGAGTCAGACTAATTAATGGTTATGAATGCAGGGATTGAGCTATTATGGCTAATACCAATCGTGGTAGAGGGGTTAGAGGTAGGACTCGAGGCTATAGATGTAGGCCAGAGATCCGATATGAGACGAAAGGTCCCATTGAGGTACCAGAGAGTATCGAGGCACGTTTTACGAGATTAGAGTGTCGTCTTGAGACTATAGTGGAGTTACTGGAACAAAAGTTTCCAGGTGGATAGGGATAGGATGCAGGGACTACGCTTGGAGAGGCAGCTGCACCTGATACGCCTGCACAACCAGCTCATATGCCATAGCCTACAGATACACCTACACCCCCATCAGTTCAAGATACGCTGTCTCATGTTACTCCACGATAGGGCGGTAGTGTGTTGGGGTATGGTTGTGAGCTTGACAGATTGCGACAATTTCAGAATCTTGGACCACTATCGTTTAGTGGGGTGTAGGACCCCGTGGTTGCAGAGGATTGGCTGAGAGAAATCGAGAAGTTATATGGATTCTTTAAGTGTACGACTATAGAGATGGTCGCGTTTCCTGCGCTCCTACTGAAGGGATCGGCAGAGCATTGGTGGAAATCCACTGGGTTATATTGAGAGCCTGACACTCAAAGATCACATGGGATATCTTTTTTGATGCCTTCAGGAGGCAGTATGTCCAAGATACAACGCAGAGGAAACTGCAAATGGAATTCTTGGGGTTGAATCAGGGGACTTAATCTGTAGATGAGTACGAGACATGATTTATATCCTTGGGTAGGTATGATCCCGACACCATGAGTAGTGAGACTAGGAAGGTCCGCAAATTCATTGATGGGCTAAGACCAGTACTACGGTCTAGATTGGTTCCATTTGATATCTCTACCTATGATGAGGCAGTGCGTAGGGCGCAACTCTGTGAGCAAGACTGTGAGAGGAATGTCTCTGATTCAGGACAGTTGGCGAGGGAAGAGACCAAAATAGGAAGAGGCTGATGAGTGATAGTGCTAGAGGTTTCAGATATCGAGGAGGGAGGAGACTCTTTAGTAAGAGACCAAGGATCGATAAAGTATAGGAGAAGACTGTTAGATCTCCTGCATATCCGGCTATAGCTCCAGCTAGAGGTGTAGTTATTGGAGGACCGAGGCCTACCACTGAGCAGTGCAGTAGATGTGGTAGATTCCATGGAGGTAGATCTTGTACTATTTTTAGTGGATTATGCTTCAGATGTGGGAAGTCAGGGCATATGGCTAGAGTTTGCCCAGAGGTTATTGATATTGCCCCACAGAAAGGCAAGGAGCCAGAGAGAGCTCCAGTTGATATGTCTGCTCTGAAGAGGAGAGCGACGATAGAGGAGAAAGGGAAACAGGTTATTGGACGAGGGCGAGTACATGCCTTGGACCAGGTCATTGCTGATGCTTTGTCGGATGTGATTAGAGGTAACATCCTGATTGTAAGACCTGATTTTATTTAAAACACAAAATGAAAAAAAAAATAAAAGGATTGAAATGGTATTCTCGAGCATTTGAAGGGTAAAACGGTCAAAACACCAAAATTTGGCATTTATCATGACAAGAAAATTTAATTAAGAATATGGGATTGAGAAATCTTGATCAATAACGAAGAAATAATTAAATTTTGGGTTAAATTGATCAAGATATGAATTTATAGGAATTAACCGAAATTTTTACCTAGGGAAATTATCATGAAAATAATCAAAAAATATACCGAAAAGCTGAAATAAGACCGAAAAATTCATTTATTAAATAAATGAATAAAATATAATTTTGTTTATGAAATTTATGGATTTTAATATATTTTAATGAATAAAATAATAATAAAATTTAATTATAAATAAATAAATAAATAAATAAATAAAATAAAATAAAAACTAAATTGAATCTGAAAAAAAAAACGCGAAAACAGAAAAAGAAAATGGCGAAAACATGGGTGAGGAACCGAGAGAGTCGGTTCCCTCCAATCCGACGACCACCAGTAAGGCTGAGGGGCCGACGAGGGTCGACAAAGGCAGCCCAACACCGGGTGACTCCCCAGCGGCCGCGACGTGCTGTGAAGTCGTCGGAATCGACAAATCAGAAGAGGAGATGCCGCGTGAGAGAAGGCTTGATCGGCGGCGATTCAACCAGCCTCGAGGCTCGATGATGGAAGCCTAGGCCGTGGCGCGCCGAACAGCACCAAAAACGGCTCGAGAACCACCCGAACAGCGTCAAAACGACGAAATGAAGCCTGGACCGATATGACCGGTTCAGCGCAGTGACGGTATGCTGAACCGGACCGGACCGGTTCAGCCAAAAAGAAAAGGAAAAGAAGAAAAAAAGGAAAGAAAAAGAGAAAAAATTGGGAAAAATGCCAATGATGCAATCGAGCTAGCGTAAGTCGGTAAGCGGTCGAAATTGACCGATTTAAATTTTGAAATATTTAATTTGATTAATATTCGATAGAAAGTTCACTCGAAAAAATATTTAATTGTGTAGCTCGACGATTGGCATCAACCGAGAGCTCGAGATAGCCTCGATTTGTGTATGATCATGGAATATCCGGTAAGTAACCCTTATTCATGATAATTTTACATCGTTATGCGTGTTAAAATTTACCGCGTAAATTACGAATTTAAATATCGCATTTAATGAATTAAATTCTGGAATTAGAGATAAATGTCGTAAATAATTAATTGAACTATCCAAAAATTTAGAACGAGGCCCAACAAATACTGATGGGCCTAATAGGCCTCGATAATGTAAATAGTATGTGGAAAACAGGCTTAAGGTCGATTAAGGCCCATTATGGTACAATCGAGCCCAATATGGGTAAACGGGCCCAATGATTTAAATTAGGCCCAAAAAATATGAAATACAATTAATTGTATTGAGAGCAAATCGGACTGCGTGACGAGTCATCAGTGAAAAGGTCAGACTGTATAGCAAATGAGGTAAGGGAATTGTGTGAGTAGCTAAAGGTAGCTACGCATATTTTAATAGCTTTTGTATACACTGAATATGTATGTATACACTGATTATGTATAAAGGTCCTAGAAAATGGTTTAAAGATTTTAAGGACTTGAAATAGGCAAAGACTATTTTACCCCTATTGAGGGAAGTTCACCTAAGGATGGTGAAAGCATGACATGCATGAAATGCATGATTTAAGGAATTTTCTGATTTAAGGAATTTTCGTGGTTTTTAAACAAAGTAAATTGATAGATTAGCCAATAATTGCATAAATTTTACAAGATAACACTACGTAAGTGTTATTAAGATTTAAATGAAATTTCTTGGGAAAATAGGCCAACTATCAAGTTTATATGGAAACAAATAGTGCCGGCACATAGCTCGCACTATACCTGCATTTGTGAGTGTGCATAAATGCGCTTGAGTGGTTGCTCGCACTGACTTGTGTGACATCATATGCATGAAATGTGCTAGAGCGGTTGCTCGCACTGATTTTTATTCTTGTGAAATGCATGAGAAGTACTGGAGCCTAGCTCGCACTCTGTTTTGACATGTTTTGACTTTTTTTGACTTGATATGCATAAAAAGATGCTGGAGCGATTGCTCACACTAGTTTTAATGATTTGACATGCATGGGAGGTGCTGGAGCTTAGCTCACATCCTATTTTAATATGATAATTGCATAAAGCCGTATTGGAGCGTAACTCGCACAAGATTTGATTTATTTATGCATAAAGCCGTGCTTGAGTGTAATTCGCACGAGATTTGACTTATTGATGCATAACACCGTGCTGGAGCTTGCTCGTACGAAGTTTTATATTAATTTATAACTCATTTTAAAGTCGTACTGGAGTGCTACTCATACGCAGATTTTACTGATCTTTATGAAACCATGCTAGAGCTTCGCTCGCACGAGATTTTCAGATATCATGAATATGCATGGAGCCGTGCTAGAGCTTCGCTCGAATAGGGATTTATGTGACATGCATATAGCCATGTTGGAGCCTCCTGTAGACTGTGTGTCACAGTGAGATGATATGCTCACACGTGCATACTGAGACAGAGATGATATGGGTGGATAAGACCTATTGCAGGCACCCTTGACTGAGCTTGGGTTCACGGAGTACGTTGTACCGTGTATGTCACGCAAAGTACGTTGTACCGTGGGGATTGTTTGAGTGGAGTGGTATTAGCCACGAGGCAGCAAGCCTTGCCCTCGTAATCCTGATGTTATGCTGTTCTGGCAGGTATGACTGACCCACCTCCCGTTTCAGGTGTGATACCCCGCACTCTAGGTACCGTGTTGCCAGGGATCACTAGGTTATGGCCATAGTCCTTGTTGTTACTAATAGTCATCTACATGTCTCACATGATATAACTTGTGGTCTCGATAGACCAGGGTAGACCTGAGGGATGGGTCATGCCCCCGATTTTATGATTTTATGATATGTGCCCTGAAAGAAGGGTGGTTTTATAACCGAAGTTTTATAATGAATTTTAATGAATTATTTTATGAGTTTGGAATTGAATTATGAGATGCTTAACCCCTTTGGGTTATTTTATACTGCATTTTAAATGAAATAATTTAAATGCAGTAGCATGATGAGTTTTTCATGCTTTAATGATAAATTCATGAAATGATTGTATCCCATGATTTGTTTTATATCTCATGAAATAATGCATGATTTCGATTTAATTCATGCTAAGTATGATTTACTGATGACACATAAAATGCCATTGATGCATAAGTAGTATGATTTATATATGCACGAACAGTTTTATAAACTAAGTCATTGATGAAATACATGATTTTGTGCTTGAGATTTTAATGAAAAGAAATGGATTTTAAGGGCATGGCATTATGAGCATGTAGATAGTGGAGCTATCTACTTACTTGCATAATTACCTTTTTGAGCGTGTGGTTTACTCACCCCCTTATTTTCGCATCTTTTCAGAGCACTCACAATAGTTAGTGAGCGGCTGAGGACTTACAATTCTTGATATCCACTGCTTCCCATCGAGAGATAGGTATACACATTTGTATAGTTTTGTATCTAAATATGTAATGCACAGTACTGGAAACATATATGATGTCGGGGATGTAAGGTTATGTAAATACCATTGTGTATGTATTTAGTTAAAGTCAAAGGATAATAAATCCTGATATATGAATGTGATTATGGAAATGGAATGGTAAATAGGTGAGAGATGACTAACACCGAATCATAACTTAACTGTTTGGTAAGATGGTCACGATGAGAGAAAGGTAAGAATTAAATAATAATCGAAAAGCGAAAAATTTGTTGTGATTTTAGGTAATTTGTGTCGTGACAGTTTATTGGCATCAGAGCTTAAGTTAGCCTGATATGAGTGAGTGTTCGTGAAAGGAGATAAGCTTTGAGATGTGATAGATCCTGAATACAAGATATATTGGAATAAGAGGCATAAGTAAGGTAAGGATATATTTGATATGTAAAGTAATTTGGATTAAGCAATATGTAGTGAATATGAATTTCGGTCAAGGATAAGAGGAGGATATATCCACACCCAGTCCATGTGGTCAAGTCTAAGGGTTAATAAAGGTATTTCAAAATACCTCATTGCCTGAAGACTTGACAGTGTCTAAAAGCACACACATAACCTATAAATTGAGATCGACAGTCGTAATATTTACATTTAAAATTTGGGTACCTTTACTGGTACGATAAAGAAATATAGAATTTGAGTAATCATGAAGTTTTAAAAATTAAAATTTTATAAAAGCTGTTAATATAAGAAAAAGGAAATGACGCGGGTTAATATCTTGAATGGAAGCGATTTCAAAATAACATTTTACGTTTATGCGTACATAGGTCAAGGATTGGGCGATTGAAATATTTAGTGGAACTCAACTACGATGAGGTATTTAAACCTTACCTGAACCAATTGGTTGTCATCTTTAGCGATGATATTTCGATGTATTCGAAGTCCAGGGAAGAGCATGAGTAGTAATAGGAAACTGTCTTACAGACGAGGTGTTGTGAGTTTCTTGAAATGGGCTGCTCAGTTGATACGTCTCATTTGGAAAAAGATTGCATACGAGTGGGATGATAAGTATGAAAGTAGCTTTGGTGAGTTTTGGTATATTGAAGTAATAAACTGACCACCGTAATTATTCTCACCATAACCAACAGCTCAAGAGGTCTCAGTGTGTATGGATACCTCAAAATAAGGATTGGGCTGTGTATTGATGTAAAATGGGAAGATAGTCGTTTATGGATCCAGTTAGTTCAAGGACCATGAGAGAAACTATCCGACCCATGATTTTGAGTTTGCAGCCGTAGCGTTTACACTGAAAGTATGGCCCCACCACTTAAATGGTAAGAAACTTCGGGTATGCATTGATCATAAAAGCCCCGAGTATCTGTTTTCACAGAAAGAGTAGAATATGAGATAACCAAAAGGGTTAGAGCTTCTAAGGATTATGATTGTGAACATTGTACCACCCAGGAAAGGCTAATGTAATGGTTGATGCCTTGAACAGAAAGAGCCTCAAGATGGTATTACATATGATGGTCATGGAGCGTGAGCTGCTAGAGCAGTTGTCAGCCTCAGTAGTGATGTGATCCCTTTTAATGATGACAGTGAGTTTGTGATAGCTAGCTTGAGATTAGAACCAAATTTGAGTGATCGGATTTACCGGGCTTAGCGTGATGATCGGCATGGTGTCGATATTGCGGTTAGATTCAGAGGGGGACAGTGACAGAGTTCACAAAGAGTGATGATGACTTACAGAGGTTCAGAGACAGTATAAGTGCTCTCTAAGACCACAGTTGCTGAGATAGTGTTATTGTTAGAAGCTCACTATTTAGGATATACAGTGCATCCGGGAAGTAATAAAATATATCAGAATCTCTGAAAGAGGTATTGGTGGTCAGGTCTGAAAAGAGACATTGTAGAGATTATGGACAAGTGTCTCGTATGTCAGCAGGATTATTGCAGCCTCTACCTTTATTAACACGAAAATGGGAACAAGTTACCATGAATTTTGTGATGGGTTACGGAGGACCCGGATGAATCACTAGGCTATCTGGGTGATAGTCGATAGATTGATTAAGTTTAACCACCTTCTGGCTATGGAAATCCCCAGATACTCTAAGTGTGTAGGCAGATTTATGTGTACGAAAGATTGTAGAACAATATGTAGCGTTCCAGTGAGCATGGTATCAGATAGGGATTCCCGCTTCACTTCTCATTTCTGAGAATATTTTTAAGCTATGGGAACCCAACTGAGTATTAGCACAAATTTTCATCCTCAGACAGATGGTCAGTCAGAGGAGACTGTACAGGTTCTGGAGGATATGATGAGAGCGTGTGCCATTGATTTTATAAGCTCCTGGGATAATCAGTTGTTACAAATCGAATTCGCCAATAATGACAGTTGTTACTTGAGTATCCAGATGACTTATATAAGGCATTGTATGGCCGTAGGGAGTTGTTCCCCAACTTAGATAAGAAGAAGTGGCTGACCGATAGAGAATTATTCACGAATTGGTAAGACAAACCGCTGAGGATGTTCAGTTGATTTCTGAGAGATTAAGAACACCTCAGAGCAGACAGAAAAGCTATGCTGACAAGAGACAAAAAACCATTGGAATTCACTGAGGGTGAATTAGTATTGTTGGAAGTTACATGCCCTTAGGACATAGCATAAGGACATAACGAGATTCGAAAAGAAGGCAAATTGAGTTTCGTTAGACAGAATCCTCTGAGAGATTAGACAAAGTGTGAGATAAGGCTTGTAGGTTGATGTTACCACTTGAATTAGCAGGCATCCACAATGTATCCCATCTTTTGATGCTTCGAAAATACTATTCGGACCTAGCATATGTGATTGGATATGAGCTCCAATAGCTTAGCTCAATGAAAATATAACGTATGTTGAAAAAAATCGATTCGGGTATTAGACGGAAGGAGAAAGTGTTGAGGTTTAAGATGACCTCTCTAGTCAAAGTCCTTTGGTAGTATTACACTCCAAAAAAAAAGTTACATGAGAATTAAAGAGTATGATGCGATAGAGGTACACAGAGTTGTTTATAGATCGATTTGACTTGGTTCTAATTTAGAGGACCAAATTTCTTAAGTGTATGAGATTGTAAGACCCGATTTTATTTAAAACACGAAATGAAAAAATGCAAAAGGATTGAAATGGTATTCCCAAACATGTGAAGGGTAAAACGGTCAAAAGACCAAAATTTGGTATTTATTGGGACAAGAAAATTTAATTAAAAATATGGGATTGAGAAATCTTGATCAATAACGAAGAAATAATTAAATTTTGTGTTAAATTGATCAAGATATGAATTTATAGGAATTAACCAGAATTTTCACCTCGAAAAATTATCCCAAAAATAATCAAAAAATATACCGAAAAGCCGAAATAAGATCGAAAAATTCATCTATTGAATAAATGAATAAAATATAATTTTGTTTATGATATTTATGGATTTTAATATATTTTAATGAATAAAATAATAATAAAATTTAATTATAAATAAATGAAATAAAAAAAACTAAACTGAATCTGGAAAAAAATGCGAAAACAGAAAAGGAAAATGGCAAAAACGTGGGTGAGGAACTGAGGGAGTCGGTTTCCTCCAATCCGACTGCCACCGGCGAGGTTAAGGGGCTAGCGAGGGCCGACGAAGGCTGCCCAACATCGGGCGACTCCCCAACGGTCGCGATGCGCGGTGAGGTCGTTGGAATCGACAGATCGAAAGAGGAGATGCCTCAGGAGAGAAGGCTTGATCGACGACCATCGACGTCGATTTGACCAGCCTCGAGGCTCGATGGTGGAAGCCCAAGCCGTGGCATGTCGAACGACACCAGAAGTGGCCTAAGAACAGGCCAGACGACGTCGAAACGACAAAATGAAGCCTGAACCAGTAAGGCCGGTTCAGCGCAGTGACGGTATGCTGAACCGGACCAGACCGGTTTAGCCAAAAAGAAAAGGAAAAGAAGAAAAAAAAGGAAAGAAAAAGAGGAAAAATTGGGAAAAATCCCAGTGACGTAATGGAGCTACGGGTAAGTCGGTAAGCAGTCAAAATTGACCGATTCAAATTTCAGAATATTTAATTTGATTAATATTCAACTGAAAGTTTACCCGAAAAAATATTTAATTGTGTACCTTGACGATTGGTATCAACCGAGAGCTCGAGACAACCTCGATTTGTGTACGATCATGGAATATTGGGTAAGTAACCCTTATTTACGATAATTTTACATCGTTATACGTGTTAAAATTTACCGCATAAATTACGGATTTAAATTTCGCATTTAATGAATTAAATTCTGGAATTAGAGATAAATTGTCGTAAATAATTAATTGAACTATCCAAAAATTTAGAACGAGGCTCACTAAATACTGATGGGCCCAATGAGCCCAATAGGCCTCGATAATGTAAATAGTAAGTGAAAAACGGGCTTAAGGCTGATTAAGGCCCATTATGGTACAATCGGGCCCAATATGGGTAAACGGGCCCAATAATTTAAATTAAGCCTAGAAAATATGAAATACAATTAATTGTATTGTATTTGACCTGATGTATATTTATACGCAGTTTCGGATATTTGATTGAGAGCAAATCGGACTGCGTGACGAGTCATCAGTGGAAAGGTCAGACTGTACAGAAAAATGAGGTAAGGGAATTGTGTGAGTAGCTAGAGGTAGCTACGCGTATTTTAATAGCTGTTGTATACACTGAATATGTGCGTATATACTAATTATGTATAAAGGTCCTAGAAAATGGTTTAAAGATTTTAAGGACTCGAAATAGGTAAAGACCTTTTTACCCCTATTGAGGGAAGTTCACCTAAGGATGGTGAAAGCATGACATGCACGAAATGCATGATTTAAGGAATTTTTTGATTTAAGGAATTTTTGTGGTTTTTAAAAAAAGGAAATCGATAGATTGGCCAATAATTGTATAAATTTCACAAGATAACACTAACTAAGTGTTTTTTAGATTTAAATGAAATTTCTTGGGAAAATGGGCCAACTATCAAGTTTATATGGAAACAGATAGTGTCAGCACATAGCTCGCACTATATCTACGTTTGTGAGTGTGCATAAATGTGCTTGAGCGGTTGCTCGCACCGACTTGTGTGACATCATATGCATGAAATGTGCTAGAGCGGTTGCTTGCATTGATTTTTATTCTTGTGAAATGCATGAGAAGTATTGGAGCCTAGCTCGCATTCTGTTTTGACATGTTTTGATATGTTTTGACTAGTTTTGACTTGATATGCATAAAAAGGTGCTGGAGCAATTGCTCGCACTAGTTTTAATGATTTGACATGCATGAGAGGTGTTGGAGCTTAGCTAACATCCTGTTTTAATATGTTAATTGCATAAAGCCGTGCTGGAGTGTAACTCGCACGAGATTTGATTTATTTATGCATAAAGCTGTACTGGAGTGTAACTCGCATGAGATTTAACTTATTGATGCATCACACCGTGCTGGAGCTTGCTCGCACGAAGTTTTATATTAATTTATAACTCATTTTAAAGTCGTACTAGAGTGCTACTCATATGTAGATTTTACTGATCTTTATGAAACCGTGCCAGAGCTTCGCTCGCACGAGATTTTTAGATATCATGAATATGCATGGAGCCGTACTAGAGCTTCGCTCGCACAAGGATTTATATGACATGCATATAGCCGTGTTGGAGCCTCCTGTAGATTGTGTGTCACAGTGAGATGATATGCTCACACATGCATACTGAGACAGAGATGATATAGGTGGATAAGACCTATTGCAGGCACCCCTGACTGAGCTTGGGTTCACGGAGTACGTTGTACCGTGTATGTCACGCGGAGTACGTTGTACCGTGGGGATTGTTGGAGTGGAGTGGCATTAGCCACGAGGCAGCAAGCCTTGCCCTCGCAATCCTGATGTTATGCTGTTCTGGCGGGTAGGACCGACCCACCTCCCATTTCAGGTGTGATACCTCGCACACTAGGTACCGTGCTGCCAGGGATTACTAGGTTATGGCCATAGTCCTTGTTGTTACTGATAGTCATCTACATGTCCCACATGATATAACTTGTGGTCTCGATAGACCAGGGTAGACCCGAGGGAGGGGTCAGGCCCCCGATTTTATGATTTTATGATATGTGACCCTGAAAGAAGGGTGGTTTTATAACCGAAGTTTTATAATGAATTTTAATGAATTGTTTTATGAGTTTGGAATTGAATTATGAGATGCTTAACCCCTTTGGGTTATTTTATACTGCGTTTTAAATTAAATGATTTAAATGCAGTAGCATGATGAGTTTTCCATGCTTTAATAATAAATTCATGAAAAGATTATATCTCATGATTTGTTTTATATCCTATGAAATAATGCATGATTTCGATTTAATTCATGCTAAGTATGATTTACTGATGTCACATAAAATTCCATTGATGTATAAGTAGTATGATTTATATATGCACGAACAGTTTTATAAACTAAGTCATTGATGAAATACATGATTTTGTGCTTGGGATTTAATGAAAAGAAAATGGATTTTAAGGGCATGGCATTATGAGCATGTAGATAGTGGAGCTATCTACTTGCATAAATACCTTACTGAGCGTGTGGTTTGCTCACCCCCCTTATTTTTCCATCTTTTCAGAGCACTCACAATAGTTAGTGAGCGGTTGAGGACTTACAAATCTTGATATCCGCTGCTTCCCATTGAGAGACAGGTATACACATTTGTATAGTTTTGTATCTAAATATGTAATGCACAGTACTGTAAACGTATATGATGTCGGGGATGTAAGGTTATGTAAATACCATTGTGTATGTATTTAGTTAAAGTCAAAGGATAGTAAATCTTGATATATGAATGTGATTATGGAAATGGAATGGTAAATAGGTGAGAGATGACTAACACCGAATCATAGCCTAACTGTTTGGTAAGATGGTCACGATGAGAGAAAGGTAAGAATTAAATAATAATCGAAAAACGATTAGGTAATTCGGGTCGTGACACTGATGTATGATTTAGAAGCATATGTTTTAATTGATCCTGGTGCCACGCATTCATTTGTATCGCCTTCATTTGCATGTAAGTTAGCAAAACATGTAGAGCATACACCTTTAAGTAGGATGATGTTGATTAGTACGCCTATGGATAACAGTCAGCCAGTTAAGTATGTGTTAAATGACTACAAGTTAAGAGTAGGGGAAAAGGACATGACAACCAATCTAATATTGTTAAGTATAAGTGATTTTGATGTAATCTTAGGAATGGATTGGTTATCTGTAAACCATGCTATTTTAGATTGTTATGCTAAGACAATTATGTTTCCTAACCCTAAAAAAATTTGTTGTAAAGTTTGATGAAAAGAAATGAAAGTAGTAGTTATGGTTACACTAAATAATGTACTATGGTGACTGAGAAATGAAAATCTTGAAGGTTTTATTGCGTACGTGATTGATACAGATAAGGTACATATGGAGTTGGCAAATATTCTTGTGGTTAGTGAGTTCCCAGATGTCTTTTCGGATGAATTCCCAAGGTTACCACCAGATAGAGAGATGGAGTTTTGTATAGACTTGGTGCCTTGTACTGAACCTATATCGAAACCACCGTATCTCATGGCCTTAGTTGAGCTGGAAGAGCTCAAGAAACAATTATAGGAGCTATTGGATAGGGGTTTCACCAGATCGAGTGTTTTGCCTTGGGGAGCATCGGTTTTGTTTGTAAAGAAGAAGGATGGAAGCCTAGGATTGTGTATAGATTATAGATTGTTGAATAAGGCTACCATCAAGAATATGTATCCCCTTCCACATATTGACGACTTGTTGGATCAGCTCCGGGGAGTGCAGGTCTTCTCTAAGATTGATATGAGGTCTTGGTATCATCAGTTAAGAGTTCGGAGTGGAGATGTGCCCAAGACAGCCTTTAGGACCCGATATAGCCACTATGAGTTCTTGGTTATGCCATTCAGATTGACGAATGCTCCCACAGCTTTCATGGCTTTAATGAACGATGTGTTCAAGCCATATTTGGATCAGTTTGTTATCGTCTTCACCGATGACATATTAGTATATTCGAAATCCGAGGAAGAGCATGAGAAATACCTCAGGATTGTATTGCAGATCTTACAAGAGCATAGGTTGTATGTTAAACTCAGTAAGTGTGATTTTTGGTTGTCACAGATCTTGCTTTTGGGACACGTTGTGTCAAGGCATGGTGTATCAATGGATCCATCCAAGATTAAGGTTGTAGTTCAGTGGGAATAGCCGAGGACAGTTACCGAGATTAGGAGTTTCTTGGGTTTAACATGATATTATAGGAGATTCGTTGAGGGATTTTCAAAGTTGGCTGCTCCGTTGACATGTCTCACTTGGAAGGGTGTAGCATTTTTGTGGGATGAGGATTATGAGAGGAGTTTTCAGGAGTTGAAGTGTCGATTGACCAACGCTCCAATTCTCACTATCCCTATCATCTCAGGAGGATTTTCAATGTATACCGATGCTTCACATCAGGGACTGGGCTGTGTATTGATGCAGGATAGGAGGGTTATTGCTTATGGATCTAAACAATTGAAGAACCATGAGAAGAACTATCCGACCCATGATTTGGAGTTAGTAGCAGTCGTGTTTACGTTGAAGGTATGGCGTCACTACTTGTATGGTAAGAAGTTTCAGATTTTTACCCACTACAAGAGCCTACAGTATTTGTTCTCGTAGAAAGAGCTGAACATGGGACAGAGAAGAAGGGTAGAGCTTCTAAAGGACTACGATTGTGAGATACTTTATCATCCGGGTAAGGCTAACATTGTAGCTGATGCATTGAGCAGGAAGAGCCTTGGGATGGTATCGTATATGATAGTCAGGGAACATGAGTTGCTAGAGCAATTTACTAGCCTCAGTTTGGGAATTGTGCTTTGTGACATGGATATGGACTGTATGATTGCTAGTCTACGCTTGGAGCCAGATCTGTTGGACAGGATCAGACGAGCTCAACAGATTGATCTGTATTGCATTGATGTAACTGGTCGATACAAAAGGACACATTGACTGATTTTGAGATGAGTTCAGATGGACTCTTAAGGTTCAGAAGTAGAGTGTGTGTTCCTAAGGACCTAGAGCTCAGGAAATTGATATTGACGGAAGCTCATTCATTGAAGTACATGTTGCATCCGGGGAGTAACAAGATGTATGAGAACCTTCAGAAGGTGTATTGGTGGTTAGGTATGAAGAGAGATATGGCGAAATTCATAGTAAGATGTCTCGTATGTCAGTAGATGAAGGTAGAGCATCAGAAACCTGCAGGGTAATTATCGCGTCTACCTATACCGACATGGAAATGGGAGCATATCACCATGAATTTTATGATGGGTTTATCGAGGACCCGTATCAATCACGATGCGATATGGGTGATCGTTGATAGACTGACGAAGTCAGCCTACTTCTTAGCTATGAGAGCTACCGATACTCTTAGTTCATTAGCAGAATTATATGTACGCGAGGTAGTGAGGTTACATGGTGTTCCAGTGAGTATTGTCTCGGATAGGGATTCCCGCTTCACTTCCCACTTTTGGGAACAATTTTAGGAAGCCATCGGAACCCAGTTAAGTTTGAGCATCGCTTTTCATATTCAGATAGATGGTCAGTCAGAGAGGACTATACAGACTTTGGAGGATATGTTGAGAGCATGTGTGCTAGATTTTAGAGGCTCCCGGGATGATCATTTACCACAAGCTGAATTTGCCTACAACAACAGTTGTCATGCGAGTATTAGGATGGTACCGTATGAGGCTTTATACGGCTGTAGATGTTATTCCCCTATCGGTTGGGAAGAAGTGGGTGACGAAAAGATTTTTGCTCCTAATTTAGTTACAAAAGCCTCTGAGGATGTACGGTTGATAGTTGAGAGATTGAGGATAGCTTATAGTAGACAGAAAAGCTACGCTAACAAGAGATGGAGACCACTTGAGTTCAAAGTTAGCAAGTCAGTATTTCTAAAGGTTTCTTCTTCCAAAGGTATAGCGAGATTTGGGAAGAGAGGCAAGTTGAGTCCTCGCTACATTAGACCCTTTGAGATACTTGAGTGGGAGATAAGGCATAAAGGTTGTCTCTGCCACCGAATTTATCGAGAGTGCACAATGTCTTCCACATTTCGATGCTTTGGAAGTATCATCCAGATCTAAACCATCTGATTCGGTATGAGCCATTGGAGCTCAAGGAAGACTTGACATATGTAGAGAAACCGATCCGAATACTGGATAGAAAGGAGAAAGTCTTGAGAAATAAGACCATCGGGTTAGTTAAGATTCTCTGACAGCATCACATAGCAAAAGAGGCTACTTGGGAGCTAGAGAGTCTGATCCGAGAGAGACACCCCTAGTTGTTTGAAGAATAAATTGGTTCTAATTTGGAGGACCAAATTTCTTTAAGGGGGAGGATTGTAACACCTATAATTTAATATGTGCTCTTTATGATTTTGTGATGTGCGGATAAGTCACATTTGATATAAATAATAAGGAATGAATGTTTTTAAGTTGCAAATGTGTATGAAATGCAAAACAGGTAGTTAAGCAAATCGAAAATGAATGTAACAGTGATTTTTGGGAAAATTACAGTAGAAACTACAGTAAAAGAGGAGTAGATTGATCTCATTAGCAAGGAAGATCGATCTCATGGCTTGGAAATGCAATGTTATAGCATTTGCAAGAGGCAGATTGATCCCTCAATAATAGCAGATCGATCCCTCAGTAATACAAATCGATCTTTAGCAAGTTCTGGCTAAAGCAGATCGATTTCCAAAGGGTTCTGGATGGAATAGATTGTTCTCATAGTAAGGCCAGATCGATCTCCTTAAGGTTCTGAGTAAAGGAGATTGATCTCATGCTTAAGAGTGGATCGATCCCCTAAGCTTAAAAAGTCATTTTCTGAAGAGAAAAGTGCAGGGCAGATCGATCTAGTGTAGTTAGGAGATCGATCTTCAAGAGCAAATTCTATAAATACACGACTATGCAGTTCAGTTTTCTCGAGAAACATCAAATCTAGTGTAACCTAACCTTTCTACACTAGAAATCTTCATCTTTCAAGCAGTTTTGAGTGAGATTCATTTCAGCAAAGTTGTTCTTAGTAGGGAATAGAACAACATAGTTGGAAACTAGAAGTTGGAATCAAAGGTTGAAGGAACTAGGTGGATTTTGCCAAATTTGGCAGAAAGAGGAAAAGTTTAAGCTATGTAAGATTTAATACACCAACTTCATATATGTTAATCTAGGTGATTTGGTGAGTTGATTGGTGCATGTTTGATTTGCTGAAAGCAATTTGATCATGAAAAATATCCATGACCTAGAAATTGGCATGAAATTGAGAAAATGATGAGAAAGTTGAGTAAACATGGATTTAAGGCTGAAATAAGCATATATGTAAGATTGTAAGGTAGTTTATGAATTACATAAATTGGAATAGATGAGAAATGAAAATAGGTATATGAGAATTATGGTGAAATGCCATAATGGGAGAAAGTGATGAGATTGAGGCATTGAGAGGAGTTAAATACATTGATTTAGATTCATGCAAGTGAAATCAAGTATATTAAGGTATAATGATGTGAATGATTATTAACAGCTTCAGAAGTTGATATTGGAAGCTGATCGGACTGCGAAAGTGAGCAGCACCGAGGAAGTGAGGTCACGCGACGTGATCTGAGGTAAGGGAATTTCGTGAGTAGCTAGAGATAGCTACACGTATTTTGAGTAGAATTTTGATTATTATACTATATATGAAATCCCGTGTATAGGAATGTCGTGATAGGAACCGATAGGAGAAATCATGGATTTATCCAAATGTAGGGTATAAAGCCTTAGAAGCATGTTTATGACTAATATTTATAGTATTGATAGAATGACTAATGTTTTCATGTATATGAGAAAACATCACATTTGAGTGCCTATTTGATTTAATTGAGTGAAATTCAATTTGAATAAGCCATCTATCGGGTTTGTGTGAAAACCATTGGTGCTAGAGAATACTCACACTTAATTTTATAAGATATGCATCACATAGTACTTGAGTATATTCTCGTACATGGTTTTAATATGATTTATACATGATAGATACTGGGAGCTTTGCTCGCACTCACTTTTATTAATTAATGCATTATAGAGTATTGGAGAATCGCTCATACTCAGTTTTACATGACATAGTCCTCGTCACGACCCTCTTTACAAGTCCATGACTTTACCTTACCATTTACCACTAATAGTTGGGCTGTGAGTCAACATCCAATCCAATCTCATATACATTCATTTCGTACAAAATACCACTAAACTGTGCATTAATTTATAGGATACAAATTTTTTTCTCAACACAAGTGTACACCTTTCTATACTACTGGAGAACAGGAGAACACCTAAGCAGGGACGACTGCAGTACTCGCTATTGCGTAGTATCTATGGAGGAGGAAATAAGGGGGTAAGCATAACACGCTCAGCAAGGAAAATGTGCAAGTAGGTAGATAACAACAGTATCTACATGCTAAAATATATATATGTTCATTTTCCTTATAAAACAATATGCATGTTCATTAAAACAACTTCCATCAATGCGAAACCATTAATTCGCTAGATGAGTATATGCATATTCACATAATAGCACACAGCTTCACATAGCATAATCTATTCACACAGTTCATATATAGAAAATGCTTTACTTAAAACCACACAGGTTCATTTCGAAATCACTTTGCCCACAACAAATCAGTGAATATGAGACATAATTATGGGTTATCACATTCCTCAGAAACACAGCAAGGGAAGATATCTGTCACCTCACACAGTAGTGACAATATCATATATCACATATCCCTAGACACACAGCAAGGGAAGATATCTGTCACCTCACACAGTAGTGATAATATCATATCACACAGATATAGAAGACTTATGGCCATAGTCGGATTCTAAGCTACATTGATCAGGTGTGCGGGAACCCTACACTTAGGGAGGTGGATCAACCATCCCTTTAGCTCAACTCAATTCGCGGCACATCGTACCCCATGGCTAACACTCACGGTACATCATGCTCCCGTGAATCCTTATCACCCATTTTCATTATCTCAAAATCACGTGCGAGCAGGTCAGTCCCAGACACACAGCAGTACATGATGACTCTAGCACGGTTTATCCATCACATAACAATTTCATAAACTCTCATGCGAGCTCTCGAGTGGAATACATAGTATCATCGAGGCATCAAGCATGGTTTTACTTATCACACAGAAGCTTAAGAGACTACGTGTGAGCACTCAGAGGAAGGCACACAGCATATCTAAGGCATCGAGCACAAATGCGAGCTCTCGAATGAAACACACAATATCACTCGTGGCATCAAGCACCGTTGTCCCATCACTTTAAATCGAGAGGGTCACATGCGAGCATAATCAAAGAAAGGTCACTCAAAAGTACTCTATGGCTCCAACATGATTCCCCAAAGTCTAGTGCGAGCAGTTGGAGTGGAATCACACAGGTCACTCGAGGCATCGAGCACTCTTTAGTTTTCTCAAAAGTTACTTTGAAAGTAACAAGCGAGCAGGGCTGGGCAATCTACCATTGCCTCTCATGCTCTAGCATGATTTCACACAGAAAAGAAATAGAAGGGCTCCATGTATAGTTATGAGTAGGAGGGCAAATCTT
Source organism: Firmiana major (assembly GCA_033439115.1). Classification (NCBI taxonomy): domain Eukaryota; kingdom Viridiplantae; phylum Streptophyta; class Magnoliopsida; order Malvales; family Malvaceae; genus Firmiana; species Firmiana major. Next base: position 50,669,148 of record CM065905.1, read on the forward strand.
CCTTCAATCACTCTTTATAAACATTTCATACAATTGATTAAACTGGGAGCTATTCTAATATCATTCTTTCTCAAACCGTTTGCAAAAACTTCTTTTCACAACAATCATAGAAGTCATGCAAATTCATACTATCGACTTATTCTCATACGTAGTTTTCTATCTAGCCATATCAATATCTATGTATTTATCGCATACATGTGTATTCAACAGGCAAGAAAACATACATATAGCTATCTCTATAACTCACATAAGTCCCTTACCTTGAATCACGCTTGAACCATTTTCCTTGACTCCAATTGCTTGGGATCCGATCTTGTCAACTCTGACGATATCCTCTGAAGCTGAAATTATGTATTATACACATAAGTATATTGTTATATACTTCTTTTCAATTGCATGATATTCAAGTCTATGCATTTTGGGCCATTTACATCAATGTGACCTCATTATCAGACCTTATTCTTCCTTAAGTCCATTTCACTCGTTTTATTTGTTCCTCAAGAATCCATTAGACTTCCTCGAGTCTATTGATTCATTATTGAACCGGCATTTAGTTCCCCATGCCATTTGTTCATCATTTCATTTCATTAAGGTATTTCATCGAACACCATATATACTCCAATTTCAACCTTTATCCATTCTAAATTATGGATTTCACCAAACCATTTTACAAGCATCAATACATGCTTAATAACATCTATGCATGCTCAAATCATCCTCAAATCCATGCCTACTCAACAAATCCTCATTCTGGCACATCTAACCATTTTATAGGTCATGGAGAGTTTAACATGTTCTAAGATGTTTCAACCATAAATCTAAATACCAATCTGCTCACACAAGTATATAGATTAACATATATGAGATTGGAGTATTGAAATCTTACCAATCTCAACTTTTCTCCACTTTGCACAATTTGGGGGAAAACTCCTTTTCTCCTTTAATGGCTCAACTCAACCTCTAGTTTCCAACAATGTTGTTCTCTTCCTCTATAGGAACAACTTCACTCAAATGAGTTTCTCTCAAATCTCTATGGAAAGTGTTGAGAATCTTTAGAGAAGTTTTAGGCTACTCTGATTCAAAAACGGAAGGGGATGGTTGTTTCTTATGAAATACTGTTCAGCAGGTCCTGTTTTTATAGAAAATGCTTGATGAAATCGATCTCCCTAGGTTATGGATCGATCTTCCCCTATTTTAAGCCTGTTATAATGCCATTTTTAAGCATATGAGATTGATCTGTCAAGGCATGAGAACGATCTACTCATTCCTATGAGGTTGATCTGCTCTAAGTGATGAGATCGATCTTCTCCAGGCAAAGGGCTAAACAGATTGATCTGGCATAAGAATGAGATCGATCTGCTCTTAGCTGAGAGCTAAGGAAATCAATCTGCTTGAGGTGAGATCGATCTCCTCTTGCAGAATGCCTCATTTTCTCTTCATTTTGGGCAATGAGATCGATCTCCCTTGCATTGAGATCGATCTCCTCTTGTTTTCCCAAATTTCGAAGGGATACTTGCATTCACTTTACTGAACTACTCAATTTCAGTTCCAATCACATTCTTCACATACAAAAGTTCATTTCTCCACATTCATAGTTAACGAAACTTGTACGTACATTACAAACTCATATTACAACTGTGTACATCAATTTTATGTACTTTACATCACTTATGACTCACATTACATGTATATATGTATTACTTATGAATTCATAAGGTTACATCTAAAAATACGAGTCTTACATTCCTCCCCTCCTTTAAGAAATTTGGTCTTCCAAATTAGAACCAAGTTACTACTCAAAAAGTCGAGGGTACCTTTCCCGTATAGAGTTCTACAACTCCCAAGTAGTTTCCTCTGAATTTTGGTACTGCCAAAGAATCTTGACAAGTGGAATCGTCTTGTTCCGTAGTACCTTTTCCTTCCTATACAGTATCCGAATCAGTTTCTCTACATATGACAAATCATTCTTGAGCTCCAATGGCTCATACCGAATCACATGAGTTGGATTTGGATGGTACTTTCGAAGCATCGAGACGTGGAAGACGTTATGAATGCTTACCAACTCCGGTGGCAACGTAATTCTATAAGCCTTATCTCCCACTCACTCCAGTATCTCAAATGGTTCGATATAACGAGGGCTCAACTTACCCTTCTTACCGAACCTCATAATCCCTTTCGAGGGAGAAACTTTCAAGAAAACTGAGTCACCCACAGTGAACTCTAGTGGCCTTCGTCTGATGTCAGCGTAACATTTTTTCCTGCTCTAAGTTGTTCTTAATCTCTCACATATCAACTGAACAACCTCAGAGGCTTGCTGTACCAAGTCAGGAGCAAACATTTTCCTTTCACCCACTTCTTTCCAACTAATAGAGGATCGACACCTCCTACCATACAAGGCTTCATACGGTGCCATCCCGATCCTTGAGTGATAGCTATTGCTGTATGCAAATTTGGCTAATGGTAGGTGATCATCCCATGAGCCTTTAAAATCCATAACACTTGCTCTCAACATGTCCTCTAATGTTTGGATGGTCCTCTCTGATTGACCATCGGTCTGAGGATAGAAAGTCGTACTGAAACTCAATCGGGTTCCCATAGCTTCCTGAAATTGTTCCCAAAAGCAAGAAGTGAAGCGGGAATCCCTATCCGATATGATGCTCACTGGTACACCATGTAGCCTCACTATCTCCCGTACATACAACTTTGGTAATTGACTCAAAGTATCCATCATTTTCATAGCTAGAAAGTGGGCGGATTTTGTTAATTTGTTAGCCACTACCCAGATAGCATCATAGTTCCTCTTAGTCTTCGGTAATCCCATGATGAAATCTATGGTGACATGCTCCCATTTCCAAGTTGGTACTAGTAGAGGCTGCGATAACCCTGTAGGTTTCTGATGCTCTGCCTTCACTTGCTAACATATCAGACATCTTGCCACAAATTCTGTGATATCCATTTTCATCCCTAACCACCAATACACTTTTCGGAGGTTTTGGTACATCTTATTACCTCCCGGATGTAATGTGTATCTCGATGAATGAGCTTTTATCAAAATCAATCTCTTTAGTTTTGGGTCATCGGGAATGTAATTCCTACCTTTAAACCTTAATAGGTCATCATCACTCACAAAGAAATTGGCCACATCACCTCTCTGTGTCTGACTCGTATGATCCTTACACAGTAGATTGGCATGCTGAGCCTGGCGTATCTGGTCAATCAAATCTGGTTCCACTCGTAGACTAGCTATCACACAGTTTCTGTCAATATCAAGAGCGTCTATATCCAACTTGAGGTGAGCAAACTACTCAAGCAGCTCATATTCCCTAACCATCATGTGCGATACCATTCTGATGCTCTTTCTACTCAGAGTATCAGCCTCAACATTAGCCTTTCCTAGATGGTACAGTATCTCGCACTCATAATCTTTCAAAAGTTCTATCCATCGTCTCTGCCTCATATTCAACTCTTTCTATAAAAACAGATATCTGAGGCTCTTATGATTTGTATACACCTGAAATTTCTCATCGTATAAGTAATGGTGCCATATTTTCAATGCAAATACTACGGCTGCCAACTCTAAATCATGGGTCGAGTAGTTCCTCTCATGGCTCTTAAGTTCTCTGGATCCATAGGCTACTACCTTCCCGTCCTGCATCAACACACAACCCAGTCCCTGTCCCGTGGCATCTGTATACACTGAGTAATCTCCTAAACTGGTGGGTATGGTGAGAATAGGTGCGGTAGTCAGTCTTTGCTTTAATTCGCAAAAACTTTTCACAAACTTATCATCCCACTCAAATGCCACATTCTTTCAAACAAGACATGTCAATGGAGCAGCTAGCTTAGAGAACCCCTCGACAAATCGTCGATAATAGCCTGATGAACCCAGGAAACTGCATATCTCTATAATCTTCTTGGGTCTATCCCACTTTATCACAACCTCTATCTTGGACGGATCCACTGATACACCATCTCTCAAGACTACGTGACCCAAAAATGATATCTCACTCAGCCAGAAATCACACTTGTCAAGTTTAGCATACAATTCCTAATCTCAGAGGGTCTGCAACATTGTTCTCAAATGTTGCTCATGCTCTTCCCTGGACTTCGAGTACACTAATATGTCATCTATAAAGACAATCATGAATCTGTCAAGGTATGGCTTAAACACGTCATTCATTAAAGCCATAAATGCTGCATGAGCATTCGACAACCCAAATAGCATAACCAGAAACTCATAATGGCCATACCGGTTCTAGAACGCTATCTTGGGTACATCTTCACTCTGAATTCTCAATTGATGATACCCAGACCTCAAATCAATCTTCGAAAAGATTTGTGCTCCCTACAACTGATCTAGTAGATCCTCTATTTGTGGAAGGGGATATTTATTCTTGATGGTAGCCTTGTTCAACAACCGATAATCTATACACAGTCGGAGACTCCCATCTTTCTTCTTTACAAATAAAATCGATGCTCCCTATAGTGATACACTCGGTCTGATGAACCCCTTGTCCAACAACTCCTGCAATTGCTTCTTTAGCTCCTCTAATTCAATTGGAGCCACTCTATATGGTGGCTTGGATATCAGTCCAGTTCCAGGCACCAAATCAATACAGAATTCCATTTCTCTATCTGGTGGTAACCTTGGTAACTCTTCCGGAAAGACATCGAGAAATTCTCTTACCATTGAGATGCCAACCTTATCTGGGTACACCTTATCCAAATCAACCACATATGCTATAAAACCTTTAGTCACATCCGTAGAAGTCTCTGCAAAAGCCTAGTCCAAAGCAAATACTCGCCTACGACTAACAGCTTGTTTCCCTTTCTCTTCAACTGTGGCTTTCCTCTTAGGTGTAGGTGTTTCAATTGTAGCCTTCTTTGGTTCTTTGCCCTTCTGTGGGGCTGTATCAATCAACTCTGAGCACTCTCAAGCTATGTGCCCTGGTTTACCACACCTATAGCAAGATCTCAGTGAAAATGGGTACGGTCTACCCCCTGATATCTACCACATAACCTACACTTCTCTGTGGTAGGTCGAGGTCCACCAATAACTATGACCCTCGATGCTGGATGAACTGGTGGCTTTACAAGCCTCTCTCATGTCTTCTCAATCTTAGGCCCCTTACCGAATAACCTTTAGCCTTTTCGAAACCCTCTATCATCAACTGACCTCTTACGGTCACTATCTCTACCCTTACCACTCTTGACTAACTCTAAGGCATGCAACTCATAATCTTGCTCACATAGCTGAGCTCTACGTACTGCCTCGTCATAGGTGGTAATGTCTAATGGAGCTAATCGAGCTCTGATGGAAGGTCTCAATCCCTCTAGGAATTTTTGAACCCTTTTATCCTCAAGGCTCATGGTCACTATATCATATCTACCCAGGGATGTGAATCCAAAGCATGTAGGTATCTCTGCCTCTGCAGCATGAGGTCTCGGTGCAGGTTTTGCAAGCTCATCTCTCTTAGGTGCAGCAGCCTGACTAGTAGGGTTCTCTTGCTTACCATCCATTCTGGCCATAACCTATGTAAACATCTTCATCACTGTGTCTACACTACTCTGTAATTGCACTATACGGGCCTCAGCGGCCTCACTAAGCTCTGGTGGATCTCTACGAGAACTAGACCCACTACGTCTCTCGGGCTCATCTCTATGGCCCTAAGAGCATGAACTCTCTCCTCTATGAGTATGTCGTCTATCAGACATCCTGCATACTCAATAACAGTGTCTTAGTTACAATTTCCAGCTTGGTATACACATTTGTATCCTATTAATGCACAGTACTTTAGGGATGTATAATTTTCTAATTATGGATATGACTCACATCAGACCAACCTTGCTCTGATACCATTAATCTTGTCACGACCCTCTTTACCAGTCTGTGACCTTTACCTTACCACTTACTATTAATAGTTGGGTTGTGAGTCAACATCCAATCCACATCTCATATACATTCATTTTAATTAAATAGAATAGAAATTGGACTTTTATAAATATGCGGAAGCACTTACATCAGTTTCTATTATCTATACATCCCTTCAGTACAAAATACCACTAGACTATGCATTAATTTACAGGATACAGAATGTTTTCTCAACACAAGTGTATACCTTTCTATACTGCTGGAGAACTGGAGAACACCTAAGCAGGGACGACTCCAGTACTCACTACTGCGTAGTATCTGTGGAGGAGGAAATAAGGGGGTGAGCATAACACGCTCATTAAGGAAAATGTGCAACCAGGTAGATAACTACACTATCTACATGCTAAAATACATACATATTCATTTTCCTTATAAAACAATATGCATGTTCATTAAAACAACTTCCATCAATGTGAAACCATTAATTCGCTAGATGAGTTTATGCTATTCACACAGTAGCACACAGCTTCACACAGCATAATCTATTCACACAGTTCATATATAGAAAATGCTTTACTTAAAACCACATAGGTTCATTTTGAAATCACTTTGCACACAACAAATCAGTGAATATGAGACATAATTATGGGTTATCACATTCCCCAGACACACAACAAGGGAAGATATCTGTCGCCTCACACAGTAGTGACAATATCATATATCACATATCTCCAGACACATAGCAAGGGAAGATATATGTCACCTCACAGTAGTGACAATATCATATCACATATCCCCAAACACACAGCAAGGGAAGATATCTATCACCTCACACAGTAGTGACAATATCATATCACATAGATTTAGAAGACTTATGGCCATAATCAGATTCCAAGCTACACTGATCAGGTGTGCGGGAACCCTACGCTTAAGGAGGCAGATCAACCATCCCGTTAGCTCAACTCAATTCATGGTACATCATACCCTATGGCTAATGCTCATAGTACATTGTGCTCCCATGAATCCTTATCACCCATTTCCATTGTCTCAAAATCACGTGTGAGTAGGTCAGTGCCAGACACACAATAGTACACGGCGGCTCTAGCACGATTTATCCATCACACATCAATTTCATAAACTCTCGTGCGAGCTCTCAAGTGGAACACACAGTATCATCGAGGCATCAAGCATGGTTTTACTTATCACACAGAAGCTTAAGAGACTACTTGCGAGCACTCAGAGGAAGGCACACAGCTTATCTAGGGCATCGAGCATGGATGCGATTGATTAAACTGGGAGCCATTATGATATCATTCTTTCTCAAATCGTTTGCAAAAACCTCTTTTCACAACAATCATAGAAATCCTGCAAATTCATACTATCAACTTATTCTGATACGTAGTTTTCTATCTAGCCATATCAATATCTATGTATTTATCGCATACATGTGCATTCAGCAGGCAAGAAAACATATGTATAGCTATCTCTATAGCTCACATAAAACACTTACCTCGAATCACGCCTGAATCATTTTCCTTGATTCCAATTGCTTATGATCTGGTCTTGTCAGCTCTGACGATATTCTCTGAAGCTAAAATTATGTATTATACACACCGGTATATTGTCATATACTTCTTTTCAATTGCATGATATTCAAGTCCATGCATTTTGGGCCATTTACATTAATGTGACCTCATTATCTCATTATCTGATGTTATTCTTCCTTAAGTCCATTTCACTCATTTTATTTGTTCCTTGAGAATCCATTAGACTTCCTCGAGACTATTGATTCATTATTGAACCAGCATTTAGTTCCCTATGCCATTAGTTCATCATTTCATTTCATTGAGGCATTTCATCGAACACCCCATATACTCCAATTTGAACCTTTATCCATTCTAAATTATGGATTTCACCAAACCATTTTACAAGCATCAATACATGCTTAATAACGTCTATGCATGCTCAAATCATCCTCAAATCCATGCATACTCAACAAATCCTCATTCTGGCACATTTAACCATTTTATAGGTCATGGAGAGTTTAGCATGTTCTAAGATGTTTCAATCATAAATCTATATACCAATCTACTCACACAAGTATATAGATTAACATATATGAGATTGCAGTATTGAAATCTTACTAATCTCAACTTTTTTCCACTTTGCACAATTTGGGGGAAAACTCCTTTTCTCTTTCAATGGCTCAACTCAACCTCTCGTTTCCAACAATGTTGTTATCTTCCTTAATAGGAACAACTTCACTCAAATGAGTTTTTATCAAATCTCTATGGAAGGTGTTGAGAATCTTTAGAAATGTTTTAGGTTACTTTGATTCAAAAATGGAAGGGGATGGTTGTTTCTCATGAAATACTGTTCTGCAGGTCCTGTTTTTATAGAAAATGCTTGATGAGATCGATCTCCCTAGGTTAAGAATAAATCTTCCCCTGTTTTAAGCCTTTCAAAATGCCATTTTTAAGCCTATGAGATTGATCTGTCAAGGCATGAGATCAATCTACTCATTGCTATGAGATCGATATGCTCTAAGTGATGAGATCGATCTTCTCCAAGCAGAGAGCTAAACAGATCGATCTGGCACAAGGATGAGATCGATATGCACTTGGCCAAGAGCTAAGGAAATCGATATGCTTGAGGTGAGATCGATCTCCTCTTACAAAATGCCTATTTTCTCTTCATTTTGGGCAATCAGATCGATCTCCCTTGCATTCAGATCGATCTCCTCGTGTTCTGCAGCACACTTACCTGCATTTTTTCCCAAATTTTGAAGGGATACTTGCATTCACTTTGCTGCACTACTCAATTTGAGTTCCAATCACAATCTTCACATACAAAAGTCCATTTTTTCACATTCATACTTAACAAAACTTGTACGTACATTACAAACTCATATTACAAGTGTGTACATCGATTTTATGGACTATACATCACTTATGACTCATATTACATGTACATATGTATTACTTATGAATTTATATGGTTACATCTAAAAATATGGGTCTTACAGTGCTGGAAGATTTCTTGCACTAGACTTTTATAATGTTTGTATGTGGTTGTGTTGGAAGTTTACTCACACGTATCAAGTTTTTAAAGAGAGCATGAAACAGCCGTGTTGGGAGCCTATGCTGACTGTGTGTCACACTGATTCTATGCTCACACGTGCAATATTTTAAGATACGGCTGAGGGCTATCAAAAATATTATCCATAGTATGAGGGCTAAGACTTATGGCAAGCACCCCGACTATGAGGTATATCCAAGGTATAAGGGCTAAGACTTATGGCAAGCACCCTGACCTTCAGATTGGGTCCACAAAGTCTTTGTACCATGTATGTCACATGGAGTACGTTGTACCGTGAGTGCACGATGTTTTTGAGTGTGAGCTAACGGTAGAGATTTAACCCACCTTCCTTTACAACAAATATGAGACCCCGCACACCGAGTACTGTGTAGCTTGGGATGATGGAAAATGAGTTATGATCATAATCTCAGAACATGTAGTCGTCTATCTCATTTCATTCAATTGAGATATCTTGAATGAACTATCACATGATTTTATAATCTGAACATGTGACTTTGTTTGTGATAAGGGTAACTCGAGGGATAGGTAAGGCCTAATTTTCCATGTTTTTAACATGATGATATGCCGTAATATTTTGATTTAATTGAATGGCATGATAAATGTGAAATTTTATGAATTACATGAGAAATGCAATGCTTTGCATAAATTGCTGAGATTTATTAAACCAGCATGATTTTAGTTCATAACTGATGATTTATATCTATATGTATATATTGCATAAATGTTTCAAGAAAGACACATGCTTTAGATATGAATCGATAAGGAAATGATTTCAAGGCATGAGCATTGTATTTTGTAGGCAGTATGGTTGTCTACTTGCTTGCCTTATTTCTTTATTGAGCTGTGAGCTCACCCCCTTTTTATTTCCCCTCTCTACAAAGCGTTCACAGTAGTTGGACATGGCTGAGGACTAATATTGCTTGATCCGCTACATACCCATCTTACGAGAGGTATACACATTCAAACGTTTTGTACTGAACAATGTAAAAGCACAGTTATATAAACAAATGTACAGTCGGGGATGTATATGTAAAAGCATTCGTATTAATATATTTTAGTTTACTTTTAAGAAAAGAGTACTTATAATCAATAGATAATTGTATTAACATGTATGCTTGTTGTGGAATGAATATGGTTGAGGTGACTAATATCGAATCACAGCCCAACAGTTTGGTGTTGAGTGATGACAGAAGGAGAGGTATGTAAAATGCGAAAAATATGTGGTGATTTTAGTAGGTCACGGGAGGAAAGGTCATGACAAACTATCCTTCAGTCCTAACGTTTCTCTTCTCCATATAGTTTTGCTGCAGTTTTACTGCAGTAACATAAGTCTTTAAGATTGGCTTTAATTGAGGCCAATCCATTAGCTCGTAAGTTTCCTTCTGCTTCCCACCAAACCACCCTCTTCACCGAATTTTCGGCTGCAGTTTACTGAAGTAACAGCTCTCGGGTTTATCTTTCAATGAAGCCAAACCATGGTTCTTTATACAGCTCTTTCCCGCAGTTCACCTATACATGTTAATGCATACTACATATACACATTGTCTTAACTTGCTGTGGTTTGCAGCAGGGGTTCCTCCATACCATTGAGATTGGCTTTATTTTAGAAGCCAATCCGTAAGCTTCTTAAAATTTTCCTTCATCAAACACTAGCCTCTCTTCCTTCCTTATTCTCATTACCTCCTACTCCTTTATATGCCATGTACAGCCAACTTTGCCATCTTTCTTTTTTTATCTTAAGGAAAACATTGCTTAGACAAATCGGGTTGGTCTATTGGGAATTAGTCCTTTGTTCTTTAAATTGTTTAGATGGAAATAATGATATTAACACTTATATAATTTAATTAATGGGAACATAACTTTCACATTATACTCCGTTTGGTATCATACATAGTTTTATATCCATTATTACTTAAAAATAAATATATATTAACTTGAGCATATAGACTCCTCTTATCATACTATAATTGAATCCATCATCCACCGAAAGCGTAAGTTAAATCCTAATGGTTTAATTGTTATTCATTGATAAAACTGAGTACATGAAAATTCATGGTGCTTACACATTTCAAGCATACTAACTCTAACGTTCAAATTTTTGTATTTACCAACGAAAAGATTTTTTCAATAACTAAGGCCTTGAAGCAAAAACGAGGAGTCAAAATTTCAAATATAAAGTTATACTCATATCCAAAAGCTTTAAGAATGAAAATAAGAGACAAAGTTTACAACTCCACATTGATTGTCTCGACCATATTCCTTTAACATCTAAAATGTACATATTTAGATTAGTAGAGATTCAACTTGTACCCATCTTGTAAACCCATACCTAAATTGTAAGGGGAGACTTTCCTCGAGTGCTTATATTAAAAATAAGGTTGGGTAGATATAAGTTTGCTTTTAAGCCAATGAAAAAAAAAAAAAACTATTGCAATGGTTGCTCTTAAGCCTATAAAAGGAGCAATTGTAAAGGTTGTTCCTTCAGCCTATGAAAAGGAAAGTATACATTATCTTTAAGCCTGTGAAAAAGGAAAGTTATCCTTAAGCCTGCAAAAAGGAAGGTTTTCTTATTGAACCTGAAAAAGAGAGAGGTTGTACCATTTTCAAGAGAGTGAATTTGGTCAAAAATCCTTAAAAGAGTTTCAAGGTAGAGGACGTAAGTAAGGGTGTCGAATCTTTATAAATCCTTGTGTAAAGCTTCTCTTCCTTACACTTTTTAAGTTACTTGTTGTTTGTTACTTAACTATTTTTCTTGTTATTACACTATTTATAGTTTTGGTTACTGTAGGTTGCACTATAAACAAAAAAGTTTCTAAATTAAAAAATCTTTAGAAACCAATTTACCCATTCTTGTTTTAAAATAGAGCCAACAATTAGTATTAGAACAGAGCTCTAACGATTAGGATTAATTACACTAGAGTGCAGAAGATCCTTTAGATATGGCTCATTTTATTGTTGGAAACACCTTAACTTTAGAAGGCTACTCTACCTTTAGACCATTGTTGTTTAATGGTGAAAAATGCTCTCATTGAAAAACTAAGATGATGCTTTTCACTAAAGTAAATGATTATAGAGTTTGGAGAATCGTCACTAGAGGTCCTTACATCCTTAAAAAAACTATTCGAGATAAAAAAGTGATCGAATCAGAGTAAGAATGGGATGAGAATGACACTAGGAAAGCACAACTTAATGGTAGTGCTATGCATGCTTTATTTTGTGCTTTAGGACCTAATGAGTACAATAAAGTTTCCTTATGTAACAATGCTAAAGAATTATGGAAAAAATTAGAAGTCACAGATAAAGGAATTAATTAAGCCAAGGAGACCAGAATCGGGATACTGACACAAGACTATGAGATGTTTAGGATGAAACCAATGAGTTAGTGACTAATATGGCCAATAGGTTTGTTAACATAATTAATGGTTTCAAAGGCCTAGGGAAGACTGTCACGACCCAAACTACCCAAAAATCAGAGTTAATTTTTCGCTTTTTTGTTTATTTTCTTACTTAATTCTTACCTGTCCTCGAATCGTGACCAACGCTCCACTACTAATTGGGCTGTGCGTCAATGCCAGTCCCACCATACATCTACCCCAGTACTTATTTCTTCTCCAGTCATTTATAGTTGTTATATTATTTATACATCCCCTAAAGTTACTTACAAACATGTTACTGTGCTATGCTTATGTAGATACAATAAGTACAAGTGTATATACCTTGTGTTGATGGGCAGCAGCGGATATCCGGGATGCAGTGCCGAGTCGCCTCAACTTCCACTGGAGATCATCTGTGGGAGAAAATGAAAGGGGTGAGCACATCAAGCTCAGTAAGGCAATCCTACGAACAAGTAGGTAACCATACTACCTACATGAACGTGGTGCCATGCATAAATCACCCTTTCTCCACACATTTTAGAAACAAATGATATGCGTCATGATGTTATGTAAAACACATATTGCATGGAAAATTCGACATGCAAGTCTATTCAAAAACATATTTTTCTCGTTTAAATTTCATAGTAAAGTCAGGACTCGACCCCTCCTTCGGGTGATCCTGACCCACACAAAACCTTGAAAACTGAGTTTCTCAAAAGCATGGATATCCGAAAACATATGTATATATATACAAGATACGAGACTAGGCAATAACTGTATATCGGTAATAACCAGGACTATGGCCATATCTGTCCTCGGGAGTTCCTCAGCCACACGGATCCTAGTGTGCGGGTTCTCACCATGATCGGGAACCGCCCGGGAGGTGGGTCAATCCAACCCGTCAGTCTTATCCGATCCCATGCATCCGAAGATGCTAACGTATCACAAAGATACCAACGTATCACACAGATACAACACGGTACATCGTACTCCATGCTACTTGCACGGTACATCGTACTCCGTGGACCCTCAGCCTTATCCCTCGTTCGGGCTCATCAGCTGGATCTCCAACCCTTATCCCTCGTTCGGGCTCATCAGGTGGATCTCTAACCCTTATCCCTCGTTCGGGCTCATCGGGTTGTTTCTCTAACCCTTATCCCTCGTTCGGGCTCATCAGGTTATTTTAATCATGCCAAGTCTCAAAACGCACGTGCGAGCCTATTTAATCGGTGACACACAGTCTACCCGATGCTCCAAGCACGACTTATCGTATGATATCTGAAAAGTAGTGCGAGCGGTGCTCTAACACTGTCAGTAAATCAAATAAAACAAGTGCGAGCTAAGCTCAAGCACTCTGTCATGAAAATCGTATATATGAAAAATATGGTGCGAGTTAGACTCCAGCACCGTGTCATGAAATTCGTATATATATATATGTATACAAATCTGGTGCGAGTTGGACTCCAGCACCTATGCATGTAAAACTCTAGTGCGAACTCTCGCTCCAGCACTAATGCATGCATCACACAATTCAAACATCGTGCGAGCTGAGCTCTAGCACGTCACATGTGCATAAAAACACGTAGGCGGCTCCGTTTCCTCAAAACAGTTTTCACAAAACAATATCAGGTTGAAAGTATGCAATGCTGTGCATTTTCTTTCAAGGTGAGCCAGCCTACTCATGCATGTGTTGAAATCCCTCCAGAACGAGCAGGAACCTCTTGTCCTTGCTCCTCCCGTCTTTTCCTAAATTTTTAGAATTTTACCCTTAGCAAGGGTATTTTGGTAATTTGCCCATACGGGGCACTAAAATTGTTCTTCGACCTCTAGACCCTTCAATTAGTTTTAAAGGACTGCATATGAATTTAAAATTGCGTACTGTTACCTCTAGCAGTCCGCAGAATTCCCTTACCTCGATTCTCGTCGAGTCTGACCTTTTTCTTTTCCATTGTCATCTCGTCGCGCAGTCCGATATGCTCCCAATCAAATGCCCGGAACTGCGTATTAACATTCCTCAGGTCAGATAACATATAATTCAATTGTACTTAATCTTTTCTGGGCTTAATTTTAATCGCCGGGCCCATTTACCCCTATTGGGCCCGATTGCACCTTAATGGGCCTTAATCGGCCTTAAGCCCGTTTTCCACTTAATTCTCACTTTATCGAGGCCTATTGGGCTCACTGGGCCCACCAATAATTTATTGGGCCTCGTTCTAGCTCTCGAATAGCCAACTCTAATATTTACGACAATTTAACTAATTTCCATAATTTAATTCAATTTATGCGTAAATTAAATCAATATCACGCATAACGAGGTAATTGTCGTAAATAGGGGTCACTTACCCGATATTCCATGCTAGTCCGTAAATTGAGGCTGTCTCGAGCCCTCGGTGGATGCCAATCGTCGAGCTACACAATTCCACAATTTTTCCGGGTAAGTTTTCAGCCCAAAATTAATTAAATAAAATATTCCAAATTTAAATCGGGTCAATTTGACCGCTTGTCGACTTACCCGAAGCTCGATTGCATCACAGGAATTTTCCCCAATTTTTTTCTCTTTTTTCTTTTTCCCTTTTTCTCCCTTTTTCCCTTCTTTCTTGGCTGAACCGGTTCAGTCCGGTTCAGACCCGGTTCAGACCGGTCCGGTTCGGTTCAGTTTTGGCCGGTTCAGGCCGGTTCGGCCGGTTCAATCCTCCTTTGATCGTGCCGGCGCCGTCCGGCCGGTTCCCGGCGCGATTCCGGTGCCAATCGACGCGCAATCGTCTGGGCTCACTAGATCGGGCCTCGGCTGGGGTCGAATCAGCCCCATCGCCGGCGAATCACCTCTTCTCCCCCGCGGCTGTTTCCTCCCGATCCGGCGGATTCCGACGGTTTCGCCGGTCGGTATTGGCCTCAAAAGGATCGGCTCTTCTTCCTGGTTACGCCGGTGCCCGCCGATCGCCTCCTGCTGCCGTGGATCGCCGGCACCGACCCCGTTTTCCCCGCGGGCTTCTCTCCCTCCGTTCGGCTTCCTCCGGCGTCGGTAAGCTGCACCGCCGGTACCATCGTGTTCGTCGGGCGTCGGGCTTCCTTTTCCGGTGGGCGGCCTGGGACAGGGATCGCCGGTGATCGTTCGGCCTCTCCTCGGTTTCGGCTTCGTTTTCCTTTTCGTTTTTCTGCTTCTTTCTCTCTCCCCGATGGTGTCTTCTCTCTCTTCTTTTTTTTTTTTTTTTTTACATTTATTATCTTATTTAACAATTTATTTTTATTTATTAAAATACACTAAAAATACCCAAATATCCCTTAAAATTATTATTTTATTCTTAATTAATTAATTTAATTTAATTTATTTTATTTTATTTATTTTTGATCCTTTTTCGGGTATAATTTCCCCGTATTTTCGGGATATTACCCCGGGTGACTTTTCGGCATATTTTTTGATTATTTTCGGGATTATTTTTCCGAACTAAAAATCTCGATTAATCCCGATTAATTTTTATAAATTAATATCTTGATCAATTTAATCCGAATTAATTTTATTTCACTTTTATTGACCAAGATTTCTTAAATCCATATTTTAATTAATTTTCTTTATCGAAATTATACCGGCTTTCGGTCCTTTGACCGTTTTGCCCTTACACGTGTTCGGGATTAAATTTAACCTGCTTCCTTCATACTTCCTCCATCTTTTCTTATTTAATTTTCGTATTTTAATTAAATTCGGGTCTTACAATTCTCCCCCACTTAAGGAATTTGGTCCTCCAAATTAGAACCAATTCATATGAGTCCATATACAACTCCGGGTACATCAATCGTATCATACTCTTAAATTCTTATGTGACCTTCTCCGGAGTGTATTACTACCAAAGGACTTAATTAGGGAGATTATCTTAAACCCCAATACTTTCTCTTTCCTGTATAATGCCCGAATCAATCTTCTTCAATATATTTGTATTTTCCTTAAATTGAACTTTTGGAGTTCATATCCTATCACCTCTGCTGGATCTGGATAGTAGTACCGAAGCATCATAAGCGGGGACACATTGTGGGTGCCTGTTAATTCACGTGATAACATCAACCTACAGGTCTTATCTCCCACTTGTCCATTCTCTCAAAATATTCCATCCAGCGTAACTTAATTTACTTCTTTCAAAAGTTCCGCTATGTCCTCATCCTCTTAGGACGAGTAGCTTTCAATCGTATTAATTCATCATCGGTGAACTCTAATACTTGTCTATCTGCTCTGAGGTGTTCTTAATCTCTCATCCTTAACTAAACATCCTCAGAGACTTATTATCCAAAGTCGAAAATGATCATATCTGTCACCCACTTTTTCTTATCCAATTTGGGGAACAACCCCTACAGTCATACACTGCCTCCTATCCTATTATCCCGATACTCAACTGCCAACTGTCGTTATTGGCAAATTCAATTAGAAATCAACTGATCATTCCAGGAGCTTATAAAATCAATAGCACACGCTTTCATCGGATCCTCCAAAACTTGTACAGTCCTCTCTGACTGACCATCTGTCTGAGGATGGAAAGCTGTGCTAATACTCAGTCGGGTTCCCATAGCTTCCTAAAAATATTCTCTGAAGTAGAAGGTGAAGCGGGAATCCCTATATGATACCATGCTCACTGGAACGCTACATAATGTTCCACAACTGCCTTACACATAAATCCTCATACACACTCCGAGTATCTGGGAAGTTCATAACCAGAAGGTGGGTGGACTTAGTCATTCTGTCGGCTATCATCCAAATAGCCTCGTAATATCACCTGGGTTCTCTGTAACCCATCACGACATTCACGGAGACTTGCTCTCGTTTTTCGTGCCGTGTCGATATAGGTAGGTGCTGCAATAACTCTGCAGACTTTTAATACTCTACCTTACTCTACTGACACACTATGCACTTTTCTACAGTCTCTACCAATATCTCTTTTTATATCTGACCACCCATACCCTTTTCGAGATTTCGATATATTTCTTTACTTCCGTATGCACTGTATATCCCGAAGAGTGAGCTTCTGACAATATTACTATCTCATCCACTGTGGTCCTGGGGAGCACTCATACTGTCTCTGAATCCTCAGTAACTCATCATCACCCACTGTGAACTCTATCACTGTACCCTTCTGAATCAGACCCAAACTATCGACATCCAGTCGATCATCACGCTAAGCCTGGCAAATCCGGGCACTCTCATCCGGTTCTAATCATCAGGCTAGCTGTCACACAATCATACCAATCACTGTCATCATCAGAAGGGATCACATCAATATTGAGGTTCACAACTGCATCTAGCAGCTCACGCTCCTTGACCATCATATGTGGTACCATCCCGAGGCTCTTTCTGCTCAAGGCATCAGTCATCACATTAGCCTTTCCTGGGTGGTACAATTCTCATAAATCAAAATCTCTCAGAAGCTCTAACCCAATATGTATTCTCATATTCGTCTCTTTCTGTGAAAACAGATACTCGGGCTTTATGATCAGTGCATAACCACAATTTCTCACCATGTACATAATAGTACCATATCCTCGGTACAAGTACTACTGTTGTCAATTTTAAATCATGGGTCAGATAGTTTATTTCATGATCAAGGAGTTGTCTAACTCCAAAATTGACTATCTTCCCATTATACATCAATACACAGCTTCATCATAATTTTGAGGTATCCATACTCACTGAGAACCTCTTGAGCTGTTGGGTATGGTGAAATTAATCACGGTGGTCAATTCATACTTCACTACACCGAAATCCATATTACATCTATCATCTTATTCGTCATCTCAATCAAAGACCACGTTTTCTTAGTTAAACGTGTCAACAAGGTAAATCCTTTTAGAACTCACGGCAACCATCTGTAAAAGCAATTTCCCATTATCGCTTATAAATCGCCCTAGACTTTAACTACACCCAGCATATCACCGATACTGCTGATTACAATTCGGTCCAATCCTTGACTTATTTACGCATAAGCGTATAAAATCCTTCTCAACCGCTTACGTTTTCAGGTACTAACCCGCGTCATTCCTTTTCTTATCTTAACGGCTCTTATTAAATTTTTCTGTGTTAGTCTTTATGACTAGTCGAATTTTTATATTCTTATTGTCTTAGTAGAGGTATCCTAATGCTAAAGGTATTTATTACGATAATCGATTTCCCGTTATAGGTTTTATATATATATATATATATATATATTTCTAGACGCTGTCAAGTCTTCAGGCGGGGAGGTATTTTGAAATACCTTTATTAGCCTTCAGACTTAACCACAACTACTGGTTATGGTTATACCCATCTTTGTCCTTGGTTATAATTTGTATTCGCTACTAATTGCCTTAATCCTAATGACTCCATATATTAAAGGTAATCCCTACCTAGCATACGCCTCTTACTCCAATACATCTTGTACTTAGGATCTATCTTATCTCGAAGATTTTCTCCTTTGCGTATCAATTATAATGAAACTCTTGTCTTTATTCATTCTGTGAGTACATCCTTTACTCCTTTAATTTTCAACTGTTGCACCCCTTTTTATTACTCAAAATCTCTATATCCATATTCCGTTAATTTATCCTCCTCTATTGGGGTACTCATTTATCTGTATTGCGCCCAATGATGTAGGCATTCATGCCTTTTTTTTACTCACTTATGGGGGAATGAAAACGGTATGAATGAATGTGTGGCACCAGGATCAATGAACATATGTACTTCGTTATTCATAACAAGTGTGGTATCTTACACCACATCCATTAAACATCAATAGTGTCCTGGTCCAAGACATTCTCTCGCCTTCGTCCAACAGCCTACTTTCCTTTTTCTCTTCGGCTATGTCCTCCCTTTTCGTTGCAACTATACCAACGAAATTTTCCTCTCTGTCTCTTTACTTTCCTGTGGGAAAATCTCGCTCAACTTTGAGCAATCAAAATTAATGGTCCGTCTTACCACACTTAACGGCCATTTTCATCAATACCGTGTAGGTATAAACCCTCCTTCCGTGGTATCCACCACATATCTCGCACAGCTTACAGTGCTCACACTGCTACTCTGCTTCGTAGCAGGTCGGGGTCCTCCAATCACAATACCCCTCAAGAGTGCCAAAATTAGATGCACTGGGGCCTTACCAATTATCTTACTCCATAACTCGTCAAATCTAATCTTTTACCAAATACCATATCAACATCTCTATCATTTCTCGATTTTCTTTTATGTCTCTATTTCAGCCCTCATTACCTTTCCCAATCTCAAAGGCGTGCAATTCATGTTCTCATTTACCAAACTGTAAATCTATGCACTGCCTCGGTATAAGTAATATCTCAGGGGCCAATCAGACTCTAATTGACAATCTGAGCCCTTCCACAAACTTTTAGACATCTCGACTGTCACTTTTCATAGTGTCGAGGTAATATCTGCCCAGAATATAATCGAGTCTCCATACTCGTCAATAAATTAAATCCTCTGGGTCAAAGCAAGGGCTTTTATCCGAAATTTCTTTTAAATCATGTCCGGGATATTCTGTCACCGGAATATATCTAAGATATTTCTCATCTCAACTCTTAAGATGGGTCGAGCGGGTTTCCACTAATACTCCGCTGCGCCCTCTGATCTCATACATAATCCGAGCAATTAGCTCCTCAAAATAATCTCCACACTCCGCTCCAATCTCGCGAAGCGTGTCTCAATACTGTCCGATCTCTCTGTCGGACTCTGTGAGGCATGCTCAACATTCGCCTCTATTTCAATCTCATCATGATTCTCATAGTCAAATTCAGCACGACTTAGCAGACTTAGGTCTACCTCCACAACCTCTGCCTCGTGCACTATCTCATCTAACGCGACTCATATTAAGCATTCCTGCATTCTCAACCATTTCTTAGTCAAGCCCATCTCGATATACACTATTGTATCTAACTAAGCACAGTAACACGGGGATGTAATTTCCTAACTTCTGACACTGACACACATCAGACCAATTGTGCTCTGATACCACCTTTATATGTCACGACCCAAACTACCCAAAAATCAGAGTTAATTTTTCGCTTTTTTGTTTATTTTCTTACTTAATTCTTACCTGTCCTCGAATCGTGACCAACGCTCCACTACTAATTGGGCTGTGCGTCAATGCCAGTCCCACCATACATCTACCCCAGTACTTATTTCTTCTCCAGTCATTTATAGTTGTTATATTATTTATACATCCCCTAAAGTTACTTACAAACATGTTACTGTGCTATGCTTATGTAGATACAATAAGTACAAGTGTATATACCTTGTGTTGATGGGCAGCAGCGGATATCCGGGATGCAGTGCCGAGTCGCCTCAACTTCCACTGGAGATCATCTGTGGGAGAAAATGAAAGGGGTGAGCACATCAAGCTCAGTAAGGCAATCCTACGAACAAGTAGGTAACCATACTACCTACATGAACGTGGTGCCATGCATAAATCACCCTTTCTCCACACATTTTAGAAACAAATGATATGCGTCATGATGTTATGTAAAACACATATTGCATGGAAAATTCGACATGCAAGTCTATTCAAAAACATATTTTTCTCGTTTAAATTTCATAGTAAAGTCAGGACTCGACCCCTCCTTCGGGTGATCCTGACCCACACAAAACCTTGAAAACTGAGTTTCTCAAAAGCATGGATATCCGAAAACATATGTATATATATACAAGATACGAGACTAGGCAATAACTGTATATCGGTAATAACCAGGACTATGGCCATATCTGTCCTCGGGAGTTCCTCAGCCACACGGATCCTAGTGTGCGGGTTCTCACCATGATCGGGAACCGCCCGGGAGGTGGGTCAATCCAACCCGTCAGTCTTATCCGATCCCATGCATCCGAAGATGCTAACGTATCACAAAGATACCAACGTATCACACAGATACAACACGGTACATCGTACTCCATGCTACTTGCACGGTACATCGTACTCCGTGGACCCTCAGCCTTATCCCTCGTTCGGGCTCATCAGCTGGATCTCCAACCCTTATCCCTCGTTCGGGCTCATCAGGTGGATCTCTAACCCTTATCCCTCGTTCGGGCTCATCGGGTTGTTTCTCTAACCCTTATCCCTCGTTCGGGCTCATCAGGTTATTTTAATCATGCCAAGTCTCAAAACGCACGTGCGAGCCTATTTAATCGGTGACACACAGTCTACCCGATGCTCCAAGCACGACTTATCGTATGATATCTGAAAAGTAGTGCGAGCGGTGCTCTAACACTGTCAGTAAATCAAATAAAACAAGTGCGAGCTAAGCTCAAGCACTCTGTCATGAAAATCGTATATATGAAAAATATGGTGCGAGTTAGACTCCAGCACCGTGTCATGAAATTCGTATATATATATATGTATACAAATCTGGTGCGAGTTGGACTCCAGCACCTATGCATGTAAAACTCTAGTGCGAACTCTCGCTCCAGCACTAATGCATGCATCACACAATTCAAACATCGTGCGAGCTGAGCTCTAGCACGTCACATGTGCATAAAAACACGTAGGCGGCTCCGTTTCCTCAAAACAGTTTTCACAAAACAATATCAGGTTGAAAGTATGCAATGCTGTGCATTTTCTTTCAAGGTGAGCCAGCCTACTCATGCATGTGTTGAAATCCCTCCAGAACGAGCAGGAACCTCTTGTCCTTGCTCCTCCCGTCTTTTCCTAAATTTTTAGAATTTTACCCTTAGCAAGGGTATTTTGGTAATTTGCCCATACGGGGCACTAAAATTGTTCTTCGACCTCTAGACCCTTCAATTAGTTTTAAAGGACTGCATATGAATTTAAAATTGCGTACTGTTACCTCTAGCAGTCCGCAGAATTCCCTTACCTCGATTCTCGTCGAGTCTGACCTTTTTCTTTTCCATTGTCATCTCGTCGCGCAGTCCGATATGCTCCCAATCAAATGCCCGGAACTGCGTATTAACATTCCTCAGGTCAGATAACATATAATTCAATTGTACTTAATCTTTTCTGGGCTTAATTTTAATCGCCGGGCCCATTTACCCCTATTGGGCCCGATTGCACCTTAATGGGCCTTAATCGGCCTTAAGCCCGTTTTCCACTTAATTCTCACTTTATCGAGGCCTATTGGGCTCACTGGGCCCACCAATAATTTATTGGGCCTCGTTCTAGCTCTCGAATAGCCAACTCTAATATTTACGACAGTTTAACTAATTTCCATAATTTAATTCAATTTATGCGTAAATTAAATCAATATCACGCATAACGAGGTAATTGTCGTAAATAGGAGTCACTTACCCGATATTCCATGCTAGTCCGTAAATTGAGGCTGTCTCGAGCCCTCGGTGGATGCCAATCGTCGAGCTACACAATTCCACAATTTTTCCGGGTAAGTTTTCAGCCCAAAATTAATTAAATAAAATATTCCAAATTTAAATCGGGTCAATTTGACCGCTTGTCGACTTACCCGAAGCTCGATTGCATCACAGGAATTTTCCCCAATTTTTTTCTCTTTTTTCTTTTTCCCTTTTTCTCCCTTTTTCCCTTCTTTCTTGGCTGAACCGGTTCAGTCCGGTTCAGACCCGGTTCAGACCGGTCCGGTTCGGTTCAGTTTTGGCCGGTTCAGGCCGGTTCGGCCGGTTCAATCCTCCTTTGATCGTGCCGGCGCCGTCCGGCCGGTTCCCGGCGCGATTCCGGTGCCAATCGACGCGCAATCGTCTGGGCTCACTAGATCGGGCCTCGGCTGGGGTCGAATCAGCCCCATCGCCGGCGAATCACCTCTTCTCCCCCGCGGCTGTTTCCTCCCGATCCGGCGGATTTCGACGGTTTCGTCGGTCGGTATTGGCCTCAAAAGGATCGGCTCTTCTTCCTGGTTACGCCGGTGCCCGCCGATCGCCTCCTGCTGCCGTGGATCGCCGGCACCGACCCCGTTTTCCCCGCGGGCTTCTCTCCCTCCGTTCGGCTTCCTCCGGCGTCGGTAAGCTGCACCGCCGGTACCATCGTGTTCGTCGGGCGTCGGGCTTCCTTTTCCGGTGGGCGGCCTGGGACAGGGATCGCCGGTGATCGTTCGGCCTCTCCTCGGTTTCGGCTTCGTTTTCCTTTTCGTTTTTCTGCTTCTTTCTCTCTCCCCGATGGTGTCTTCTCTCTCTTCTTTTTTTTTTTTTTTTTACATTTATTATCTTATTTAACAATTTATTTTTATTTATTAAAATACACTAAAAATACCCAAATATCCCTTAAAATTATTATTTTATTCTTAATTAATTAATTTAATTTAATTTATTTTATTTTATTTATTTTTGATCCTTTTTCGGGTATAATTTCCCCGTATTTTCGGGATATTACCCCGGGTGACTTTTCGGCATATTTTTTGATTATTTTCGGGATTATTTTTCCGAACTAAAAATCTCGATTAATCCCGATTAATTTTTATAAATTAATATCTTGATCAATTTAATCCGAATTAATTTTATTTCACTTTTATTGACCAAGATTTCTTAAATCCATATTTTAATTAATTTTCTTTATCGAAATTATACCGGCTTTCGGTCCTTTGACCGTTTTGCCCTTACACGTGTTCGGGATTAAATTTAACCTGCTTCCTTCATACTTCCTCCATCTTTTCTTATTTAATTTTCGTATTTTAATTAAATTCGGGTCTTACAAAGACTTATTACAATATAGAATTATTTGAAAAGATTTTGAACAGTCTCTCTAAGTCATTGGAACTGAAAGAAATTACTATTTAAAAATCCAAAGATCCCAGCATCTTCTCCATAGATCAATTAATAAGATCATTAATTACCTATGAAATGAAATTAAGAAGAAGTGTGGACCCTTCAAGTAAGAGTATAAGAATAGCTCTTTAGTCTTTTACTAGTAAGAGTATAAGAATAACTTTTAAGTCCTCAACTAGTGAGGAAGATATATTAGTGAAAAATAGCTTTAGAAATGATGAATTAGATAAAGCCATGCTTACAAGAAAATTCAATAGGATCATGAATAGTAAAGTTAAAAGGGTAGAAAAAATTCTTTTAGAAAAGATTTTAAGGGGAAAACTAGTGCATGGAATAAAAATCCCATCATATGCTATGAGTGCAATAGGCCGGGACACTAGATGAGATTTTCCCACATTTAAGAAGAGAATAGAAAAGAAGCTTTAAAAAGGCAATGTTTGCAACTTAGAGAGACAGTTATATATCATAAGATGAAAATGGTAATGATGATGATCATAACGAAATTGCAAATATGTGTTTTATGCTTTTGATGAGTTCGCAAATAAGTGTATGAATATGAGTGAAAAGCATAGGAAGACAATTGCCAAGCTAATAAGTGAGAATGAGAACTTAGCAAACACTAAGATAAAACTTGAAGCTAGGTTAGAAAAACTTAGTTTAGAAAAAGAAGAGCTCAAAAAGAAGAACATTGTCAGACCCAGATTTTTGTAGCTTGTACCTTATGATTCCTATGTGTATAAACACTTTGTAATTATAGTTGAATCATAAGAAGAGTATTTATTAACATGCAATCGACAATTTGAGAAATTTAAAAATGCATGTAAGCTACATAACAACGAGATAAGGGTTAAGTTGATTCCCGAACGAGTGCAGGGGTAAAACAGTCAAATGACTGAAATTCAGTATAATTTCGATAAGACAATTTCATTAAAAATATGAAATTGAGGAATCTTGATCAAAATCGAGGAAAATATTTAATTTCGAGCCCAATTGATCAAGATATAAATTTATTAGAATTTATCAAAATTTTCACCTCGAAAAATAAGCCCAAAAATAGTGAAAAAATATACCGAAAAAGTAAAATCGGACTGATAAATTCATTTACGGATTAAATAAATTTAATATGATTTTTGGAGATATTTTTAGATATTTTTGGGATACTTATGGGATATTTATGGGATTTTTATTATTATTTTATAATAAAATAATAATAAAAATATATTATAAAAAAAAAAAGAAGAGAAACGGATTGAAAATCGGGGAGAGAGAATAGAGGAAACGGAAGCAAGTCGACCCGAGGGAGAAATCACCGGACGGCCACCACCGACGACCCCACGGCCAGGCTAGGGGCCGAACAAGGAAGAGCATGTCCATGCGCACCCATCGGCACCTGTCACGCCCTCCACCGACGCCGGACGCCGGCAAATCGAAGAGGAGAAGCCGCGGAGAAAAAGAAGAGATCCGACGGCCACCGGCGGTGCTTGGTCCCGATCGAGCCCAGCCGAGTGTTGCCCAGGCTTAGGCGCGCCGAACTGCGGTGGTGATGCGTCGGGAACCGGCCGGAATACGCCTGCATGACCAAAGGATGCCTGAACCGGTCGACGGTTCAGGGAAGAAGGTTCTGTGCTGAACCGGACCGGACCGGTTCAGCCAAGGAGAAAAGGGAAAAAAGAGGAAAAAGAAAGAAAAAGGAAAAAGGAAAATTTTCGAGATTTCACCGGACTTCGGGTAAGTCGATACGAGGTCAAAAGTGACCGATTTGATTTTCGATGAATTTATTTAAATTATATTTAATCAGAAATTGACCCGGAGTTAAATATAATAAATTATGCAGTTCGACGATAAATTCCGAACGGAAGCCCGATCGAACTTCGATTTGCATACCATCGCATATTCTCGGGTAAGTAAAGTTCATTTACGACAATTTATGTCATTATTGCGTATTTAAGATTTATTTTACGCATTTCGGATTAAATTCCGTATTTAGTGAATTATATTCGAAATTTTGAATTAGATGTCGTAAATGATATACGGGCTATCCAAAGAGCTTGGAATAAAGCCCAATTGGTATTGATAGGCCCAATGAGTCGATAGACCCTAATGAAGGGAAATAATAAGTGAAAAACGGGCTTAATACGGATTAAGGCCCATTAAGGATTTTAAGGCCTATTAAGGGAAAATAGACTGTATTAATGTGTAATACAGTAGGAAAATTATGATTAACCTGAGGAATGGTTATTTACAGCTCCGGAGTTTACATTGAGAGCTGATCGGACTGCGAGATTGAGCAGCACCGAGGAAGTGAGGTCACTTGACGTGATCCGAGGTAAGGGAGTTTTGCGAGTAGTTAGAGATAACTGCACGTATTTTCATCTGCTTTTACATTCACTTAAAAACTCTGAGGGTCATAGAAAGTGAATAATAATTATTGCGACCCGATAGTGGTAAATTACGATTTTGCCCCTAGTTAATCAAAAAGTCAACTTTTGTGAAAAGTTGCAAAAAGCATGGAAACTATTATTGTGATTGTTTAATTGCTGTTTAGCATGAAAATAAATAGATGGGCTAATGATTTTAAGGTTGATGTGACTTAAGCACACTTTATAGTGCTGATTTTGATGTTTTATAAACAATCCCTTTAAAATAGCCATCTATCATATTATGTGAGAATGAATCGTGCTAGAGCACAGCTCGCACTGGGATTCATATGTTTTCCACATACATTAGTGCTGGATTTTTATACGCACTAGATTTCCATGACATGCATGATAGAGTACTGGAGTTTTACTCGTACTCAGTTTTATATGATATATGCATGACACAGAGTGCTGGAGCGATTAGCTCGTACTCGAGTTTTTACATGAGATACATGACAGAGTATTGGAGCGTTGCTCGTACTCGATTCTTCATGGTTTATACATGACATAGTACTGGAGCTATTGCTCGTACTTGATTTGATATGTGCATAGCATAGTACTGGGAGCTATTGCTCGTACTTGATTTAATACATGAACTATGCATTGACCTAGTTGCTGGAGATTGCTCGCACTAGAGTTGAGTTTGTGATGTGAAACAGTGTTCGAGCGTAGTGTCGACTGTATGTCGCACTCGAGGACGCACACTGTATGTGATATTATATACATAGTACCTATTCATGCCGCATTCTTGTGTGACTGAGTGTCACATTTTGAGAGGATGGCCAGCATGAGGGTATTTGTGAATGTGGTATAAATATTTCCATAGTTACGAGGGCTAAGTCCTATGGGAGGCACCCTGGCTGTGAGGGTCCACGGGTGTACTTTGTACCGTGCCCGAGGCACGAGGTGTACGCTGTACCGTGTGTTACGCATAGCTGACAGCTGTAGTGGACTGACCATCCTCCCGTTGCAGTAGTGATGCCCCGCACACTGAGATCTGTGTTGCTTGGGATCACATTTCGGATATGATCATAGTCCAGGATACTATTTGCCTTTAACCACAGAGTCTTACATGATATATCACATTGATTGAATGATTTAAACTGTGGACAGACCTGAGGGATGGGTCGAACTCCGATTTTGTGTTGTGAATCATTTGATGCCATATTTATTGTGATTTAAATATACATGGCATGATTTACAGAAAGGCATGATTTATATACGATGCATTGTTTTGCACTACATGCCTGCATTTGAGAAAAGAAAGCATGATTTTCTGTACATGGGATTTATTCTGTACAAGTATATATATTATATTTCAAGACATGCTTTTTAAAGTGAGTAAAGGAAATAATGTTTTCAAGGCATAGTATTATTTTGAGTAGATAGTGTTGATATCTACTTGCTTGCCTGATTTCCTTACTGAGCGCGTTGTATGCTCACCCCCCTTTCTTTACATCTCTCTACAGAGCGTCAGTAGAGCGAGAGCTATCGAGGGATAGTGTCCCAGAGTCCACTGCTAGTTCCTATCGACCGCCAGGTATACATATTATGTACAGTTGTGTATCTAAACATAGAAACAGCACAGTGATGTATACGTTATATATTATGGGGAATGTATTTGTGTTAGATTTTATATAATCTTACATGTATAATAAAAGCAGTTATAGTCAGTAATAATATATTGACATGTATGTATGAAATGGATGATGTGGTAAGTGAGGACTCTGACATCGAATCACAGCCCAACCATTGAACAGAGGAAAGGTAAGTTAAAAATGCGAAAAATTTATAGTGATTTTTGGATAAAGTCATGGATTGAGAAGAGGGTCCTGACAAACATACATTTGCATAATTCATTTTTAAGATTTTATATGGCTCAACAAAAATTAGATCAGATAATAAAATCTCAAAGAGCTTTCTTTGATAAGGACATGCTAGGTTATAATAATGTTTACATAAGGGAACCAAACTTGCTAGCACTAACCCTCATAGACCCAAGTAAGTATAGGTACCAAAATATAGATGATTCTTTGTGCTGCAAATATAAAAAAAGAGTGATGAAGGTCAATGATTAAATTCTGAAAAAAGAAAAGAATGAAAGAAGTAAGAAAAAATGCAAAGCTGAAAAGAAATATCTAAGTGCCTTAACTAAGAAATGAGGATTAGTGGTCCCTTAAGCTAAGGAACACTATATGACATTTCTTACTATCATACTCTGATATGAATATTCTCATATGCAATTAACTCGAGTGTAATATCTATCAATGGCTGATATGATCATTTGAATGCATTTTATAAAATTAATGGCATAACCTATTATGATTTTGATATTTGAAATGCCATCTTGATTTTTTAGATTTTAGATTAGTCTTTAGGAGTATGATAGGATTAGAATTGAGTTCAATTGTGTTGTGTGTTTGCATTGCCTTTAGTCTAGAATTTCTTACCTCTCTGTTTGTTTTGTTTACTTTGGTTTGTGTGCTTGATTGTTAGGTATATGTTTGTGCTTGTTTGATGATGTGTGCTTGTTAGGATATTTATTTAATTGTCTGCTTGATTATCCATGTTTGTTTTTCTTATTTGTTGTGCGTTTAGATTGTTTGTTTTTGTTAAAAATAGGCTAAAAGTTAGGATGTGTTGAATGCTAAATCCATATTCATAGTTGAGTATCAATAAATTTATTTTAAGATCATTAGGAATTCATTCTGTAACGATACACCTTCTTAAGGTAGTTGGTGGCTGTCGAGACTAACAAATTAATTTTTTGCTCAAAAATAAAATTAAAACTGTAGTATAGATTAGCAAGGTTGTTCCCACAGAGATTGGTTATATTTATTTATCTGTAATTAAAAAGAGAAATATATGTTGATAGATTTATTTCTATGCAAATAAAAAGAAAAATCAATATGTTGAAACATCCAGCCGTAGGAGCAATTTTAGAATGGGTTCATGAAATTGATCATTGATGCAAAGATAGATTCTTTTACTCTTTTACCAAATTGGTTATGGTTATTGGTACGACCTAACAACCTGTCTCTCCTTACTTCTTTGATAATTAGGATACAATCTTTAATTATTTCTCTTGCCAGTAAACAACCTTAGATACAATATTAAGATTTAATTTACAAACATCATTAAAAACTAAAGAAACTACCAATTCTAACCAACAAACACACATGTAGGTTTATTTAACCTAGATTATATATCCTCATAACATAGAATTGAAAACCATCATTGTAATCAATCATGTTATTTACCAGTAATAGTAGAATACCCAAACAATTATAGATTCAAGTTTCTAATTGGTGATATATTATCTTGACAATTAAACAATGGGCCCTATTTCACAATCAATTAAAACAATAATTTCAACATGCACAGAAGATATATAAATAGTAAAGATATAAAAGAACAAAGTAAAAACTAATTAGATCTCACAATTCTTGAAGAACCCAAATCTTTAACTATCCTTTGGCTGGACTAAATAGTTTAGCAAGTCATGGAGTTGAGAGAAAAACACTAAAGAAGAAGAGGAAGTCGTCAATTGCCTAAAAAAATAGACTAGTTGTCGTCCCCCTCTCTTAGCCTTATATATATATTCTAAATAGCCTAACCCTAAAATTGTTTTCCAAAAGAAACTTCTCTAACTGAGTTTAATTACAACTCAACTTCTTTCCTTTCTTGATCATTAATTGCATTTTGCCCAAGAAAGCCATGCCACGTCACCTCCTTAATATATCAATAATTAAAATCCTCCATTTGACATCCTCGAACTGATTAAATTAAATTTAGTTATAGGTGATGGAGCTTGACTTGAATTTATATATTTGAGTTGTATTTCCTGCCACTGCCTTAAACGTGCCCACGCCTAACACCACGACATCCTCTGATTTTGAGACTTTATTTGTACCAAACAAAATTTACAACTTCAGTCCATTTTGCTCTTATCCTTTCATCCAATAATACAAAATACAAAGCATAAGTCAAATCTACAAATTAAGCATATAAAAGAATCTAATTCATGGGAAAAATATGATAATTAACATGTTTAATATGCACCATATCAAATTCCCCCACACTTAAACATTGCTTGTCCTCAAGCACATAAAAGTCTAAATTCATAATCTCTTCTCATCATTCCTTCATCCTCTTCCTATACTCATCCAAAACATTTTTTTTTGGAATTATAACACAAATTCCTAAAGTGAATTCTCATAACATACTTGAAAAACACTTTAATGATTCTATAAAGTTCATAATATACATAGGATTCAACACCCTCGCTGTCACGCCCTCAATCCATCGAAAATCCACTACGAATTTTTCATTTTTTGTTTCTAATTTAATTCAATTCTTATTTGTTCTTTACCTTTACCTAATCGTGAGCAGTTACACCTCCAACAGTTGGGCTGTGTATCGATGTCAATCTCATCCAATCATACCATTTCAAATTATAATTCATTAAAATGTAAACACTTATATAACTAAATTAGAGTTGCTGTTTACATGTGCTTACAATCTTTTACATCCCAAAAATTACATTTCAAGATATTACTAAGATTTGACATGTCTAGATATAAAAACTATACAAGTATGTATACCTCGTGTGATGGGATACAACGGACACTAAAAATTCAATCCTCAGTCGCCCACTATCTACTGTAACTACTCTGTAGACGGGGGAAAATAAGGGGGGTGAACAAACCACATGCTCAATAAGGCAATCATGCGAGTAGTAGATAACTGTATTATCTACGTGATCGTGATGCCATACTTAAATCACACATTTTTATGTCATACTCCAAAACGTATACTCATGCTTGTGTTTATGCCATGTAAATCAAATCATGCTATATAAATCAATGCACAGTTCTTCAAACAAAGCATGGAAAAATCATCATGCGTAATCAAAATCAAAGCATGGAAAATCATCATGCAAAGTGCACTTAAAAGCATTTTCGATTCTCAACACAAGCCAATACAAAATCATCACTTGTCAGGACTCAGCCCCTCCCATGGACTATCCTGACCCACAAAACACATTTCAAAACATGGATTTCTCATTCAACAATAGACATGTGAGATAGGCATATAATATCAATAAGGGTAACAACTAGGACTATGGCCATATCCTCTGTGATCCCAGGCTACACGGATCCTAGTGTGCGGGGTATCACCTCTATCTGCTTCCGCACGGGAGGTGGGTCATGTCCAACCCGTCGGTCCATAGCAGAATCCATCGTTCGAAGATGGCATATATATATAATGTCACACACGGTACAACGTACTCCATGCTAATTGCATGGTACAACGTACGCCGTGGACCCATGTCATCACAATATATCCTGCCACATCTCAATACGGACGTGCAAACCTATTTAATTGGTGTGGCACATAGCTTACCCGAAGCTCCCAACACGGATCCCAACATGTCATAAAACCACGTGTGAGTAATCTCAAGCACGACAACAAGTATAATGGACATCTAGTACGAGCTATGCTCTAGCACCATGTTAAAACTTGTATGAAAACTAGTGCAAGCTAGGCTGCAGCACAATGTCATAAAATCCATGTTAAAACTAGTGCGAGCTAGGTTGCAGCACAATGTCATAAAATCCATGTTAAAACTAGTGCGAACTAATCTCCAGCACTCATGCATGTAAAACTCTAGTACGAGCATTGTTCTAGCACTAATGCAAGTATAAAACACGTCAAATCTCGTGCGAGCAGTGCTCCAGCACGTTTCATTTCCACAAAACTTAAGTAGGTAGATCATTCTTTACAAGGCATGGTTATAAAACCAAATCAAGCCATATTTTGTGCAAATCATTTCAAATACTAGCCAACCTACCAATCACATGCTAAAAAGAAATAGGAAGATTTTCAAAGCATCATGTTCTTGCTTTTAATGCACATTTCTCAAAAACCCAATTCTTTGCCCTTCAATAAACGTTTCATCTCAAGACTCTTAGCTACGTTAAAAATTGCCCATGCACCCGAAAGGCGTACAGATATCCCTAGGGCTAACACAATTCCCTTACCTCGATTCTCTTGGAAGTAACTCTTCCTTCCTTTCCCGCTTTTCACGATTTGGCTCAACTTGCTCTGGATATATCCTCGGGAGCTGTACACATTCATAATTCATATGAGTCAATACCGATAACTCATATTCAGGCTTCAACTAATCGATATATGTCATCGTGCCTATTTTATCGAGTTTGACTCATTATCACACTTGGCCATCATTATGCCATTTCTAGCCAATTTAACTAGCAACACACTTGGTTACTTATCACACTTGGCATAAATGTTTATCCATAATTTGCCATCATTTATGTATTCTTTAAACATCATTTATGCACATTTTTATCACTTGACTAATCTCACAATGTGGCTTCATCCAATCATCTCACAATCATGCACATTACCTTACTAACAACTTGATATAATCCTTTTTATTACCTAATTAACCACACTCCATTTTTTCACACTAAACTCATTCTAGGTTATGCTTATTTCATTACATTCTAGGTAGTTTCATTCATCAATACATACACCAATCTACTTACAACAACCACTAGATAAATACACTTAGAGTTGGTGTATTGGAAATTCACCTAGCTTGACTTTCTTCTTTTCCAAGTTTGGAAGACTCCTTAGCTCCTTTAATCCAATGAGTTGAATGTTGGCTCCAAGCTATGTTGTTCTTTTCCTCAAGATGACCAACTTTGCTCTAATAGCTTTTTCTCAAATCTTTATTGAAGAGGGTGAATTCTAGAGAGAGAATGCTTGGTATTTTGGGTGAAAATGGAAGATGTGTGTTGGTTTGTTGAAGAAAAAAGTTTTACTGTGAGGTATTTATAGATTGAGAGTGATGAGATCGATTTGCTAGGGTGAGGATATCGTTCTTCCTTTGGTTTTTTCTATCGAATTCTTAGGTTTTAAAAGGGGGAGATCGATCTTGGTTTGGCAGAAGCTTGAGGAGATCGATCTGCTCTTGACAAAATCAAATGGATATCTATCTGCACTTAAGGGGGATCGATTTGGCCTTGGCAGAGGATAATGCAGATCGATCTGCTCATTGGGGAGATCAATCCACTTGGTCGTGTGATCGATCTGCCTTGGTAGATTCACTTGGAATGGCTCTATTTTGCACAAGAGATCGATCTGGCCTTCATTTGCAGCCCTTTTGCTGCATTTTTCTAGATTTCTAAGGGAGAACTTGCATTCAATTGCTTCGCTAGTCATTTTGCAATCTATTTAGATTTCGAGCATGGAAATGTTCATTTCCTATGATTTTCCTGTTATGAAACTTGTGTGTATTGCTTGAAAATTAGAGTGGATACACAAAATTCACCATCCATGCATCATCATTTCGTGTCTTCATTACTTATCTTCAATCCAAGTGTATAAAGTTTCATCATTTAGTTTATGGCCACTTCAGCCCTTATTTATCCTTTTATTTGTATCTTGACACTTATTCTTCCCATCATAATTTATTCACATTTACATGATCTGAAATCATTTGTCTTATAATTCCATTAACATATATTACAAAGTTAGACATACATGGGGTCTCACACTCGTAATTGGATTTCAGTCGTTACACTCTAAGTGTTTGAGGTATATATATATCAATGAACTCTCAAGTCACTGCATAGAAGATTTCTTACCATAGGCTTGCAAATTTATCACATCTCTTCCACAAATAAATGAATTAGGATGCAAAAATATAAGGGTCTAAAAGGGTTGTAACGAGGCTTAAGTAAGGTATGACAAATGGATTTTTGGGTTAAAAAAATTGAAAGAGTTATACGAAACTTTTCACACAAAACTTAACTCAATGATTTCAAAAGATTGCTTCAATCATATCACATTCATCCAAATATACAATGAGTACCCTTGATTGGACTACAAATACAGTACGATTAATGAACAAGCCTTGACATGATTTCAATTCCATCACAATCTTTAGAATTAACTTCCAAGCAATGAAAATTGCACTTCTCCTCCTCTCTCTTTATTTTTTTCTTTTTTTTTCTCTATTTTTTAAAGAGAAAAACTCAATGAAAGTAATAACTTAGAAGACTAAATTTTTTACATGTTGCAATCTTTCCAAAAATCATTTGAAGTTTCTTGTGCATAAGTTTATATGATTCTTCAATTCAAGGTTCAAAAAAAGGGGGAAAATCAACAAAAAGGGTTTATCATAGTTTATAATGTGGTTTAATCCAAAGAAAATGATAGGCTCAAAAAGGGTTTATCATAGTTTATAATGTGGTTTAATCCAAAGAAAATGATAGGCTCAAAGTGGGTTCTCTAAGGGTTAATAATAGCAAGGTAGGTATTAAAAGAAGGGGTATAATGATAAGAAATAGGGTTAAACCTAAATGCCCTTATTTGATTTATTGCATCCTACTCATCAAAGAGGTTGATTGAGACATGTATAGCAGAGCAAGTTCTAGAATAGTCAACTATGCATGACAATCACACAAACAAGGAAATAGAGCATGATGTTATGGATGCTTATAGGCTCAAATCTCACTTGTAAGGCCCATATATTCATATGTATTCTTTATGATTTCGTGATGTACAGATAAGTTACATTTGATATGAATCATAAGAAATGAATGTTTTTAAGTTCCAAATGTGAATGAAATGTAAAACAAGTAGTGAAGAAAACGTATATGAATATATCTCTGAATTTATGGGAAAATTGCAACCGAAATGCTACAAATGAAGGCCAGATCGATCTCATTACAAGGGGAGATTAATCTCATCTCTTTGAAATACAATTCCAAGCATTCTGCAAGAGGGAGATTAATCCCTCATTTAAAGCAAACTGATCTTGGATGAATTCTTGTTGAGACAGATCGATCTCTAAAGGGTTCTGGATAGCACAGACCGATCACTTCTTAAGGGTCAAATCGATCTCTAAGTGATTCTGTTTGAACCAGATCAATCTCATACCAAGGGGCAGATCGATCCTACCTTCTAAAAGTTAAATTTTGAAGAGATAAACACAGAGTAGATCGATCTCTCACTTTGAGGAGATCGATCTCATAAGCCAATTCTATATAAACTCGACTGCTGCATCTTCTTTCCCTGAAAACAACAAAATTCTCCATTGAAACAAAGTGAAAACCTAACTTTCTTACTCCAAAAATCATCACCTATCAATCAGTTTTGAGAGAGATTTGTTGCAGTAAAGTTATCCCCTGTGAAGAGGAGAACAACATAGTTGAAAACTAGAAGCTGAATTCAAGGATTGATAGAGCAAAGAGATTTTCCCCAAATTGGTAAAAAGAGGAAAAATCAAGCTAGGTAAGATTTCAATACACCAACTTCAAGTATGTTAAAATAGGTATCTTGGTGAGTTGATTTGTGTATGTTTTGTTGGCTGAAAATACTCATGAACATGCTAATCCTCCATGACCTAAAATATTTGACTTAGTGTGAGAAAATGAGAGAAAGTTGATTAGGAATGGATTTGATGATGATTTAAGCATGTAGTGATGTTCTTAAGCATGTATATATGAATGTAAGATACTTTTGTGAAATATTTGTGTTGGAATAGATGATGAACAAAAATAGGTATATGAGATGTATGGTGAAATGCCATAGTAGGAGAAAATGATGAACTTGAGGCATTGGAACATTTATGCCGATTCAATTCGAATCAGTAGACTTGATGAGTCTAATAGGTTCTCAAGTAATGAATTGTAAAAATTGAAATGGACTTAAGAGAGAGTAAGATCCAATAAGATGTAATAAGGCCAAATGGGTGTGAAAAGGCCTAATGCATTGATTTGAGATTCATGCGAGTGAAAATTAAGTATCTTAAAGTATACTGATGTGAATGGTTATTTACAGCTCTGGAGTTTTCTAGTGGGAGTTTATATTGGGAGTTGATCGGACTGCAAGGTTTAGCAGCACCGCGAAAGTGAGGTCACGTGCGTGATCAAAGGTAAGGGAATTTTATGAATATCTAGAGGTAGCTATACGTATTTTGGATAGATTTACAAGTATTTAAATTTTATATGGATTTTTGAATATGGAAAAATTTCAGTAGGGATCCAACATGGTAGAATTGTGATTTTATCCAAATTAAGGGTAAAAAGCTTAAGAAGCATGTTTGTGACTAGTTTGATAGTTGCATAGATAGATTGGCTAATGTTTTAATGTTATATGCGAAAACAACACGTTATAGTGTCGATTTGATTTAATTGAGTGAAATTCAAATGAAATAAGCCATCTATCGACTTGTGTGAAAACCAATCGTACTAGAGCACAGCTCGCACTAGATTTTATAAGATATGCATCACATAGTATTTGAGTATTTCTTGTACTTGATTTTAATGCGATTTGTGCATAATAGAGTATTGGAGCTTGGAGCGTTGCTCGTACTCAGTTTTATTGATTGATGCATGATAGAGTATTAGAGCATTGCTCGTACTTAGTTTTACATGACATTGTGCTGAGAGCATTGCTCGCACTAGATTTAAATGACTTATGTATATGGTAGTGCTGGAGTTTACTCGAACGTATCGATTTTGAAAGAGATAGTATGAAACAACCATGCTGGGAGCTTGTGCAGACTGTGTGTCACACCGATTATATGCTCACACGTGTAAGTTTTTGAGATATGGCCAAGGGCTATTGAAACTATTATCCATGGTATGAAGGCTAAGACTTATGGCAGGCATCCTGACTGTGAGGTTTGGGTCTATAGAGTACTTTGTACCGTGTGTGTCATATAGAGTATGATGTACCGTGAGTACACGATGATATAGAGTTGTTGGCTGACGGTTGAGGATTTGACTGACCTCCCGTTATAGCAAAAGTGAGGCCCCGCACACCGAGTACTGTGTAGCCTGGGATCACGAAAAAATGAGATATGATCATAATCTTCAAACATGTAGTCGCCTATCTCGTATCACTCACTTGAGATTTCTTATTTGAATTATCACATGATTTTATAATTTTGGACATGTGACTTTGTGAATTGTGAAAGGGTAACCCGAGGGATGGGTGAGGCTCGAATTTCCATGTTTTTACATGATGATATGTCATCTTTGTTTTGATTTAATTGCTATGGCATATTGAAATGTGATTTACAGTAATTACATGAAAATGCAATATTCTGCATATATTACTAAGGTTATTAAACCAGCATGTTGTTAGTTCATACTGACGATTTGTATCTATATATTGCATAAATGTTTCAAGAAAGCTACATGCTTTAGATGTGAATTGAAAAGGAAATGATTTTAAGGCATGAGCATTATATTTTGTAGATAGTGTGGTTATCTACTTGTTTGTCTTATTTCCTTACTGAGCTGTGAGCTCTTCCCCTTTTTTATTTCCTCCTCTTTACAGAGCATTCACAGTAGTTGAGTATGGCTGAGAAATGGTATTCCTTTATCCGCTACACACTTATCATACGAGAGGTATGCACATTTGAAACATTTTGTACTGAACAATGTAAAAGCACAGTTATGTAAATGAATGTATGGTCGGGGATGTATATGTACAAGTAATTGTATTTAATATATGTAATTTAATTATGAGAAAAAGTACTTACGGTCAATGAATAATTGTATTGACTTGTATGCATGTTATGAGATGAATGTGTTGAGGTGGCTAATATCGAATCACAGCCCAACAGTTTGGTGATTGAATTATAACAGAAGGAAAGGTAAGAAAAATGCAAAAAAATTTGTAGTGGATTTTGGTAAGTCACCGGCGGTCGTGACAGAATGGTATCAAAGTGAAGTTAGTCTGATGTGAGTTAGTATTAGTAATTAGGAAAGTGTTCATCCTCATATTACTGTGCTTTGTTCAATTACAATTATGTATATGAGATGGGAGTCAAACTAATTAATGGTTATGAATGCAGGAATTGAGCCATTATAGCTAATACTAGCCATGGTAGAGGGGCTAGAGGTAGGTCTCAAAGCTGTAGAGGTAGGCCTGAGACCCGAGATGAGACAACTGGTCCCACTCAAGTACCAGAAAGTATTAAGGCACACTTCACGAGATTAAAGCATCGCCTTGAGACTATAGTGGAGTTACTGGCACAGACTTTGCAAGTAGATAGGGGCAAGATGCAAATATTACGCTTGGAGAAGCAGATGCACCTTGTACGCCTGTACAACCAGCTCAGATGCCATAACCTACAGATACTCCTACACCCTCACCAGCTCAAGATACGCCTTCTCTTGTTGCTCCACGATAGGGCATTAGTACTTTGGGGTATGGTTGTGATCTTTATAGATTACAACAGTTACAGAGGTTTGGACCTCTATCGTTTAGTGGGGTGAAGGACCCGTGGTTGCATAGGATTGGCTAGGAGAGATAGAGAAGCTATATGGATTCTTTGAGTGTACGATGATCAAGATGGTCACGTTTGTTGCTTTGCTTTCCTACTGAAGGGATTGACAAGGCATTGGTGGAAGTCCACTAGGGTTATATTGAGAGCATGACACTCAGAGATCACTTGGGATATCTTTTTGGATACCTTCAGGAGGCAGTATGTCTCGGACACAGTGCAGCGAAAGCTACAGATGGAATGCTTGGTGTTGAGCCAGGGGACTCAGGCTGTGGATGAGTACGAGACACGATTTATATCCCTGGGTAGGTATGACCCTGATACTATGAGTAGTGAGACCTAAAAGGTCCACAGATTTATTGATGGACTGAGACCAGTATTACGGTCTAGACTGGTTCCAGTTGATATCTCTATCTGTGGTGAGGCAGTGCGTAGGGCGTAACTCTGTGAGCAGGACTATGAGAGGAATGTCTTTGAGTTTAGCACATTTGGCAAGGCTAGAGACCGAGATAAGAAGAAGTCAGTGAGTGACAGTGCCAGAGGTTTTGGATATCGAGGAGGGAGGAGACTCTTCGATAAGAGACCACGAATCGAAGAAGTAAAGGAGAAGACTGTTAGATCTCTTACAAATCCGGTTATAGCTCCAACTAGAGGTGTTGTTTTTGGAGGACTGAGGCTTACCATTGAGCAGTGTAGTAGATGTGGTAGATTCCATGGCGGTAGACCTTGTCCTATTTCTAGTTGATTATGCTTCAGATGTGGGAAGCTAGGGCATATAGCGAGAGCATGTCGAGAGATTATCGATATTGCCCCACAAAGGGTAAGAAGTCGAAAAGAGCTCCAGCAAACTTATCTATTTTGAGGAACAGAGTGACGGCAAAGGAGAAGGGGAAACAGGTTATTGGACGAGGGCGAGTACATGTCTTAGACCAGGTCACAACTGATGCTTCGTCAGATGTGATTAGAGGTAACATCCTGATGTATGATTTAGAAGTATATGTTTTAATTGATCTTGATGCCACGCATTCATTTATATCGCCTTAATTTTCATTTAAGTTAGCAAAACATGTAGAGCGTACACCTTTAAGTAGGATGATGTTAATCAGTACGCCTATGGATAACAGTCAGCTAGTTGAGTATGTGTTAAATGACTGCAAACTAAGAGTAGGGGAAAATGATATAACAGTCAATCTAATATTGTTAAATATGAGTGATTTTGATGTTATCTTAGGAATGGATTGGTTATCTGTAAATCACATTGTTTTAGATTGTTATGCTAAGACAATCATGTTTCCTACCCTTATGAATTATATTGTAAAGTTTAATGAAAAGAAATGCAAGTAGTAGTTATGGTTACAATAAACAATGTAATGTGCTAACTGTGAAATGAAAATATTGAAGGTTTCATTGCGTACGTGGTTGATACGAATAAGGCACATCTGGAGTTAGTAGATATTCTTGTGGTTGGTGAGTTCCCAAATGTCTTTCTGGATGAATTGTCAGGGTTACCACCAGGCAGAGAGATGGAGTTCTGTATAGATTTGGTGCCTGGTACTGAACCTGTTTTGAAACCACCATATCGCATGGCCTCAATTGAGCTGGAGGAGCTCAAGAGATAGTTACAGGAGTTATTGGAAAGGGGGTTCATCAGACTGAGTGTTTCGTTGTGGGGAGCACCGATTTTGTTTGTAAAGAAGAAGGATGGAAGCCTCTGATTATGTATAGATTACAGATTGTTGAATAAGGCTACCATCAAGAATAGGTATCCCCTTCCACACATTGATGATTTGTTAGATTAGCTTCAGGGATCGCAGGTCTTTTCTATTACTGATCTAAGGTCTGAGTATCATCAGTTGAGAGTTCAGAGTGGAGATGTACCCAAGACAGCATTTAGGACCCGATATGGCCACTATGAGTTTTTGGTTAGGCCATTCGGATTGACGAATGCTCCCTTAGCTTTCATGGCTTTGATGAATGATGTATTCAAGCTATATTTGGATCAGTTTGTTATCGTCTTCATTGATGACATATTGGTATACTCGAGATCCGAGAAGGAGCATGAGAAGCACCTTAGGATTATATTGCATACCCTATAAGAGAAGAAGCTGTATGTTAAACTCAGTAAGTGTGACTTTTGGTTGGTACAGATCTTGTTTTTGGGACACGTTGTGTCGAGGGATAGAGTATCAGTAGATCCATCCAAGATTGAGGTTGTAGTTCAGTGGAAACAGTCAAAGACAGTTACCGAGATCAGGAGTTTTCTGGGTTTAGTAAGTTATTATCGGAGATTCGTTGAGGGATTTTCAAAGTTGTCTTCTCCATTGACATGTCTCACTCGGAAGGGTGTAGCTTTCCTGTGGGACGATGATTGTGAGAGGCATTTTCAAGAGCTGAAGTGTTGATTGACCACCGCTCCGATACTCACTATCCCTACTAGCTCAGGAGGATTTTTAGTGTATATAGATGCTTCGCATCAGGGACTAGGCTGTGTATTGATGCAGGATGGGAGAGTAGTTGCTTATGGATCCAGACAGCTGAAGGACAATGAGAAGAACTATCTGACCTACGATTTAGAGTTAGCAGCAGTAGTGTTTGCATTGAAGATATGACGCCACTACTTGTATGGTGAGAAGTTTCAGACTTTTACCGACCACAAGAGCCTCAAGTATCTGTTCTCGCAGAAAGAGCTGAACATGAGACAAAAGAGATAGCTAGAGCTTCTGAAGGACTATGATTGTGAAATACTTTATCATCTGGGTAAGTCTAACATTGTAGCTGATGCTTTGAGTATGAAGAGCCTTGGGATGGTATCGGTAATGATGGTCAGGGAACATGAGTTGCTAGAGCAATTTGCTAGCCTCAGTTTGAGAGTTGTGCCACTTGACATGGATTGTATGATTACTAGTCTACGATAGGAGCCGAATCTATTGGACAGGATCAGACAGGCTCAGCAGATTGATACGTATTGCATTGATATGACTGGTGAGATATAGAAGGGCACAGTGACTGAGTTTGAGTTGAGTTCTGATGGACTATTGAGGTTCAAAGGTAGGGTGTGTGTTCTCGAGGACCCAGAGCTTAGGAAATTGATTTTTTCGGAAGCTCATTCTTTGAGGTACACGTTGCATTCAGGGAGTAACAAGATGTACTAGAACCTCTGAAAGCTGTACTGGTGGTCAGGTATGAAGAGAGATGTGGCAAAATTTATGGCGAGGTATCTCGTATGTCAGCAGGTGAAGGTAAAGCATTAGAGACCTGTAGGGTTATTGCAGCCTCTACCTATACCGACATGGAAATGAGAGCATATTACTATGGATTTTGTGATGGGTTTACCAAGGACCCATAGGAATCATGATGCAATATGGGTGATCATTGATAGACTGACGAAGTCAGCCCACTTCTTAGCTATAAGAGCTACTGATACTCTGAGTACATTGGCAGAGTTGTATGTACGCGAGGTAGTGGGGTTACATGGTGTTCCAGTGAGCATTGTCTTGGATAAGGATTCCAGCTTCACCTCTTATTTTTAGGAACATTTTCAGGAAGCCATGAGAACCCAGTTGAATTTGAGCATCGCTTTCCACTCTCAGATAGATGGTCAGTCAGAGAGGACTATACAGACTCCGGAGGATATGTTGAGAGCATGTGTGCAAGATTTTAAAGGCTCTTAGGATGATCATTTACCACTAGCCGAATTCGCCTACAACAACAGTTATCATTCGAGTATCAAGATGGCACCGTATGAGGCTTTGTATGGCCATAGATGTCATTCCCCTATCAGTTGGGAAGAAGTGGGTTATCGAAATATTTTTGCTCATTATTTGGTTACACAGGCTTTTGAGGATGTCTAGTTGATTGTTGAGAGATTGAGGATAGCTCATAGTAGACAAAAAAGCTACGCTGATAGGAGACGGAGACTACTTGAATTCGCAGTTAGTGAGTCAGTGTTTCTGAAGGTTTCTCCTTCCAAGGGTATAGCGAGATTTGGGAAGAGGGGTGAGCTGAGTACTCGCTACATTGGACCATTTGAGATACTTGATTGAGTGGGAGATAAGGCTTATAGGTTGGCTTTGGCACCGGACTTATCAGGCGTGCATAATGTCTTCCACATTTTGATGCTTCGGAAGTATCATCTAGATCTTACCCATGCGATTCGGTATGTCAAACTCGGATTTTTATGTAGCTTATTCCTTATGATTCCTATGTGTATGAACACTGTATTACATAGTTGAATCATAAGAAGAGTATTTACTAACATGCAATCGACAATTTGAGAAATTAAAAATGCATGTAAGCTACATAACAGTGAGATAAGGGTTAAGTTGATTCCCGAACGAGTGCAGGGGTAAAACGGTGAAATGACTAAAATTCGGTATAATTTCAATAAGACAATTTCAAAAAAAAATATGAAATTGAGGAATCTTGATCAAAATCGAGGAAAATATTTAATTTCGAGCCTAATTGATCAAGATATAAATTTATTAGAATTTATCAGAATTTTTGCCTCGAAAAATGAGCCCAAAAATAGTGGAAAAATATACCGAAAAGGTAAAATCGGACTGATAAATTCATTTACGGATTAAATGAATTTAATATGATTTTTTGAGATATTTTTAGATATTTTGGGATATTTTTAGGATTATTATTATTATTTTTATAATAAAATAATAATAAAAATATATTATAAAAAAAAAGAAAAGAAAAACGAAATCTAAAGAGAAAACATGGGGAGAGAGAAGAGAGGAAACCGCGTGAAGCCGACCGAGGAAGAAGGAGTCACCAGCGAGTATCCGGTGACCCCATAGTAAGGCAAGCGGCCGAAAAAGGAAGAGCATGTCCATGCGCACCCATCGGCACCGGTCACGACCTCCACCGACACCGGACGCCGGCGAATTGAAGAGGAGAAGCCGCTGAGGAAAAGAAGAGATTCAGCGGCAACCGGAGGTGCTTGGTCCCGATCGAGCCCAGTCGAGTGTTACCCAGGCTGAGGAGCGCCGAACTGCGGTGGCGATGTATCGGGAACCGGTCGGAATACACCGGCACGACCAAAGGAAGCCTGAACCGGTCGGCGGTTCAGTGAAGAAGGTTCTGCACTGAACCAGATCGGACCGGTTCAGCCAAGGAGAAAAAGGGAAAAAGAAGAAAAAGAAAGAAAAAGGAAAAGGGAAATTTTCAGGATTTCACCAGACATCGGGTAAGTCGATACGAGGTCAAAAGTGACCGATTTGATTTTTGATAAATTTAATTAAATTATATCTAATCGAAAATTGACCCGGAGTTAAATATATAAAATTGTGCAATTCGACGATAAATTCTGAACGGAAGCCCGATTGAACTTCGATTTGCGTACCATCGCATAATCTCGGGTAAGTAAAGCTCATTTACGTCAAATTATGTGATTTATGCGTATTTAAGATTTAATTTACGCATTTCGGATTAAATTTCGGATTTAGTGAATTATATTCAAAATTTTGAATTAAATGTCGCAAATGATATACGGGCTATCCAAAGAGCTTGGAATAAAGCCCAATGGGTATTGATAGGCCCAATGAGTTGATAGACCCTGATGAAGGGAAATAATAAGTGGAAAACAGGCTTAATACGGATTAAGGCCCAATTAAAGTATTTATGCCCATTTAGAGTAAACGGACACAATTAAGGGAAATAGATTGTATTTAATGTGAAATACAGTAGGAAAAGTGTAATTAACCTTAAAAATGGTTATATGCAGCTCTAGAGAGTATTGGAGGAGCAAATCGGACTGCTGAAACGAGTAGCGCAGAAAAAGTGAAATTTCTCGAGTGATTACAGGTAAGGGACTTTTGT
Organism: Firmiana major; assembly: GCA_033439115.1. Taxonomy (NCBI): domain Eukaryota; kingdom Viridiplantae; phylum Streptophyta; class Magnoliopsida; order Malvales; family Malvaceae; genus Firmiana; species Firmiana major. The sequence goes on from CM065905.1 coordinate 50,713,765, forward strand.
GAGTAGTTAGAGATACCTGCACATATTTTTGTCTGCTTTTACATTAACTTAAAAACTCTGAGGGTCGGAGAAAGTGAATAATAATTATTGCGATCCGATAGTGGCAAATTACGATTTTGCCACTAGTTAGTCAAAAAGTCAACTTTTGTGAAAAGTTGTAAAAAGCATAGAAACTACTATTGTGAGTGTTTAACTGCCGTTTAGCATGAAAATAAATAGATTGGCTAATGATTTTAAGGTTGATGTGACTTAAGCACACTTTATAGTGCTGATTTTAATATTTTGTAAACTATCCATTTTTAAATAGCCATCTATCGTATTATGTGAGAATGAATCGTGCTAGAGCACAGCTCGCACGAGACTTCATATATTTTTCCACATACATTAGTGCTGGATTTTGATTCGCACTAGATTTCCATGACATGCATGATAGAGTACTAGAGTTCTTACTCGTACTCAGTTTTATATGATATATGCATGATAGAGTACTGGAGCGATTAGCTCGTACTCGAGTTTTACATGAGATACATGACAGAGTGCTGGAGCGCTGCTCGTACTCAATTATTCATGGTTTATACATGACATAGTACTGGAGCTATTGCTCGTACTTGATTTGATGATATTATGCATAGCAGGGTACTGGAGCTATTGCTCATACTTGATTTAATACATGAACTATGCATTGACCTAGTTGCTAGAGGTTTACTCGCACTAGAGTTGAGTTTGTGATGTGAAACAGTGTTCGAGCGTAGTGTCGACTGTGTGTCGCACTCAAAGGCGCGCACTGTATGTGATATAAATTACATGTTACAATCCCACGCCGCATCCTCGTGTGACTAAGTGTCACATTTTTGAGAGGATGGCCGCATGGGGATATTAGAGATGTGGTATGATATTCCATGGTTTGAGGGCTAAGACCTATGGCAGGCACCCTGACTGTGATGTAGGGTCCACGGGTGTACTTTGTACCGTGCCCGGGGCATGGGACTACGCTGTACTGTGTGTTATGTATAGCTGGTGGTTGTAATGGACTGACCATCCTCCCGTTGCAGCAGTGATACCCCGCGCACCGAGATCTGTGTGGCTTAGGTTCATATGTCGGATATGATCATAGTCCAGGATACTATTTGCATTTCACCATAGAGTCTCACATGATATATCACATTGATTGACTGATTTAAATTGCGGACAGACCTGAGGGATGGGTCGGACTCTGATTTTGTGTTGTGAATAATTTAATGCCATATTTATTATGATTTAAATATACATGGCATGATTTACATAAAGGCATGATTTATATACGATGCATTGTTTTGCACTACATGCCTACATTTGAGAAAGAAATCATGATTTCTGTACATGAGATTTAATCTGTACAAGTATATATATTATATTTAAAGACATGCTTTTAAAGTGAGTAAAGGAAATAATGTTTTCAAGGCATAGCATTATTTTCAGTAGATAGTGTAGATATCTACTTGCTTGCCTGATTTCCTTACTGAGCGCGTTGTATGCTCACCCCCTTTCTTTACATCTCTCTACAGAGCATCAGCAGTAAAGCGAGAGCTATTGAGGGATAGTATTCCTGAGTCCACAGCTAGTTCCTATCGACCGCCAGGTATACAGATTTTGTACGGTTATGTATCTAAACATAGAAACAGCACAGTGATGTATACGATATATATTATGGGGAATGTATTTGTATTAGAATTTATATAATCTTACATATATAATAAAAGCAGTTACAGTCAGTAATAGTATATTGACATGTATGTATGATAATGGAAAATGTGGTAAGCGAGGACTCTGACATCGAATCACAGCCCAACCATTGAAGAGAGAAAAGGTAAGTTAAAATGCAAAAAATTTGTAGTGATTTTGGTTAAGTCATGGACTGAGAACAGGTCCCTGACAGAATGGTATCAGAGCTGATTTTGGTCTGATGTGAGTCGGTGTTAGAAAATAGAAAAGTGTACATCCCCATAAGTACTGTGCCGTGTTTAGATATAACTGTGTATACAAGATAGGAGACGGACTAATTCATTATTATGAATGCAAGAACTTTGCCTATATGGCAAATACACGTAGTGGTAGAGTTACGAGAGGTAGGGCTCTAGGCCGGAGAGATAGACCCTAGGGACGAGCTACTGCCGAACCATTACCTATGCATGAGACTTCAGGTGCTACTGAGGCACCCGAGTGTGCCGAGATGCGCTTTACGAGATTTGAGCGTAGTCTTGAGACGATTATTGAGATACTGGCACAGACGATGCTAGGTAGGCAGAGACAAGAGGCAAGAGCTGCGACATGAGAGGCAGTTGCCCTTGATACACCTACGCAGACAGCTGATGCACAGAGGACTGTAGATACTCCTACGCCCCCACCAGTTTTGGGTGGTAGTGGATTAGGATATGGATGTGATCTGCATCAGTTGCGAGAATTCCAAAAGTTTAAACCTCCATCCTTTAGTGGGGTCAAAGACCCTATAGCTACTGAGGAGTGGTTAGCAGAGCTGGAGAAGCTTTATGGATTCTTCGAGTGTACGACCTCGGAGATGGTCGCATTTGCTACATTCCTACTAAAGGGAGCTGCAGAGCATTGGTGGAAGTCCACCCAACCTATATTAAGAGCTCGACACACAGACATTAGTTGGGAGATATTTCGGGAGGCCTTTAGGAGGCAGTTTGTTCCCGATACCGCACAGTGAAAGCTACAGGCAGAGTTTTTGGGACTAAACCAGGGGAGTTTATCTGTGGACGAGTATGAGACTCGATTCCTATCCCTAAGAAGATATGACCCGGATACCATGTATAGTGAGACCAGAAAGGTCTACAGGTTTATCGACGGGTTGAGACTGGTTCTGCGATCCAGGTTGGTTCCATTAGACATACTAACCTATGAGGAAGCAGTGCGCAGGGCACAACTGTGTGAGCAAGATTACGAGAGGAATGCTTCCGAGAAGTTTAGCCGTAGCCGAGATATATAAAAGAAGAGGCCAGTTAGAGATTTCGCTTATCGGGGAGGGAAGAAACTCTTCGGTAAGAGGTCACGAGTAGAGGAGGCAAGATAGAGATATGCTAGACCTCTTGCTTATCTGACTGCAGCCCCAGCGAAGGGCATTGTCATGGGAGGACAAAGGCCTACTGCCGATCAGTGCAAAAGATGCGGTAGACCACATGGAGATAGACCATGTCCACGGAGTACTATAGTATGTTTTCGATGTGGGAAACAGGGGCATATGGCTAAAGAGTGCCCGGAGACATTTGTTACTGCACCACTGAGGGGCAGGGAGCCTGATAGAACTCCAGCTGGTACGTCTGCTTAGAGAGGTAGAGTGACGGCAGAGGAGAAGGGGAAACAAGTGATGGGTCAAGGGCGAGTACATGCTTTGGACCAGGGGACAACTGATGCTTCATCAGATATGATTCGAGGTAACATCCTGATTTATGATATTGAAACATATGTTTTAATTGATCCTGGTGCCACGCATTCTTTTGTATCGCCTTCATTTGCATGTAAATTAGCAAGACATGTAGAGCGTACACATTTATGTATGATGATGTTGATTAGTACGCCTATGAATAGTAGTCAAGTTGTAGAATATGTATTTAATGACTGCAAGTTGAGAGTAGGGGATAAGGAGATGACAGCCAATCTAATATTACTAAGTATGAGTGACTTTGATATAATATTAGGAATGGATTGGCTATCTGCAAACCATCTTATTTTAGATTGTTATGCTAAGATAGTTATGTTTCCTAACCCTAATAGGTATGTTGTAAAATTTAATAAGAATAAATGAAAGGAGTAGTTATGATTATTACATGATTACTGATTCAGAAAACCTTCAACATATCAAGGTTTCATTGCGTACGTGGTAGATATGGATAAGGTACATCTGGAGTTGTCAGATATTACTGTGGTAAGTGAGTACCCAGATATTTTTCCGGATGAATTGCCAGGGTTACCACTAGACAGAGAGATAGAGTTTTGTATAGATTTGGTGCTTGGTACGGAGCCTATTTCGAGACCACCATATCGCATGGCCTTAGTTGAGCTGGAGGAGCTCAAGAGACAGTTACAAGAGCTGTTGGATAGGGGTTTTGTACGACCGAGTGTTTCACCGTGGGGAGCACCGATTCTATTTGTGAGAAAGAAGGATGGGAGCCTCCGATTGTGTATAGATTACCGATTGTTGAATAAGGCCACCATCAAGAATAGATACCCCCTTCCACGCAATGATGACTTATTAGATCAGCTTCAGGGAGCACAGATCTTTTCTAAGATTGACTTGAGGTCTGGGTATCAGCAGCTGAAGGTTCGGAGTGAAGATGTACCCAAGACAGCATTTCATACCCGATATGGCCATTATGAGTTCTTGGTCATGCCATTTGGACTGACGAATGCTCCAACTGCTTTCATGGCTTTGATGAACGATGTGTTCAAGCTATATTTGGACCAGTTTGTTATCATCTTTATCGATGACATATTGATATACTCGAGATCTAAGGAGGAGCATGAGGAGCACCTCAAGATTGTGTTGCAGACTCTACGAGAGCATGAGTTATATGCTAAACTCAGTAAGTGTGACTTTTGGTTGTCACAGATCTCATTTTTGGGACATGTTGTATCGAGAGATGGTGTATCAGTTGATCCATCTAAGATAGAGGCTATAGTTCACTGGGAACAGCCGAGGACAGTCACCGAGATCAGGAGTTTTTTAGGTTTAGCTGGATACTATCGGAGATTCGTTGAGGGATTTTTGAAGTTGGCTGCTCCATTGACACGTCTTACTCGAAAGAGTGTACCGTTCGTATGGAACGAGGATTGTGAGAAGAGTTTTGAGGAGTTGAAGCGTCGATTGACCACCGCTCCGATTCTCACTATCCCTACCAGCTCAGGAGGATTTACAGTGTACACCGATGCTTCGCATCAAGGACTGGGTTGTGTATTAATGCAGGATGGGAAGGTAGTTGCTTATGGATCCAGACAGCTGAAGGATCATGAGAAAAACTATTCGACCCATGATTTGGAGCTAGCAGCATTAGTGTTTGCGTTGAAGGTATGGCGCCACTACTTATATGGCGAGAAGTTCCAGATATTTATCGACCACAAGAGCCTCAAGTATCTATTCTCACAGAAAGAGCTGAACATGAGACAGAGAAGATGGCTAGAGCATCTGAAAGACTACGATTGTGAGATACTTTATCATCCGGGTAAGGCTAACGTTGTAGCTGATGCCTTGAGTAGGAAAAGCCTAGGGATGGTATCGTACATGATGGTTAGGGAACATGATTTGCTAGAGCAATTTGCTAGCCTTAGTTTGGGAGTCATGCCTTCTGACATGGATACAGGCTATGTGATAGCTAGTCTACGCTTGGAGATAAACTTGTTGGACAGGATCAGAGTGGCTCAACAGATTGATCCATTTTGTATGGATGTGAGTAGTCAGATACAGAAGGGCACTATGATTGTCTTTGAGTTAAGTTCGGACGGACTACTGAGGTTCAGAGGTAGATTATGTGTTCCTGAGGTTCCAGGACGCAGGAGATTGATATTAGTGGAAGCTCATTCGTCGAGGTATACGTTACATCTGGGGAGTAACAAGATGTATTAGAACCTCCGGAAGGTATACTGGTGGTCGGGTATGAAGAGAGATGTAGCAGACTTCGTGGCAAAGTGTCTCGTATGTCAGCAGGTGAAGGTAGAGCATCAGAAACCTGCAGGGTTATTACAGCCTCTACCTATACCGACATGGAAATGGGAGCATATCACCATGGATTTTGTGATGGGTTTACCAAGAACCCGCAGGAATCATGATGCTATATGGGTGATCGTTGACAGACTGACGAAGTCAGCCCACTTCCTAACTATGAGAGTGACCGATACTCTGAGTTCATTAGCAGAACTGTATGTAGGCGAGGTAGTGAGGTTACACGGTGTACCAGTGAGCATAGTCTCTGATAGGGATTCCTGCTTCACATCCCACTTTTGGGGACATTTTCAGGAAGCCATGGGAACCCAGTTGAGTTTGAGCACCGCTTTCCATCCTCAGAAAGATGGTCAGTCAAAGAGGACTATACAGACTCTGGAGGATATGTTGAGAGCATGTGTGTTAGATTTTAGAGGCTCCTAGGATGACCACCTGCCACTAGCCGAGTTCACCTACAACAACAGTTATTATTCGAGTATCGGGATGGCACCGTATGAGGTTGATTGTAGAGAGACTGAGGATAGCTCAGAGCAGACAGAAGAGTTACGCTGACAGGAGACGTAGGCCACTAGAGTTTGCAGTTGGTGAATCCGTGTTTTTGAGAGTTTCTCCTTCCAAGGGCATAGCGAGATTTGGGAAGAGAGGGAAACTAAATCCTCGCTATATTGGACCCTTTGAGATACTTGATCGAGTAGGAGATAAGGCGTATAGGTTGGCATTGCCACCGAACATATCAGGTGTCCATAACGTCTTCCACATATCGATGCTTCGGAAGTATCACCCGGATCCAGCACATGTGATTAGTTACGAGCCTTTGGAGCTCCGAGAGGACATGTCATATGTTGAGAGACCGATTCGGATATTAGATAGGAAGGAGAAGGTATTGAGATCGAAGACCATCGGGTTAGTGAAGATTCTCTGGCAGCATCATACTTCAAAGGAAGCTACTTGGGAGCTAGAGAGTCTGATGCGAGAGAAGTACCCTCACTTATTTGATGACTGACTTGGTTATAATTTGGAGGACCAAATTTTCTGAGTGGGGGAGGATTGTCAGACCCGGATTTTTATGTAGCTTGCTCCTTATGATTCCTATGTGTATGAACACTTTATTACATAGTTGAATCATAAGAAGAGTATTTACTAAAATGCAATCGACAATTTGAGAAATTAAAAATGCATGTAAGCTACATAATAGCGAGATAAGGGTTAAGTTGATTCTTGAACGAGTGCAGGGGTAAAACGGTGAAATGACTAAAATTCGATATAATTTCAATAAGACAATTTCATAAGAAAATATGAAATTGAGGAATCTTGATCAAAATCGAGAAAAATATTTAATTTCGAGCCCAATTGATCAAGATATAAATTTATTAGAATTTATCAGAATTTTTGCCTTGAAAAATGAGCCCAAAAATAGTGGAAAAATATATCGAAAAGGTAAAATCGGACTGATAAATTCATTTACGGATTAAATAAATTTAATATGATTTTTTGAGATATTTTTAGATATTTTGGGATATTTTTAGGATTTTATTATTATTTTTATAATAAAATAATAATAAAAATATATTATAAAAAAAGAAAAGAAAAACGAAATCTGAAGAGAAAACACGGGGAGAGAGAAGAAAGGAAACCGCGTAAAGCCGACCGAGGAAGAAGGAGTCACCGGCGAGCATCCGACGACCCCATGGGCAGGCAAGTGGTCGAAAAAGGAAGAGCAGGTCCGTGCGCACCCATCGGCACCGGTCACGACCTCCACCGACGTCGGACGCCGGCGAATTGAAGAGGAGAAGCCGCGGAGGAAAAGAAGAGATTCGGCGGCAAACGACGGTGCTTGGTCCCGATCGAGCCCAGCCGAGTGTTACCCAGGCTGAGGCGCGCCGAACTGCGGTGGTGATGCATTGGGAATCGACCGGAATATGTCGGCACGACCAAAGGAAGCCTGAACCGGTCGGCGGTTCAGTGAAGAAAGTTCTGCACTGAACCGGACTGGACCGGTTCAGCCAAGGAGAAAATGGGAAAAAGAAGAAAAAGAAAGAAAAAGGAAAAGGGAAATTTTTAGGATTTCACCAGACTTCGGGTAAGTCGATATGAGGTCAAAAGTGACCGATTTGATTTTCGATAAATTTATTTAAATTATATTCAATCGAAAATTGACCCGGAGTTAAATATATAAAATTGTGCAGTTCGACGATAAATTTCGAACGGAAGCCCGATTGAACTTTGATTTATGTACCATCGTATAATCTCGGGTAAGTAAAGCTCATTTACGTCAAATTATGTGATTTATGCGTATTTAAGATTTAATTTACGCATTTCAGATTAAATTTCGGATTTAGTGAATTATATTTAGAATTTTGAATTAAATGTCGTAAATGATATACGGGCTGTCCAAAGAGCTTGGAATAAAGCCCAATGGGTATTGATAGGCCTAATGAGTCGATAGACCCTGATGAAGGGAAATAATAAGTGGAAAACGGGCTTAATACGGATTAAGGCCCAATTAAAGTATTTATGCCCATTTAGAGTAAACGGGCACAATTAAGGGAAATAAACTATATTTAATGTGAAATACAGCAGGAAAAGTGTAATTAACCTTAAAAATGGTTATATGCAGCTCCAGAGAGTATTGGAGGAGCAAATCGGACTGCTGAAACGAGCAGCACAGAGAAAGTGAAATTTCTCGAGTGATTGCAGGTAAGGGACTTTTGTGAGTAGTTAGAGATACCTGCACGTATTTTTGTCTGCTTTTACATTCACTTAAAAACTTTGAGGGTCAGAGAAAGTGAATAATAATTATTGCGACCCGATAGTGGCAAATTACGATTTTACCCCTAGTTAGTCAAAAAGTCAACTTTTGTGAAAAGTTGTAAAAAGCATGGAAACTACTATTGTGAGTGTTTAACTGCCGTTTAGCATGAAAATAAATAGATTGGCTAATGATTTTAAGGTTGATGTGACTTAAGCACACTTTATAGTGCTGATTTTAATATTTTGTAAACTATCCCTTTTTAAAGAGCCATCTATCATATTATGTGAGAATGAATCGTGCTAGAGCACAGCTCGCACGAAACTTCATATATTTTTCCACATACATTAGTGCTGGATTTTGATTCGCACTGGATTTCGTTGACATGCTTGATAGAGTACTGTTGTTCTTACTCGTACTCAGTTTTATATGATATATGCATGACAGAGTACTGGAGCGATTAGCTTATACTCGAGTTTTACATGAGATACATGACAGAGTGCTCGAGCATTGCTCATACTCGATTCTTCATGGTTTATACATGACATATTACTGGAGCTATTGCTCGTACTTGATTTAACGATATTATGCATAGCAGGGTACTGGAGCTATTGCACGTACTTGATTTAATACATGAACTATGCATTGACCTAGTTGCTGGAGGTTTACTCACACTAGAGTTGAGTTTGTGATGTGAAACAGTGTTCGAGCGTAGTGTCGACTGTGTGTCACACTCAAAGGCGCGCACTGTATGTGATATAAATTACATGTTACAATCCCACGCCGCATCCTCGTGTGACTGAGTGTCACATTTGTGAGAGGATGGCCGCATGGGGATATTAGAGATGTGGTATGATATTCCATGGTTTTAGGGTTAAGACCTATGGCAGGCACCCTGACTGTGATGTAGGGTCCACGAGTGTACTTTTTATCGTGCTCGGGGCATAGGAGTACGTTGTACCGTGTGTTGTGTATAGCTGGCGGTTGTAATGGACTGACCATCCTGCCGTTGCAGCAGTGATACCCCGCGCACCGAGATCTGTGTTGCTTGGGTTCACATGTCGGATATGATCATAGTCCAGGATACTATTTACATTTCACCACAGAGTCTCACATGATATATCACATTGATTGACTGATTTAAATTGCGGACAGACCTGAGGGATGGGTCGGACTTCGATTTTGTGTTGTGAATTATTTAATGCCATATTTATTGTGATTTAAATATACATGGCATGATTTACATAAAGGCATGATTTATATACGATGCATTGTTTTGCACTACAAGCCTACATTTGAGAAAGAAAGCATGATTTCTGTACATGGGATTTAATCTGTACAAGTATATATATTATATTTAAAGACATGCTTTTAAAGTGAGTAAAGGAAATAATGTTTTCAAGGCATAGCATTATTTTGAGTAGATAGTGTAGATATCTACTTGCTTGCCTGATTTCCTTATTGATTGCGTTGTATGCTCACCCCCTTTCTTTACATCTCTCTACAGAGCATCAGCAGTAGAGTGAGAGCTATTGAGGGATAGTATTCCTGAGTCCATAGCTAGTTCCTATCGACCGCCAGGTATACAGATTTTGTACGGTTATGTATCTAAACATAGAAACAGCACAATGATGTATACGATATATATTATGGGGAATGTATTTGTATTAGAATTTATATAATCTTACATATATAATAAAAACAGTTACAATCAGTAATGGTATATTGACATGTATGTATGATAATGGAAAATGTGGTAAGCAAAGACTCTGACATCGAATCACAGCCCAACCATTGAAGAGAGAAAAGTTAAGTTAAAAAACGAAAAATTTGTAGTGATTTTGGTTAAAGTCATGGATTAAGAATGGGTCCCTGACACGGTATGAGCCATTGGAGCTTAAGGATGATTTGACATATGTAGAGAAACCAATCCGGATATTGGATAGGAAGGAGAAAGTCTTGAGGTCGAAGACCATTGAGTTAGTAAAGGTTCTTTTGCAGCATCACACTACAGAGAAGGCTATTTGGGAGCTAGAGAGTCTGATTCGAGAGAGACACCCCCAGTTGTTTGATGATTAACTTGGTTCTAATTTAGAGGACCAAATTCCCTGAAGGAGGGGATGAATGTAAGGCCCATAAATTCATATGTATTCTTTATGATTTCGTGATGTACAAACAAGTTACATTTGATATGAATCATAAGAAATGAATGTTTTTAAGTTCCAAATGTGAATGAAATGTAAAACAAGTAGTGAAGCAAACGTATATGAAGATATCTTTGAATTTCTGGGAAAATTACAGCTGCAATGCTGCAGGTGAAGGGCAGATCGATCACATTGCAAGGAGAGATTGATGTCATCGCCTTGAAATACAATGCCAAGCATTTTGCAAGAGGGAGATCTATCCCTCATTCAAAGTAGATCGATCTTGGATGAATTCTGGTTGAGACAGATCGATCTCTAAAGGGTTCTGGATAGCACTAATCGATCTCTTCTCAAGGGTCAGATCGATCTCTAAGTGATTCTGTTTGAACCAGATCGATCTCATACCAAGGGGCAGATCGATCCTATCTTCTAAAAGTCTAATTTTGAATAGATAAACACAGGGTAAATCGATCTCTCACTACTAGGAGATCGATGTCATAAGGCAATTCTATATAAACTCGAATATTGCATCTTCTTTCCCCGAAACCAACTAAATACTCCATTGAAATAAAGTGAAAACCTAACTTTCTTACTCCAAAAATCATCACCTTTCAATCAGTTTTGAGAGAGATTTGTTGTAGCAAATTTGTCCCTTGTGAGGAGGAGAACAACATAGTTGAAAACTAGAAGCTGAAATCAAGGATTGAAGGAGTAAAGTGATTTTCCCCAAATTGGCAAAAAGAGGAAAAATCAAGCCAGGTAAGATTTCTGTCAAGACCCATCCTGACTTAACCAAAAATCACTACAAATTTTTCGCATTTTTAACTTACCTTCCCTCTCTTCAATGGTTAGGCTGTGATTCGATGTTAGCTTCCTTGCATACCATATCATCCATTATCATACATATATGTTAATATATTGTTACTGACTGTAACTTCTTTTATAATACATATGAGATCATATAAAATCTAATATAAATACATTCCCTATAATATATATCGTATACATCACAGTGCTGTTTCTATGTTTAGATACATAATTGTACAAAACATGTATTCCTATCGATCGATAGGAAATAGCAGCGGACACAGGAATACTATCCCTCAAAAGCTCTCACTCTACTGCTGATGCTCTGTAGAGAGATGTAAAGATAGGGGGTGAGCATACAACACGCTCAGTAAGGAAATCAGGTAAGCAAGTAGACATCTACACTATCTACTCAAAATAATGCTATGCCTCAAAACGTTATTTCCTTAACTAATTTTCAAAGCATGTCTTTAAATATATATATATATATATATATATATACTTGTACAGATTAAATCCCATGTACAGAAATCATGCTTTCTTTCTCAAATGTAGGCATGTAGTGCAAAACAATGCATCTTTACAATATCACAATGCCTTTACAATATCACAATATCACAATAAATATGGCATTTAAATCATTCACAACACAAAATCAGAGTCCAACCCATCCCTCAGGCCTATCCGTAATTAAATCAGTCAATCAGGTGATATATCATGTGAGACTCTGTTGTGAAAATGTAAATAGTATCCTGAACTATGATCATATCCGACAATGGTGATCCCAACCAACACAGTACTCGGTGTGCAGGGCATCACTACTGCAATGGGAGGGGGGTCAGTCCATCACAACCGCCAGCTATATCCTCCTCAACTCCACAACACCACACGGTACAGTGTACTCCATGCCACATGCAGGGTACAACGTACTCCGTGGACCCTACATCACAGTCGGGGTGCCTGTCATAGGTCTTAGCCCTCAAAACCATGGAATATCATACCACGTCTCTAAGTCCTCATGCCACCCTCTCATAGTGTGACACTCAGTCTACACGAGGAAATCAAGTATGGTTTTCAACATGTATTATATATCACATACAGTGCGCGCCTTTGAGCGCGACTCACAGTCGACACTCTGCTCAAACACTGTTTCACATCACAAACTCAACTTTAGTGCGAGTAAACCTCCAGCAACTAGGTCAATGCATAGTTCATGTTTCAAATCAAGTACGAGCAATAGCTCCAGTACCATGCTATGCACAAATTTCATCAAATCAAGTACGAGCAATAGCTCAAGTACTATGTCATGTATCTCATGTAAAATTTGAGTACGAGCTAATCGCTCCAGCACTCTCTCATGCATAAATCACATAAAATTGAGTACGAGTAATAACTCCAACACTCTATCATCCATGTCATGGAAATCTAGTGCGAATAAAAATCCCGCACTAATATATGTGGAAAATATATGAAATCCAGTGCGAGCTGTGCTCCAGCACGATTTATTCTCACATAATATGATAGATGGCTTTTTAAAAAAGGGATGGTTTACAAAATATCAAAATGAGCACTATAAAGTGTGCTTAATTCACATCAACCTTAAAATCATTAGCCTATCTATTTATTCTTCCGCTAAACAGCAGTAAAAAAACTCAAAATGGTGGTTTCTATGCTTTTTACAACTTTTCACAAAAGTTAATTTTTTTACTAACTAGGGGTAAAATCGTAATTTGCCACTATCGGGTCATAATAATTATTATTCACTTTTTCTGACCCTCAAAGTTTTTAAGTGAATGTAAAAGCAGACGAAAATACGTGCAGGTATCTCTAACTACTCACAAAAGTCCCTTACCTGCAATCACTCGAGAAATTTCACGTTCTCAACGCTGCTCGATCCAGTAGTCCGATTTGCTTCTCCAATATTCTCTGGAGCTGCATATAACCATTTATCAGGTTAATTACACTTTTTCCTACTGTATTTCACATTAAATACAATCTATTTCCCTTAATGGGCTTTAATAAACCTTAATGGGCTTAACTATGCCTTAAGCCCATTTCCATTTTACTATTCATTTTCGTTGGGCCTATTGGGCTTGTGGGGCCCACCAACTCTTATTGGGCTTGTCCTAGACCCATTACATCACATTGGGCCTAAAATATTTGGGCTTGGCCCATTGGACCTCTCGGCCACATGCCATGGCTGAGAGCTCTCCATGTCGTCGGTCACACCATGGCATGCCGGCCATGTCCCTTTCCTTAGCCAATTCACTTAGGCATTTTCACAAACACTTGGTTGGCAACATTCTTAAACATCACATAGTTCATTTAGGCATTTTATCAAACACCTTGATTGCCAACTTAATACATGTATTAATTAATCAAATTGATTAATTCTAATTATGACATAATCATTAACACATGTACATTAATCCATTTATGCCTTAAAATCATATGGGCATTCATCAATATTTCACTACTCACTCTCGGCCTCACCATGATCATAGTGATTTCATATGTTTCAATGCTTAAAACATACACCAATATACTTAAAATCATTCATACATTAACATATATGAATTTGAAAACTTGAAAATATACCTAGTATTTGTGTTCACACTTGGCTGAAACTTTGGAGGCTCACGGTTTGTACACTATGGCTTCTTGATAGCCAATTCCAACATATGTCACTCTCCTTTCAATTTGGAACAACTTTCATGAAGAATGCAAGTTCCAAATATGCCTAATTCCTAGTGATTTCTAGTGAGAGAAAGCTTAGATAAATTTATTTCAATGGTTTCTTCTTCTAGCCGAGAATGGTGTGGTGAAGATGATAATGGTGTGGCTGATTTTATAAGCCATTTACTTAGCCATTAAGCCTTACTTTCCAGCCATTAAACTTGACTTTCTAAGGCTTAGTTATGAGTCACCAAATGAGTCACCTAATGAGTCATAGTTAGCTTTAACTATGGTTAGATATTTATTTAATGGGCTTTCCAATTGGGCCTCTCGGTTTGGGCTTTCTTAATGGGCTTTCAGTTTGAAAATTTTACTATACCTCGGGCCTTTTATTGTCTCAATATTTAGCCTGTCAATCGGTCCAACAATTCGGGCTAAGGAACCTAAGAATTTCGATCTACGTTTAGTATACCTTAATGGGCTTTAAAATCTTCACTTTAGGCCCATTACGTTTTTAACCATTAAATTTAATCCGGAATCCTTTCGAATAAATTTTTCTTACTTTCGGGGATGATTATCTTGTATTCTGACCAAGAATATTTTTCCTCAATTTTTTTCTCCATACTTAGGTTAATTTCTAACCATGGTTAGTCAACTATGGTAAAAGTCCACTGTTCTTAACTATAGTTGACTTTTTCCTTAACCATTGACCAAGTTGACTTTTTCTCAAAATTTTGAAAGTGTCATATCTTATGTCTTACACTCTCGTCTTTACATTTCAACCGTTCCAGGGAGATTACACCCGAAACACCTTAACTCGCTGAAAAGGTCCATTTTACCCATTTTAGCTTTTATTCTCGTTCTCTGTGTTCAGAACTAAATTAAACTGACTTTCCTTCATGAGCTCTCTATATTTTCTCATTTTAAGTTCTTCTCTTTAGTCAGAATGATTCAGATCCACTTGGTTTAGCCTGTGACTCTTATAGCTCACATTAGGCTTTTTATGTAGCGTTTGCGTGTTAAATCATTTCACTAACACTTTAAATCTAGTAAATACTCTTCTTATGATTCAAATATAATAATAGAGTGTTCATACACATAGGAATCATAAGGTACTGGCTATATAAAATGAGGGTTTGACAATCCTCCCCCACTCAAAAAATTTGGTCGTCTAAATTAGAACCAAGTCAGTCATCAAATAGGTAAGGGTACTTCTCTCGCATTAGACTCTCTAGCTCCCAAGTAGCCTCCTCTGCAGTATGATACTGCCAGAGAATCTTCACTAACCCAATGGTCTTCAATCTCAATACCTTCTCCTTCCTATCTAATATCCGAATCGGTCCCTCAACATATGACATGTCCTCTCGGAGCTCCAAAGGCCCATAACAAATCACATGTTGCGGATCCGGGTGATTCTTCCGAAGTATCGATATGTGGAAGACGTTATGGACACCTGATAAGTCCGGTGGCAATTCCAACCTATAAGCCTTATCTCCCACTCAATCAAGTATCTCAAAGGGTCCAACATAGCGTGGATTTAGCTTCCCTCTCTTCCCAAACCTTGCTATGCCCTTGGAAGGAGAAACTTGCAAAAACACGGATTCACTAACTACAAACTCTAGTGGCCTACGTCTCCCGTCAGCGTAACTCTTCTATCTACTCTGAGCTGTCCTCAGTCTCTCTACAATCAAGTGGACGTCTTCAGATGCTTGTGTAACCATGTCAAGAGCGAAAATCTTATGGTCACTCACTTCTTCCCATCCAATAGGGGAACGACATCTACGACCATATAAAGTCTCATACGGTGCCATCTTGATACTCGAATGATAACTGTTGTTGTAGGAGAACTCGGCTAGTGGCAAGTGGCCATCCCAGGAGCCTCTAAAATCTAGCACACATAGTCTTAACATATCCTCCAGGGTCTGTATAGCCTCTCTGACTGACCATCTGTCTAAGGATGGAAAGCGGTGCTCAAACTCAACTGGGTTCCCATGGCTTCCTGAAAATGTCCCAAAAAGTGGGAAGTGAAGCGAGAATTCCTATCAGAGACTATGCTCACTAGTACACCGTGTAGCCTCACTACCTCACGTACATACAGCTCTGCTAATGAACTCAGAGTATCGGTCTCTCTCATAGCTAGGAAGTGGGCTGACTTCGTCAGTCTATCGACGATCACCCATATAGCATCGTGATTCTTGTGGGTTCTCGGTAAACCCATCACAAAATCCATGATGATATGCTCCCATTTCCATGTCGGTATAGGTAGAGGCTGTCACAACCCGAATTACCTAAAAATCAGAGTAAATTTTTTCACTTTTTCATTTATTATTTAATTCTTACCTTTCTCTCGTCGTGGCCATCCTACAACACAGTTGGGCTATGATTCGGTGTTAGTCACCTCACACTATTACCAATTCATTTTCATAATTTCATTCATATATCAGAGTTTACCATCTTTGACTTTAAATAAATACATACTCAATGGTATTTACATGACTCTACATCCCCGACATAATATCCGTTTACAGTACTGTGCATTACATATTTAGATACAAAACTATACTAATGTGTATACCTGTCTCTCGATGGGTAGCAGCAAGCAGCGGATATTAAGCATGCAAGTCCTCAGCCGCTCAATAATTATTTCAAGTGCTCTGAAAAGATGGGAAATTAAGGGGGGTGAGCAAACCACACGCTCAGTAAGGCAATTATGCAAGTAAGTAGATAGCTGCACTATCTACATGCTCATAATGCCATGCCCTTAAAATCCATTTCTTTTCATTAAAATCATCAAGCACAAAGTCATGCAAACATCAATGGCTTAGTTTATCAAAACTGTTCGTGCATATATAAATCGTACTACTCATGCATCAAAGCATTTTATGTGACATCATTAAATCGTAATAAGCATGAATTAAATCAAGATCATGCAGTCTTTCATGTCATGTAAGACAATTCAAGGATTTCAATTGAAAGCATGGAAAACACATCATGCCACTGCATTTAAATCAATTCATTTAAAACTACAGTAAAAACTAACCCTTCCGGGTCCATCTCATAAAACAATTCAATAAAGTTCATTATAAAACTCCGGTTATAACCCCACCCTTCTTTCAGGGTCACAGATCATAAAATCATCTAAAACATATTTGAGCATAGTAGAAAATCATAAAATCTTCAAATCGGGGGCCTGACCCCTCTTTCGGGTCTACCCTGGTCTAACAGACCACAAGTTATATCATGTGAGACAATAAGGTAATTATCAGTAACATCGAGGACTATGGCCATATCCTAGTGATCCCTGGCAACACGGTACCTAGTGTGCGGGGTATCACACCTGAAACGGGAGGTGGGTCGTCCTACCCGCCAGAACAGCATAACACCAGGATTGCGAGGGCAAGGCTTACTACCTCGTGGCTAATGCCACTCCACTCCAACAATCCCCACGGTACAGCGTACTCCGCGTGACATACACGGTACAACGTACTCCGTGAACCCAAGCTCAATCAGGGGTGCCTGTAATAGGTCTTATCCACCCAAATCATCTCTGTCTCAGAATGCACGTGTGAGCATATCATCTCACTGTGACACACAGTCTACAGGAGGCTCCAACACGGCTATATGCATGTAATATGTGCGAGCGAAGCTCAAGCACGGCTCCATGCATATTCATGATATCAGAAAATCTCGTGCGAGCAAAGCTCCAGCACGGTTTCATCAAAATCAGTAAAATCTGCATACGAGCAATGCTCCAATACGACTTAAACTGATTATAATTTCAAGTAAAATCCACGTACGAGCAATGCTCTAGTACGGATATGTAAAACAACTCAGTGAAAACCTCGTACGAGAAAACTCCAGTGCGACATTCAAATGAATTATGAAAACCATATAAAACTTTGTGCGAGCAACGCTCCAACACAAATGAATGCTCAAGTAAATCAAATCTCGTGCGAGTTACACTCCAGCACGGTTTTATGCATAATTAAATCAAATCTCGTGCGAGTTACGCTCCAGCACGACTTTATGCAATATCAAATCAAAACAGGAAGCGAGCTAAGCTCCAGCATCTCTCATGCATGTCAAATCATTAAGACTAGTGCGAGCAATCGCTCCAACACCATTTTATGCATACCACGTCAAAACAAATCAAAACATGTCAAAACAGAGTGCGAGCTAGGCTCCAGCAGCTCTCATTTCACAATAATGAAAATCAGTGCGAGCACCATGCTCTAGCACATTTCATGCATATGATGTCACAAGTCGGTGCGAGCAAGCGCTCAAGCACATTTATGCACATTCACAAACGTAGATATAGTGCGAACTACGTGTCAGCACTATCTATTTCCATATAAACTTGATAGTTGGCCCATTTTCCAAAGAATTCCATTTAAATATAAATAACACCTACGTAGTGTTATCTTGTGAAATTTAAACAATTACTGGCCAATCTATCGATTTGCTTTGATTAAAACCAATGAAATCCCTTAATTCGAAAAGTTCCTTAAATCATGCATTTCATGCATGTCATGCTTTCACCATCCTTAGGTGAACTTCCCTCAATAGGGGTAGAATAATCTTTTCACCTATTTCGATCCTTAAAATTATTTAAACCACTTTTAGGACCTTTATACAATATCATGTATACATACATATTCAGTGTACAGAAAAACTATTAAAATACGCGTAGCTACCTCTAGCTACTCACATAATTCCCTTACCTCATTTTTCTGTACAGTCTGACCTTTCCACTGATGACTCGTCACGCAGTCCGATTTGCTCCCAATCCAAATCAAATCTCCGGAACTGCGGATACACATTCATCAGGTCAAATACAATACAATTTAATTGTATTTCATAATTTTCTGGGCTTAATTTAAATCATTGGGCCCGTTTACCCATATTGGACCCGATTGCACCATAATGGGCCTTAATCGGCCTTAAGCCCGTTTACTACACTTTATCGAGGCCTATTGGGCTCATTGGGCCCATCAATATTTATTTAGCCTCGTTCTAAATTTTTGGATATCTCAATTTAATATTTACGACAATTTATCCAATTTTTTAGAATTTAATTCATTTATGCGGAAATTAAATCCGTAATTTATGCGTTAAATATCAATCACGCATAACGATGCAAATTGTCGTAAATAAGGGTTACTTACCCGTTATTCCATGATAGTAAGTGAATCGAGGCTGTCTCGAGCTCTCGGTGGATGCCAATTGTTTAGCTACACAATTTAAATATTTATCCGGGTAAATTTCCAGTCGGATTTTAATCAAATTAAATATTCTGAAATTTAAATCTGTCAATTCGACCGCTTAGCGACTTACCCGAAGCTCGATTGCATCACTGAAATTTTTCTCAATTTTTTCTCTTTTTCTTTTTCCCTTTTTCTTCCTTTTTTCCCTCTCTTTTTGGCTGAACCGGTCCGGTCCGGTTCAACCCGGTTCGGACCGCCGGTTCAGCTCGGTCCGGTTTAGTCCGGTTCGGCCGGTCCAGTCATCCTTTGGTCGTGCCGGCGCCGTCCGGCCGGTTCCCGACGCGATTCCACCGCCGTTCGGTGCGCCATGGCCTGGGCTTCCTAAATCGAGCCTCGGCTGGGGTCGAATCGCAGCCATCGCCGGCGAATCGTGATTTCTTCCCCGCGGCTTCTCCTTCGTTTTTCGATGTTTTTCGACGACTCCACGGCGCGTCCTGGCCGCTGGTGGTTCGCCCGAGGTCGGTCGACCTTCGCCGACCCTCGCCAGCCCCTCATTATCGTCGGTGACGTCGGATCGGAGGGAAACCGACTCCCTCGGTTTCCTGCTTCGCGTTTCGCGTTTCTTCTGTTTTCTGTTTCAGATTTCGTTTTTTTTTTCGTTTTTTTATTATTTATAATTAAATTTTATTATTATTTTATTCAATAAAATAATAATAAAATTCCCAAAATATCTAGAAAAATTCTATTTTATTCATTTAATCTGTAAATAATTTTTTCAGTCCGATTTTACCTTTTCTGTATATTTTTTGATTATTTTCGGGATTATTTTTCCAATACGAAAATTTCGGTTTATTCCAATAAGTTCATATCTTGACCAATTTAATCCGAAATTTAATTATTTCTTCGTTATTGATCAAGATTTCTCAATCCCTTATTTTTAATTAAATTTTCTTGTCCCGATTAATACCGAATTTTGGTCTTTCGACCATTTTGCCCTTACACGTGTTCGGGAATACCATTTCAATCCTTTTGCATTTTTAAATGCACTCGAAAATATCGGGTCTTATAGAGGCGACAATAACCCTGCAGGTTTCTGATGCTCTACCTTCACTTGCTGACATACGAGACACTTTGCCACAAAGTCTGCTACATCTCTCTTCATACTTGACCACCAGTATACCTTCCGAAGGTTCTGATACATTTTGTTACTCCCAGGATGCAACGTATACCTCGACGAATGAGCTTCCGCCAATATCAATCTCCTGAGTCCTGGATCCTCGGGAACATATAATCTGCCTCTAAACCTCAGTAGTCCATCAGAACTCAACTCAAACTCAGTCACTGTGCCCTTCTGCATCTGACTACTCACATCTATACAAAACGGATCAGTCTGCTGAGCCACTCTGATCCTGTCCAACAAATCAGGCTCCAAGCGTAAACTAGCTATCACATAGCCTGTATCCATGTTAGAAGGCACAACTCCCAAACTGAGGCTAGCAAACTGCTCTAGCAATTTATGCCCTAACCATCATATATGATACCATCCCTAGGCTCTTCCTACTCAAAGCATCAGCTACAATGTTAGCCTTCCCTGGATGATAAAGTATCTCGCAATCGTAGTCCTTCAGAAGCTCTAGCCATCTTCTCTGTCTCATGTTTAGCTCTTTCTGTGAGAACAAATACTTGAGGCTCTTGTGATCGGTAAATATCTGGAACTACTCACCATACAAGTAGTGGCCTATACCTTCAATGCAAACACTACTGCTGCTAGCTCCAAATCATGGGTTGGATAGTTCTTCTCATGATCCTTCAGTTGTCTAGATACATAAGCAACTACCCTCCCTTCCTGCATCAATACACAGCCCAGTTCCTGATGCGAAGCATCAGTATACACTGCAAATCGTCCTGAGCTGGTAGGGATAGTAAGAATTGGAGCGTTGGTCAATCGACGCTTCAACTCCTGAAAACTTTTCTCATAATCCTCGTTCCATACAAACGGTACACTCTTTCGAGTAAGACATGTCAACGGAGTAGCCAATTTCGAAAATCCCTTTACAAATCTCCTATAATATCTAGCTAAGCCCAGAAAACTCCTGATCTCAGTGACTATCCTTGGCTGTTCCCACTGAACTACAGCCTCTATCTTAGACTGATCCATTGATACACCATCTCTCGATACAACATGTCCCAAAAATGAGATCTGTGACCACCAAAAGTCACACTTACTAAGCTTAGCATATAACTTCTGCTCTCATAGAGTCTGCAATACGATCCTAAGGTGCTTCTCATGCTCCTCCTCGGATCTCGAGTGTACCAACATGTCATTAATGAAGATGATAACAAACTGGTCTAAATATGGCTTGAACACATCGTTCATCAAAGCCATGAAAGCAGCTGGAGCATTCGTCAATCCGAATGGCATGACCAAGAACTCATAATGGACATATCAGGTACAAAATGCTGTCTTGGGTACATCTCCACTCTGAACTTTCAGCTGATGATACCCAGACCTTAGGTCAATCTTGGAAAAGACCTGTGCTCCCTGAAGCTGATCTAACAAATCGTCAATGCGTGGAAGGGGATACCTATTCTTGATGGTGGCCTTATTCAACAATTGGTAATTTATACACAATCGGAGGCTCCCATTCTTCTTCCTACAAACAAAATTGGTGCTCCCAAGGTGAAACACTCGGTCGAACAAAACCCTTATCCAACAGCTATTGTAACTGCTTCTTGAGCTCATTCAGCTCAACTAAGGCCATGCGATATGGTGGTCTCGAAATAGGCTCCGTACCAGCCACCAAATCTATACAGAACTCTATCTCTTTGTCTTGTGGTAACCCTAGCAACTCATCCAAAAAAACATCGGGTACTCACTGACCACAGTAATATCTAACAACTCCGGATGTGCCTCATCCATATCTACCACGTACGCAATGAAACCTTAATATGTTGAAGGTTCTCTCAGTCAGTATATCATATTATAATCATAACTACTTCTTTTATTTATTCTTATTAAACTTTACAGCATAGCTTGTAGGGTTAGGAAACAGCAATATTAGATTATTTATTATAATCAAAACAGCATGGTTTGCAGATAACCAATCCATTCCTAAGATTATATCAAAGTCCCTCATACTTAGCAATATTAGATTGGTTGTCATCTCCTTATTCCCTACTCTCAACTTGCAGTTATTATATACATACTCTACAACTTGACTACTATTCATAGGCGTACTAATCAACATCATCATACATAACGGTGTACGCTCTACATGTCTTGCTAATTTACATGCAAATGAAGGCGATACAAAAGAATGCGTGGCACCAGAATCAATTAAAACATATGCTTCAATATCATAAATCAGGATGTTACCTCGTATCACATCCGATGAAGCATCCACTATCCCCTGGTCCAAAGCATGTACGCACCCTCGACCAATCACTTGTTTCCCCTTTTCTTCTGCCGTCGCTCTGCCTCTCTGAGCAAACGTACCACCTGGAGCTCTATCAAGCTCCCTGTCCTTCAGTGGGGCAGTATCAACCATCTCTGGGAAAGCTCTAGCAATATGGCCCTGTTTCCCGCATCGGAAACACACTATAGGAGTCAGTGGACACAGTCTACCTCTATGTTGTTTACTGCATCTTCTACATTGATTGGTAGTAGATCTCTGTCCTCCTATGACAATACCCTTTCCTGGAGTTACGGTCGGATAAGCAGGAGGTCTAGCAAGTCTCTCTCGTGCCTCCTCAACCTGTGATCTCTTGCCAAAGAATTTCCTCCCTCTTTGATAACTGAAATCCCTAGCCAGCCTCTTCTTATGTATATCTCGGCTTTGGCTAAACTTTCCAAACTCGGAAGCATTCCTCTCGTAATCTTGCTCGCATAGTTGCACCCTACGCACTGCTTCCTCATAGGTGATTATATCTAATGGAACCAACCTGGACCGTAGAATTGGTCTCAATCCATCGATAAACCTATGGACCTTCCTGGCCTCACTATACATGGTATCTGGTCATATCTCCTCAGGGATAGGAATCGAGTCTCATACTCGTCCACTGACAAGCTCCCCTGGTTCAGTCCCAAAAACTTTGCTTGTAGTTTTTGCTGTACAGTATCGGGAACAAACTGCCTCTTAAAGGCCTCCCAAAATATCTCCCAACTAATATATGTGTGTCGGGTTCTCAATATGGGTCGGGTGGACTTCCACCAATGCTCTGCAGCTCCCTTCAGTAGGAATGCAACAAATGCGACCATCTACGATGTCGTACACTTGAAGAATCCATAAAGCTTCTCCATCTCAGCAACCCACTCCTCAGCAGCTACAGGGTCCTTGACCCCACTAAAACATGGAGGTCTAAACTTTTGGAATTCTCGCAACCGATGCAGATCACATCCGTACCCTAATCCACTACAACAAGAAACTGGTGGGGGTGTAGGAGTATCTACAGTCCTCGGTGAGCTGTTTGCGTAGGTGTATCAGGGGCAACTGCCTCTCCTGTCGCAGCTCCTGCCTCCTATCCCTACCTACCTGGCATCGTCTGTGTTAATATCTCTATAATCGTCTCTAGACTACGCTATAATCTCGTAAAACACATCTCAGCACACTCTGGTGCCTCAATAGCACCTGTAGTCGCATGGGTAGGTAATGGTTCGACAACAGTTCGTCTCTCAGGCCTATCTCCATGACCTCAAGACCTACCTCTCATACCTCTACCACTACGAGTATTTGCCATATAGGTAAAGTTCCTGCATTCACAATCATGAATTTGTCCGTCTCCTATCTAGTATACACAGTTATATCTAAACATAGCCCAATACTATGGGGATGTACACTTTACTATTTTCTAACACCGACTCACATCATACATACCTTTGCCTCTGATACCATTCTGTCAAGACCCATCCTGACTTAACCAAAAATCACTACAAATTTTTTGAATTTTTAACTTACCTTTCCTCTCTTCAATGGTTGGGTTGTGATTCGATGTTAGCTTCCTTGCATACCATATCATCCATTATCATACATACATGTCAATATATTGTTACTGACTGTAACTTCTTTTATAATACATATGAGATCATATAAAATCTAATATAAATACATTTCCCATAATATATATCGTATACATCACTGTGCTATTTCTATGTTTAGATACATAATCATACAAAACATGTATACCTATCGATCGATAAGAAATAGCAGCGGACACAGGAATACTATCCCTCAAAAGCTCTCACTCTACTGCTGATGCTCTGTAGAGAGATGTAAAGAAAGGGGGTGAGCATACAACACGCTCAGTAAGGAAATCAGGCAAGCAAGTAGACATCTACACTATCTACTCAAAATAATGCTGTGCCTCAAAATGTTATTTCCTTAACTCATTTTCAAAGCATGTCTTTAAATATATATATATATACTTGTACAGATTAAATCCCATGTACAGAAATCATGCTTTCTTTCTCAAATGTAGGCATGTAGTGCAAAACAATGCATCTTTATAATATCACAATGCCTTTAGATAAATCATGCCATGTATATTTAAATCACTGTAAATATGACATTTAAATCATTCACAACACAAAATTAGAGTCCGACCCATCCCTCAGGTTTATCCGCAATTAAATCAGTCAATCAGGTGATATATCATGTGAGTCTCTATGGTGAAAATGTAAATAGTATCTTGGACTATGATCATATTAGACAATGGTGATCCTAGGCAACACAGTACTCGGTGTGCAGGGCATCACTGCTGCAACGGGAGGGGGGTCAATCCATCACAACCGCCATCTATATCCTCCTCAACTCCACAACACCACACGGTACAGTGTACTCCATGCCACATGCATGGTACAACGTACTCCGTGGACCCTACATCATAGTCGGGGTGCCTGTCATAGGTCTTAGCCCTCGAAACCATGGAATATCATACCACGTCTCTAAATCCTCATGCGACCCTCTCATAGTGTGACACTCAGTCTACACGAGGAAATCAAGTATGGTTTTCAACATGTATTATATATCACATATAGTGCGCGCCTTTGAGCTCGACTCAGAGTCGACACACCGCTCAAGCACTGTTCACATCACAAACTCAACTCTAGTGCGAGTAAACCTCCAACAACTAGGTCATTGCATAGTTCATGTTTCAAATCAAGTACGAGCAATTGCTCCAGTACCATGCTATGCACAAATTTCATCAAATCAAGTACGACCAATAGCTCAAGTACTATGTCATGTATCTCATGAAAATTTGAGTACGAGTTAATCGCTCCAGCACTCTCTCATGCATAAATCACATAAAACTGAGTACGAGTAATAACTCCAGCACTCTATCATGCATGTCATGGAAATCTAGTACGAATCATAATCCCGCACTAATATATGTGGAAAATATATGAAATCCAGTGCGAGCTGTGCTCCAGCACGATTTATTCTCACATAATATGATAGATGGCTCTTTAAAAAAGGG
Source organism: Firmiana major (assembly GCA_033439115.1). Taxonomy (NCBI): domain Eukaryota; kingdom Viridiplantae; phylum Streptophyta; class Magnoliopsida; order Malvales; family Malvaceae; genus Firmiana; species Firmiana major. The sequence continues at coordinate 50,739,532 of CM065905.1, forward strand.
ATGGTTTACAAAATATCAAAATCAGCACTATAAAGTGTGTTTAATTCACATCAACCTTAAAATCATTAGCCCATCTATTTATTCTTCTGCTAAACAGCAGTAAAAAATTTAAAATGGTGGTTTCCATGCTTTTTATAGCTTTTCACAAAAGTTGACTTTTTTGACTAATTAGGGGTAAAATCGTAATTTGCCACTATCGGATCATAATAATTATTATTCACTTTCTTTGACCCTCAGAGTTTTTAAGTGAATGTAAAAGCAGACGAAAATACGTGTAGGTATCTCTAACTACTCACAAAAGTCCCTTACCTGCAATCACTCGAGAAATTTCACTTTCTCAACGCTGCTCGATCCAGCAGTCCGATTTGCTTCTCCAATACTCTCTGGAGCTGCATGTAACCATTTATCAGGTTAATTACACTTTTCCTACTGTATTTCACATTAAATACAGTCTATTTCCCTTAATGGGCTTTAATAAACCTTAATGGGCTTAACTATGCCTTAAGCCCATTTCCATTTTACTATTCATTTTTATTGGGCCTATTGGGCTTGTGGGGCCCACCAACTCTTATTGGGCTTGTCCTAGACCCATTTCATAACATTGGGCCTAAAATATTTGGGCTTAGCCCATTGGACCTCTCAGCCACATGCCATGGCCGAGAGCTCTCCATGTCGTCGGTCACACCATGGCATGCCGGCCATGTCCCTTTCCTTAGCCAATTCACTTAGGCATTTTCACAAACACTTGGTTGGCAACATTCTTAAACATCACTTAGTTCATTTAGGCATTTTATCAAACACCTTGATTGCCAACTTAATACATGTATTAATTAATCAAATTGATTAATTCTAATTATGCCATAATCATTAACACATGTACATTAATCCATTTATGCCTTAAAATCATATGGGCATTCATCAATATTTCACTACTCACTCTTGACCTCACCATGATCATACTGATTTCATATGTTTCAATGCTTAAAACATATACCAATATACTTAAAATCATTCATACATTAACATATATGAATTTGAAAACTTGAAAATATACCTAGTATTTGTGTTTACACTTGGCTGAAACTTTGGAGGCTCACGGTTTGTACACTATCGCTTCTTAATAGCCAATTCCAACATATGTCACTCTCCTTTCAATTTGGAACAACTTTCATGAAGAATGCAAGTTCCAAATATGCCTAATTCCTAGTGATTTCTAGTGAGAGAAAGCTTGGATAAATGTATTTCAATGGTTTATTCTTCAAGCCGAAAATGGTGTGATGAAGATGACAATGGTGTGGCTGATTTTATAAGCCATTTACTTAGCCATTAAGCCTTACTTTTCAGCCATTAAACTTGACTTTCTAAGGCTTAGTTATGAGTCACCAAATGAGTCACCTAATGAGTCATAGTTAGCTTTAACTATGGTTAGATATTTATCTAATGGGCTTTCCAATTGGGCTTCTCGGTTTGGGCTTTCTTATTGGGCTTTCAGACTGAAAATTTTACTATACCTCGGGCCTTTTATTGTCTCAATATTTGGCCTATCAATTGGTCCAACAATTCGGTCTAAGGGACCTAAGAATTTCGATCTACGTTTAGTATACCTTAATGGGCTTTAAAATCTTCACTTTAGGCCCATTGCGTTTTTAACCATTAAATTTAATTCGAAATCCTTTCGAATAAATTTTCCTTACTTCCGGGATGATTATCTTGTATTCTGACCAAGAATATTTTTCCCCATTTTTTTTCTCCATACTTAGGTTAATTTCTAACTATGGTTAGTCAACTATGGTAAAAGTCCGCTTTTCTTAACTATAGTTGACTTTTTCCTTAACCATTGACTAAGTTGACTTTTTCTCAAAATTCTGAAAGTGTCATATCTTATGTCTTACACTCTCGTCTTTACGTTGCAACCGTTCCCGGTAGATAATTACGCCCAAAACACCTTAACTCGCTAAAAAGGTCCATTTTACCCTTTTTAGCTTTTACTCTAGTTCTCTGTGTTCGAAACTAAATTAAACTGACTTTCCTTCATGAGCTCTCTATATTTTCTCATTTTAAGTTCTTCTCTTCAGTCAGAATGATTCAAATCCACTTGGTTTAGCCTGTGACTCTTATAGCTCACATTAGGCTTTTTATGTAGCTTTTGCGTGTTAAATCATTTCACTAACACTTTAAATCTAGTAAATACTCTTCTTATGAGTCAACTATAATAATAGAGTGTTCATACAGATAGGAATCATAAGGTACTGGCTACATAAAATGCGGGTTTGACAATTTCAATACACCAACTTCAAGTATGTTAAAATAGGTATCTTGGTGAGTTGATTGGTGTATGTTTTGTTGGTTGAAAACACTCATGAATATGTTAATCCTCCATAACCTAAAAACTTTGGCTTAGTGTGAGAAAATGAGAGAAAGTTGATTAGGAATAGATTTGATGATGAGTTAAGCATGTAGTGATGTTATTAAGCATGTATATATGATTGTAATGAAATACATGTGTTTGAATAGATGATGAATGAAAATAGGTATATGAGATGTATGGTGAAATGCCATAGTGGGAGAAAATGATGAACTTAAGGCATTGGAAGATTTATGCCGGTTCAATTCGAATCAGTAGACTTGATGAGTCTAATAGGTTCTCTAGAAATGAATTGTAAAAATCGAAATGGACTTAAGCGAGAGTAAGATCCAATAAGATGTAATAAAGCCAAATGGGTGTGAAAAGGACTAATGCATTGATTTGAGATTCATGCGAGTGAAAATTAAGTATATTAAGGTATACTGATGTAAATGGTTATTTACAGCTCTAGAGTTTTCTATTGGGAGTTTATATTGGGAGTTGATCGGACTGCGAGGTTTAGCAGCACCGCGAAAGTGAGGTCACGTGATGTGATCAAAGGTAAGAGAATTTATGAGTAGCTAGAGGTAGCTATACGTATTTCGGATAGATTTATGAGTATTTAAATTGTATATGGATTTCTGAATATGGAAAATTTTGGTAGGGATCCGACATGGTAGAACTGTGATTTTATCCAAATTGAGGGTAAAAAGCTTATGAAGCATGTTTGTGACTGGTTTGATAGTCGCATAGATAGATTACTAATGTTTTCATGTTATATGCGAAAACAACACGTTATAATGCCGATTTGATTTAATTGAGTGAAATTCAAGTGAAATAAGCCATCTATCGACTTGTGTGAAAGCCAATCGTGCTAGAGTACAGCTCACACTAGATGTTATAAGATATGCATCACATAGTACTTGAGTATTTCTCGTACTTGATTTTAATGCGATTTGTGCATAATAGAGTATTGAAGCGTTGCTCATATTGATTGATGCATGACAGAGTACTGGAGCATTACTCATACTCAGTTTTATATGACATAATGCTGGGAGCATTGCTCACACTAGATTTAAATGACTTATGCATATGGTAGTGGTGGAGTTTACTCGCACGTATTGGTTTTGAAAGAGATAGCATGAAACAACCGTGTTGAGAGCCTATGCAGACTGTGTGTCGCACCGATTATATGCTTGCACGTGCAAAATTTTGAGATATGGTCGAGGGCTATCGAAACTATTATCAATGGTATGAAGGCTAAGATCTATGGCAAGCACCCCGACTGTGAGGTTTGGGTCCATGGAATACTTTGTATCGTGTATGTCACATGGAGTACGATGTACCGTGAGTACACGATGATATAGAGTTGTTGGCTGACGGTTGAGGATTTGACTCACCTCCCGTTACAACAAATGTGAGGTCCCCACACACTGAGTACTGTGTAGCCTGGGATCACGAAAAATGAGATATGATCATAATCTTTGAACATGTAGTCGCCTATCTCGTTTCACTCACTTGAGGTTTCTTGTTTGAATTATCACATGATTTTATAATTTTGGACATGTGACTTTGTGAAATGTGAAAGGGTAACCCCAGGGGATGGGTGAGGATCGGATTTCCATGTTTTTACATGATGATATGCCATCTTTGTTTTGATTTAATTGCTATGGCATAATGAAATGTGATTTACAATAATTACATGAAAATGCAATATTTTGCATATATTGCTGAGGTTATTAAACCAGCATGTTTTTAGTTCATATTGACAATTTATATATATATATATTGCATAAATGTTTCAAGAAAGATACATGGTTTAGATGTGAATCGAAAAGGAAATGATTTCAAGGCATGAGCATTATATTTTGTAGATAGTGTGGTTATCTACTTGCTTGACTTATTTTCTTACTGAGCTGTGAGCTCACCCCTTTTTTATTTCCTCCTCTCTGCAGAGCGTTCACAGTAGTTGAGTATGTTTGAGGACTGATATTCCTTTATCCGTTGTACACCCATCATACGAGAGGTATACACATTTGAAACGTTTTGTACTGAACAATGTAAAAGCACAGTTATGTAAACGAATGTACGGTCGAGGATGTATATGTACAAGTAATTATATTTAATATATGTAATTTAATTATGAGAAAGAGTACTTACGGTCAATGGATAATTGTATTACCTTGTATGCATGTTATGAAATGAATGTGCTGAGGTGACTAATATCAAATCACAACCTAACGGTTTGGTGATTGAATTATAACAGAAGGAGAAGTAATAAAACTACGAAAAATATAGTAGTGGATTTTGGTGAGTCATGGGCGGTCGTGACATCTCTAAAAAATGGTTATATGTGCTAGATCCTATTCACTTTCCATCCAACTTATCAAAAGTAACTAATCACAGTGTTTTAATGAGAATTCAAAACCATTTGGCACACAAGTGAATCATTTATTGTTATTATATTTTTTTTCTGGGACAAGCATTGGAAAAATCTAGGACTCAAAGAGATCACAAACAATAACTAATGTACCTCTTGGAGCAAAATTTCTTAGATTTGCAAAACAATTCATGAAAAATTAACAAAAATGTAAGAAAAACAAAACAAACGACAAAACCACAATTAATTATCCTTATCCACACTTAGACTATACATTATCCCCAATGTATTAAAATAAATGCTCATAAACTCTAAAGGATCAATAGAAATAGAAAACTTCCCTGAAAAACATTGAGCATTTTGAAGCATTGCATTGACTACCGAGAAGGGGGAAAGGGTGGATTGAACCCCATATGTTTGTAGAATGTCATTTGGTTCAATTCCATTCTTTCTAATCGGAGCTCAAGTCCTTCAAGTCTGTCATCAAGTGGAATTCCAACAGTGGCTGTTGGCTTCGTCTACACAAAGTTTTCTTTTTCAGCATTAGCATGATGTTGAGGTTGTGCGGGAGATTAGATAGGTCATGGAGAACAAAAATAGAAAATTCCTTCTTTTTCTTCGATTAGACCTATTATTTTTAAAGCAAGTAATTCTGATGGCAACATAGGACAAGCAATATGAAGATTATTATGCTCAAGATCAAGTAATTTCTCATGAATTGCCAACTGAGTAATCATAGAGCCTAAAATCAATGGTATGAGTAACAACCATATCAAATTGAATGGCTAACCAATATCCTTGATTAACCTTAACCTTGTTAATCATGCACCACAAGAAGAAAAATTCAGCCTTTGACAAGACTGCAGCATAGTCCTTCCTACCAGAAAAAGAGAAAGCTAAAAACCTATGTATGTATTTCAAGACAGGGTCATGAAGGTAAAAATCTTTGGACTTGCTAGGGTCATAGCCAAAAGGACAATTAGAGAGTTATCTGTAAAAGCTATATGGTTCAAATTCCTCTCTAAATTTACATGCACTGTTGAGGTATTCCTCAGTTCTAGAATATTCTTTAGTAATGAACCTTAGCGCAATATTGAATTCAATAATGCATAATTTGAATTCTTTTCCTAACAATCGATAGTGTACTGGTTTTGCACTGCTAAGTCTAATTTCTGATTTAGGTGGTGTAAACTCAAAAGTAGTATAGATGTCACGACCCAAAATCAGAGTAAATTTTTCGTTTTTCTTTCATATTTAATTCTTACCTTCCTCTCATCGCGACCATCCTACCAACAGTTAGGCTATGATTCAGTATTAGTCCCCTCACACTACTTACTATTCCATTTCCATGTTACATTCACAATTTTATTTACATAACCTTACATCCCCGACATCATATATGTTTACAGTACTGTGCATTTACATATTTAGATACAAAACTATACAAATGTGTATACCTGACTCTCGATGGGACGCAACAGATACGAAGAATGTAAGTCCTCAGCTGCTCACTAACTACTGCAAGTGCTTTAAAAAAAAGGGATAATAAGGGGGTGAGCAACCACACACTCAGTAAGGCAATTATGCAAGTAAGTAGATAGCTCCACTATCTACATGCTCATAATGTCGTGCCCTTAAATCCATTTCTTTTTGTTTAAAGCTCATGCACGAAATCATGCACACATCAATGCCATAATTTATAAAAGCTATTCGTGCTTATGAAAATCATGCAACTCATGCCTCAATGGCATCTCATGTAAAATCATATAACGCATGAATTAAATCAAAATCATGCATTTGCAATTAAAGCATGGATAACCTCCTCATGCTAAAACATTTCCTTTAATGAATTATAAACAAGCATGAAAAATACAACATGCTGAGTTTCCACAAAATCGTAGAAAACATTTTAATTCATTTCATGAATCCACATCCATCACACTCACCAGGACTCAACCCCTCCCTCGGGTGATCCTGATCCACATAAAATCATTTATTTCCAAGCATTTTCGAAAACATTGAAAATTCCATTTATTCACAACAAAACCAATATCATAAGTCAGGATCCAACCCCTCCCTCGGGTGGTCCAAACTCACATAAAATCCATGCATTCTCAAGCTTTCAAAACATAAGATAGTAACATACGAGACTAGGCAATAGATATATATATATATATATATATCAATATCTCAGGCAAATAACTAGGAGTATGGCCATATACTCGTGATCCCACTACTACACGGATCCTGTGTGCGAGGTCTCACCACTATCGAGAACCGTCGCGGGAGGTCTGTCAGTCTATCCCGTCGGTCCTGTCTGATATCTCACATTCGAAGATGCCACATACTCAATCCCAGCATGGTACAACGTACTCCATGCTACTTACACGGTACAACGTACTCCATGGACCTACATCTCATATCAATAATCATGCCTGTCCCAAAACACACGTGCGAGCATATTTAATCGGCGTGACACACAGTCTACCCACGCTCCAAGCACGGTTCATCGCATGTCTTATAAAATTAGTGCGAACGATGCTCCAGTACTCTCATAAAATCAAGGAAAATCTCGTGCGAGCAAAGCTCCACCATGCGTTTCATAAAATCTTATAAGATCTAGTGGGAGCTAAGCTCCACCACTTTGTCAAAATCATGTAAAACTAGTACGAGCTAGGCTCCAGCACTGTGTCATAAAAATCAAGTAAAAATCTAGTGTGAGTTAGACTCTAGCACCCTGTCACGAAAGTTATATGAAAATATAGTGCGAGTTACACTCTAGCACCTATGCATGTAAAACTTTAGTGTGAGCCCTTGCTCCAGCACTAATGCATGCATCACACAAATCAAAACTCATGCGAGCTAAGCTCTAGCACGTCTCATGCATGTCAAATCATTAAAACTAGTGCGAGCAATCGCTCCAGCACCTTTTTATGCATATCAAGTCAAAACAGGATGCGAACTAGGCTCTAGCACCTCTCATGCATTTAACAATAATAAAAATCAATGCGAGCAACCGCTCTAGCACATTTCATGCATATGATGTCACACAAATCAGTGCGAGCAACCGCTCTAGGACCATTATGCACACTAACAAACTCAGATATAGTGCGAGGAAATGCTCCAGCACCATTTTTTTCCATATAAACTTGATAGTTGGCCCATTTCCAAATAATTTAATTTAAATTATAAATAACACTTACATAGTGTTATCTTGTGAAATTTATGCAATTACTGACCAATCTACCAATTTGCTTTGCTAAAATTTCATGGAAATCTTTCAAATCATGCATTTCATGCATGTCATGCTTTCACCATCCTGAGGTGAATTTTCCCTCAGTAGGGGTAAAATAGTCTTTTTCCCATCCCTGGTCCTTAAAATTTTTAATCCATTTCTAGGATCATTATACAGTTTCAATGTATGTAAAAGTTGTTAAAAATACGCGTAGCTACCTCTAGCTACTCGCAAAATTCCCTTACCTCGTTTTTCTGTACAGTATGACCTTTTCACTGATGTCTCGTCACGCAGTCCAATTTACTCCCAATCCAATCTTCGGAGCTGCATATAATTATTTATCGGGACAAAAATCATTCAATTAACTTTATTTCATCATTTTTGAGCTTAATTTAAAGTATTGGGCCCGTTTATAATCTTGGGCCTGATTACACCTTAATGGGCCTTAATCGGCCTTAAGCCCATTTTCCAATTACTATTCATATTATCGAAGCCTATTAGGCTCATTGGGCCCACCAGTAGTTATTGAGCCTCGTTCTAAACTCTCGAAATTAATCCGTAAAAATATACGGTAAATTTTTAACACTCATAACTATGCAAATTGTCGTAAATAAAGGTTACTTACCCAAGATTCCATGATAGTACGTAAATCGAGGCTGACTCGAGCTCTCGTTTGACGTCAATTGTCGAGCTACACAATTACATATTTTTTTGGGTCAATTTTCAGTCAAATATTAATCATATTAAATATTCAGAAATTTAAATTGGTCAATTTCAACCGCTTATAGGCTTACCCGTAGCTCGATTGCATCACTGAAATTTTCTCCAATTTTCCCTCTTTTTCTTTTTCCCTTTTTCTCTTTCTTTTTCTTCTTTTCTGGATGAACCGGTTCGGTCCGATTCAGCCCGGTTCAAATCGATTCGGTTCAGCCGGTTCAGTCCGGTTCAATTTCCTCCTTCACCGTTCAGAGCATCGCCGACCAGTTCTTCGTCGGTTTCCATCTCTAGTAGATCCGTAGGACCTCGCGAAGCTCGGATCTGGGGTCGGTTTGGCCAGCGATGGCCGAAAAGTGGCCAGTCCGACCTCTTTTCCCTTTGACCTCGCTACCTTTTCTCCTTTCTCGCTGTTGCCCGTGCTGGCCGTCGTTTCACGAATGGATTTTGGAGCCAATCGGTGCGCCTGCACTGGGGGAGCGCTCGGCTAGGGTTGGCTAGGGTCGATCACTGGCGAAATGGCCAAATTTTCTCTTCTCTCTTTCGGCCTCCCCTCCGTCGATCTCCTCTTTTCGACGACGTCGGCACTCGTCGTGGCTGTCGGTGGTTCCAACGATGTTCGTCGCCCTTCGCCAGCCCTCGCCTCGGGTTCCTAGTCGCCGGTGCCCTCCGTCCGTGCTGCAGAAGGGGATTGGGTTCCCTCGGTCTTCTGTTTTCTTCTTTCCTTTTATTTTCCAGAATAGCAACTCGCGATTCTGTTTCTTTTTTTTTTCAATTACTTTATTTTTTTTATTTATAATTTATTATTTATTATTATTTAATTAGAATAAAATATATTATTTTTGTCAAAATATCCCAAAATTCATATTTTATTCATTCAATCAATTAAATGAATTTATTTGTCTTATTTCATCTTTTCGGTGTATTTTTTCAATATTTTCGGGATAATTTCTCGAAGTGAAAATTTTGATTTATTCCAATAAATTCATATCTTGATCAATTGGACTCGAAATTCGATATTTTCCTCATTATTGAACAAGATTTCTCGATTCCATATTTTTAATGATATTTTTCTTATCGAATTTATACCGGATTTCGATCTATTAACCTTTTTACCCTTCAACGTGTTCGGAATCAAACCAGTCCAACTTCTCTTCACGAACACCACTCATTTCGTGTTTTAAATCCTTATCTCTACTCCGAATCCCATTCGTTTCGTATGTGGCCATTTCAACCTTCATTTGACCTTTAAATGCATTCGAGAATTTTTATTCATTCCATTTGCATTTTTCCATTCACGTACAACTCTTCTTATGATTCAATTTACATATAACCATGTTTACATCACATGAATCATAAGAAATTTCGATAAAAATCGGGTCTGACATAATCTCCCCCACTTAAGAAATTTGGTCCTCCAAATTAGAACCAAGTCAAATGGGTCCATACACAACTCCAGGTACGTCTATCGTATCTGTTGAGTTAATATATTTTGAAATGACAAAACAAGTAAATTCAATAATATAAAGATGATGTAAAAACATGTTTAGAGGTTATTAGTACCAGAAACTAAGTCCTTGAGGATGAGAGATCGATATGGTGATATGAGAGATCGATCTCCTGGGTTTTCTAGGCTAAGAGATCGATCTCATGAGGATATGAGATCAATCTGCTAAAGGATTGAATTCTCAAAGGATCTGTACAGAGTATTGAGGAAGCATAGATCGATCTATAAGGGTTATATGACCGATCTATCTAATACAGGATGTATATGAGATCGATCTGGTCTAGAAAGAGATCGATCTCCTCTAAAACAAAGGATAAAGGCAGTAGATCGATCTGTAGATCGGTCTATACTTAAACAGAGAGTTCATGAGATCGATCTGGTATAGGAAGAGATTGATCTCCTCAAAGTCAGAGAGCTAATGAGATTGATCTAGGTTGATTAGAGATCGATCTCCTCACTACGAGAATACTTGGTAGATCGATCTTGCCTCAAACAGAGAGATTGGAAGATCGATCTGCTTGTTCGATAGATCGATCTGCTCTAACATTTTCAAATTGTATGATCGATCTCTACATATATGAGATCAATCTCCTTGCTTCAATTTGCTTTGACATTGTAGGAATTTAAACTAAGAGATCGATCTGGTCAAGATTGGAGATCGATCTGGCATTCTACTGGAGGTCCCAACAGCTCTTTTTGCAAAAATCTTAACGGAAAAAACAGCATTAAATGCTCCAACTACCAATCCTTCAGTATAAAATCAAGCATTGAAGACACTGGGAAGAGATACACCATTGCTGTACATTCTGTACATTCTCAAGAATTTAATTCCCACATTCTATTTTTCTTCAATCCTCATTTATTGAGTTTGTTGTATAAGCCTGTGTGCAAAAGCTATATTGATCCTACCCACATAAAAAGCTTGATCTTGTATTCATCCTTAGTTTAAGAGAGAAGAGGATTGTTCCTCAGTGAGATAAACTTTGTAAAATGGTGAATCTATCTTTGTGTAAAAAGGGTAGAGAGGTTATTCCTTAACCTGAAAAAGGGAGTGTGTAACATTCAGTGTTAGAGTGAAAGAAAGCTCTTGACAAGGAGGTTAAGAAGAGAGGACGTAGGCAAGAGATTGGCCGAATCTCTATAAACTACTGTGTTTGATATTTCTATCCTTTATCTTCCTTTAATTTATTTCATTACATTATTTTAATTATTCATTATTTGAAAATTAGACTTAACTTAGTTCAAATTTGCCATTAACATTAGAAAACCGATTCACCCCCCTCTCGGTAGAGCCAACAATTGGTATCAGAGCTAGGACTCTTTGATTCTAGAGGAATAACTTCCTAAGAGTTAGAAATTATCTAATGGCTCACAACAATGTAGCAACCAATCTAGTAGGAGAGGGGCATTCTACAGTTAGGCCTCCTATGTTCAAAGGTGAACATTATGCTTATTGGAAAACTAGGATGATGTTATTCATTCAAGCAAATGATTATGAGGTATGTAGGATTATAACTAAAGGACCTCAAATCCCTACTAAATGAATAGAGGGAAGAGATATCCCTAAAGAAGAAGATGAATGGGATTCAAATGATATTAAATGTGCTCAGTTAAATGCTAAGGCCATGCACACCCTATTTTATGCTTTAGGGCCAAATGAATACAATAGAGTCTCCGGTTGTGACAATGCCAAACAAATTTGGGACAAATTGGCAATAACTCATGAAGGTACAACCCAAGTAAAGGAGACAAAGGTAGGAATGCTCACACATGACTATGAGCTATTTAGGATGAAAGAAGGAGAATCAATTAGTGATATGTTCACTAGATTCACTGATGTAATTAATGGGTCAAAATCCTTAGGAAAAATCTACTCTAATATAGAAATGGTCAAGAAAATATTAAATAGCCTACCAAAATCATGGGAAGCTAAAGTGACTGCAATTGAGGAATCTAAGGACCCTCACACATTGTCACTAGATGAATTAATAGGATCACTACTCACATATGAGATGAAGTTGAGAAGAAATTAAAAGCCACCCAAGAAAGTGGGAGTAACTCTGAAATCCACCACTCAAGATGTCAGGACCCCAGTTTCAATCCTTGACTTTAACCAAAAACCACAATAAATTTTTCGCATTTTTAACTTACCTTTCCTCTCTTCACTGGTTGGGCTGTGATTCGATGTCAGAGTCTTCACTTACCATAATATCCATTCTCATACATACATGTCAATATATTAATTCTGACTGTAGTTGCTTTTATTATACATGTAAGATTTTATAAAATCTAATACAATTACATTTACATTCCCCATAATATATAACGTATACATCACTATGCTGTTTCTATGTTTAGATACACAACTGTACATAATAAGTATACCTGACGAATCGATAGGAACTAGCAGTGGACTCTGGGACACTCTCCCATGATAACTCTCGCTCTACTGACGCTCTGTAGAGAGATGTAAAGAAAAGGGGTGAGCATAACGCGCTCAGTAAGGAAATCAGGCAAGCAAGTAGATATCCACACTATCTACTCAAAATAGTGCTATGCCTTGAAAACATTATTTCCTTAACTCACTTTAAAAGCATGTCTTGAAATATAATATATATACTTGTACAGAATAAATCCCATGTACAGAAATCATGCTTTATTTCTCAAATATAGACATGTAGTGCAAAACAATGCATTGTATATAAATCATGCCTTTATGTAAATCATGCCATGTATATTTAAATCACAATAAATATGGCATCAAATGATTCACAACACAAATCGGAGTCCGACCCATCCCTCAGGTCTGTCCGCAGTTTAAATCAGTCAATCGATGTGATATATCATGTGAGACTCTGTGGTAAATGCAAATAGTATCCTAGAGTATGATCATATCCGAAAAGTGATCCCATGCGACACGGAATCCTAGTGTGCGGCAATCACTGCTGTAACGGGAGGATGGTCAGTCCAATGTCAACCGCCAGCTACGTAACACACGGTACAGCGTACACCTCGTGTTCCAAACACGGTACAAAGTACACCCGTGGACCCTCACAGCCAGGGTCATTATCCCTCGAAACTATGGAAATAAGTCTACCACGTCTATATCAACCTCATGCGGATATCCTCTCTAGCTATGACACACAGTCACACAAGGACTCAGGCATGGGTTTCAACATGTATTACATATCACATACAGTGTGCGTCTTGAGTGCGACTCACAGTCGTCACTCCGCTCAAACACTGGTTCACATCACAAAACTCAACTCTAGTGCGAGTAAACCTCCAGCAACTAGGTCAATGCATAGTTTATGTATTAAATCAAGTACGAGCAATAGCTCCCAGTACTATGCTATGCACAATATCAAAATCAAGTACGAGCAATCGCTCCCAGTACTATGTCATGTGTAAACCATGAAGAATCGAGTACGAGCCAATCGCTCCAGCACTATGTATGTGGAAAACATATGAATCCCAGTGCGAGCTATGCTCTAGCACGATTCATTCTCACATAATATGATAGATGACTATTTAAAAGGGATTGTTTACAAAATAGTAAAATCAGCACTAAAAGTGTGCTTAAGTCATATCAACCTTAAAATCATTAGCCCATCTATTTATTTTCATGCTAATAGCATTTAAACACTCACAATAGTATTTTCCATGCTTTTTGCAACTTCTCACAAAAGTTGACTTTTTGACTAACTAGGGGCAAAATCGTAATTTGCCACTATCGGGTCGCAATAATTATTATTCACTTTCTCTGACCCTCATAGTTTTTAAGTGAATGCAGAAGCAGTTGAAAATACGTGCAGGTATCTCTAACTACTCGCAAAAGTCCCTTACCTCGGATCACGTCACGTGACCTCACTTCCTCGGTGCTGCTAATTCCCGTCGTCCGATCAGCTCTCGATGTAAACTTCGGAGCTGTAAATAACCATTCCTCAGGTTAATTATAATTTTCCTACTGTATTACACATTAATACAGTTTATTTTCCCTTAATGGGCCTTAAATTCCTTAATGGGCCTTAAATTCCTTAATGGGCCTAACTAGGCCTTAAGTCCATTTTCATTTTACTATTCACTTTTGTTGGGCCTATTGGGCTTGTGGGGCCCACCAACTCTTATTGGGCTTGTCTTAGGCCCATCACACCCTATTGGACCTAAAAATATTGGGCTTGGCCCATTGGGCCTCTCGGCCACATGCCATGGCCGAGAGCTAGCCATTCTCGGTTTTCCACCATGGCATGCCATACATGCCTATTTCCTAGCCATTTTCACTTAGGCATTTTCACAAACACTTGGTAGGCAACATTACCAATCATCATATTGTTCATTTAGGCATTTTATCAAACACCTTGGTTGCCAACAATTTACATGTATTAATTAATCAATTTGATTAATTCTAATTATACCATTAACATTAATACATGTGTACTAATCCATTTATGTCTTAAAATCAAATTGACATATTTCAATATCCCATTGATCACTCTCGACCTAACCCTCTTCATGGTGATTTAATATGTTTCAATGCTTAAAACATATATCAACATACTTAAAATCATTCATACATTAACATATATGAAATTGGAAATTAGAAAATATACCAATTGTTGTGTTCACCCTTTGGCCGAAACTTTGGAGGCTCTCGGTTTGCACTCTATGGCTCCTTGATAGCCAATTCCAACATATGTTAATCTCCTTTCAATTTGGAACAACTTCCATGAAGAATGCAAGTTCCAAATATGACTAATTCCTAGTGATTTCTAGTGAGAGAAAGCTTGGATGGTTATGTTTCAATGGTGTTCTTCTCTAGCCGGAATTGTGTGATGAAGATGACAATGGTGTGGCTGCATTTATAAGCCACTTACTTAGCCATTAAGCCTTACTTTTCAGCCATTATACTTGACTTTCCAAATCTGAACCATGAGTCACCTTATGAGTCACCTTATGAGTCATAGTTAACTTTAACTATAGTTAGATATTTATCTCATGGGCTTTTCCAATTGGGCTTCTCGGTTTGGGCTTTCCTAATGGGCTTTCGGGCTGAAATTTTTACTATACCTCGGGCCTTTTATTGTCTCAAAATTTGGCCGATCAATTGGTCCAACAATTCGGTCGAAAGGACCTAAAATTTTCGATATACGTTTAGTATACCTTAATGGGCTTTAAAATTTTCACCTTAGGCCCATTACGTTTTTAACCATTAAATTTATTCCGGAATCCTTCCGAATAAATTTTCCTTACTTTCGGGGATGATTATCTTGTATTCTGGCCAAGAATATTTTTCCCCAAATTTTTCTCCACACTTAGGTTAATTTCTAACCTTGATTAGTCAACTATGGTAAAAGTCCACTTTCTTAACTATAGTTGACTTTTTCCTTAACCATTGACCATGTTGACTTTTTCTTAAATTTTCGAAAGTGTCATATATTATGTCTTACACTCTCGTCTTTATATTCCAACCGCTCCCGGTGGATAATTTCACCCGAAACTCCTTTTCTCGCCAAAAAGGTCCATTTTACCCTTTTTAGCTTTTTACACTCGTTTTGTATGTTCGGGTCTAAATCAAGCTAACTTTCCTTCATGAGTTCTCTACGCTCTCTTATTTTAAGTTCTTATTTTCAGTCAGAATGATTTAGAATGACTCGGTTTAGCCTGTGATACCCATCGTCCACATTAGGCATTTTATGTAGCTTTTGCATGTTAATTCATTTCACTAACACTTTAAATCTAGTAAATACTCTTCTTATGATTCAACTATAATTACATAGTGTTCATACACATAGGAATCATAAGGTATAAGCTACAAAAAATCCGGGTCTGACACAAGAGGAAAGTAAAAATGAGAGTAGTAGTGAAGAAGATCTTGAGATGGCAATGTTTGCCAAAAGATTTAACAAATTCATGAGAATGAGAGCAAGTAGTAGTGGTAGGAGAAACCACAAGAAAGATCAAGAAGAGTTAGGTAGAAAGGATACCATTGTGTGCTATGAATTTAAAAAACCTGGATATATTAAATTTAACTGCCCTCTTCTTAAAAGATCCAATGATAGGTTCCACAAAAAGAAGGCAATGATGGCAACATGGAGTGACAGTGACAGCTCCGATGATGATTCGAATGAGGACAATGCTAGCCTATGCTTCATGGCTATTGAGGATGAAAAGGTAACTTCAAACCTCATTGAATATTCTTTTGATGAATTGCAAGATGCCTTTGATGATCTTGCATTGGAATATGAATGCATGAGTATGAAGTACAAAAAATTAATATCTAAATTGAAGAAAGAAAATGAGTTAATGCTAGAGGATAAGTTAGAATGTGAAAAGAAACTAGAAATTACAAATCTTGAAATTTGTGACCTAAAAGAAAAAATAGTAACTTACATAATTCCTTTAATAGATTTTATATGAGACAACAAAAGTTAGATAACATGCTAGAAACTCAAAGGGCCTTCTTTGATAAAAATGGATTAGGATATGATGGAAAAAGGAGAGAGACTTATCTTAAAAGTTTCATAGCTAGAAAGAACATGTATAAACCCTCAACTACTTGTTCACATTGTAATAAGAAGTGACATGCATCATATAATTGCAATGTGAAGATGACCACTCTTAGAGGAAAAATAGTAAAAAGAATTTGGGTTCCAAAAGAAATAATTATTTCAAAAGATATTAATGCTTTAGTAAAATGGATCCCAAAGGGATCAAGAATTGCATTCACTAACCCCAAAGGACCCAAGAGAATTTGGGTACCTAAGACATGAGTTTGCATTTTGATTATAAGTGATTGAGTATTGCCACAAAGCTAAAACAAAGGAAGCTTGGTACTTGGACAGTGGATGCTCAACACACATGACCGGTGATAGAAGCCACTTCAACTCATTTAAATCGAAAGTTGGTGGAGAAGTCACATTTGGGGACAACTCCAAAGGCCAAGTTGAAGGAAGTGGATCAATAGGTAATGACTACTTTTCATTAGAAAAAGTGTTGCTTGTTAGGGGTCTAAAACATAACTTACTAAGCATTAGTCAACTTTGTGACAAAGATTAAAAAGTAATTTTTGATTGTTTGAAATGTCATGTTATAGATCCTAAATCTAATTGTCACGACCCTCAACTTACCAAAATAAGTGTAAATTTTTCGCATTTTCATGCATCGATTATTAATCATCCTTCCTTGATCGTGAACAACCACACTCTCAACAGTTGGGCTGTGTGTCGATGTCTAACTCACACCACCATACCAATTCAATTTGTATATAATTCATCAGTAAACACTTGTATAAATGTATATATATCAGAGTTGTTACATGTGTTTACATTATTTTACATCCCCAATAGTTACATACAAAATGCTACTGTGCTATCGTAAGTTTAGATACAAAATTTCAACAGTGTGTTTACCTTTGGCGATGGGATGCAGCGGATTACCAAAAAGGGAACGCCTCCAGTCACGCTCACTCTATACTCAAATATCTGTAGAGAGGGGGAAAATAAGGGGGTGAGCAAACCACACGCTCAGTAAGGCAATCATGCGAACAGGTAGATACTGCACTATCTACGTGATCGTGATGCCATGCTGAAAAGCATTTAATTCATCATTTATCTCAAAACATGAGTGTAGGATTGTGTTAATGGTATGTAAAGCATTCATGCTATTAAAATCCAGTGCACATTTCAACTCAAAGCATGGTATAAATCATCATGCATAATTCACAATAAAAGCATGGCATTAAACATCATGCATCCGTGCACTTTAAAAACCATTAACAAATCAATTTCAACATTAGTCAGGTCTCGACCCATCCCTCGGGCTTTCCTGACCCACAAATCATTTCAAACATGGATTTATTCTCAAATAGCAGTAGACATGTGAGATAGGCAGTTCAACAACAAGTAATAACCTCAAGGCCTATGTACATAAACTGTGATACCGGCTACACGGATCAGGTGTGCGGGATATCACCACTATCTGCTTCCACACGGGAGGTGGGTCAAATCCTACCCGCCGGTCCATAGCAGATCTCGTTCGAAGACGGCACATCACAACTCAACACGGTACAATGTACTCCATGCTACATGCACGGTACAACGTACCCCGTGGACCCAATCAACACATCATATCACGCCACATCTCAAATGCACGTGTGAGCCTATTTAATCGGTACGACCTCTTGTCTACCGAAGCTCCTAACACGGCTAATTAATCATGTCAAAACAATGCACGTGTGAGCCTATTTAATCGATGTGACACCCAGCCTACTCGAAGCTCCAAACACGGCAACATGCAAGGTGGGCATCCAGTGCGAGACAAACTCTAAGCACAATGCCAAAACAATTATGAAATCCATGTGAAAACTAGTGCCTCTTGCACTCATGTGTATAAAACACGTCAAATCTCGTTCGAGTCATACTCTTGCACACTTTCATACTCACGAAATCATGTAGGTGGCTCAAAACTTGCAAAGTATGGTTAACAAAACCAAAACACACTCATTTGTTTTGCAAATCATTTCAATGTCAGCTAACCTACCAATTATTTGCTAAAAAGCAATAAAACATGATTTTCAAAGCAATATGCTTTTGTTTTCATGCACATTTTTCAAACTCCCAACTTTTGCCCTTCAATCACCCAACATCATTTCCTAATCTCATGCATTCTAGCAAAACATTTAAGCGCCCAAATTGCGCACAAATATCTCTAAGAGTCCACACAATTCCCTTACCTCCATTTACTTGGTGTGACTCCTTTCCTTTTAGCTTCTCACGCTCTTGGCTCAACTCGCCTCGGCGTATCCTCGGAAGTTGCGATTCATTCATTCAATCAATTGAGTTAATGTTTTTAACCCATCATTGACCTCACTAGTCAATATTATTCACTTATGCATTTAACCAATGCCTTAATCCACATTTTACCCCTTTTAGGTAAATCTTACAATTTATCCACCAACAACATCTTAAAATCATGCCCATAACACTATTGTCACCTCTAGACATCCCATTTCTCATTAATCTCCATCAATTCCACTTTCTCACACTAGACCATTTTTAGGTTATAATCATTCCAATGTATTTTAGATAGTTTCTAACCATCCACACTCATGCCAACAACTCCAAAATCACTTAAATAAACAATGTACCATAGTTGGAGTGTTAGAATCTTACCAAATTTGATTTCTCTTCTTGCTCCAAATGGCAATGCCCTTAACTCCTTCAATACCAACAATGGGAAAATGCCTTCCAACTATGTTGTTCTCCTCTTTGATAGGAATAAATTTGCCTCTAATGGTCTCTCTTCAAATCTTACTGAAAATGGCTGATTTTAGAGAGAGAAAGTTAGGTTTTTGGGTTGAAAGTGCAAGGTTAGTGTTTTTCCTGAAATTTTCTGATTTTTTCAGCACTCCTTTTATAGAAATAGCTTGAGGAGATCGATCTGGTCCAAGAGGAGATCGATCTGGTCCCCTTAAATCCCTCTTTTTCATGGCATTTTAAGCATAAGATTGATCTGTCGAAGCATGAGATCGATCTGCTCCCAAACAGAGAGCTAAGGAGATCGATCTGGGTTCTTGAGGATCGATCTTTTCACTACAGAATGCTTAGGAGATCGATCTGGCTCCATTTGAGATCGATCTGCTCTATTCCATTGCCCAAATAAGAGCATTCTGGCTCTTCCAGATCGATCTCTCATCCTATGAGATCGATCTGCCCTTCACAATTTCCAGATTTTCGGCAGTTCTTCTACAACAACACTTACCAAACATCCTTAATTTGCTACCATGATCATTTTCTCATTTATTCATCTTTGAGACTTGAAAATGGTATCTATCCACACTTCATACACATTAAAACTTGTGTAGAATCTTTGTATGACCAATGGTACTTAGTATAAACAAATGGAAGTGCATACTCATGCAAATCTTCATTCCATTTACCACATTACTCATAATCCATTCTATTCATATTCTCCACATATTTTAGTCCATTTCTTTACATTCATACATAATGTAACTTGTATGTACAATCACAACTCTTATTACATGTGTGTACATACTTATGGACTTACATCACATATACTTCAGTCATGAATTCATAGTACAACTCTATTTACATTTCTATGTACATATATACCCTTATACATATACGGGGTCTCACATTCTCCCCCACTTAGAAAATTTGGTCCTCCAAATTAGAACCAATTATTCGGTGAACAACTCAGGATACTTCTCCCGCATCAAACTCTCCAATTCCCATGTGGCTTCTTCCACAGTGTGATGTTGCCAAAGTATTTTCACCAAGGGAATTGTCTTTGTTCTCAACACTTTCTCTTTTCTGTCCAATACCCGAACTAGCTTCTCAACATATGTCATACCCTCGTTGAGCTCCAATGGCTCATATCTTATCACATGTGTTGGATCCGGGTGATACTTCCTCAACATGGATACGTGGAAGACGTTATGCACACTTGCCAACTCTGGTGGCAATGCCAACCTATACGCCTTATCTCCCACTCTATCAAGTATCTCAAATGGCCCTATATATCGAGGGCTCAACTTTCCCTTCTTCCCAAATCTCATAATTCCCTTCGAAGGGGAAACTTTCAAAAACACTGACTCACCCACCTCAAACTCTAGTGGTCTCCGTCTCCTGTCAGCATAACTCTTTTGCCTGTTCTGAGCTGTCCATAGCCTCTCACATATCAATTGGACGTCCTCAGAGGCTTGTCTAACCAAGTCGGGAGCAAAAATCTGTCTGTCACCAACCTCTTCCCATTCAATAGGGGAAAGGCATCTACGCCTATACAATGCCTCATATGGTGCCATCCCGATACTCGCATGAAAACTGTTATTATATGCGAACTCTGCGAATGGCAAATGGTCATCCCAGGAGCCCTCAAATCTAATGCACACGCTCTCAACATATCCTCCAGGGTCTGTATAGTCCTCTTTGGCTGACCATCTATCTGAGGATGAAATGCGGTGCTAAAACTCAACTGGGTCCCCATTGCTTCCTGAAAACGTTCCCAAAAGTGGGAAGTGAAGCAGGCATCCCTATTAGAAACAACGCTCACTGGAATTCCATGTAGCCTCACTATCTCTCGCACATATATGTTCGCTAACTGGCTCAGAGTATCGGTAGCTCTCATAGCTAGAAAATGGGCTGATTTCGTCAACCGATCCACAATCACCCATATGGCATCATGACCTCTCCCGGTCCTTGGTAATCCCATCACAAAATCCATGGTGACATGCTCCCACTTCCATGTCGGTATTGGTAGGGGCTGCAATAACCCTGCAGGCTTCTGATGCTCTACCTTCACCTGCTGACAAAAGAGACACTTAGCAACATATTCAGCAATGTGCTTTTTCATTCCCGACCACCAATAAACCTTTCGAAGGTTTTGATACATCTTGGTACCCCCTGGATGTATCGTATACTTCGATGAGTGAGCCTCTGTCAGGATCAACCTTCTGATCTCTGCGTCATCAGGAACACATATCCTACCCCTGAACCTCAACAATCCATCCAAACTCAATCCAAAGTCTGTGTCTGTACCCCTCTGTATCTACCCGACAATATCACTACACTGCTGATCAACTCGTTGAGCCTGTCGGATACGATCTACCAGATCCGGTTCCAACTGCAGGCTAGCTATCATAAATCCACTATCAGTGTCAGGCGAGGTCATATCTAAACTGAGGTTCGTGAACTGTTCCAACAGCTCGTGTTCCCTGACCATCATAAATGACACCATCCCGAGATGCTTCCTACTCAATGCATCAGCAACCACATTTGCTTTACCCGAGTGGTATAGGATTTCACAATCATAATCCTTTAACAGCTCGAGCCATCTCCTCTATCTCACGTTCAACTCTTTTTATGAGAACAGGTACTTAAGGCTCTTATGATCTGTATAAATCTGAAATCTCTCACCATAGAGGTAGTAGCGCCATATCTTCAGCGCAAACACCACCATTGCCAACTCCAAATCATGGGTCAGGTAGTTCCTCTCATGATCCTTTAATTGTCTTGATCCATAGGCTACTACCTTCCCATCCTACATCAACACGCAGCCCAGTCCTAAGTGTGAAGCATTCATATACACCGAGAAACCTCCTGAGCTGGTAGGAATGGTGAGTATTGGAGCTGTAGTTAATCTCCTTTTCAGCTCCTCAAAACTTTCTTCACACTTATCGTCCCACACAAACTCCATATTCTTTCTTGTGAGGCGTGTCAAAGGAGCAGCTAACCTCGAAAATCTCTCTACAAACCTTCGATAATATCCAGCTAAACCCAGAAAACTCTTGATCTCTATCACTGTCTGGGGTCTCTGCCACTAAACTACGGCCTCAATCTTAGATGGATCCACTGATACTCCATCTTTAGCTTCCGCTATGCGGTATCCGGAATGTACTGTCTCCGAAAGGCCTCTAAAAATACATCCCAGCTGATCTCAGTATGCCGGGCTCTCAAAATAGGCCTGGTGGACTTCCACCAATGTTCTGCTGATCCCTTCAGCATAAAAGCTGCAAATGCTACCATCTCGGTAGTAGTGCATGTAAAGAACCCATATAATTTCTCGATCTCGTTGATCCAATCCTCAGCCGCTACTGGGTCCTTTATTCCACTGAAAGACGGCGGTCCAAACTTCTGGAATTACCGCAGTCTATACAAATCACATCCATATCCCCAACCTCTACTGCCTGGCATAGCAACCGGTGTAGGCACATCCTGTGTGGGTGGGGTATCTATCGTCTGTGGCCTCTGGGCTTCCCTTGCCCGTGTCTCAGGAGCTGCCGCCTGCTCGGAATCACCCTGTGTAGCGGGACTCTGTCTACCGCCAACTCCAGATAAAGATTGGGTGACCAACTCCATAATCATCTCAATGCTCCGCTCAATCCTCACGAAGCGAGCCTCAGTACTCTCGGGCCTCTTCTCTGGACCCTGTGGAGCGTGCTCAACATCAGCCTCCACCTCAACATCATCCTGAGCCTCGTGTGTTTCTGGCTTAACACGACCCCCAAGCCTACCTCTACAGCCTCGAGCCTGTGCTCTCATCCCTCTACCGTGACTGGTATTAGGCATACTTACTCAATTCCCTATATTGACAACCAATTACTTAGTCAACACATCGACACGCACACAATTGTATCTAAACAGCACAGTAACATGGGGATGTAATTATCCAACTTGTTAGGTATTTTAGACACGACACACGTCAAACCAACTTGAGCTCTGATACCAACTTCTGTCACGACCCTCAACTTACTAAAATACATGTAAATTTTTCGCATTTTCATGCAACGATTATTAATCATCCTTCCTTGAACGTGAACAACCACACTCTCAACAGTTGGGCTGTGTGTCGATGTCTAACTCACTCCACCATACCAATTCAATTTGTATATTATTCATCAGTAAACACTTGTATAAATGTATATATATCAGAGTTGTTACATGTGTTTACATTGTTTTACATCCCCAATAGTTACATACAAAATGCTACTGTGCTATCGTAAGTTTAGATACAAAATTTCAACAGTGTGTATACCTTTAGCGATGGGATGCAGCGGATTACCAAAAAGGGAATGCCTCCAGTCACGCTCACTCTATACTCAGATCTCTATAGAGAGGGGGAAAATAAGGGGGTGAGCAAACCACACGCTCAGCAAGGCAATCATGCGAACAGGTAGATACTGCACTATCTACGTGATCGTGATGCCATGCTTAAAAGCATTTAATTCATCATTTATCTCAAAACATGAGTGTAGGATTGTGTTAATGGTATATAAAGCATTCATGCTATTAAAATCCAGTGCACATTTCAACTCAAAGCATGGTATAAATCATCATGCATAATTCACAACAAAAGCATGGCATTAAACATCATGCATTCGTGCACTTTAAAAACCATTAACAAATCAATTTCAACATTGGTCAGGTCTCGGCCCATCCCTCGGGCTTTCCTGACCCACAAATCATTTCAAACATGGATTTATTCTCAAATAGCAGTAGACATGTGAGATAGGCAGTTCAACAATAAGTAATAACCTCAAGGCCTATGTACATAACCTGTGATATCGGCTACACGGATCAAGTGTGCGGGATATCACCACTATCTGCTTCCACACGGGAGGTGGGTCAAATCCTACCCGCCGGTCCATAGCAGATCTCGTCCGAAGACGGTACATCACAACTCAACACGGTACAATGTACTCCATGCTACATGCATGGTACAACGTACTCTGTGGACCCAATCAACACATCATATCACGCCACATCTCAAACGCACGTGTGAGCCTATTTAATCGGTACGACCTCTTGTCTACCCAAAGCTCCTAACACGGCTAATTAATCATGTCAAAACAATGCACGTGTGAGCCTATTTAATCGGAGTGACACCCTGTCTACTCGAAGCTCTAAACACGGCAACATGCAAGGTGGGCATCCAGTGCGAGACAAACTCTAAGCACAATGCCAAAACAATTATGAAATCCATGTGAAAACTAGTGCCTCTTGCACTCATGTGTATAAAACACGTCAAATCTCGTGCGAGTCATACTCTTGCACGCTTTCATACTCACGAAAGCATGTAGGTGGCTCAAAACTTGCAAAGTATGGTTAACAAAACCAAAACACACTCATTTCTTTTGCAAATCATTTCAATGTCAGCCAACCTACCAATCATTTGCTAAAAAGCAATAAAACATGATTTTCAAAGCAATATGCTTTTGTTTTCATGCACATTTTTCAAACTCCCAACTTTTGCCCTTCAATCACCCAACATCATTTCCTAATCTCATGCATTCTAGCAAAACATTTAAGCGCCCAAATTGCGCACAAATATCTCTAAGAGTCCACACAATTCCCTTACCTCCATTTACTTGGTGTGACTCCTTTCCTTTTAGCTTCTCACGCTCTTGGCTCAACTCGCCTCGGCGTATCCTCGAAAGCTGCGATTCATTCATTCAATCAATTGAGTTAATGTTTTTAACCCATCATTGACCTCACTAGTCAATATTATTCACTTATGCATTTAACCAATGCCTTAATCCACATTTTACCCCTTTTAGGTAAATCTTACAATTTATCTACCAACAACATCTTAAAATCATGCCCATAACACTATTGTCACCTCTAGACATCCCATTTCTCATTAATCTCCATCAATTCCACTTTCTCACACTAAATCATTTCTAGGTTATAATCATTCCAATGTATTTTAGATAGTTTCTAACCATCCACACTCATGCCAACAACTCCAAAATCACTTAAATAAACAATGTACCATAGTTGGAGTGTTAGAATCTTACCAAATTTGATTTCTCTTCTTGCTCCAAATGGCAATGCCCTTAACTCCTTCAATACCAACAATGGGAAAATGCCTTCCAACTATGTTGTTCTCCTCTTTGATAGGAATAAATTTGCCTCTAATGGTCTCTCTTCAAATCTTACTGAAAATGGTTGATTTTAGAGAGAGAAAGTTAGGTTTTTGGGTTTAAAGTGGAAGGTTAGTGTTTTTTCCAAAATTTTCTAATTTTTTCAGCACTCCTTTTATAGAAATAGCTTGAGGAGATCAATCTGGTCCAAGAGGAGATAGATCTGGTCCCCTTAAATCCCTCTTTTTCACAGCATTTTAAGCATAAGATCGATCTGTCGAAGCATGAGATCGATCTGCTCCCTAACAGTGAGCTAAGGAGATCGATCTGGGTGCTTGAGGATTGATCTTTTCACTACAGAATGCTTAGGAGATCGATCTGGCTCCATTGGAGATCGATCTGCTCTATTCCATTGCCCAAATAAGAGCATTCTGGCTCTTCCAGATCGATCTCTCATCCTATGAGATCGATCTGCCCTTCACAATTTCCATATTTTCGGCAGTTCTTCTACAACAACACTTACCAAACATCCTTAATTTGCTACCATGATCATTTTCTCATTTATTCATCTTTGAGACTTGAAAATGGTATCCATCCACACTTCATACACATTAAAACTTGTGTAGAATCTTTGTATGACCAATGGTACTTAGTATAAACAAATGGAAGTGCATACTCATGCAAATCTTCATTCCATTTACCACATTACTCATAATCCATTCTATTCATATTCTCCACATATTTTAGTCCATTTCTTTACATTCATACATAATGTAACTTGTATGTACAATCACAACTCTTATTACATGTGTGTACATACTTATGGACTTACATCACATATACTTCGCTCATGAATTCATAGTACAACTCTATTTACATTTCTATGTACATATATACCCTTATACATATACGGGGTCTCACACTAATAAAGTTCTTTTCCTAGGTCATAGGCAAGGTAACATATACATTGTCTATCTAAATGAACTTAAAAATGAAAACATTTGCCTAATGGTAGACAAAGAAAAAGAACCTTGGTTGTGGCATAGAAGACTAGGTCATGCTAGCATGCATGTGTTATCTAAGTTAGCTAGAAAAGACCTAGTTATAGGATTATCTAAGTTGTCTATTGACTATGACAAAATATGTGAAGCTTGTGTTAAAAGGAAACATAAAAGGACAACATTTAAGCCTAAACATAGTGTATCTACCAATAGGCCTCTTCAATTACTCCACCTAGATCTATTTGGACCAACTAGAACAACAAGCCTAGGTGGGAAACATTATGGGTTTGTAATTGTTGATGATTACACTAGGTTCACTTGGGTGTTCTTTTTGAGAATGGAAAATAAAGTTTTAGAAAAATTCATTGTTTATACAAAAGTGACTCAAAATGAAAAAGGATACACTATAACTAGTATTAGAAGTGATCATGGCAAGGAGTTCAAAAATATTGGATTTGATGAATATTGCTATGATCAAGGAATTAGTCATAATTTTTCAGCCCCTAGGACACCACAACAAAATGGAGTAGTTGAGAGAAGAAATAGAACATTGGAAGAAATGGCCAGAACCATGTTGTGTGAGAATAATTTACCTAAATATTTTTAGGCTGAAGCTATAAATACATCTTGCTATATCATTAATAGAGCTATGATTAGACCAATTTTAAAGAAAACTCCCTATGAGCTTTACAAGGGTAAGAAGCCTAATATTAGCTATTTTCACCCCTTTGGTTGCAAATGTTTTGTCTTAAATAATGGGAAAGACAATTTAGGAAAATTTGATGCCAAGAGTGATGAGGGAATCTTTTTAGGGTATTCTTTGAATTCAAAGGCATATAGAGTATATAACAAAAGAACATTTATGGTTGAAGAATTAATTCATGTAATATTTGATGAGTCAAATGATTTATCAAAAGATTCAACCAATGATGAGGATATTGAGATATTTGATGAAAACTTGAAAGAAATCTCAACCATAGAAAATGATCTATTAGAAAGACTTGACATTAATAAAGAAGATGAAGAAGAAATAGAAATATTAGAAAGAGAGTCTAGAGCACTAAGAGAATTAGGATATGTAAAATATTGTGAAATATTAGGAGATCCAACTCTTGGAGTTAGAACTAGATCATCTCTAAGGAATGTATGTCAATATATAGCCTTTGTATCTCAAATTGAACCTAGAAATGTCAATGAAGCCTTAGATGACAATAATTGGTTTTTAGCAATGTAAGAAGAATTAAATCAATTTGAGAGAAGCAAAGTATGGAAACTAGTTCCAAGACCTAGTGATCACTCTATAATTGGAACTAAATGGATTTTCAAGAACAAGATGGATGAAAATAGTGTGATCATAAGAAACAAGGCTAGGCTAGTTGCTCAAGGCTATAGACAAGAAGAAGGAATAGACTATGATGAAACTTATGCACCGGTAGCTAGATTAGAAGCAATAAGAATGCTACTTGCCTTTGCATGTTATAAAAACTTCAAGTTATATCAAATGGATTTAAAGAGTGCATTTTTAAATGGTTTCATTAATGAAGAAGTTTATGTTGAGCAACCTCCCGGTTTTGAGAGTCATGAATTTCCTGAACATGTATTCAAACTCTCTAAGGCTCTTTATGGTTTGAAACAAGCTCCTAGAGCATGGTATGAAAGGTTGTCAAAATTCTTAATAGAAAAAGTAGATACTACTTTGTTTATCAAAAATAAAAATAAAGATTTACTAGTTGTTCAAGTGTATGTAGATGATATTATTTTTGGATCAACTAATGAATCTTTATGCCAAGAGTTTGCTAAGATCATGTAAGGTGAATTTGAAATGAGCATTATGGGAGAGCTCACTTTCTTCTTGGGACTTCAAGTGAAGCAAACAAAGGATGGAACCTTCATCAATCAAGCAAAATATACTAAGGAATTGCTCATACGATTTGGAATGGATAATTGCAAACCTCAAGCAACTCTAATGGGGCACCAACATTAAGCTTGATAAAGATGAGAGTGGTAAGTATGTTGACACTAAACTCTATAGGTCTATGATTGGTTCGTTGCTTTATCTAACTGCAAGTAGACCAGATATTCTGTTTAGTGTATGCCTTTGTGCTAGATTTCAATCTTCTCCTAGGGAGTCACACTTATTAGCCACTAAAAGGATCTTTAGATACCTTAAAGACACTCCCTCTCTAGGACTTTGGTACCCCAAGGACTCCACTTTTTCTCTTCATGCATTTTCTGATGCAAACTTTGGGGGATGTAAAATAGATAGGAAGAGCAATTCGGGTACATGTCAATTCTTAAGGAATAGATTAATCTCGTGGTTCTCTAAGAAACAAAATAGTGTAGCTCAGTCCACAACTGAAGCTGAATATATAGCAGCAGGTAGTTGTAATGCTCAAGTATTGTGGATTAAACAACAAATGAAAGACTATGGTATTGACATGAAGCAAGTCTCAATTAAATGTGATAATACCAGTGCCATTAATCTATCTAAGAATCCTATTCAACACTCTAGAACTAAGCATATTGAGATTAGGCACCATTTTCTTAGAGACCATGTTCAAAAGGGCGATATAATTCTAGAGTACATTGACACTTTACATCAAAAAGCTGATATATTCACCAAACCTCTTGATAGAAATAGGTTTTGTGTTCTTAGAGGTGAATTAGGACTCATGAATGTTCCTTAAGATTTATCTACTTCAAAACCTTGATTTCAAATTGATTTTAAATGAGTTTTTCAATGATTTTTCTGGGCAAAAAGTATGAGAGATCGATCTTCAATCACTATAGATCGATCTCTATACTTCAAATGTGTGTAAAGTAGAAAGGTTAAGCTAGGCAGATCGATCTTCTCAGCTGTAAGATCAATCTCCTTAAGCCTCTATAAAACAACAGATCGATCTATGCATTTGGCAGATCGATCTCTTTGAGCTTTTGTGTTTTGAAGATCGATCCTTTGTTTCAGCAGATCGATCTCTTCAAAGTCTCTGGAAATGACAGATCCTGTGCCTTGGACTATAAAAACTGCTCAAAATCCCTAAAATTTAAAAATCCTAAATCCTCAAATCCCTAACCCCTGTCGCGCCTCTTCCGTCAATCCTCTCTCCCAGATCAATCTCGGTAAGGCCTCTATCAAATTTCTTCATCGTTTAGTGTTCTAGTAACCTACATTACTGATTTTTTCTAAAAAATTTCTTAGTTTTGTGTTGAATTTTTCACTAGGGCAATTCTAGCATTGTTCCATTGGTTAGGTTTTAGAGAACTAGTGCTTAGGTGTGTCTAGAGAAATTCTTGTGTCTAGAAAAATGCTTCGACTTAAGAGAGTTGGCCAAAAACCCCCTAGACCAAATGTAGATAGAGGGTCATCATCCCAAACAACCCCTCCCTCTTCTGTCACTACCTTTAACAGGTGTTTTCAAACACCTGTAAAAAGGAAAAAATATGAAGAGTATTTCTCGACCATGCCAATTAAACATTGGCGCACAATTGATTTCTCATTTTTAAACCGCATTGACTTTTCGTATATGTCAAAAATGGAAGAATATGGTTGGCTTCCATTTCTTAAAATCAATACCCCCGTACCTCCAAACATCATCAGGGTTTTCTTTTCTAATGCCGAACTCATCTACGACCCTGATGATGACTGCAAAATTCTAGGTTTTAAAACGTATGTCATGTCTAAATCAATTCCTATAGACACATCTATTTTAGCCCAAGTGTTCAAAATAAAAGATGAGGGTTTGACAAATGAAGAGGAAGAAGTCCCCTTAGAATTTGACCTTCTTGGGGATAAGGCGAGTGACCTACCGATGCACCCGAGGTTACTCCACCTTATCATCTAGTGGAATCTCCGGCCATTTGGTACCCGTCACTCCACGGTTAGGAGGTTAGATCGATTTTGGCTCCACCACCTTCACTCCACAAGTCAAAAACCCAATCTAGTCCACTTCATTTATGAAGATTGGTTGAAGATCGTACGCGGCCAAGCCTCCACGATAGTTTTTCCACAACCGTTAGCGTACCTCCTGTAACGACTTGGGATCAATTGTAGCTGTGAAACTGGTGAAGTGCCTTCCCCAAAGAGTGTCTTAAACATTGGCACACTTCACCATATGGGATATTATAAGGACTTCCGAGGGGAATGGAAGAAGAAGCGAGACCAGCAGTCTGAGGCAGCCATGGAAGAAGACCCATCAGCTGAGCCCACTGATCCACCTACTGCACCTACCGAGGGTCCATCTTCCTCGACTGCTTAGCCCACTGCACCTGCACCATCATCCAATGAGATGGAGTTAATTGTGACGATGGTCATAGAGCTTAACCGAAAGATGGATGAAGGTTTTGCAAACCTTCATGCCCCACAGCAGGCGATGTTTGATGATCTGCAGGTTACTCGCACACACGTCGAGGAACTTCTGGAGTGATTTCCTCCTCAACCGTAGGACATGGATGTTAGGAATAAATTAGATAGTTTTTCCATGTTTACTATTTTTTGGTTGAAACGTCATTTGCTTAAATGCTTATCTTATGAAATGACATGTTAGTTCTTGTTGAAATGTGTTATAATGAATTTCCATCTTGAAATGACATGACATTTCTTGTGAAAATTAACTATCTCTATTTCTTTATTGCCATTGATATGACAAAAAAGGGGGAGAAGAACGTTAAGGAAACATGTTAATGGTTTAAAGAACGTTAAGAAAACATGTTTAATGGATTAAAGGAATGATTAAATTAAGGGGGAGTTAAGAGGCCAAAAGTAAGGGGGAGCTTACAAAAATAGGGACTTTGTGCATAATGCAAATGGGTAACTAAACATGTTTATTGAATAAGTTTTGTCATATAAAAAAGGGGGAGATTGTTGAGTTAATATATTTTGAAATGACAAAACAAGTAAATTCAATAATATAAAGATGATGTAAAAATATGTTTAGAGGTTATCAGTACCAGAAACTAAGTCCTTGAGGATGAGAGATCGATCTCCTGGGTTTTCTAGGATGAGAGATCAATCTCATGAGGATATGAGATCGATCTGCTAAAGGATTGAATTCTCAAAGGATCTGTACAGAGTATTAAGGAAGCAGAGATCGATCTATAAGGGTTATAGAACTGATCTGTCTAATACATGATGTATATGAGATCGATCTGGTCTAGAAAGAGATCGATCTCCTCTAAAACAAAGGATAAATGCAGTAGATCGATCTGTAGATCGGTCTATACTCAAACAGAGAGTTCATGAGATCGATCTGGTATAGGAAGAGATCGATCTCCTCAAAGTCAGAGAGCTAAGGAGATCGATCTGGGTTGATTAGAGACCGATCTCCTCACTACGAGAATACTTGGTAGATCGATTTGTAGATCGATCTTGCCTCAAACAGAGAGATTGGAAGATCGATCTGCTTGTTCGATAGATCGATCTACTCTAACATTTTCAAATTGTAAGATCGATCTCTACATATATGAGATCGATCTCCTTGCTTCAATTTGCTTTGACATTGCAGGAATTTAAACTAAGAGATCGATCTAGTCAAGATTGGAGATCGATCTGGCATTCTACTGGAGATTCCCAACGGCGCTTTCTGTAAAAATCTTAACGGGAAAAACAGCATTAAATACTCCAACTACCAATCCTTCAGTATAAAATCAAGCATTGAAGACACTGGGATGAGATACACCACTGCTGCACATTCTGTACATTCTCAAGAATTTAAGTCCCACATTCAATTTGTCTTCAATCCTCATTTATTGAGTTTGTTGTATAAGCCTGTGTGCAAAAGCTATATTGATCCTACCCACATAAAAAGCTTGATCTTGTATTCATCCTTAGTTTAAGAGAGAAGAAGATTGTTCCTTAGTGAGATAAACTTTGTAAAAGGGTGAATCCAACTTTGTGTAAAAAGGGTAGAGAGGTTATTTCTTAACCTGAAAAAGGGAGTGTGTAACATTCAGTGTTAGAGTAAGGAATTTTATCTGTCATTTCCTTTAAGCAGTGTCTGGGATATGCTGTCACCGGAATACATCCAGAATTATCTCTCATGTCAGCTCTGGATGTCTAATTCTTAAAATGGGTCGAGCGAACTTCTACAAATGCTCTGTCTCGCCCTCAAATCCCATGCATACTTAGAGAAAATAGCTCCCAAAATATTCTCCACACTCCGCTCCAACCTCGCAAAACGTGTCTCAATACTGTCCGATCTCTCCGTCGGACTCTGTCTGATCTCTCTATCGGACTCTGTGGGGCATACTCAATACTAGCCTCCGCTTCAATCTCATCCTGAGTCTTGAGCAAGTGTACTCTCGCCCCTCTACCATAGCGGCTATCAATTATAATAATTAGTTTCATGCATTCAAAACCAAATTCTTTGCTGCAATTCCATCTTGATATACACAACTGTATCTAAGCAAAGCACAGTACATGGGGATGTAAACTTCCTGAACCACAAACACCGACTCATATCAGGCCAACTCAGCTCTGATACCACCAATCGTCATGACCCAAAATAAGAGTAAATTTTTCATTTTTCTTTCATATTTAATTCTTACCTTCCTCTTATCGTGACCATCCTACCAACAGTTGGGCTATGATTCAGTATTAGTCCCCTCACACTACTTACTATTCCATTTGCATGTTACATTCACAATTTTATTTTCATAACCTTACATCCCCGACATCATATACGTTTACCGTACACTGTATTTACATATTTAGATACAAAACTATACAAATTTATATACCTGACTCTCAATGGGACGCAGCAGATACCAAGAATGCAAGTCCTCAGCTGCTCACTAACTACTGCGAGTGCTCTGAAAAAAAGGGGATAATAAGGGGGTGAGCAACCACACGCTCAGTAAGGCAATTATGCAAGTAAGTAGATCGCTCCACTATCTACATGCTCATAATGTCGTGCCCTTAAATCCATTTCTTTTCGTTTAAAGCTCATGCACGAAATCATGCACACATCAATGCCATAATTTATAAAAGTTGTTCGTGCTTATGGAAATCATGCAACTCATGCCTCAATGGCATCTCATGTAAAATCATACAACCTATGAATTAAATCAAAATCATGCATTTGCAATTAAAACATGGATAACCTCCTCATGCTAAAACATTTCCTTACATGAATTATAAAAAAGCATGGAAAATACATCATGCTGAGTTTCCACAAAATCGTAGAAAACATTTTAATTCATTTCATGCATCCACATCAATCACACTCATCAGGACTCAACCCCTCCCTCGGGTGATCCTGATCCATATAAAATCATTTATTTCCAAGCGTTTTCGAAAACATTAAAAATTCCATTTATTCACAACAAAACCAATATCATTAGTCAGGATCCAACCCCTCTCTCGGATGGTCCAAACTCACACAAAATCCACGCATTCTCAAGCTTTCAAAACATCAGATAGTAACATGTGAGACTAGGCAATATATATGTATATCAATACCTCGGGCAAATAACTAGGAGTATGACCATATACTCATGATCCCACTGCTACACGGATCCTGTGTGCGGGGTCTCACCACTATCTAAAACTGCCCCGGGAGGTGGGTCAGTCCATCCCGTCGGTCTTGTCCAATATCTCGCATCCAAAGATGCCACTCGCATTCGAAGATGCCACTTGCATCCGAAGATGCCACATAATCAATCCCATCACGGTACAGCGTACTCCTTGCTACTTGCACGGTACAACGTACTCCATGGACCCACATCTCATATCAATAATCGTGCCTGTCACAAAACGCACGTGCAAGCATATTTAATCAGCGTGACACACAATCTACTCGACGCTCTAAGCACAGCTCATCGTATGTCTCATAAAATTAGTGTGAGCGATGCTCCAGCACTCTCATAAAATCAAGGAAAATCTCGTGCGAGCAAAGCTCCAACAAGCATTTCATAAAATCTCATATGATCTAGTGCGAGCTAAGCTCCACTACTCTGTCAAAATCATGTAAAACTAATGCGAGCTAGGCTCCAGCACTGTCATAAAAATTAAGTGAAAATCTAGTGCAAGTTAGATTCTAATACCTATGCATGTAAAACTCTTGTGCGCGCCCTTGCTCCAGCACTAATGCATGCATCACACAAATCAAAACTCGTGCGAGCTAAGCTCTAGCACATCTCATGCATGTCAAATCATTAAAACTAGTGCAAGCAATCGCTCCAGCACCTTTTTATGCATATCAAGTCAAAACAGGGTGCGTGCTAGGCTCTAGCACCTCTCATGCATTTCACAATAATAAAAATCAGTACGAGTAATCGCTCTAGCACATTTCATGCATATGATGTCACACAAATCGGTGCGAGCAACCACTCCAGCACCATTATGCACACTCACAAACTCAGATATAGTGCGAGGAAATGCTCCACCACCATCTGTTTCCATATAAACTTGATAGTTGGCCTATTTCCAAAGAATTTCATTTAAATTAACACTTACGTAGTGTTATCTTGCAAAATTTATGCAATTACTCGCCAATCTACCAATTTGCTTTGCTAAAATTTCATGAAAATCTTTCAAATCATGCATGTCATGCTTTTACCATCCCTAGGTGAATTTTCCCTCAGTAGGGGTAAAATAGTCTTTTACCCATCCCTGGTCCTTAAGATTTTTAATCAATTTCTAGGATCTTTATACAGTTTTCAGTGTATGTAAAAGCTATTAAAAATATGCGTAGCTACCTCTAGCTACTTGCGAAATTCCCTTACCTAATTTTTTTGTACAGTATGACATTTTCACTGATGCCACGTCACGCAGTCCGATTTGCCCCCAATTCAATCTCCAGAGCTGCGTATAATTATTTATCGAGTCAAAAATCATTCAATTAACTTCATTTCATAATTTTTTAGCTTAATTCAAAGTATTGGGCCTGTTTACAATCTTGGGCCTGATTGCACCTTAATGGGCCTTAATGGGCCTTAAGCCCATTTTCCACTTACTATTGACATTATTGAGGCCTATTGGGCTCATTGGGTCCACCAGTAGTTATTGAGTCTCGTTCTAAACTCTTGGATAGGTCAATTAATTATTTACGACAATTTATTTCTAATTCCAGAATTTATTTCATTTTATACGGAATTAATCCGTAAAAATATGCGGTAAATTTCTAACATGCATAACTATGTAAATTGTCATAAATAAGGGTTACTTACCCGAGATTCCATGATAGTAAGCAAATTGAGGCTGACTCGAGCTCTCCTTTGACGTCAATTGTCGAGCTACATAATTACATATTTTTTCGGGTCAATTTTCAGTCGAATATTAATCATATTAAATATTTCAAAATTTAAATCGGTCAATTTTGAGAGCTTACCGGCTTACCCGTAGCTCGATTGCATCACTGGAATTTTCTTCAATTTTTCCTCTTTTTCTTTTTCCCTTTTTCTCTTTCTTTTTCTTCTTTTTTTGGCTGAACTGGTTCGGTTCGGTTTAGCCCGGTTCAAATCGGTTCGGTTCAATCGGTTCAGTCCGATTTAATTTCCTTCTTCATCGTTCGGATCATCACCGGCTGGTTCTTCGTCGACTTTTGTCTCTATCAGATCCGCGTGACCTCGCGAAGCTCAGATCTAGGGTCGGTTTGGCTAGCGGTGGCCGAAAAGTGGTCGGTCCGGCCTCTTTTCCCTTTGGCCTCGCTACTGTTTCTCCTTTCTCGTCGTTTCAATTACTTTAATTTTTATTTATTATTTATTATTTATTATTATTTAATTAGAATAAAATATATTATTTTTGTCAAAATATCCCAAAAAACTTATTTTATTCATTCAATTAATTAAATGAATTTATCTGTCTTATTTCATCTTTCCGGTGTATTTTTTCAATATTTTTGGGATAATTTCTCGAAATGAAAATTTTGATTTATTCTAATAAATTCATATCTTGATCAATTGGACTCGAAATTCGATATTTTCCTCGTTATTGATCAAGATTTCTCGATTCCATATTTTTAATGATATTTTTCTTATCAAATTTATACCGAATTCCAGTCTTTTGACCTTTTTACCCTTCAACGTGTTCGGAATCAAACCAGTCCAGCTTCCCCTCACAAACACTCACTCATTTCGTGTTTTACATCCTTATCTCTAGTCTGAATCCCATTCGTTTCGTATGTGGCTATTTCAACCTTCATTTGACCTTTAAATGCATTCGGGAATTTTTATTCATTCCATTTGCATTTTTCCATTCACGTACAACTCTTCTTATGATTCAATTTACATATAACCATGTTTACATCACATGAATCATAAGGAATTTCAATAAAAATCGGGTCTTACATAATCTCCCCCACTTAAGAAATTTGGTCCTCCAAATTAGAACCAAGTCAAATGGGTCCATAAACAACTCCGAGTACGTCTATCGCATTATACTCTTTAATTCTCATAAGACTTTTTTTCGGAGTGTAATACTTCCAAAAGACTTTAACTAAGGAGATCGTCTTAGACCTCAACACTTTCTCTTTCCTATTGAATGATCGAATCGATTTTTCAATATACGACCTATTCTCTTTGAGCTTCAACGGTCTCCATCTTTTGTCAGCATATCTTTTCTATCTGCTCTGAGATATTCTCCATCACTCACAATCAACTGAACACCTTCAGAGACTTATTATACCAATTCGGGAGCAATTCTTTATCTGTCACCCACTTCCTCCTATCCAAGTCGGGGAACAACCCCCTACTGCCATACAATGCCTCATATCATGTTATCCTGATCCTCAAGTGACAACTGTCGCTATTGGCGAATTCAATTAGTTACAACTGATCATCCCAAGAGCTTATCAATTCAATGGCACACGTTCTCATCATATCCTCCAAAACATGTACAGTCCTCCTTAACTGACCATCTGTCTGAGGACGAAAAGCTGCACTAACACTCAACCGGGTTCCTATAGCTTCTTGAAAAATATTCCCAGAAGTGGGAAAGGAAGCGAAAATCCCTATTTGATATCATGCTCCTTGGGACGCTACATAATATTTCATAATTTTTCCATACACGTAAATCTGCCGATACACTCAAAGTATCTAGGGATTTCATAACCAGAAGGTGGGTAGACTTAATCAATCTATCGACTATCACCTAGATAGCCTCGTGATTCTTGCGGTCCTCTATAACCCATCACGATATGTGTGGTAACTTGCTCTCATTTTCGTGTCGATATAGGTAGAGGCTGTAATAACCCTGCAAACTTCTATTGCTCTACCTTAATCTGCTGACATACGAGACACTTCTCCAGAATCTCTACAATGTCTCTATTAATATCTGACCACTCATACCCTTTTCAAAGATTCTGATATATTTATTACTTCCCATATGCACTGTATATCCCGAAGAGTGAGCTTCTGACAATCACACTATCTCATCAACTATGGTTCTGGGGAGCACTTATACGATCTCTGGACCTGAACTCTGTCACTATTCCCATCTGAATCTGACCCACACTATCGACACCATGTCGATCATCACACTAAGCCAATCAAATCTGATCACTCAAATCCGGTTCTAATCTCAGGCTAGCTGTCACACAATCACTATCATCATCTGAAGGGATCATATCACTACTGAGGCTCACAACTGCTCTAGTAGCTCACGCTCCCTGACCATCATATGTGATACCATCCCGAGGCTCTTTCTGCTCAAGGCATCAACCATTATATTAGCCTTTCCAGGGTGGTACAATTTCCACAATCATAATCTTTCAAAAGCTCTACCCTCTATGTTATCTCATATTCTACTCTTTCTATGAAAATAGATACTCGGGGCTTTTATAATCAGTGCATACCCGAAATTTCTCACCATGTACATAGTAGTGCCATATACTCAGTACAAACACTACTACTGCCAACTTTAAATCATGGGTCGGATAGTTTCTTTCATGATCCTTGAGTTATCTAGATCCATAATTGACTATCTTCCCATTTTGCATCAATACACGGCCCACTCATTATTTTGAGGTATCCATATACACTGTGAAACCTCTTGAGCTACTGGGAATGGTGAAAATAATTACGGTGGTCAGTTCATATCTCAATACACCAAAACTCACCGAAGCTACTTTCTTATTTATCATCCCACTCATATGTAATCTTTTTCCGAACAAGATGTGTTAACTGAGCAGCCCATTTCCAGAAACTCTCAACAATTCATCTGTAAAATAGTTTTTAGTTGCTGCTCATGCTCTTCCTGGACTTCGAATACATCAAAATATCATCGCTAAGGATGACCACAAATTAGTCCAGGTAAAGTTTAAATACCTTGTTCATCAATACCCTAACGATTACGACAATCATTTTAGGCACATTCACATTTCCAATTCTTAACGGATGTTACCCAGACTTCAAATCGATCTCTAAAAGGATCAGATAAACTTTTATCCAATCACTCCTATAAATTGCTTCTTTAGTCCTTCCAGTTCCACTTTGCCATTTTATACTGTGATTAGGATATTGGTTCCGTACCAGGTACTAAACCAATACAAAACTCCATTCCTTTAACGGGTGGCAACCCTGGTAAATTATCCGAAAAGATATCAGGAAACTCCCTGGCCATAAGAATATCTGTTAACTCCGGATGTGCCTTATCCATACCAACCACACAAGCGAGAAAACATTCCCATCATTACTCTTTTTGTGAGTACAATCATTTACCCCTTTAATTTCAATCGCTACTCCCCTTTCATTACTTGTCAAAACTTACAGTACACTTTTTAGGGCTAACCATATCACTATCTTAGGATAGAAATCTGAACAGCATAGTTTACAGTCGAGTAATTTATTCTCAAATATTACTTCAAAATTAATCATATTCCATTGAATAAAATCGACTGACGTATCCCTTTTCCTTCGTTTTAAACTTACAATCCCTATACCCATATTTAGATAGTGATAATCAGCTAACTATCAGCATTGTGCTCAAGGGTGTAGGCATTCACATCTTTCACTAGCTTATAAGCAACTGAAGACGGTATAACTGAATGCATGGCACTAGGATCCATTAAGATAGTTGCTTCATTATTCACAATCAATGTGGTACCCTCCACCACATCAAATGAAATATCAGTAGTGTCCTGGTCCAAGGTATACACTCACCCTCATCAAACATCTTATTTTCTTGGTAACTACCATATATCTAACCCTACTCAGTAGCAGGTCGGGGTCCTTCAATCACAATACCCCTTGTAAGTGTTGAAATTGAATACACTAGGGGTTACCAATCATCATACCCCGTGACTCATCAACTCTAATATCTTACCGTACTGCATTTTCCCATTGCAATATCTCTGTTATACTCTATTCTCTTTTTGTCTCTATTTTGGCCCTTACTACCTTTCCCAATCTAGGAGGCATGCAACTCATGATCTTATTCACACAACTGTAGTGTACGCACTACCTCGGCATAGGTAGTGATATCTATCGGGGCTAATCAGACTCTAATTGATAATCTGAGCCTTTCCATGAACTGTTGGGCTTTCCATTTCTTAGTGCCCATAGTGTCGGGCCATACTGGCCCAGGGATATAAACTAAGTTTCATACTCGTCAAGCAACCAGTTCCTCCGAGTTAGACTAAGGAATTTTATCTGTAATTTCCTTTAAGCAGTGTTCGGGATATGCTGTCACCGGAATACATCCAGAATTATCTCTCATGTCAGCTCTGGATGTCTAACTCTTAAAATGGGTCGAGCGAACTTCTACTAATGCTTCGTCTCGCCCTCAAATCCCATGCATACTTTGAGCAAATAGCTCTCAAAATATTCTCCACACTCCGCTCCAACCTCGCGAAGCGTGTCTCAATTCTGTCCGATCTCTCTGTCAGACTCTGTCCGATCTCTTTGTCGGACTCTGTGGGGCATACTCAATACCAGCCTCCACTTCAAGCTCATCATGAGTCTCGAGCACGTGTACTCTCCCCCCTCTACCATAGCGGCTATCAATTATAATAATTAGTTTCTTGCATTCAAAACCAAATTCTTAGCTGCAATTTCATCTCGATATACACAATTGTATCTAAGCAAAGCACAGTACATAGGGATGTAAACCTCCTTAACCACTAACACCGACTCATATCAGGCCAACTTAGCTCTGATACCACCAATTGTCACGACCTAAAATCAAAGTAAATTTTTCATTTTTCTTTCATATTTAATTCTTACCTTCCTCTCATCGTGACCATCATACCAACAGTTGGGCTATGATTCAGTATTAGTCCCCTCACACTACTTACTATTCCATTTTCATGTTACATTCACAATTTCATTTACATAACCTTACATCCCCGACATCATATACGTTTACAGTACTATGCATTTACATATTTAGATACAAAACTATACAAATGTGTATACCTGACTCTTGATGGGACACAGCAGATACCAAGAATGCAAGTCCTTAGCCGCTCACTAACTACTGCGAGTGCTTTA
This sequence comes from Firmiana major, assembly GCA_033439115.1. Taxonomy (NCBI): domain Eukaryota; kingdom Viridiplantae; phylum Streptophyta; class Magnoliopsida; order Malvales; family Malvaceae; genus Firmiana; species Firmiana major. The sequence goes on from CM065905.1 coordinate 50,780,519, forward strand.
AAAAAAAAGGGATAATAAGGGCGGTGAGCAACAGCACGCTCAGTAAGGAAATTATGCAAGTAGATAGCTCCACTATCTACATGCTCATAATGTCGTGCCATTAAATCCATTTCTTTTCGTTTAAAGCTCATGCACGAAATCATGCACACATCAATGCCATAATTTATAAAAGTTGTTCGTGCTTATGGAAATCATGTAACTCATGCCTCAATGGCATCTCATGTAAAATCATACAACCCATGAATTAAATCAAAATCATGCATTTGTAATTAAAGCATGGATAACCTCCTCATGCTAAAACATTTCCTTTCATGAATTATAAACAAGCATGGAAAATACATCATCATGAGTTTCAACAAAACCGTAGAAAACATTTTAATTCATTTCATGAATCCACATCCATCACACTCATCAGGACTCAACCCCTCCCTCGGGTGATCCTAATCCATATAAAATCATTTATTTCTAAGCGTTTTCGAAAACATTGAAAATTCCATTTATTCACAACAAAACCAATATCATCATTCAGGATCCAACCCCTCCCTCAGGTGGTCCAAACTCACACAAAATCTACGCATTCTCAAGCTTTCAAAACATCAGATAGTAACATACGAGACTTACAATAGATATATATATATATATCAATATCTCAAGCAAATAACCAGGAGTATGGCCATATACTCGTGATTCCACTGCTACACAGATCCTGTGTGCGGGGTCTCACCACTATCGGGAACCGCCCCGGGAGATGGATCAGTCCATCCCGTCGATCCTGTCTGATATCTCGCATCCAAAGATGCCACTCGCATCTGAAGATGCCACTCGCATTCGAAGATGCCACATAATCAATCCCAACATGGTACAGTGTACTCCATGCTACTTGCATGGTACAACGTACTCCGTGGACCCACATCTCATATCAATAATCATGCTTGTCTCAAAATATAGGTGCGAGCATATTTAATCAGCGTGACACACAGTCTACCCGATGGTTCAAGTACGGCTCATCGCATGTTTTATAAAATCACTGCGAGTGATGCTCCAGCACTCTCATAAAATCAAGGAAAATCTCGTGCGAGCAAAGCTCCAGCACGTGTTTCATAAAATCATATAAGATCTAGTGCGAGCTGAGCTCCATTACTCTGTCAAAATCGTGTAAAACTAGTGCGAGCTAGGCTCCAGCACTGTGTCATAAAAATCAAGTGAAAATTTGGTGCGAGTTAGACTCCATCACCCTGTCACGAAAGTCATATGAAAATCTGGTGCGAGTTAGACTCCAACACCTATGCATGTAAAACTCTAGTGCAAGCCCTTGCTCCAGCACTAATGCATGCATCACACAAATCAAAACTCGTGTGAGCTAAGCTCTAGCACGTCTCATGCATGTCAAATAATTAAAACTAGTGTGAGCAATCGTTCCAGTACCTTTTTATGCATATCAAGTCAAAACAGGGTACGAGCTAGGCTCCAGCACCTCTCATGCATTTCACAATAATAAAAATCAGTGCGAGCAATCGCTCTAGCACATTTCATGCATATGATGTCACACAAATCGGTGCGAGCAACTGCTCCAGCACCATTATGCACACTCACAAACTTAGATATAGTGCGAGGAAATGCTCCAGCACTATTTGTTTCATATAAACTTGATAGTTGGCCTATTTCCAAAGAATTTCATTTAAATTATAAATAACACTTACGTAGTGTTATCTTGTGAAATTTATGCAATTATTGGCCAATCTACCAATTTTCTTTGCTAAAATTTCACGAAAGCCTTTCAAATCATGCATTCACCATCCTTAGGTGAATTTTCCCTTAGTAGGGGTAAAATAGTCTTTTACCCATACCTAGTCCTTAAAATTTTTAATCCATTTCTAAGATTTTTATACAATTTCAGTGTATGTAAAAGCTGTTAAAAATACGCGTAGCTACCTTTAGCTACTTGTAAAATTCCCTTACCTCATTTTTTTGTACAATCTGACCTTTTCACTAATGTCTCATCACACAGTCCGATTTGCTCCCAATCCAATCTCCGGAGCTGTGTATATTTATTTATCGGGTCAGAAATCATTCAATTAACTTTATTTCATCATTTTTGAGCTTAATTTAAAGTATTGGGCCCGTTTACAATCTTAGGCCCAATTGCACCTTAATGGGCCTTAAGTCCATTTTACACTTACTATTCACATTATCGAAGCCTATTGGGCTCATTGGGGCCACCAGTAGTTATTGAGCCTCGTTCTAAACTCTCGGATAGCTTAATTAATTATTTACGATAATTTATTTCTAATTCCAGAATTTAATTCGTTTTATACGGAATTAATCCGTCAAAATATACGGTAAATTTCTAACACGCATAACTATGCAAATTATCGTAAATAAGGGTTACTTACCCAAGATTCCATGATAGTACGTAAATCGAGGCTAACTCGAGCTCTTGTTTGACATCAATTGTCGAGCTACACAATTACATATTTTTTTGGGTCAATTTTCAGTCGATTATTAATCATATTAAATATTCTGAAATTTAAATCGGTAAATTTCGACCGCTTACCGGCTTACCCGTAGCTCGATTGCATCACTAAATTTTTTTTCAAGTTTTCATCTTTTTCTTTTTCCCTTTTTCTCTTTCTTTTTCTTCTTTTATGGTTGAACCGGTTCGATCCGGTTCAGACCGATTCGGTTCAGCCGGTTCAATCTGGTTCAATTTCCTCCTTCGCCATTCGGAGCATCGTCGGCCGATTCTTCATCGGCTTGTGTCTTCGACAGATCCACGAGACCTCGCGGAACTCGGATCTAGGGTCGGTTTGGCCAGCGGTGGCTGAAAAGTGGCCGATCCGACCTCTTTTCCCTTTGTCCTCGCTACTGTTTCTCCTTTCTCGCCATTGTCAACACTGGCAGTCATTTCACTGGCCGATTCTGGCACCACTCGGTGCGCCTGCACTGGGGGAGCGCTCGGCTAGGGTCGATTAGGGTTGATCATCGGTGAAATGGTCGAATTTTCTCTTCTCTATTTCGGCCTCCCCTCCGTCAATCTCCTCTTTCCGATGACGTCGGCATGCGTCATGGCTGTCGGTGGTTCCCACGATGTTCGTCGCCCTTCGTTGGCCCTCACCTGGGGTTCCTAGTTGCCGGTGGCCTCCGTCCGTGATGCAAAACGGGGCTGGGTTCCCTCGGTCTTCTGTTTTCTTCTTTCCTTCTATTGTCCAGAATCGTGAATCGCGGTTCTGTTTCTTTTTTTTTAAATTACTTTATCTGTTTATTTATAATTTATTATTATTTAATTAGAATAAAATATATTATTTTTGTCAAAATATCCCAAAATATCTATAACAAGCTCAATATAGGCAAGATATTGTATTGAAAAGTATGTCTCCTACCCTGTGTTTTCAATCATTTGAAGCATAATGTTTTTAATATCAAAAACCTCCATAGTAGGGTAGTCGATATACTTACAAGGTATGATAGCTCTATGGCAAATATCCTTATGCCTATTTTGATGTTTCTTCTTGTTGAATGTGAGATTTCTGTTTAAATCTGACTCTGAAGGCGGAAGTATATTCTTTCCCTTTCCAATCCGCGCACGCTTACGAGAGTAAGAATATCCTTGATTACCACCATTAGCCATAGATAAATCCCCCACACATTGCAAGAACTTTGTCGAAAGGTGAAGGATTTGGAATGAAGCAAGTGGGTTAGCTTGTCAACACTGTGGAATGACCACTAAACCACCTCTCTACGTCACTTCTTCTTTTTGTGCTGTCTCTGCTGATAGCTCACCTCTAGTCGTTGAGAATACTGGAGTTACTTTCCCGTTGGTTTTATAGATTTCTGTCGACTTCACGGAGTTGGGTGAGAACATCATCTTAAAGCCTCAATTTTAAGATGGCCTCAATAACTGGTCTGGGAAAGGCAGCAAGATTGCCTTACATGATTCTATGGCAGATAGGAAGATAGTCTCGCAAGCTGGAAAAGTTTTTGCATCTGCAACAGAACGTACATGAACTCTGCTATTGTACAGTTCACACTATGGGTCCAAACACTGGCTCGCCAGGACCAGTACATTGTAATTGCCAATGTGCAGACAACCGACGTAGGGGGGAGATAATAACACCTAAACCTAAAAGTGAGAATTTTTTTTTTGTTTTTTTAAGAACCTAATGACAGTAGAGCTCTTTTATTAAGACGCAGTCACGCCTTATGCAAACACTTCCCCTGGAAATTAAATACCCAAATTTCTTCATAAGGCGTACCCACGCCTTATTAGAAATCGTCTCTTATTCACCAAAAAAAAAAACAAATCTTATCTACTATTAATAAAATAACAAAAATAAGAAAAATATTTGCTAAACATAAAACAAAGTAAAATTTTGGGCTGCCCCCCAAAAAATGCCTTTCTTTAAAGTTTTTGGCTAGACATGGCCATGCTCAATTGTAAATTGGATATTTTAAATCAATTTGTTCAACTTCATGCACTTGAAAACCTTCATAAAAAGGCTTTAAGCGATGACCATTAACCTTAAAAATCTTACCTGTGTCCAAACTTTGAATTTCAACTGCACCATGAGGAAACACATTAGTAACTATAAAAGGTTCTAACCACCTAGAACACAATTTATCAAGAAATAATTTTAATTTAGAATGGTAAAGTATAACTTTCTGACTAACATAAAAAATTTTCTTGGAAACCATACGATCATGAAAGGCCTTTTTTCTTTTCCTTGTATATCTTAGAGCTCTCGTAGGCATCACTAATATTAAACTTAATAATTTCACCATCAAATTCCATCGTGAATGTACCATCATGCACATCAATTTTAGTTCTAGATGTTTTTAGGAAAGGTCTTCCCAACAAAATTAAAGATTTAGATGAATCATCCACCTCCATATTAAGCACATAAAAATCAACTAGAAAATCAATCCATTAACTTGCACCAAAACATCCTCTAAAACACCATCAGGATAAACATTAGATCTATCGGTAAGCTGAATAATCACACATGTTTCTTTTGATGGTCCAACATTCAAAGATCTATAAATAGAGAAAGGCATGACATTAATTGAAGCTCCTAAATCTAACATTGCTTTTTCAATTTTAACATTACCTACTTTGCAAGGGATAGTAAACATCCCTAGGTCCTTGCATTTAGGAGGTAACTTTTTCTGGAGGACAGCTAAAACATTCTCACCCATGCTTACAAATTCGTTATCTTTCAATTTACTTTTATTGGTGCACAACTCCTTGAGAAACTTGGCATATCAAGGTATCTGTTTAATTGCATCAAGTAAAGGGATATTTACTTCAACCTTGCAAAAGATGTCAAAAATCTCATTTTCCTCCTCCTCTCTCTTGGATTTAAATGATCTAGAAGGAAAATGAGGAATTAGTGCCAAAACTTTTTATTACGCGCCATTAGGTTCCTTAGTATGATCAAGTTGTGGTTGAGGTGCAACAACTTCCTTTTCAGCTTCTTCCTTTGGAATATGTTTTTTAGGTTGTCTTGCTAGGTTCCTTCAACTCAGTTCCACTCCTCAAGGTTATTGCACCGGCATTCTATTTGGGGTTAATAACTGTCTGTGAAGGTAATTTTCCTTGAGATTCCAATATATTCACAGAAGTTTCTAGTTAACTCATTTGATCCTCCAGCTTCTGGATGATTGTCTTAGTTTCCTGTTAAAATTGTTGTGTGTTAGTCGTAAGTGATTTAACAATTTCATCGAGAGACATGCTTGAACTTGAAGATGACTGTTGTTGCTGTGGAGCTGGCAATCTATGTTGGACGTTTTGAAATTGAGGTCTTGCTCCATAGCTTAAGTTGGGATGATCCCTCCACCTTGGGTTATTATTATTTGAATATGGATTATACGTCCTTTGTGGTGGACTTGGAAATCTTCCAACTGCATTGGCATGCTCATGAAGTTCCTCTTAAAGTGAGGGGTACATGTCAGTTGGGTGGCCGATAGCAGTACAAATTCCATAGGCTTTAGCTTGTTGCATATTTTCCATTCCTATGGCTAATTGTTGAACAACAGATGTTAGATTAGCTATTTGATTTTCAATAGAATGTGTACTTACCTCATTTACTCTCCTTTGAGATATATCTTGTCTAAACCCAAATTGTTGGGACTTAGCAGCCATGGTGGAAATCAAATCTCTAGCCTCTCTAGGAGTTTTGTTCACTTTAGTACCTACATTGGCTGCATCCATCATCCTTCTTTCCATAGGTAACAATCCTTCATAAAAGTATTGAATCAAGAGTTGTCCAGAAATCGCATTTTAAGGACAACTTGCATAAAAGTGCTTAAACCTCTCCCAGTATTCATGAAGAGTCTTAGTATCTTTCTGCTTGATTCCACATATCTTTCTTTTAATGTCGATAGCTTTTGAAGCAGGGAAAAATTTAACCAGGAATAGTCTCACCATCTCAGTCCATGTGGTTATAGAACCACGAGGTAAATAGAATAACCAATCTTTTGCTCTATCAGCTAGTGAGAATGGAAAAGCTTGCATTTTGATTTGCTCTTTGGTAACTCCTTGTGGCTTCAGGCTTGAACATACCAAATGAAATTCTTTCAAGTGCTTGTGAGGATCTTCATTCTGAAGGCTATGGAACTTAGGAAGCAAATGGATCAAACCCGACTTTAATTCAAAATTTGCTTATAAAGTTGGGTATTGAATGTAAAGGGGTTGTTGATTGACAACTGGAGCAACCAATTGCCTTAAAGTTCGTTCTTCTTTAGCCATTATTTCTTCAATCTCAAAATCACTAGATGAATCAGCCAAGTCAAGTGTTAAATTCAATCCGGGTGATGAAGATGTAGATTTTTGTGCTTTTCGAAGTTTAGCTTCCTTCCTATTATGCTTAGTTGTCTTTTCAATCTCAGGATTGTACAGGACTAGATCACTTGCACGAGAAGAACGAGTTATTAAAATAAATCTAATTAAAAACCAATCCCCGGTAACGGAGCCAAAAATTGGTGGCTGTTAAGACCAAGAAATTAAATTCTTACTCAAAAATAAATTAAAATTGTAGTATAGATGAGGAAGGTTATTCCCACAGAGATTGATTAGATTTATTTATCTACAATTGAAAAGAGAAATATATGTTGATAGATGTATTTCTATGCAAATGACAAGAATGAAAAAGAAAAATCAATATGTTGAAACATCCTGCTGTAGAAACAATTTTAGAATAGGTTCATAGAATTGATCATTGATGCAAAGATGGATTCTTTTACTCTTTTACCAAATTGGTTATGGTTATTGGTACGACCTAACAACCTGTCTCTCCTTCTTTGATAATTAGGATACGATCTCTAATTATTTTGCTTGCCAGTAAATAACCTTACATACGATATTAAGATTTAATTTACTAAAAACATTGTAAATTAGAGAAACTACCAATTCTAACCAACAAATACACATGTAGGTTTATTTAAGCTAGATTATATATCCCCATAACATAGAATTGAAAACCATCATTGTAATCAATCATGTTATTTACCACTAATATTAGAATACCCAAACAATTACGGATTCAAGTTTCTAATTGGTGATATATTATCTTGACAATTGAATAATGTGCCATATTGTACAATCAATCAAAACAATAATTTGAACAAGTATAAAAGATATATAAATAGTAAAGATATAAAAGAACAAAGTAAAAACTAATTAGATCTCATAATTCTTGAAGAACCCAAATCTTTAATTATCCTTTGGCTGGACTAAATAGTTTAGCAAGCCATGGAGTCGAGAGAAAAACACTAAAGAAGAAGAGGAAGTCATCGATTGCCTAAAAAAATTAGAATAGTTGTCATCCCCCTCTTTTAGCTTTATATATTGTCACGACCCAATTCCATTCTCTTTAACCGAAAATCACTAAAAAATTTTCGCGTTTTACTGTTACCTTACCCGGTCGTGAACTAACTCACCACACACTGTTGGGCTGTGAGTCAATAATAAACGCCACATCTCATTCATTCTCAGTTAAATAAAACGATGTCATACATTTGCATTTAATCTTGTACTTATACAAAAGCATGTTCTAATGACATCTACATCCCCCATAATTACCACTCAAAAGAATATTGTGCTTTTACATTGTTTAGATATAAAAAGAATCACTGTGTATATACCTCTAAGCGATGGAGATGCAGCGGAGTCCAAAATACCACGCCTCAGTCCTCACTGGGCTACTATGCACGCTCTGTATGGGGGAAATAGAGAGGGATGAGCAACCACACGCTCAGTAAGGCAATAATGCAAGCATGGTAGATAACTACTCTATCTACATGCTGATAGTGTTATGCATAAATCGTTTGTAGTAGGAGCATGAGGAAGTAAAAGTATGCCATTTGAGTATACATATATATCATGTATCAAAATCATGTATATTGGCATATAAAACATGGTAAAAACATCATGTATAAATCATCTCATGCTCGATCTCATTTAAATTCATAAAAAAGGCAATTCATTAAGAAACCTCCTTTTTAAACCCACGTCATAAAACTCTTTCTCAACACATACAATCTCATCACATCAATTCACAATCACAACCTCATTTCATTTCACAAATCAATTCCATGAGGCTCGACCCCTCCTTCGGGTCTACCTTAAACAATCACAAATCACACTTAGAGATTTAAAAATCATGTGGTAGTAAGTAAATCAAGCAAGGAGACAGGTTACTATATCTCAAGTGACTACGTTGGCCAATCGTCACATATCATCCCAGACCACACGGATCCCGGTGTGCGGGGTATCATGCAGGTACGAAGGTGGGTTAGTTCTCTGCCAGACGTTCTCAAATCAAGTAACCACCACGCGGTACATCATACTCCATGTGATATACACGGTACATCGTACTCCGCGGACCCATAACATGGTTGGGGGTGCCTGCCATAGGTCTTATCTACCCCATACCAAGTGTAACCTTTATAGTCTCAAGAGCGCGTGGGAGTAACCTCAATACCAGGTCCTAGCCCCTCATGGCCTTGCTCGCCCCTGTTGGGTTCCCTGATTCAGGTCCTAGCCCCTCACCCTCACCCCACTCAAGAGGTCTGTTAGGCCTGTTGGGTTCCCTGAATGGATTATGTCAGGTCCTAGCCCCTCACCATCACCCCACTGAAGAGGTCTGTCAGGCCTGTTGGGTTCCCTGAGTTAATCCGTATCTCTCACCATGACCTCATACATACCACAGTGTGAAAATCGGTGCGAGCTATGCTCTAGCGCGAATTCATGCATCAAAACCAATCACTTCGTACGAGCAACGCTCTAGTACGGCATTTATGCATAAAATATGAAGAAACCACGTACGAGCATAGCTCCAATACGGTTATATGCATAAGAAAAACCATTCAAATCCAAGTACGAGCGTAAGCTCCAGTACAATTTATAAAACATCATCACAATTCAAATCAAAGTGCGAGCTAAGCTCAAGCACGTATCACACAAGTGAAAACATAGAAATCTAGCGAGAGTGAGGCTTTAGCGCGATTTATGTCATGTAATTACGATAGGCGGCTCATACACAATCAAACAATCCTGACAACCGGGTTTAGCACTTCACAAATGCCTTTTTCCACAACATTAATAAACATTAGCCGACACATCTACAAAAACAAAGCAATTTCGTTTTGAAAGACATCAAGACATTGGATTTATGCAATTATTAGCCTTACTATCCCATTTCATAGAATTCACTTCCAAAACCAAAAATCACACATATGCTCTTTCTCATTCAGGAATACCATCAATCATTTACTTTAGCAACCAAGCACTTCGTAAAACACCCAATATTCACCCACAAATTTAAAGTACGAGCAGCTACCTCTATATACTCACAAAATTCCCTTACCTGGAATCACGATGCGTGATTCCACTTCCTTAAGCTGCTTACTCGTACGGTTCGATTCGACTTCAATGAACTCTTCGGGACTGCACAAAATCATATCCCGCATTATATTCGATCCATATAATATGACATCGTGCGTTCACTATAGTCAATTCGACCTATAGTTTTCTATTAACGCTTATGAGGCCCCGTTTCATTACTTTATCCAAAACTCGAGTCTATGGATTCTTTTAGGCCTATTAACTCATTCCAAATCGATATTAAATCGATATCAAGCTCATAGTGTTCATATTTCATTGATTTCCTCACTATGGCATTTGTCAAGCATTTACATACTCATTTTCATAATTTCACTTAAACCCACATTATAACTCCACATAACCATTCCAAATCACCCACATTACTCATTTAACAACTTATCATAACCCATAAACCACCAATTCCCCAAATCATACTTTCTCACACTAGAGGCATTCCATTTTCTAGGTTACATTAGTTTCTAACACAACCTAGGTGTTTCCATCCATACATACTCATGCCAAACAACTCCAAAATCAATTAAATGGACAATGTACTTGGATTAGAGTGTTAGAATCTTACCAAATATGATTTTTCTTCTTGCTCCAATGTCAATGCCCTTATCTCCTTCAATACCCACAATGGGATTTTGGGTTCCAACTATGTTGTTCTCTTCCTCAAGATGAACAACTTAATGTCTAATGGTCTCCCCTCAATTTTTGCTTGAAATGGCTGATTTTAGAGAGAGAAAGTTAGGTTTTTGGGTTAGAAATGGAAGATTGGTGTTTTTTCCGAAATTTTCAGATTTTCAGCCCTCCTTATATAGAAATAGCTTGAGGAGATCGATCTGGTCCAAGAGGAGATCGATCTGGTCCCCTTAAATCTCTCATTTTCACGAAATTTTAAGCATGAGATCGATCTGTCGAAGCATGAGATCGATCTGGTCCCAAACAGAGAGCTAAGGAGATCGATCTGGGTGCTTGAGGATCGATCTTTTCATCACAGAATGCTTAGGAGATCAATCTGGCCCCATTGGAGATCGATCTGCTCTATTCCATTGCCCAAATAAGAGCATTCTGGCTCTTCCAGATCGATCTCTCATCCTATGAGATCGATCTGGCCTCCATGTTTTCCAGATTTCCTGCAGTTTCCTTGCTGCAACTCATACTAACACATCCTTGATCTATTGCCATGGCCATTTTCTCATCCATCCACCTTTATAACTTGAAAATGGCATCCATTCATACCTTATGCACATTGAAACTTGTGTGCATTCATTGTATGTCTAAAGGTATGCTACATAAAACCAAATGGAAGCATTTATATTCATGCAACTTCCTTCCATTTACCACACCACCCATTTTGAGTTTCAATCACATCCATCACTTATAAGGACTCATTTCTTCATATTCAAACTCAATGGAACTTGTATGTACGTTACAAATCATATTACACATACATACATTGAATCCATGGACTTACATCGATCTTACTTTACATTACAAGTCCATTCACATTCATTACACATTACAACTTTTCATATACGGGGTCTCACATATATATATATATTCTAAATAGCCTAACCCTAAAATTGTTTTCCAAAAGAAGCTTCTCTAACTAAGTTTAATTACAAGTCAATTCTTTCCTTTCTTGATCATTAACTTCTTTTTGCCTAAGAAAGCCATGCCACGTCACCTCCTTAATATATCAATAATTAAAATCCCCCACTTAGCATTCTCGGACTGGTTAAGTCAAATTTAGTTATAAGTGATAGAGCCTGACTTGAATTTACATATTTGAGTTGTATTTCTTGTGACTACCTTAGACGTGCCCACTCCTAGCACCACGACATCCTCTGATTCTGAGACTTGATTTGCACCAAACAAAATTTGCAACTTTAGTCCATTTTTCTCTTATCCCTTCATCCAATAATACAAAATACAACGCATACGTCAAATCTAAAAATTAAGCATATAAAAGAATCTAATTCACGGGAAAATATGTCAATTAACATGTTTAATATACACCATATCAGTAGTGATACTGGATGAATACATACCGATACATTTAATAAAGGTATCAGTACGAATTAGAAAAAAAAAATAAAAAAGTAAGGCAACCTACATATTGAGCACCTTCTTAAACTCAAGTTTTCTCCTCATTCCCAACGAAAGTCTTGTACACTGATTTCCTCGAAATCATTTTCTAACTCTCCCAAAACCAGATTCTTGCTTTCATACACTTGAAGATAGCAAAAGATTCTAAGAGAAATATGAATCTTTTCTAATCGAAGAAAATAAAGCAATTAGCTTGAGGTATATCTTGCCCAAATTGACTTTCCTTTTCTCAACACCCTTTTGGCATTTGGTTGGGGATTCTTCCTTCAACTATGCATTCATATGCCTAAGGATATAATCAAGGCTTTTTTTCTGCAACGTAAGTTTAATCTATTTTGAAAGAGCTACAGATAAGATAAAAGTGATTAGATCCTTCATTTTAGGGTATAAAGTTCTTATAACTCGAAGGTTGGTTGCTTATGCTTTTGGAATCCTGAACAATGGTATCATTCAAAGGGATAATACCTCTTATGGAATTTTAAGGGTACATGAGGATTCTCCTTACATCTATCATTCTATGATATAGAACCCTGCGCATGATTAATTCTAGAATCCTTCAACCTTATGATAGCTTGGAATCTCAGAATGGGGACTCCGAGTACTTGTGGATGAACACAATCAATGTTGAAAAGAAACCAAACCTCATACTTGTTTTTCTAAGATTTAGCCAAGGTTATATAAGGAACCTCACACGCCATCAAATTAGCAATTCATATCACACACCTTCTTACCTTCTTAGGATATGACCTACCACCTCTAACGAACTTTGTATATTGGTACAGTCTCTCTAACATAAGTTCCTCTAATGAAGATTATAGTGAAGAGTAGAATTCAAATCAATTAGATAGGAATTAGGAAATTAGAAATTGAGGGACAAAAGAAAGTTTGAGAATTTTTTTTGTTCTGTATATTTTATAAATAAATTCTGTTAAAAACTCTCATATTAATGTAACAATGCCTTAACTTTCATATCTTCTTTTAGATTTCCTAAGTCCTTATCAAGACTTAAAACTTATTGCTTGTGCGTGATTGTTTATGTAACGACCCGAATTCGATTATTTCATATTATCTTGCACGTGCTAGTTACTTAACATATTTAAGACCGTTTTAGTTTGTCACATGTAGATAGATCGATTTTCAAATATTTCTCATCTCATACAATCCACATATTTTAAGACATGCCATATCAAACTTATAGTTAACATAATACTTTAATATCTTAATCTCAAAATATTTAAAAATGATATTACAATTCGAATATCTTATCAGCTTTAATAGTACAATCTCGAATATCAGAAATTTCATAAGTTCAAAAGCCTAACATCTCTTTTTACAGTATTTATTGACAAAAATGTTAAAAGAATATTGCAAAACATACTACCTCGTCATAACAACCATAATACAGAAGATCGCAAGATAGACCGAAAGTGCCACAAAATAGCCAACAGTGTCTATGCACCACAATCATTAATTTAAAATAATTGAAAATAGAGTCAGTGAGCTAACACCTAGTAAGCATCTAATGAAAACATGTAAAATTAGTACTATAAGAAGGCAAATAGAACATAAAATAGAAAGTTATGTTATAATGAATACCTAGAAAAGATACCATGGCATGGTTTTTGTCACAGCCTACTTCCAGGTGCCCTTTATCCATACATATACTACTAAAAGTTGGGCTGTGAGTCAATGTAATTACTAAATTCCATACACTTATAGCGGAAAAATTTAAGACTTTAATTCACACACTCCCAGGCGTGTGTAATTATTCAAAATCAATTGTATAATAATTTATCTTTACATAACATCCCCATACAACTGTTCACCTTTTTAATTCATAATTGTGCGATACATTATAATAGATACAAAATGCTCATGTGTATACAAATCTGTATACCTTTGCAATTGGTGGGAGTTGTCCAACACAAACAGGGATCTAGAGATCACCGCACGGGTCTACTTCTCAATATATGGAGGGGGAAAAATAGTAGGATAAGCAAACCACAGCTCAGTAAGGAAAAGAATGTTAACAGGTAGATACTGTACTATCTACATAGCCCATGCATGCATAAGCAAAACCATGTTTCAATATAAATGGAAATGTTACTAGTAAATGCATTTAAACATGCATCTCACATAAGCATTTTCATAAAAACTAATATTCAATACTTCCATTTAAAAACATGTCATAAAACATTGCTATCACAGCACAAGCATTCAAATCAAGAGATTTATCAAATCACAATATCTCTTTGGTTTTCGCAAATCATTTTCTTTCATCAAATCTCTTTCTTTTATGAGTTTCTTAATTTCTCTTATCTTTGAGACAGGCATGGAATTCTCAGCAAACTAATATCCACGACATATAGATATAGTTAGTGATCTCAAGCCTCACTGATCAGGTGTGCACAGGGCATCACTTGCCTAAAGGGGGATGGGTCAGTCCTACCATCTGGCTCATCTCAATCAACATCATCTCCCTCATCATATCACATATACTCACGGTACAATGTACGCCATGTATCATCTATGCGATACTCGTACTCACGTGCACCCAGCACGGTACATAGTATTCCAACGGACAACTACACGATTCAATGTACGACCGTGGACCCAGTCCATCCACCTAACTCCGATGGACTCATCATCCTAAACCATGTCTCATATTCAAGGTGAGCAAATTAACGTGACACACAGTCATCGCAAGGCTCCAGTGCAGTATCTCTCAGTGCGAGGAAAACCTTCTAGCACGGTATCATCTCAACTCAGTAAAAATTGGTGCGAGCAATGCTCTAGTACTTCTCTCAAAAATCATCGTGCGAGTTAAACTCTAGCACGACATATCAAAAATATAGAAACATGTGCGAGCTAAAACTCCAGCATATTCAAAATCATCAAGATAGGTGTGAGCTAATGCTCCAACAACGATTCATATCCCAAATCCGATAGGTAGCTATTTTCTCTTAAAAAAAAAAACTCAAAACATGATCATTTACATAGCATGCCATCCCATGCTAAATATGTAAAGCTAGCCAACCTACCCATCATCATTTCTCGATCTAAAAATTAACACATAGTTGAGAAAACATCAAAAACACCATATAGATGTAAAAGCATAAAAACATGCATGTTAGGCTGTTTTCCTTCCCACATCCCATTTTCACAATATATATACCATAATACATTTCATGATTTCATATTATCTCATAGCTCAATAGCTAAATGTACTATTACTAGCATCATATCTACTAAAATTGTTGTAAAATACGTACAAATACCTATATCGCTAACATACAGTCCCTTACCTCGAATCGCGCTTGTATTCCCTTCGTCTCGTTTGCTACGTTCGTGATCCGGGTTAATTGTGTTCCACGTATGTGTAAATCATTAAGTTATTTTCCTTTCCTTCTTCTACACCTCCACATTGTCATTTATTTATCTATTCATACTTCACAATCCTTAAAATCATATCTCACCTTTCCCACTAGTATCATTATATCCTCTCTTAAGTCTTTCATCACTTTTTCCATGGATTTCCCTTTATAAATTCCTCTTAATATTACTCACTCATCACTACAATCATCATTCCTACCAATATTTCACATACCATTCAACCCAATAAATGTCTAGTAATCTTATATTTTAGGCTTGAAGGTTGGAGAGCTTACCTAGCTTAGTCTTTTTCCTTAGCCCAAACTTGTGGTAGCCAAAACTCCTTCTCTTGGTCACACCAACGTGTGATTTTTAGGTATGTTGTTCTCCGTACTTCAAGGAACAACTTTTCCTTTTGAACTTCTTCAGATTCTAGCTAGAATGTAGTGATATTTAGAGTGAGAAGGCTTGGTTTCTTAGAGAGAAAATGACAGATGCGGGTTTGGTGGGAAAGAAATCTGAGTTTTCAGCTCAATCTCGTGCTCCTTTTATAGATTCAGACATATGAGATCGATCTTGTAAGACCCGAATTTAAATAAAATACAAAAATTAAATAAGTAAATACGGGGGATGTATGAAGGAAGGTCAGGTTAAATTGATTCCGAAACAAGAGCAGGGGTAAAATGGTAAAAATACCAAAACCCGGTATTAGGACGATAAGGAAATTTTAATTAAAAAATAAGGATGTAAGATATCTTGATCGATAATAAGGAAATTATAAATTTTGGGTCAATTGATCAAGATTCGGAAATTTTAAAAATACCGAAAAAATTACCGGAACGATATCTCGAAAAACGCGAAGAAATAATATCGAAATTTAGAGGAAAATATAATTAATAAATTAAATTTAAATTAAATAAATTAAAGTAGAATAAAAATAATATAAGGTAGATATTTTGGGATTTTATGGAGTATTTTATTGAATAGTAAAATAATTAAAATAAATAATAATAATAATAAAATTAATAAAAATAAAACAAAAAAAAAGAGAAAGAAGAATCAGAAACGCGAAAGGAGAACCCGAAAATGGAGCCGAGAAAATCGAAGAAGACCCGACCACCGTCCGACGGCCGATGACCGGGCCAAGGGTCGGAAATGGAAGAGGGGAGGCCGGTGAGCAAGATGGTACCGGCGGTGCAGCCTACCGACGCCGGAATCCGGCGAATCGGGAGGAGAAAGGCCGCGGGAAAGAAGTGGCCACCGGCGGCGAACGGCGGCGATCCAGGCGGAACCAAGGCACGATTCTGAAAGCCCAGGCGACGACGATCCTTTCTGCACCGGTATCAGCTGGCGAAACGGCGGGAATCGCCGGTGACGGCCAAGAGGAAGAAATGGGTCCGACGGCCGAGGGAGAAGAGCCGGACCGGCGGCGTTCCGACGAGCTTGACCCAAACCAAGGCCAGATTCGAGATGCGGACGACCTTGCGGAGCTGCTGGCGGTGGAAGCCGGCGGAGAACCGGCAGGCAAGGTAGTGAACCGGCGGTGAACCGGCCGAACCGGAGAGAACCGGCGGTCTGAACCGGTCCGAACCGGACTGAACCGGTTCAGCCAAAAAGAGAGGAAAAAAGGAAGAAAAAGGGAAAAAGAAAAAGAGAAAAAAATTGGAGAAAATTCCAGTGATGCAATCGAGCTTCGGGTAAGTCGATAAGCGGTCAAATTGACCGATTTAAATTTTGGAATATTTTATTTAATTAATTTTGGGCTGAAAACTTACCCGAAAAAATTGTGGAATTGTGTAGCTCGACGATTGGCATCCACCGAGGGCTCGAGACAGCCTCAAATTTCGTACTAGCATGGAGTCTCGGGTAAGTGACCCTTATTTACGACAATTACCTCGTTATGCTTGATATTGATTTAAATTTCGCATAAATTGATTTAAATTATGGAAATTTAGATAATTGTCGTAAATAGTGAATTTAGCTATTCGAGAATTAGAACGAGGCCCAATAAATTATTGGTGGGCCCAATGAGCCCAATAGGCCTCGATAAAGTGAAAATTAAGTGAAAAACGGGCTTAAGGCCCATTAAGGTGCAATCGAGCCCAATAGGGGTAAACGGGCCCAATGATTTAAATTAAGCCCAGAAAATATTGAATACAAGTAAATTGTATAATATCTGACCTGAGGAATATTAATACGCAGTTCCGGGTATTTGATTGGGAGCATATCGGACTGCGCGACGAGACAACAGTGGAAAAGAAAAGGTCAGACTCGACAGGAAAATAAGGTAAGGGAATTCTGCGGACTGCTAGAGGTAACTTTACGCAATTTTAAGTTCATATGCAGTCCTTTAAAATTTATCTGAAGGGTCTAGAGGTCGAAGAATAATTTTAGTGCCCCGTATGGGTAAAATTACCAAAATACCCTTGTTAAGGGTAAAATTTACAAAGTTAGAAAAAATTGGGAGGAGCAAGAACAAAAGGTTTCTGCTCATTCTGGAGGTGTTTTGATGCATGCATTAGTAGGCTGGCTAACCTTGAAAGAAAATGCACAGCATTGCATACTTTCAACGTGAAATTGTTTTGAAAACTGTTTTGAGGAAACAGAGCCGCCTACATGTTTTATTGACATGTGACGTGCTAGAACTCAGCTCGCACGATATCTTCGATTTGTGTGATGCACGCATTAGTGCTGGAGCGAGAGCTCGCACTAGAGTTTTACATGCATAGGTGCTGGAGTCCAACTCGCACCAGATTCTTATATATATATGATTTTCGTGACAGGGTACTAGAGTCTAACTCGCACCATATTTTTATATGATTTTGAGACAGGGTGTTAGAGCTTCGCTCGCACCAGATTTTTATACGATTTGCATACAGAGTGCTAGAGCTTAGCTCGCACTAGATTTACTTTATTTGATGAGAGTGCTGAGCATTGCTCGCACTGATTTTATGAGAACATGCGATGAGCCGTGCTTGGAGCATCGGGTAGACTGTGTGTCACCGATTAAATAGGCTCGCACGTGCGCTTTGAGACATGGCATCAGGGGAAAAGGCCCTTAAGCAAGGATGACCCCGAATGAAACAAAACCTCTGTGGTAAGCAGGCCAATTGGGCTGGAGTACCTAGAGATATTATATGGGTTCACGGAGTACGATGTACCGTGCAAGTAGCATGGAGTACGATGTACCGTGTGGTATCTTCGGATACGGCATCTCCGGATGCAGCATCTTCGGATGCCTGGGATCGGATAAGACTAACGAGATGGATTGACCCACCTCCTGGGCGGTTCCCGGTCATGGTGAGAACCCGCACACTAGGATCCGTGTAGCTGAGGAACTCCCGAGGACACATATGGCCATAGTCCTGGTTATTGCCGTTATACAGATATTGCCTCGTCTCGCATGTCGACGATTTCGATGATTTAAACTGGGTTTTTAATTAAATGTGCATGATGGTTATTTCCATGCTTTTTAAACCCATGTGTGATGTATACCGATTTTCATGGTTTTGTGTGAGTCAGGATCACCCGAAGGAGGGGTCGAGTCCTGACTTTATTGTGAAAAATTTTAATTGAGAAAGAAATGATTTGAAATAATTGCATGTTGAATTTTCCGTGCAAACTTGATTTACATAACATCATAACTCATATCATTTGTTTTAAAATGTGTGGAGAAAGGGTGGTTTATGCATGGCACCACGTTCATGTAGGTAGTATGGTTACCTACTTGTTCGTAGGATTGCCTTACTGAGCTTGATGTGCTCACCCCTTTCATTTTCTCCCACAGATAATCTCCAGTTGAAGTTGAGGCGACTCAGTACTGCATTTCGGATATCCGCTGCTACCCATCGACATAAGGTATATATACACTTGTACATATTGTATCTACATAAGCATAGCGCAGTAACATGTTTGTAAGTAACTTTAGGGGATGTATAAATAATGTAAACAATTATAAGCGACTGGAGAAGAAATAAGTTAGATGGTAATTGAATGATGGGACTGGCATTGACGCACAGCCCAATCATTAGTGGAGTGTGGTCACGATTCGAGGACAGGTAAGAATTTAAGTAAGAAAATAATAAAACGCGAAAAAAAATTAACTCTGATTTTTGGGTAGTTTGGGTCGTGACAGATCTGGCCCTTCTGGAGATCGATCTCTACATGGTTTCATAGTCCTTTTTACCAAACGTAACTACTACCAGATCGATCTGCTTTCATGACAAGATCGATCTGTTTGCTAGCAAAATGTAACGACCCTTGACCCTTGAAAATCGGAAAAATTTTTTTTTTGAAACTTCATTACCCATTTATTCTTTTATTCACTTAGGTTGTATTCCTGTACAGTGTCAAAACATTTTTCCAAATTTTTTTTGTAATTAGTAATTGATTTCCACGTTTTTTAGATTATAAGGCTGATAGAAAATTTCGGCAGCACAACGGCTTATATATGAGCCTACCTACCTGCAAGTCAATTATTTTTGGCAATCCTAGATATCCACAACTACCAAGCATACTTTCCAATTCATCCTTACCACTTCAGACATCTATTTCAATTTAATACCAGTCATCTCAAATATTATCCCAAAATAATAATGTTCACATCATCCTTACAAAATTACATCCCAACTGATAACTTCGACACATGTCTGTGCATACAATTATGTCTGGTACAGGAATGTAAATGTATACCTCTTGCGTGTACAAAATGTAGCCTAGGGTAGCTCTTCCCACCAGCCTACGTCGTGTACACGGCAGGTAGCGCCTATAGATTCACTGCAAAAGATCTGAAGGTAGAGGGGTGAGCTTTTAGGGAAAAGCCCAGTAAGATAGTACCTTTAAATTAATCCTGATATATATATATATATATATATATATATAATGAAAAGCATGTAAAAATTATTTGTAAGACCATACTTTAAGTAAAAGGAAAAACTTAAATCATCACTTCATGCAATTCATCGTAAAAGTCATAACGCATGCAAGTTCAAAGCAAGAATCATGCTCAACCATGCTATAAATTCTTTCATAAGCTTTTCGCATACATTGCATAATCATCTCGTTTTACTTTCGTAAACATGCCATAAACATTTTGTGAAGCTTTCATGAAACATTTCATAATTACTTTGTAAACATTACATAAACATGTTGGTTTTTAACCAATCATTGAAATTCATAAGGCACATATTCGTTGCCACATTTATCATTCATAACTAATTCATGGAGACCAGGCTATAACTAAGTCATGCAATACGTGTCATTCTCCGTAGAGAGCTAAACATGTTACCTATGGCCATGGTAAGTGGCTGTAGACTGGATCAGGGTCGTACAGCTCTTTCGTAAAACATGGGTAGTATCCATCTTACATACTTTCACTAGCACATAGCTAGGACACGGGCACCAATGGCACTCTCTGTGTGGGCAACATAATTGCGTGCTGCGCGGGCACGAGATACTACCAAAACATCATCATCATAAACCACAAGTAGCGTGACATCTACCACACAGGTAGAGTCAAGTGCTACAGGGCCCTACGTACCGACACCTCAACTGGAGGAGCCGGAACACCACGAGAAGTAGCCAAGCATGAAGCCTAAGTCTCAAAACATATTTTCTTTTTCCCCTTTTTCTTTGAAATTGTCAAAAGTTAACTTTAGCGATATGGATATATAAACCATGAGTAAATATAAAACATCCATACGCTTCATACCCTTGGAAAAATTTATTTCATGTCATGTAAAGTATTCGGGGGACATTTAACATATTTAAAACGTGTTACATAATCATTGTACAGGTATAAAAGCATCTATAAATCATTTCGAAATCACATGCTCTTTTCATAAAGTCATTCATCGGTAAAAACAATATGCATTATCAGGACATAGTTAAATAGTACCCCTTACCTCGATGTATCAGATATCTCACGTTCGCGAAATGACGCCTTCCAACACCTCCGTCAATTCGTCTACGTTTTACCTACATCGAAGGTAGTTTACTTAGCTTCCTATTCATACGAGTCACTCGAAATACGTTAAAATCGTAACCAATTCGTTCTTCCTCGTGTGTACGTTTAATCGTGCGTACCTAGGCTATTCACATACGTATATATATATTTTCTTCCCCTATATTATTTTTGTACGTACACACCTCGGTATACCTATTATTATATACAACTACATGTATATACTGGCGAGTATATATGTATATATATTCCTATATATGCATAATTATTTGTTTTCATTTCTTTCCTCATCACATGTATCCATCCCATGTATGTACATATATTAAAACACATTCTTACCTTATACCTTCATTTGTATATACCTCCTAGTATATACACATCTCTCATACATTCCTTTATATGTACACCTAAGTAAATACTCAATATATGTATATGTATACTCATACATACCCACATGGATATATGTATATATATATATATATCATTTTTACTTGTTTCCATTTACGCACCCTCACATAAATATACATATATACATATATACATACATGCATCTACCTCTCCATTTATCCATCATTCATCACTACCCCTTTTTTTTTTTTACACCATTTAAATTTATACTAATCATGCTTATAGTTCAATCTATATATATACATGTAAATTAAATATGCATGTATATACTTAAATCTTACCTTCTTTTCTTTTTCTTTTTTCTTTTTTTTTTTTCCTTTTTTTTTCTTTCTTCTTTTCTCGGCTAATGTTCACTGTCCTATTTTTTTCTTTAGCTGCCGTTACTGCCTCTGTTACTGCCTCTCATCACACCAATCTGCCACTTTGTTTTGTGGCACAAATCGCCCTTCATAGCCACTGATCACCCCTTAAAACAACTCTCCACAGCACCCAAAACTCCCTTCTTATCCATTGTACACGCCTCCCGATCAACCTTCACTGTACTGCTTCAATTCGGTTAATTCCCTTCCCTCTCGGTTCTATTTCCAGCTCCCCTTCAGCCTCGGTTCCTCACCTCAATATCCTTCCTTCTCGGTGCTGCTTCAATCAGAGGCTCTCAGTCTTTGCTTCGGTTCCCAACTTCAGCTCCCCTGTTTCGTTTCTGTCTAGCTCAATCTCAGTGTTGCTCGATTCCAGCTTCCCTTCTCTCCTTTCCCTGCCTAGTTTCCAGCCCACACACCGGCTTCCTTTAGTTTTCTGCTCCCCCTCTCCTCCGGTCTTCCTTTTCTCTTTTTGCTCACTCTTCTCCCTCCTTTCCAATCCTCTCTCTCTCGGTCAGTCCCCCTTTCTTCTCTTCCTCTCTTCTCCTTTCCAGCCGACCGATTCCCTTTCTCTTTTCTTCTTCCTCTTTCCTACCTTGCTCCTCTTCTTCCTTTCTTCCCCGACCAGCTTTCCCCCTTTCGGTTTTCCTCTTCCCTTTTCTTTCTTTCCTTTCCTTCTTCTTCTTCCCTGGTAAGCCTCTCTTCCTTTCCTCCTTCTTTCCTTTCCTTTTTCTTCTTCCTCGACGGACTGCTTCCCTTTCCTTTCTTTCCTTTCCTTTTTCTTCTCCCCCGGCAGACTACTTCCTTTTCCTCCCTCTTTTCTTCTCCTCCTCTTCTCCTCTTTCTCTCTTCCTTTTTCCCGCCCAAGCCTCCTTTGTTTTTTTTGTTTGATTTCCTTTCCAATTGCAACAGTGGCAGACGAAATTGGCTTTTCTAAGCCAATTTCGTACATGCCATAATATATATATATATATATATTAGTTTAGTATATGTATATATATTATATTAGTATGTAGGTATTATTTATTATCATTTTTTTTTGTTTATGTATTAGTTTTGTTATTATTATTGTTATTATTTTTTTACTTTAAATATCTTATACATTATACATTACAATATATATATATATTTGTTATATATATATATATATATATATATCATCATTCTTCCATTTTAAATTGTCTAGTATATGTATATATTATACCTATGTATATATATATATACATATACACTTCCTTTTAATTAAATGCCTAGTATATATGTATATATATATATATATATATATATACATATATATCTATACATATATATATATATATATGTATATACATTTTCACTTATGTATGTCTCTACACATATATATTTTCTTGTATAATTTATCCACAGACATAATATCACGCCTTCCATGAGATTTTCCTTATTCCGAAATTAAAATAATATCGGGATTCCATCATTCTTCATGAGTTCTCGATACAAGTGTTTACATCGACACTTTTCGAATAACAAATTAAAATTTTCTAATCCTTCCATACTTGCATTCGCCTTATTACTTCTTGTATCTTCGGGTTCCCAGTCATCCCACGGGTTTCTCGGTTCCTATAGTCCTCGAGCCCTACAACGAATATTTACGCTTCTGTTAATATATATTATTTCCATTTTTATATAATTAAATTAACGTAGGAAATTTGTGGGGTTTACATTCTCCCCACCTTAAAAGAATTTGGTCCCCAAATTCATCCAAGTCCATCAGAATAGGTGTGGGTACTTTTCCTTCATAAGGCTCTCTAGCTCCCATGTAGCTTCCTCTATCGAATGGTGTTGCCAGAGAACCTTTACCAGAGGTATCGTCTTTGATCGAAGTACCTTCTCCTTTCTGTCCAATATCCAGATAGGTCGCTCAATGTAGCTCATGTCCTCTTGAATGCTCAGAGGCTCATATTCAATGATATGTGAGGGATCCGGATTATACTTCCTTAACATCAAGACGTGGAAGACATTATGTACCCCGGAGAGCTGTGGGGGTAGGGCAAGTCTGTAGGCTACGTCTCCCACTCTCTCTAAGATCTCAAAAGGACCAATGAAGCGAGGACTCAACTTCCCCTTCTTCCCGAACCGCATGATACCCTTACTCGGAGATACCTTAAGAAACATGGAGTCCCCTATTTGAAACTCAAGTGGCCGTCTATGCTTATCCACATAACTCATCTGCCTGCTTTGTGCAGTCTTAAGTCTATCACAGATTAACCAAACACCCTCTGTTGCCTGTTCTACCAACTCGGGAGCCAAGATCCTTCTATCACCCACTTCTTCCCAAGCCACTGAAGACCTACATCTCCTACCATACAAGGCCTCATAAGGTGCCATCCCGATGCTAGCATGATAGCTGTTGTTGTAAGCAAACTCTGCGAGAGGTAGATGATCATCCCATGAGCCCTTAAACTCCAAAACGCACGCCCTCAGCATATCCTCTAAGGTCTGAATGGTCCTCTCGGACTGACCATCTGTCTGAGGATGATAGGCTGTGCTCAAGTTAAGCTGAGATCCCATGGCTTCTTGAAAATGAGCCCAAAATCTAGAAGTAAATCGGGAATCTCTATCTGACGTAATGCTCACAAGTGCCCCATGCAGTCGAACTATCTCTCTCACATACAACTCTGCTAAAGCACTCAAGGAGTCTGTACTTTTGATGGCTAGGAAGTGGGCACTCTTTGTCAACCTGTCTACTATTACCCAGATTGCATCATGCCCCTTTCGGGTCCTTGGTAAACCCATAATAAAATCCATAGTAATATGCTCCCATTTCCAAGTAGGCACTGAAAGAGACTTGAGTAGTCCTGCTGGTCTTTGGTGCTCGATCTTAATCTGGTGGTAGATTAAACACTTGGCCACAAACTCAGCTACATCTCTTTTCATACCAACCCACCAATACACCTTTCGTAAATCCTGATACATCTTAGTGCTTCCCGGGTGTATGGTGTATCGCAAACAATGAGACTCCTTTAAGACCCTTTATCATAGGGCATCATCGTGTGGGACACATATACGGCCCCTAAATCTCATCAGTCCATCCTCACCGAGCACAAAATCTGACTGTTCGTCCTGTCCTGCCTGACTGACCATATCCAATAACTTCTAATCACCCCTCTGTCCAGTTCTGATCTGATCAAGTATACTAGGCTCAATCTGCAAACTAGCTATGAACCCAACACCTGTTGTCTCCACACTAACACTGAGCTCAGCAAACTGCTCTAGCAACTCCCATTCTCTAACCATCTAAAAGAAATCATCCCCTTCCTGCTTAAAGCATCTGCAACTACGTTTGCTTTGCCCAGGTGATACAGAATCTCGCAATCATAATCCTTGAGGAGCTCTATCCACCGTCTCTGTCTCATAATTAGCTCCTTCTGATCAAATATATACTTCAAGCTCTTGTGGTCAATAAAAATCTGAAACTTTTCTCCATACAGATAATGCCGCCATATCTTCAAGGCAAAAACAACCGCAGCCAACTCCAGATCATGGGTGGGGTAATTCCTTTCATGGTTCTTAAGCTGTCGAGAACCATATGCAACCACTCTCCCATGCTGCATAAGTACACACCCCAAGCCCTAGTGTGATGCATCACTGTATACTGCATAGCCTCCAGACCCACTAGGAATGGTTAAGACTGGGGCGATAGTCAACCTTTTCTTGAGTTCTTCAAAACTCTGCTCACACTGATCAATCCACTCGAATGGAACATCCTTGCATATCAGCTTAGTCAGTGGAGCGGCAATCTTGGAGAAACCTTCAACAAACCTCCTATAGTATCCAGCTAATCCCAGAAAACTCTGAATTTTCGTAACTGTTCTCGGCCTCTCCTAATTAAGTACTGCCTCAATCCTAGATGGATCCACCAACACCCCGTCCTTGGAAATCACATGGCCCAAAAATGCTATCTGTTCCAACCAAAACTCACACTTATCCAACTTCCCATATAACTGCTTCTCTCTGAGAGTTCGGAGCACTACTCTCAAATGCTGCTCATGCTCCTCTTGGGACTTTGAGTAGATCGTCGATGAAAACAATGACGAACCGATCTAGATACTCCCGGAACACCTTATTCATCAAGCTCATGAATGCAGTTGGGGCATTAGTTAGACCAAAGGGCATCACACGAAACTCATAGTGGCCATATCTCATTCTGAAGGCCGTCTTCGAAACATCCTCCTTCCTAATCCTCAATTGGTGATGCCCGATCTCAAGTCAATCTTCGAGAACACCGTAGCCCCTCTTAGCTGGTCAAATAGATCATATATTCTGGGCAAGCGATACTTGTTCTTATTTATAGCTTTATTCAACAACCTGTAGTCTATACATAACCTGAGACTACCATCTTTTTCCCACACAAATAATACCTGAACCCTTTGTCTAGCAAGTCTTGCAACTGCTTCTTCAATTCCTCAAGTTCAACAAGGGCCATCCGGTAAGGAGACTTCGAGATTGGCTGAGTCTCTGGTGCCAAATCTATCGCGAATTCTAACTCTCTTTCTAGTGGTAATCCCGGTAGTTCATCAGGAAACACATCCGGGAACTCGTATACCACTGGTATGTCCTGAAAACTTGGACATTCCCGACTAGTATCGAGGAGGAATGCAACATAACCTTCACATTAACACATTCATCAAAATTTTCATCAATTGTCAAAATCGTAAAATTTATTCCTTCATTGCAAAGCATACACTAAACTTACTAGGTAAGGAGAAGGCTACAGTCTTAGAGTAGCAGTCTAAACTTACACGGTTGGTGGCTAGCTAATCCATACCCAAAATTACATCAAAGCCATACATGCTCAACAAAATTAGATCTGCTAATATGATCCTATCTCCTACCTTGATCTCACAATTTCGACAAACCATATCAGTCTTTTGTGATTTATACATGGGTGTGCTAACATGTAATGTAAAGTCTAGGGGTTCTGGTTTAACATGCAATTTACGTGCAAAGTGAGGTGATATAAAGAAGTGGGTGGAACCTGAGTCAAATAATACTTGTGCCTCATGATTACAAATTAAAATCTTACCCTGAATAGTCTCTGTGGAGGTGTTGGCAATCTCTCTATCCAAGGCAAAGACCCTCCCATGCGTGACAGGCTTTTTACCCTTCTCTGCTGCGGTAGCCCGTCTCTATGGATTTTGTCTCTGGGGAGCTTGCCTCTTGGGTTACCGTGGTGGCTCTGGGCGTTGTGGAACTTGGTTCTGTGGGCAATCTCTCATTATATGTCCCTTCTGCCCACACACAAAGCAGCTCCCAGTGGTCAAAAGGCACACGCCCCCATGAAGCTTCCCACACTGTTTGCACACTGGCCTATACTGTTGCGGACCTCTAGCAACCTGAGGAGTAGGCACCGGAATGATGGGTATATCAAGTCTAGGGCGAAACTCATCCGTTCTCTGTCTCTTGGGTTGGCCTCTCCTGAAATCCTGCCTCACGAACTCTGTCCGCTTACTCTTATCCCGGCCTTTGCCCTTTAGGCCATACTCTGTTTGTGTAATGTTTAGGCCCCTCTCAACCATCTGCGCTCTACCCAGGGCATCCTAAAATTCTGTAATCTATAGTCCCAAAAGTCGATCTCGGATAGCTGGCCTCAACCCTGCTAGGAACCTCTCAGTCTGATGTTCTTCATTCTGGAACGTCTCCGGGTCATATCTCATCAGCATAATAAACTTGCTTTCATACTCGTCCACAGTCATACTACCCTGTACCAAACTCAGAAAATCCATCCTCAATTTCTACTGGGCAGCTAGTGGAACATACTGCTTCCTAAAAGCTGTGGAGAACGCATCCCAACTAATCACCGGATGCTAAGCAGTCAGAAGGACCTTGGTGGATCCCCACCAATACTCTGCTTGGCCCTGTAGCATGTAGGTGGCCATGGAAACCTTCTCAACATCCGAACAACCCAAAAAATCGAAGATCTTCCCGAGGCTCACTAGCTACTCTTCAGCCTCTACTGGGTTCTTAATCCCATTGAAAGCTTGAGGCCTCATCTTCAGGAAGTCTCTCATCCTGCCAATATCCTTCTCCTCCCTCCGGGCCTGTACAGGAGGCTGAGGCGCCATAGGTACTGGAGGAACTTGTGGAGGAGGAGGTGGTGGTGCTTGTGGAGGAGTCAGCACCGGAGTAGGGGCTGGTGCCGTGTCGGCCGAATCCGAGACATTTGCCGCTAGATGTTGGGCAACCATAGCAGCTATCGACTCTAGACCACGCTTGAGGTGCTGCTCCAATCGTTGCTCGAACTGAGCCATACGAGTGTTAGGACTCTCTGGCTCCTGTGAAGGTGGTGGAGGTGGCTAAGCCTGCCTCCGAGTATGTCCGCGTCTCCCACTCATCGTGCAGTGATCTAATACTTGCGCGTAATTCCAATGATCAAACTTAAACTCGTTAGGTATACACTACCTACTACCAGACAAGCACAGACATTGGGATGTAATTTAATCCTTATTTTCGACACTGACAGAACTAGACAACCTTCGCTCTGATACCACCTTAAACTGTAACGACCCTTGACCCTTGAAAATCGAAAAAAAAAATTTTTTGAAACTTCATTACCCATTTATTCTCTTATTCACTTAGGTTGTATTCCTGTACAGTGTCAAAACATTTTTCCTATTTTTTTTGTAATTAGTAATTTATTTCCACGTTTTTTAGATTATAAGGCCGATAGAAAATTTCGACAGCACAACGGCTTATATATGAGCCTACCCACCTGCAAGTCAATTATTTTTGGCAATCCTAGATATCCACAACTACCAAGCATACTTTCCAATTCATCCTTATCACTTCAGACATCTATTTCAATTTAATACCAGTCATCTCAAATATTATCCCAAAATAATAATGTTTACATCATCCTTACAAAATTACATCCCAACTGATAACTTCGACACATGTCTGTGCATACAATTATGTCTGGTACAGGAATGTAAATGTATACCTCTTGCGTGTACAAAATGTAGCCTAGGGTAGCACTTCCCACCAGCCTACGTCGTGTACGCGACAGGTAGCGCCTATAGATTCACTGCAAAAGTTCTGAAGGAAAAGGGGTAAGCTTTTGGGGAAAAGCCAGTAAGATAGTACCTTTAAATTAATCTTGATATATATATATATATATATATATATATATATATATGAAAAGCATGTAAAAATTATTTGTAAGACCATACTTTAAGTAAAAGGAAAAACTTAAATCATCACTTCATGCAATTCATCGTAAAAGTCATAACGCATGCAAGTTCAAAGCAAGAATCATGCTCAACTATGCTATAAATTCTTTCATAAGCTTTTCGCATACATTGCATAATCATCTCGTTTTACTTTCGTAAACATGCCATAAACATTTTGTCAAGCTTTCATGAAACATTTCATAATTACTTTGTAAACATTACATAAACGTGTTGGTTCATAACCAATCATTGAAATTCATAAGGCACATATTCGTTGCCACATTTATCATTCATAACTAATTCATGGAGACCAGGCTATAACTAAGTAATGCGATACGTGTCATTCTCCGTAGAGAGCTAAACATGTTACCTATGGCTATGGTAAGTGGCTGTAGACTGGATCAGGGTCGTACAGCTCTTTCGTAAAACATGGGTAGTATCCATCTTACATACTTTAACTAGCACATAGCTAGGACACGGGCACCAATGGCACTCTCCGTGTGGGCAACATAATTGCGTGTTGCGCGGGCACGAGATAAAACCAAAACATCATCATCATAAACCACAAGTAGCGTGACATCTACCACACAGGTAGAGTCAAGTGCTACAGGGGCCTACGTACCGGCACCTCAAGTGGTGGAGCCAGAACACCACGAGAAGTACCCAAGCATGAAGCCTAAGTCTCAAAACATATTTTCTTTTTCCCCCTTTTCTTTGAAATTGTCAAAAGTTAACTTTAGCGATATGGATATAAAAATCATGAGTAAATATAAAACATCCATACGCTTCATACCCTTGGAAAAATTTATTTCATGTCATGTAAAGTATTCGGGGGACATTTAAGATAATTAAAACGTGTTACATAATCATTGTACAGGTATAAAAGCATCTATAAATCATTTCGAAATCACATGCTCTTTTCATAAAGTCATTCATCAGTAAAAACAATATGCATTATCAGGACATAGTTAAATAGTACCCCTTACCTCGATGTATCGGATATCTCACGTTCGCGAAATGACGCCTTCCAACACCTCCGTTAGTTCGTCTACGTTTTACCTACATCGAAGGTAGTTTACTTAGCTTCCTATTCATACGAGTCACTCGAAATACGTTAAAATCGTAACCTATTCGTTCTTCCTTGTGTGGACGTTTAATCGTGCGTACCTAGGCTATTCACGTACGTATATATATATATTCTTCCCCTATATTATTTTTGTACGTACACACCTCGGTATACCTATTATTATATACAACTACATGTATATACTAGCGAGTATATATGTATATATATTCCTATATATGCATCATTATTTGTTTTCATTTCTTTCCTCATCACATGTATCCATCCCATGTATGTACATATATTAAAACACATTCTTACCTTATACCTTCATTTGTATATACCTCCTAGTATATACACATCTCTCATACATTCCTTTATATGTACACCTAAGTAAATACTCAATATATGTATATGTATACTCATACATACCCACATGGATATATGTATATTTATATATATATATATATATATATATATATATATATATATATATCATTTTTACTTGTTTCCATTTACGCACCCTCACATAAATATACATATATACATATATACATACATGCATCTACCTCTCCCTTTATCCATCATTCATCACTACCCCTTTTTTTTTTACACCATTTAAATTTATACTAATCATGCTTATAATTCAATCTATATATATACATGTAAATTAAATATGCATGTATATACTTAAATCTTACCTTCCTTTCTTTTTCTCTTTTCTTTTTTTTTCCTTTTTTTTCTTTCTTCTTTTCTCGGCTAATGTTCACTGTCCTGTTTTTTTTCTTTAGTTGCCGTTACTGCCTCTCATCACACCAATATGCCACTCTGTTTTGTGGCACAAATCGCCCTTCACAGCCACCGATCATCCCCTAAAACAACTCTCCAAAGCACCCAAAACTCCCTTCTTATCCACTGTACATGCCTCCCAATCAGCCTTCACTGTACTGCTTCAGTTCGGTTAATTCCCTTCCCTCTCGGTTCTGTTTCTAGCTCCCCTTCAGCCTCGGTTCCTCGCCTCAATCTCCTTCCTTCTCGGTGCTGCTTCAATCAGAGGCTCTCAGTCTTTGCTTCGGTTCCCAACTTCAACTCCCCTATTTCGTTTCTGTCTAGCTCAATCTCAGTGTTGCTCGATTCCAGCTTCCCTTCTCTCCTTTCCCTGCCCAGTTTCCAGCCCACACACCGGCTTCCTTTAATTTTTTGCTCCCCCTCTCCTCCGATCTTCCTTTTCTCTTTTTGCTCACTCTTCTCCCTCCTTTCCAATCCTCTCTCTCTCGGTCAGTCCCCCTTTCTTCTCTTCCTCTCTTCTCCGTTCCAGCCGACCGATTCCCTCTCTCTTTTCTTCTTCCTCTTTCCTACCTTGCTCCTCTTCTTCCTTTCTTCCCCGACCAGCTTTCCCCCTTTCGGTTTTCCTCTTCCCTTTTCTTTCTTTCCTTTCCTTCTTCTTCTTCCCCGGCAAGCCTCTCTTCCTTTCCTCCTTCTTTCCTTTCCTTTTTCTTCTTCCCCGATGGACTGCTTCCCTTTCCTTTCTTTCCTTTCCTTTTTCTTCTCCCCCGACAGACTACTTCCTTTTCCTCCCTCTTTTCTTCTCCTCCTCTTCTCCTCTTTCTCTCTTCCTTTTTCCCACCCAAGCCTCCTCTGTTTTTTTCTTTGATTTCCTTTCCAATTGCAACAGTGGCAGACGGAATTGGCTTTTCTAAGCCAATTCCGTACATGCCATAATATATATATTTATATATATATTAGTTTAGTATATGTATATATATTATATTAGCATGTAGGTATTATTTATTATCATTTTTTTTGTTTATGTATTAGTATTGTTATTATTATTGTTATT
The DNA here is from genome assembly GCA_033439115.1 of Firmiana major. Classification (NCBI taxonomy): domain Eukaryota; kingdom Viridiplantae; phylum Streptophyta; class Magnoliopsida; order Malvales; family Malvaceae; genus Firmiana; species Firmiana major. The sequence goes on from CM065905.1 coordinate 50,812,723, forward strand.
ATTATTATTATTTTTTACTTTAAATATCTTATACATTATACATTACAATATATATATATATTTGTTATATATATATATATATCATCATTCTTCCATTTTAAATTGTCTAGTATATGTATATATTATACCTATGTATATATATATATATACATATACACTTCCTTTTAATTAAATGCCTAGTATATATGTATATATATATACATATATATATATATATATATACATTTTCACTTTTGTATGTCTCTACACATATATATTTTCTTGTATAATTTATCCACAGACATAATATCACGCCTTCCATGAGATTTTCCTTATTTTGAAATTAAAATAATATCGGGATTCCATCATTCTTCATGAGTTCTCGATACAAGTGTTTACATCGACACTTTTCGAATAACAAATTAAAATTTTCTAATCCTTCCATACTTGCATTCGCCTTATTACTTCTTGTATCTTCGGGTTCCCAGTCATCCCACGGGCTTCTCGGTTCCTATAGTACTCGAGCCCTACAACGAATATTTACGCTTCTTTTAATATATATTATTTCCATTTTTATATAATTAAATTAACGTAGGAAATTTGTAGGGTTTACACAAAATCCTTCATGGAGATCGATCTGTTGCTTAAGGGAGATCGATCTCTTCCTGACCGAGGCTTAAGGAGATCAATTTGTTCCTTGTGAAAGATGGATTCCTTCCAGGCAGAGACTTAAGGAGATCGATCTTCCTTCCCATGAAATCGATCTGCCTTGTTCAATTAAACTGATTCCTGGCATTCTGTGAGAGGGGATCGATTCCTATTTCATATGAGATCGATCTCTCTTCCCCTACACCCTCTTTTCTACACTTTTTCTACAGATTTTTCAATGTACACTCATCCTTATTTACTTCATACCTAAATTTAAAATTTGTGCACAATTAACGTATAATGACATCCTTTCCATATAGTTCATAGGTAATAAAACTTGTGCACACAACTTAAAATCATGGATGTTTCATTAAATCTCATAATTCCTTACATCCTTTATTATTTATACACTAGTAACAATGTAGATATACATATACATATATACGTCATAGTCTCTTAAGATATCCTTGTAGCATTACAAGCATTACATTTCTCCCCTCCTTAGAAAATTTGGTCCTCCAAATTGAACCAAGTCTATTCTTCAAAAAGTTGGGGATATTTCTCTTTCATCAGGTCCTCTAACTCCCAAATGGCTTCCTTCGATGTATGATGTTGCCAGGACTTTAACCAATGAAATCATCTTGTTTCGCAACACCTTCTCTTTTCGATCCAATATCCGTATTGGTTTCTCCACATACGACATATCCTCCTTGAGCTTCAATGGGTCATAGCTAATTACATGTGTTGGATCCGGGTTTACTTCTAAAGCATAGAAACATGGAAGACATTGTGAACTTCTGCTAGCTCAAGTGGTAAGGCTAGCCTATATGCTCTATCTCCCACTCTATCCAAAATCTCAAAGGGACCAATGTAACGAGGACTTAGTTTTCCTTTGTTCCTGAACCTCGTTATTCCCTTAGAAGGAAATACTCTAAAAAATATGGACTCCACATCAAACTCAAGTGGTCTTCGTCTCCTGTCAGCATAGCTCTTTTGTCGACATTGAGCTGTTCATAGTCTTTCACATATTATCTGAACATCCTCGGAGGCTTGTCTAACCAAATCGAGAGCAAGCAACTGATAATTCTATATTTTTAGAATTATTTGTGCTTAATTTCCTAATTATTTATTTAAATCCCCAATTTATTTTGTTAATTATCCCATTTATTTAATTAAAATTCTCATGTTTGTAGATAAATTAAATTCAAATGAATTTTGAATATTTCGATAGAAAATAGATCGAAATTGGGCTAAAATAGAGATTGAGCCACGCGGACAACACGAGCCATGCCACCTAGCACATCCAATTGGACAAGAAGACCGATGACATGGAAATATCTTTTCAATGAGCTAATGGTGTGAAGACAAGTGGCCAAAAAAAATGCCAACTCATCTAGGATGTAAAAATTACAATTATACCCCTTTTCTCTGTATAAATAGGAAAGGATGGCAATTGAAAAAACTATGAAAGGTAGGAGTAGGAGTAGTGTAATGTAGTGTAGAAGTAGGAGTAGTGTTAGAATAATTTTAATTTATTTTCCTTAGAAGCTTTCCCGAGTAGATTGTTTTAGCCATCATTTTATTCTAATTTCTAGAGTACTGTTCATGCAATTTTTCTATGTGAATGAAAAGCTTTTGTTACTTCTAGTTCTCAGTTTTGCTTTCTTGCTTGGTTTCATTCTCGGATTACTAGTTTTATTCAATATTTTTCTTTGTTTTTTTATCTCCCTCTTCATCCTTTTACATGTTGTTTGTATTTATTTTTGTTTTTTTTATGCTTGCTTTAGCTTAGTTTGGTGAGAAGCATTTGAGGATTGCCTCGCTGAAGCACGTTGTTCTCATCTTACCTTGTTCCGGTGCAGTGGTGCAAGTTCAACATTGGATTTTGTTCTTGCATTGCTTACACAGTGGAACGGTAGGCTAAGCAATAAATGAAGTAAGGTATAACCCATGTTGCTCTCTCATTTCTCGGTTTACCAGTTGTTAGTTGATTTGGCTACTCATTGACTGCAAATTTTACTCATGTATTTCCTGCTTGAAGACATAGTAGTGCCCTGATGTTTCCTCTTACAATTTAACTTTATTGACTGTTTTGTAATCTTACTTCTCTTCACTGCATTTTCTAATGTTTCTTTAGTCTATTTATTTACAGCATTTCATCTCAGCATTTGTAGTGCATGGGTTGATTTGTGGAGCATAGTTCACTCTTGGCTTCAATTCCACTCTCTGTTATGCTCTATTTTGGTAAATGGTTACTGTTCTATAAGTGTTGTGCTAAATGGTTTTTGTTGCCTTGTTGTTATTGTCGCAGAGGTGAAGTTGGGCATGCAAGGAATGAGCATGCTGCAGTAGACGTTGGCTGGGGCACCTGGACAGCAGCAGTAGTATGTGAGCATGCCAGCAGGAAAGCTTGCAGGTTGTCCCAAGCAATAGCAAGACAGCAGCGAGCTGGGCAAAATCGAGAACCTTACCTGGATCAATCCTGGAACAGCACCTCCAGCATAGCAGCACCTGGAACCGAGACACACTAGGGCAGAAATAGCAGAAGCAGAGTGCAGCAGGGCAGAGTCGAGAATAGAGTCTGGAGCACTTGGGGTAGCAGGACACAGCAGATGTCAGACCCGTGTTTTCGATTTACGTATGTAGCTTGTACCTTATGATTCCTATGTGTACGAACGTTATATTTCATAGTTGAATCATAAGAAGAGTATTTATTAACATGCAATCGATTATTTAAGAAATTAAAAATGCATGTAAGCTACATAACAGCGAGATGAGGGTTAAATTAATTTTCGAACAAGTACAGGGGTAAGACGGTCAATTGACCAAAATTTGGTATAAATTCGATGAGAAAATTTCATTAAAAATATGAAATCGAGAGATCTTGATCAATAACGAGGAAAATATTGAATTTCGAGTCCAATTGATCGAGATATGAATTTAATTAATATTTTTGGAATTTTTGACTCGAAAAATGAGCCCGAAAATAGTGAAAAAATATACCAAAAGGTAAAATCGGACTGATAAATTCATTTACGGACCAAATGAATTTAATAGGAATTTTTAGGATATTTTTGGGATATTTTAGGATTTTTAACATTATTTTAAGGATTAAAATAATATTAAAAATATATTATAAAGAAATTGAAAAAAAATGAAAAGCGAAATCTAAAGAGAGTTTTCGGGGAGAGAGAAAGTTGAGAGAAAAGAACCAAAATCGACGGAGAGGAAGAACTCGTCGGATCAGCCAGCACCGGCGACCAGCAGCCGAGCCAGCTACCGGAAAAGGAAGCCACTCACCCCATGACCTCCCAGCCACCAGGACGCGCACCACCGGCGTCGAAATCCAGTGAATCGAAGGGAGAAAGCCGCTAAGGAAAAGAGGGCATTCGGCGGCCAACGGCGGGAGTTGGCTCCGATCGAGACTAACCGAGAGGTCCCCTGTCCAAGACGCGTCGAACGTCTTTAGCGGCACCCGGAGAACCTACCGGACGACGTCGGCACGGCTAAATCACCCCTGAACCGGTCGGCGGTTCAGGGCAGAACCTTCTAAACTGAACCGGACCGGACCGGTTCAGCCAAGGAGAAAAGAGGAAAAAGAGGAAAAAGAAAGAAAAAGGAAAAAGGAAAATTTTTGAGATTTCACCGGACTTCGGGTAAGTCGATGCGAGATCAAAAGTGACCAATTTAATTTCCGATAAATTTATTTAAATTATATTTAATCAAAAATTAACCCGAAGTTAAATATACGAAATTGTACAGTTCGACGATTAATTCTGAACGGAAGCCCGATCGAACTCCGATTCACGCACCATCACACAATCTCGGGTAAGTAAATCTCATTTACGACAAATTATGTGATTTATGCGTATTTAAGATTTAATTTACGCATTTCGGATTAAATTTCAGATTTAGTGAATTATATTCGAAAAATTGAATAAAATGTCGTAAATGATATACGGGCTATCCAAAGAGCTTGGAATAAAGCCCAATGGGTATTGATAAGCCCAATGAGTCGATAGACCCTGATGAATGGGCTTAATACGGATTAAGGCCCAATTAAAGTGTTTAAGGCCCATTAAGAGTAAACAGACCCATTTAAGTGAAATGAACTGTATTAAATGTGTAATACAGTAGGAAAAGTGTAATTAACTCAGTGAATGATTAAATGCAGCTCTAGAGTCATATTGAGAGTTGACCGGACTGCGAGATTAGACAGCACAGAGGAAGAGAGGTCACACGACGTGATCCGAGGTAGGGGACTCTTACAAGTAGCTAGAGATATCTGTGCATATTTTCGTTGGATTTTACATTCACTAAAATTGTTTGAGGGTCAGAGAAAATCTATAATAATTATAGGGACCCGATATGGGTAAATTACAATTTTACCCATAGTTAGGCAAAAAGTGAAACTTTGGGAAAAGTTGTAAAAAGCATGAAAATGATGTTTTGAATGATTTTTACTGCTGTGTAGCAGAAGAGTAGGTGGATGGGCTAATGTTTCGAGGTCGATCTAAACTAAGCACACTTTATAGTGCTGATTTTAATGATTTTAAACATCCCTATTTTTAAAGAGCCATCTACCGAATTATGTGGAAACAATCGTGCTAGAGCACAACTCGCATTTGATTTCAGATGTTTTTCACATACATTAGTGCTGGAGGTTTACTCGCACTACATTTATTTGACATGCATGATAGAGTACTAGAGCGTTGCTCGTACTCAGTTTTTATGTGATTTGTGCATGATAGAGTGCTGGAGCGATTAGCTCGTCCTCGAGTTTTACATGAGATGCATGACAGAGTGCTGGAGCGTTGCTCGTACTCAATTTTTCATGATTTGTACATGACATTGTACTTGAGCGATTTGCTCGTACTTGATTCGTAATAAGAACTATGCATGACCTGGTGCTAGAGGTTTACTCGCACTAGTGTTGATATTTTGACATGCATATACAATGTTTTGAGGCGGAGTGTTGATTGTGTGTCACACTCAAGATTCGCACTGTAGTTTTTCGTGATATATACACATGTTAGAAAAACCATGATGATTTCCTCCGTGTAGACTGAGTGTCACACTGTTGAGATGTTCTCACGTGGATTTAGAGACGTGGCATTGATTCCATAGTATGAGGGCTAAGACCTATGGCAGGCACCCCGACTATGATGTATTTCCATGGTATGAGAGGCTAAGACCTATAGCAGGCACCCCGACCATGATGTATGGGTCCACGAGTGTACGTTGTACCGTGCGTGTGGCATAGAGTACACTGTACCGTGTTTTATGTTATGGAGTTGTGGAGGAGAGTTGTTGATAGCTGGTGGTTGTGATGGACTGACCCCCCTCCCGTTACAGTAGTGATAACCCGCACACCGAGTACTGTGTTGCCTGGGATTTCACCACATGTTAGGATATGTACATAGTCCGGAGATGCTCTCTTATGGTAAGATCCTTAAGCCCAACATCCTTAATCCAGAGTGGGCGGGGAGGCTTTGTTCGACGGGGAGGCTCTCTTACATAGTCTAGAGAGATTGCATTTAGCCACTGAGTCTCGCATGATATATCACATGTGTTTTATGATACGGGTAGACCTGAGGGATGGGTCGAAACCCAGTTTATTTGTGTTGTGATGAGAAATGCCATATTTACTGTGTTTTGAATGTAAATGGCATATTTTATATAGGCATTTTTAAATGATTAAATATGCACTGTTTTGCATGAATGCCTCTGATTGATAAACCTGCATGTGTTTAGTACATGGGATTTTAAATCTATACTATATTATATATATTTTAAACATGCTTTTGAATTGGGAGAAGGAAAGGCAAAGCACTATTTTCAATAGATAGTATGGATGTCTACTTGCTTTCCTGATTTCCTTACTGAGCACGTTGATAGCTTATCCCATTCATTTTCCCCCCATCTCTACAGATTCTCGTCAGTAGATTGAGTCGGCTGAGGTATTGCATTCCTTTGATCTGCTGCCACTCCCCATCTAGCGAAAGGTATACACATGCATACTCTTTTGTATCTGAACAATGCATAAACACAGTGATGTACACGTTTTAATATGGGGGATGTAATGATGTAATTATATTTAAGTATATGAATTTACTTATGATATGAATGTCATGTATGTATGATACAAAAAAAGAATGGTAAGGTATGTATGGATGAGGAGACTAATGCCTATTCACAGCCCAACTGTTGAGGAGATAAAGGTAAGTAAAAAGTGAAAAATTTGTTGTGGTTTTTGGTAAAGTCGAGTGTGGGAGGAGGGCGTGACAGAGTGGTATCAGAGCGTAGTTAGTCTGATGTGTCTAGACATTAGTAATTAGGAAAGTGTACATCCCCATATCACTGTGTTTTGTTCAGTTACAATTGTGTATACAAGATGGGAGTTGGACAACTTAATGTTTGTGAATGCAGGAATTAAGCCTTTATGGCAATTACCCGCCGTAGTAGAGGGGCGAGAGGTAGGGCTAGAGGCCCTAGAGGTAGGCCTGAGAGCTGAGATGAGTCCTCATTTGACTTAGTGACGTAGAGTCCCATTGAGGTACCAAAGAGTATCGAGGCATGCTTCACGAGGATAGAGCGTAGCTTGGAGGTGATAGTAGGGCTGTTGGCACAGACTTTGCCAGGTAGACAGAGACAGGATGCAGAGACTACGACTGGAGAGGCTGTTGCACCTGATACACCTGCGCAACCTGTACAGAGGCCACAGACTATTGATACTCCTACACCCCCACCAGTTCAGGTTAGTAGAGGATATGGGTGTGATTTGGATCAGTTGCGACAGTTCCAGAAGCTTGGACCTCCATCTTTTCGAGGGGTCAAGGACCCAGCTAGTGCAAAGGAGTGGATTAGCGAGATAGAGAAGTTGTACGATTTTCTTGAGTGTACGACTTCTGAGAGAGTCGCAATTGTTGCGTTTCTACTGAAGGGAACGGCAGAGCATTGGTGGAAGTCCACCAGGCCGATATTGAGAGCCCGACATGCTGAGATCAGTTGGGAGATGTTTCTAGAGGCCTTCAGGAGGCAGTTTGTTCCTGATACTGCGCAGCTTAGACTGCAGGTCGAGTTTTTGGGATTGAGCCAAAGGAGTCTCACAGTGGATAAGTACGAGACTAGATTTTTGGCTGTGGGGAGATATGATCCCGATACCATGTACAGCGAGACTAGGAAAGTCTTTAAATTTATTGACGGATTGAGACCGGTGTTGCAGTCTAGATTGGTACCACTAGACATTGGTACATATGATGAGGCAGTGCACAGAGCGCACCTTTGTGAGCAGGATTACGAGAGAAATGCCTCTGAGTTTGGGAAGTTCAGTTGGAGCCGAGATAGAGAGAGAAAGAGGCCGGCTAGAGATAGAGGGTTCAGTTATCGAGGAGGGAGGAGACTCTTCGGTAAGGGACCACGGATAGAGGAGGTGCGAGAGCGACCAGTTAGACCTCCTACATACCCGGCCATAGCTCCGACGAAGGGCATTGTGATTGGAGGATCGAGGCCTACTACTGATCAGTGCAGCCGATGTGGTAGACATCATGGTGGTAGACCTTGTCCGTTGAGCCCTATTGTGTGTTTCCGATGTGGGAAACAGGGGCATATTGCTAGAGATTGCCCAGAGACATGTGACTGCCCCACAGAAGGGCAGGGAGCATGATAGAGCTTCAGCTAGTACGTCTGCTTAGAGAGGTAGAGCGACGACAGAAGAGAAGGGGAAGCAGGTGATGGGTCGAGGGCGAGTACATGCTTTGGACCAGGACACAGCTGATGCTTCTGCGGATGTGATTCGAGGTAACATCCTGATTTATGATTTAGAAGCATATGTTTTAATTGATCCTGGTGCCACACATTCATTTGTATCGCCATCATTTACATGTAAGTTAGAAAAGCATGTAAAGCGTACTCCTTTAAAGATGATGATGTTGATTAGTACGCCTATGGATTCCAGTCAGCTAGTTGAGCATGTGTATAACGATTGTAAGTTAAGAGTAGGGGAAAAGGATATGACAGCCAATCTAATATTGCTAAGTATGAATGACTTTGATGTAATATTAGGTATGGATTGGTTATCTGCAAACCATGCTGTTTTAGATTGTTATGCTAAGACAGTTATGTTTCCTAACCCTACGAAAATTATTGTAAAGTTTGATGGGAATAAATGAAAGAAATAAATATGTTGTTAATAAATAAAAAATATTTTACTGACTGAGAGATAAATATCTTGAAGGTTTCATTACGTACGTAGTGGATACGGATAAGGTACATCCGGAGTTGGTAGATATTCCTGTGGTCAGTGAGTACCCAGATGTTTTTCCGGATGAGTTGCCAGGGTTACCACCAGACAGAGAGATGGAGTTCTGTATAGATTTGGTGCTTGGAACTGAGCCTATTTCGAGACCACCGTATCGTATGGCCTTAGTTGAGCTGGAGGAGCTTAAGAGACAGTTGCAGGAGCTATTGGATAGGGGTTTTATCAGACCAAGTGTTTCACCGTGGGGAGCACCAGTTCTGTTTGTGAGGAAGAAGGATGGAAGCCTCCGATTGTGTATAGACTACAGATTGTTGAATAAGGCTACCATCAAGAATAGATATCCCCTTCCATGCATTGACGACTTACTGGATCAGCTTCGGGGAGCGCAGGTCTTTTCTAAGATTGATCTGAGGTCTGGGTATCATCAGTTGAGAGTTCGGAGTGGAGATGTACCCAAGACAGCATTTAGGACTCGATATGGCCACTACGAGTTCCTAGTTATGCCATTCGGACTGACGAATGCTCCCACAGCTTTCATGGCTTTGATGAACGATGTATTCAAGCCATATTTAGATCAGTTTGTTATCGTATTCATCGATGACATATTAGTATATTCGAGATCCGAGGAGGAGCATGAGGAGCACCTCAGGATTGTATTGCAAACTCTACGAGGGCAGCAGTTGTATGCTAAACTCAGCAAGTGTGATTTTTGGTTGACAGAGATCTCATTTTTGGGACATGTAGTGTCGAGGGATGGTGTATCAGTAGATCCATCCAAGATTGAGGCTGTAGTTCAGTGGGAACAGCCGAGGACAGTTACCTAGATCAGGAGTTTTTTGGGTTTAGCAGGGTACTATTGAAGATTTGTTGAGGGATTTTCGAAGATGGCTGCTCTGTGACACGTCACACTCGGAAGAGTGTTGCATTCGTGTGGGACGAGAATTATGAGAGGAGTTTTCAGGAGCTGAAGAGTCGATTGACCACCGCTCCGATTCTCACTATTCCTACCAGCTCAGGAGGATTTTCAGTATATACCGATGCTTCGCATCAGGGACTGGGCTGTGTGTTGATGCAGGATGGGAGGGTAGTTGCTTATGGATCCAGACAGCTGAAGGACCATGAGAAGAACTATCCGACCCACGATTTAGAGTTAGCAGCAGTAGTGTTTGCATTGAAGGTATGGCGCCACTACTTGTATAGTGAGAAGTTTTAGATTTTTACCGACCACAAGAGCCTCAAGTACCTATTCTTACAGAAGGAGCTGAACATGAGACAGAGAAGATGGCTAGAGCTTCTGAAGGATTATGATTGTGAGATATTTTATCATCCGGGTAAGGCTAATGTTGTAGTAGATGCTTTGAGAAGGAAGAGCCTTGGGATGGTATCGTATATGATGGTCAGGGAGGACAAGCTGCTAGAGCAGTTTGCTAGCCTCAGTTTGGGAGTTGTGCCTTCGAACAGAGATGCAGATTTTATGATTGCGAGTCTACGCTTAGAGCCAGATCTGTTGGACAGGATCAGACGGGCTCAGCAGACTGATCCATATTGCATCGATGTGATTGGTCAGATGCAGAGGGGCACAGTGATAGATTTTGAGTTAAGTCCTGATGGACTACTGAGGTTCAGAGGTAGATTGTGTGTTCCCGAGGACCCAGAGCTCAGGAGATTGATATTGTCGGAAGCTTATTCATCGAGGTACACGTTGCATCCGGGGAGTGGCAAGATGTATCAGAACCTCCGGAAGGTGTACTGGTGGTCAGGTATGAAGAGAGATGTGGCAGATTTTATGGCGAGATGTCTCGTATGTCAGCAGGTGAAGGTAGAGCAACAGAAACCTACAGGATTGTTGCAGCCTCTACCTATACCGACATGGAAATAGGAGCACATCACCATGGATTTCGTGATGGGTTTACCGAGGACCCAGAGGAATCACAATGCTATATGGGTGATCGTAGATAGACTGACGAAGTCAGCCCACTTCCTAGCTATGAGAACTACCGATACTCTGAGTACATTGGCAGGGTTGTATGTACGCGAGGTAGTGAGGTTGCATGGTGTTCCAGTGAGCATTGTCTCGGATAGGGATTCCCGCTTCACTTCCCACTTTTGGGAACATTTTCAGGAAGCTATGGGAACCCAGTTGAGTTTGAGCATAGCTTTCCATCCTCAGACAGATGGTCAGTCAGAGAGGATGATACAGACTCTAGAGGATATGTTGAGAGCATGTGTGCTGGATTTTAGAGGCTCCTGGGATGATTATTTGCCACTAGTCGAGTTCGCCTACAACAACAGTTATCATTCGAGTATCGGGATGGCACCGTATGAGGCCTTGTATGGCCATAGATGTCGTTCCCTATTGGGTGGGAAGAAGTGGGTGACCGAAAGATTTTTGCTCCTGATATGGTTACACAGGCTTTTGAGGATGTCCAGTTGATAGTTGAGAGATTGAGGACAGCTCAGAGTCGACAGAAGAGTTATGCTGACAAGAGACGTAGGCCACTTGAGTTCGCAATTGGTGAGTCCGTGTTTCTGAAGGTTTCTCCTTCCAAGGGTATAGCGAGGTTTGGGAAGAGGGGTAAGCTGAGTCCTCGCTACATTGGACCCTTTGAGATACTTGATCGAGTGGGAGATAAGGCCTATAGGTTGGCATTGCCACCAGATTTGTCAGGCGTGCACAACGTCTTCCACATTTCGATGCTTAGGAAGTATCACCCGGATCCGGCACATGTGATTAGTTATGAGCCTTTGGAGCTCAGTGAGGACATGTCATATGTTGAGAGGCTGATTTGAATACTGGATAGGAAGGACAAGGTTTTAAGATTGAAGACTATCGGGTTAGTGAAGGTACTATGGCAGCATCACACTTTCGAGGAGGCTACCTGGGAGTTAGAGAGCTTGATGCGAGAGAAGCACCCCCAGTTGTTTGATGATTTATTTGTTTCTAATTTGGAGGACCAAATTCTTTTAGTTGGGGAGGATTGTCAGACCCGTGTTTTCGATTTACGTATGTAGCTTGTACCTTATGATTCCTATGTGTACGAACGTTATATTTCATAGTTGAATCATAAGAAGAGTATTTATTAACATGCAATCGATTATTTAAGAAATTAAAAATGCATGTAAGCTACATAACAGCGAGATGAGGGTTAAATTAATTTTCGAGCAAGTACAGGGGTAAGACGGTCAATTGACCAAAATTCGATATAAATCCGATGAGAAAATTTCATTAAAAATATGAAATCGAGAGATTTTGATCAATAATGAGGAAAATATTGAATTTCGAGTCCAATTGATCGAGATATGAATTTAATTAATATTTTTGGAATTTTTGTCTCGAAAAATGAGCCCAAAAATAGTGGAAAAATATACCGAAAAGGTAAAATCGGACTGATAAATTCATTTACGGACTAAATGAATTTAATAAGAATTTTTGGGATATTTTTGGGATATTTTAAGATTTTTAATATTATTTTAAGGATTAAAATAATATTAAAAATATATTATAAAGAAATTGAAAAAAAAAACGAAAAGCGAAATCTGAAGAGAGTTTTCGGGGAGAGAGAAAGTTGAGAGAAAAGAACCAAAATCGACGGAGAGGAAGAACTCGCCGGACCAGCCACCACCGGCGACCAGCAGCCGAGCCAGCTACCGAAAAAGGAAGCCACTCACCCCGCGACCTCCCAGCCACCAGGACGCGCGCCACCGGCGCCGAAATCCGGCGAATCGAAGGGAGAAAGCCGCGGAGGAAAAGAGGGCATTCGGCGGCCACCGGTGGGAGTTGGCTCCAATCGAGGCCAACCGAGAGGTCCCCTGTCCAAGACGAGTCGAACGGCGTTAGCGGCACCCGGAGAACCAGCCGGACGACGCCGGCAAGGCTAAATCACCCCTGAACCGATCGGCGGTTCAGGGCAGAACCTTCTAAACTGAACCGGACCGGACCGGTTCAGCCAAGGAGAAAAGGGGAAAAAGAGGAAAAAGAAAGAAAAAGGAAAATTTTTGAGATTTCACCGGACTTCGGGTAAGTCGATACGAGATCAAAAGTGACCAATTTAATTTTCGATAAATTTATTTAAATTATATTTAATCGAAAATTGACCCGGAGTTAAATATACAAAATTGTGCAGTTCGACGATTAATTCCGAACGGAAGCCCGATCGAACTCTGATTCGTGCACCATCGCACAATCTCGGGTAAGTAAATCTCAATTACGACAAATTATGTGATTTATGCGTATTTAAGATTTAATTTACGCATTTCGGATTAAATTTCGGATTTAGTGAATTATATTCAAAAAATTGAATAAAATGTCGTAAATGATATACGGGCTATCCAAAGAGCTTGGAATAAAGCCCAATGGGTATTGATAAGCCCAATGAGTCGATAGACCCTGATGAATGGGCTTAATACGGATTAAGGCCCAATTAAAGTGTTTAAGGCCCATTAAGAGTAAACAGACCCATTTAAGTGAAATGAACTGTATTAAATGTGTAATACAGTAGGAAAAGTGTAATTAACTCAGTGAATGATTAAATGCAGCTCTAGAGTCATATTGAGAGTTGACCGGACTGCGAGATTAGACAGCACAGAGGAAGAGAGGTCATACGACGTGATCCGAGGTAGGGGACTCTTACAAGTCGCTAGAGATATCTGTGCATATTTTCGTTGGATTTTACATTCACTGAAATTGTTTGAGGGTCTGAGAAAATCTATATTAATTACAGGGACCCGATATGGGTAAATTACAATTTTACCCCTAGTTAGGCAAAAAGTGAAAATTTAGAAAAAGCTGTAAAAAGCATGAAAATGATGTTTTGAATGGTTTTTACTGTTGTGTAGCAGAAGAGTAGGTGGATGGGCTAATGTTTCGAGGTCGATGTAAACTAAGCACACTTTATAGTGCTGATTTTAATGATTTTAAACATCCCTATTTTTAAAGAGTCATCTACCGAATTATGTGGAAACAATCGTGCTTGAGCACAACTCGCATTTGATTTCAGATGTTTTTCACATACATTAGTGCTGGAGGTTTACTCGCACTACATTTATTTGACATGCATGATAGAGTACTAGAGCATTGCTCGTACTCAGTTTTTATGTGATTTGTGCATGATAGAGTGTTGGAGCGATTAGCTCGTACTCGAGTTTTACATGAGATGCATGACAGAGTGCTGGAGCGTTGCTCGTACTCGATTTTTCATGATTTGTACATGACATCGTACTTGAGCGATTTGCTCGTACTTGATTTGTAATGAGAACTATGCATGACCTGGTGCTAGAGGTTTACTCGCACTAGTGTTGATATTTTGACATGCATATATAGTGTTTTGAGGCGGAGTGTTGACTCTGTGTCACACTCAAGATGCGTACTGTAGTTTTTCGTGATATATACACATGTTAGAAAAATCGTGACGATTTCCTCCGTGTAAATTGAGTGTCACACTGTTGAGATGTTCTCACGTGAATTTAGAGACGTGGCATTGATTCCATAGTATGAGGGCTAAGACCTATGGCAGGCACCCCGACTATGATGTATTTCCATGGTATGAGAGGCTAAGACCCATGGCAGGCACCCCGACCATGATGTATGGGTCCACGAGTGTACTTTATACCGTGCGTGTGGCATGGAGTACACTGTACTGTGTTTTGTGTTGTGGAGTTGTGGAGGAGAGTTGTTGATAGCTGGCGGTTGTGATGGACTGACCCCCTTCCCGTTGCAGCAGTGATAACCCGCACACCGAGTACTGTGTTGCCTGGGATTTCACCACATGTTAGGATATGTACATAGTCCAGAGATGCTCTCTTACGGTAAGATCCTTAAGCCCAACATCCTTAAGCCAGAGTGGGCGGGGAGGCTCTGTTCGGCGGGGAGGCTCTCTTACATAGTCTAGAGAGATTGCATTTAGCCACTGAGTCTCGCATGATATATCACATGTGTTTTATGATACGGGTAGACCTGAGGGATGGGTCGAAACCCAGTTTATTTGTGTTGTGATGAGAAATGCCATATTTAATGTGTTTTATATGTAAATGGCATATTTTATATAAAGGCATTTTTAAATGATTAAATATGCACTGTTTTGCATGAATGCCTCTGATTGATAAACCAGCATGTGTTTAGTACATGGGATTTTATATCTGTACTATATTATATATATTTTAAACCTGCTTTTGAATTTAGAGAAGGAAAGGCAAAGCACTATTTTCAGTAGATAGTATGGATGTCTACTTGCTTGCCTGATTTCCTTACTGAGAGCGTTGATAGCTCATCCCTTTCATTTTCCCCCCATCTATACAGATTCTTGTCAGTAGATTGAGTCGGCTGAGGTATTGCATTCCTTTGATCCGCTGCCACTCCCCATCTAGCGAAAGGTATACACATGCGTACTCTTTTGTATCTGAACAATGCATAAACACAGTGATGTACATGTTTTAATATGGGGGATGTAATGATGCAATTATATTTAAGTATATGAATTTACTTATGATATGAATGTCATTTATGTATGATACAAAAAAAGAATGGTAAGGTATGTATGGATGAGGAGACTAATGCCTATTCACAGCCCAACTGTTGAGGAGATAAAGGTAAGTAAAAAGTGAAAAATTTGTTGTGGTTTTTGGTAAAGTCGCGTGTGGGAGGAGGGCGTGACAGCAGACCGAGAAAGCCTGGATGCAATACAGATAGCAGCTGGCGCAGTGTATAGTCAGAACAAAAAGCAGAATGCAGTAGGGACAGTAGTAGCCAAGACAAACCTGGAGCAGAGGGCAACCCGTGAGCACAGCCTGGAACAAGTTACAGTGTGCATCTGACTCAGTAATGCATGACAGACCGAGAATGGAAGCTGAATAGAAGGCAACAGCCTGGACCAGAGGACAAACCGAGACCACACCAGGAAATGAAAAATGAAATGAAGCATGAACAGTGAATGGAGGGATTTGGCTGATTAAAAATTGTTAAGGCTTTGTTTGGCTAGTTCATTATAGTTAATTAAGTCATTTTCATGCATTGTTAGTATAAGTTAATTTCAATTTAATTTTTTAGCTTAGTTTAGAGTCTTTAATTAAATTGCATGATTAGTACTCTTGCTTAGTGGTATAAAACTTAGTTTTAATTAGGTTGATAGTTAATTAAGTGTCCATTTAGACTTAGATTAGGCGTAAATTTATTTCATTAAATCTCAACTTAGTTTAAATTGCATTTTGATTAAGTAGTTTAATTTCATTTTAGGTTAGTTTAATTTTAGATTAATTAATCTTGCTTTGTTATTTTCATAATTGCATTTTATTTTAATTGCGTTAATTAACTGTTTTAATTATTTTTGTAGGTATTTGCTTTTAATTGTGTGGAGCTCGGTAAGTAAATCTTAGTTCAGTTTTATTTTCTTTATTTTTTAATATTTACTGTTTTCGGTACGTTTAATTAGCCTTAGTAGGTCACCAACTTAAATTTCATAATTTGCTAGGATATACTTAGGGTAAGATTAACCAGTAGTTAATTAGGCTAATCAACTTCTCTGTGGGATGATAACTCGGGACTTAAATCCCATTATTACTTGTACGACCCGTGCACTTGCGGACAAAACCCTTTGGGCATGTCAAGTTTTTGGCACCGTTGCCGGGGAAGTTTTTATTAGTCGTTAATTAATATCGGTGAAATTATGCTTAGGTGTAATTCTAGCTTGTAAATATTTAGCATGTAAATACTTAGAAGTTTAATCTAGATTAGTTAATTGAAAAGTAAAAAAAAATAAAAAATTTTGAAAAATTAAAAGCTAAAAAAAAAAATTTCTAAGGACTTTTAGATGTTTGCACGCGAGCTAAGAGTTATGATAGCTTTCCTCTAGATCCTAAAATTGAAAGAACCTTTAGGAAAATTCGAAAGGATTCTAGGAAATTTATAGGTCCGCTGGAAAGCACCATGGCAGAAAATAGGGAAATTAAGACTGTTGAAGATTATGCAATGCCGACTATTGGAGGTTATTATACCGACATTAGGCCACCAGTTGTCCTTGCGAACAATTTTGAAATTAAGCCTTTCATCCTCCAGATGATCCAAACCTCTTTACAGTTCAGTGGGCTTCCGCACGATGACCCACATGCTCACCTTGGGTAATTCTTGGACTTTTGCAACACGTTTAAACACAATGGATTATCTGATGATGTGCTTAGGCTTAGTTTATTCCCCTTCTCGCTTAGGGATAGGGCAAGAAACTGGTTAACCTCTCTGCCTCCAGGATCCATTACTACATGGGACAAGTTAGCCCATCAATTTCTATCTAAGTTTTTCCCTCCCTAAAAAATGGCCCAACTCTGTAGTAATATATCTTCCTTTGCCCAGTACGACTCTGAATCTCTTTACGAAGCATGGGAACGATATAAAGAGCTTCTTAAGAAGTGTCCTCACCATGACCTACCTTTGTGGTTGCAAGTCCAGACCTTCTACAATGAACTTACAAGCCAAAATAGGACCATTGTTGACGCTGCTGCAGGTAGAGCCCTGATGTGCAAA
Source organism: Firmiana major (assembly GCA_033439115.1). Classification (NCBI taxonomy): domain Eukaryota; kingdom Viridiplantae; phylum Streptophyta; class Magnoliopsida; order Malvales; family Malvaceae; genus Firmiana; species Firmiana major. The sequence continues at coordinate 50,830,119 of CM065905.1, forward strand.
ACAGAGGAGGAAGCTTACGAGCTTTTAGATAAGATGGCGACTAACAACTATTTATGGTCCTCGGAGAGGCAATTGCCAAAGAAGTTGGTGGGTATTTATGAGCTCGACACACTGTCTACCTTGACCTCTCAAATCGCTAATCTTACGAAGAAGGTAGAGTCGCTCAGTACCCAACATAATCCTTCCACTAGTTCGAACCCTGTGTATTCTGTCCAAAGTCCTTTCCTTTCCTGCGAGCTATGTAGTGGTACCCACTCTGTAGATAGGTGTCCACTTAACTTGGAATCAGTTCAGTAAGTTGCTCCACTTCAGAAGCAACAGAACAACCCCTTATCAAACACCTACAACCCAAGGTGGAGGAACCATCCTAACTTTTCCTGAAGACAAAACCAAGGGCAAACTTCTAGCTCTAGACCTATAGAACCCCCTAGTTTTCAAGCTCCACCGGTTCATGTACCACCACAGTCGCAATTTCCACACCATCCATTTCCATACCATCAACCACCCCCACCTTAAGTTCAGCATCATCCACCTCACTTCCATCAACCACAACCACCACCACCACCACCAGCACAACCTCAGCACTTACCAGCAGCTGAAAAGAAGCCCTCGCTTGAGGAAATGTTTACAATGATCCTGCAAAATCAAGCAGCTTCAATTAAGAACTTAGAGGTTTAAATAGGACAAATAGCAAATGCTCTTAGCTAACGCCCTCAAGGGACCCTTCCTAGTAACACTGAAGCTAATCCTGTTAGGCAAGGGGAGGCTAAAGAACATGTAAAATCTATCATCCTTAGGAGCGACAAAGAGCTAGAGGAGCCACAAGTTAAGTCCAATCCTGTTGAGCCCATAGTTGAAAAACCCATGAATTCTAACGAAGCAGCTCAAAAAGCGCAGGAACCAAATGATCAGGCTGCAAAGGAATCTAAAGTAGGTGCTTCTTCATCTATACCCTCTTCTATTTCACAGCCTTCTTCATCCTCTGATGCTACATAGGTTTTCACTACATCCCCTCCGGTTAGACCACCAGTACCTTTTCCTAAGTGGTTTTAAAACCAAAAGCTTCACCAACAATTTGCCAAATTTCTTGAGGCTTTTAAGAAGCTTCACATCAACATTCCTTTCGCAGATGCTTTAGAGCAAATGTCAAGTTATGTGAAGTTTCTAAAGGATATCCTCTCGAGGAAGAGAAGACTGGAAGATTATGAGACGGTGGCCTTAACGAAGGAATGTAACGCCATTATCCAGAGGAAATTACCCCCTAAGCTCAAGGATCCCGGGAGTTTTACCATACCATGCACTATTGGAAATTTATTCTTTGGTAGAGCCCTGTGCGATTTAGAAGCTAGTATAAATTTCATGCCATTGTCTATCTATCATAAGTTAGGAATAGGGGATGCCAAGCCCACCACAGTGACCCTCCGGTTGGCTGATCGATCAATTAAATATCCGAAGAGGATCATTGAGGATGTCTTAGTAAAGGTGGACAAGTTTATTTTCCCTACAGATTTTATTGTTTTGGATATGAAGGAAGACATGGAAGTCCCCATTATACTAGGCAGACCTTTCCTAGCGACTGGTAGAACTTTAATTGATGTACAGAATGGGGAGTTAACGATGAGAGTCCAAGATTAAGAAGTAAAGTTTAGTGTTTTCAAACCTTTAAAGCTCCCTGATGACTCTCAAGAATGTTTTAAGATGGAGATTGAGGAGAATATAAGGCTTAAGCATAGGAAATCTGAAAGGAAGGAAGTAGATATAGCTAAGGAGGAGTTAATTGTCAACATTCTGTCACCATTCTGGATGACCCTCCTACTCTTCGCACTGCTGCCGAGTTGTTTTCTTCAGCTGCATTTGAAGTGGCTGCATCTTTCTTTTCACTTTGTATATAGCTCTTTTTCTTCTTCTTTTCCTTTTCTGTTGTTTCTTTCTTTGTTTATGTGGCAGGTTTCTTTTCTAGCATTACGTTTTCAATCAAGCTTCAGTTGTTCATCATCATCAGAAAGGGGAGTACTCTGTCTTGAGCTTAAATTCTTATATTATCAGTACACTGAGGACACTGTGCACTTTAAGTTTGGGGGAGGGGATATCACTTGAACAATTTTGTGAAAATTTGGATAAATTTTCAAAAAAATTTTGAAAATCTGAGAAAGAATTTTCAAAATTTTTTCGATAATATGAGCTTAAATTGTTTGATTTTGGGAAGATTTAGTGCTTAGCATGTGGTTTTCCCATATTTCGATGATATGACCCCATGATTTAGTTTGACTTTGATTGACTAAGAAGCATGGTTATAAGAAAAGCACGAAGTTGAATTCTTGAATTTGTCTTAATTCTGATTGTGATTGCCTCATCTTATGCACATGTCATATCATGAATTGGTATATTTATTTAGAGAAAGCTTATGTGTACATAGGATTGCATTTGTTCAGTTGATTTGGTGCATCATATTCTAGAATTTGTTTGATCTGATCTCGAGGCGAAATATTAGATCACACTTAATTAGGGACATGATTTAAGCCATCTTTGGATCGTTTGAGCCTTTTTAGCCTTCCTTGTACATATGCTACCCCTAGTCACCCATCTGGACCAAATAAGCTTTTCTCTGTAAATATTCCTGTAAAATTTTCCTTAGCTTAAATATTTTTTTCCTATCCCTTACCTTGAAAGCATGAAAAGTCATTTGGATATATTGTGAGCTATATGGGTATTAAGTGATAGTGAAAGAGTAAGTAAAAATAAAAAGAAAGAGAAAAAAAAGAAAAAGAAAAAGAAAAGAAGAAAGAAGAAAAATACAAAAATAGAATAAAAAGTTTAGTGAAATAAATAAGTTTGGGGGAAATGATTTGAGCTCTTAAATTAAGATCCTAGAAGTAATGCATGATAAGGGGTAATTAAACCTATATCGACTTTATCATACCTTAGCCCCAGCCTTACATTACAAGCTTAATGAAGTCCTATTGATCTTTGATTGAGTGTGAATATATTAGTGGAGAGAGAAGTGAAAAGCAAACTTATGGGAATGATCACTTGTCATTGACTTTGCATTATCTGTGTTTGCATAATCTGATCTGGATAATGTACTGTGAAGTGACTTAGACATTTTTCACACACTCACAAGGAGTCCAATTTGGGTTAGGACTTATGTTTGAATAATTCTAAGTGCTGGACTTGTAATTGTGAGTCTTTGATTTCATAGTCTGTGCTTTTTCTTTGAGGATGAAAATTATTGTGCTTAGTACTTGTCATTCCTACAATTATTTTGATTTGCCTGAGGACAAGCAAAAGCTCAAGTTTAGGGGTGTGGTAATTCTATATTTTTAGAATTATTTGTGCTTAATTTCCTAATTAATTATTTAAATCCCCAATTTATTTTGTTAATTATCACCTTTATTTAATTAAAATTCTCATGTTTGCAGATAAATTAAATCCGGATGAATTTTGAATATTTCGGTAGAAATTGGACCGAATTTGGGCTAAAATCGAGATTGAGCCACGCGGACAACACGAGCCATGCCACCTAGCACATCCAATTGGATAAGAAGATCGATGACATGAAAATATCTTTTCAATGAGCCAATGGTGTGAAGACAAGTGGCCAAAAAAAATGCCAACTCATCTAGGATGTAGAAATTACAATTATACCCCTTTTGTGTGTATATATAGGAAAGAATGGCAATTGAAAAAACTATGTAAGGTAGCAGTAGGAGTAGTGTAATGTAGTGTAGAAGTAGGAGTAGTATAGTTTTAATTATTTTCCTTAGAAGCTTTCTCGAGTAGATTGTTTTAGCCATCATTTTATTCTAATTTCTAGAGTACTGTTCATGCAATCTTTCTATGTGAATGAAAAGCTTTTGTTACTTCTAGTTTTCGGTTTTACTTTCTTGCTTGGTTTCCTTCTCGGATTACTAGTTTTATTCAATATTTTTCTTTGTTTTTTATCTCCCTCTTCATCCTTTTACATGATGTTTGTATTTTTTTTTATGCTTGCTTTAGCTTAGTTTAGTGAGAAGCATTTGAGGATTGCCTCACTGAAGCACGTTGTTCTCATCTTACCTTGTTTTGGTGCAGTGCTGCAAGTTCAACATTGGATTTTGTTCTTGCATTGCTTGCACAGTGGAACGCTAGGCTAAGCAGAAAATGAAGCAAGGCATTGCCCATGTTGCTCTCTCATTTCTTAGTTTACTATTTATTAGTTGATTCGGTTACTCATTGACTACAGATTTTACTTATGTATTTCCTGCTTGAAGACATAGTAGTGCCCTGATGTTTCCTCTTATAGTTTAACTTTATTGACTGTTTTGTAATCTTACTTCTCTTCACTACGTTTTCTAATGTTTCTTTAGTCTATTTATTTACAGCATTTCATCTCAGCATTTGTAGTGCATAGGTTGATCTGTGGAGCATAGTTCACTCTTGGCTTCAATTCCACCCCTTGTTATGCTCTGTTTCGGTAAATGTTTACTGTTCTATGAGTATTGTGCTAAATGGTTTTCGTTGCCTTGTTATTATTGTCGCTGAAGTGAAGTTGGGCATGCAAGGAATGAGCATGCTGCAGTAGACGTTGGCTGGGGCACCTGGACAGCAGCAGTAGTACGCGGGCATGCCAGCAGGAAAGCTTGCAGGTCGTCTGGAGCAGCAGCAAGACAGCAGCGAGCTAGGCAAAATCGAGAACTTGACCTGGATCAATCCTGGAACAGCACCTGCAGCATAGCAGCACCTGGAACCGAGACACACCAGGGCAGAAACAGCAGAAGCAGAGTGCAGCACGGCAAAGCCGAGAATGGAGTTTGGAGCACTTGGGGCAGCAGGACACAGCAGACCGAGAAAGCCTGGATGCAGCACAGACAGCAGCTGGCGCAGTGTATAGTCAGAACCAAAAGTAGAATGCAGCAGGGACAGTAGCAGCCAAGACAGACCTGGAGCAGAGGGCAACCCGTGAGCACAGCCTGAAGCAAGTTGCAATGTGCATCTGACTCAGCAGTGCATGACAGACCGAGAATGGAAGCTAAATAGAAGGCAACAACCTGGACCAGAGGACAAACCGAGACCACACCTGGAAATGAAAAATGAAATGAAGCATGAATAGTGAATGGAGGGATTTGGCTGATTTAAAATTGTTAAGGCTTTGTTTGGCTAGTTCATTATAGTTAATTAAGTCATTTTCATGCATTGTTAGTATAAGTTAATTTCAATTTAATTTTTTAGCTTAGTTTAGAGTCTTTAATTAAATTGCATGATTAGTACTCTTGCTTAGTGGTATAAAACTTAGTTTTAATTAGGTTGATAGTTAATTAAGTGTCCATTTAGACTTAGATTAGGCGTAAATTTATTTCATTAAATCTCAACTTAGTTTAAATTGCATTTTGATTAAGTAGTTTAATTGCATTTTAGGTTAGTTTAATTTTAGTTTAATTAATCTTGCTTTGTTATTTTCATAATTGCATTTTATTTTAATTGCGTTAATTAACAGTTTTAATTATTTTCGTATGTATTTGCTTTTAATTCGTGGAGTTCGATAAGTAAATCTTAGTTCAGTTTCATTTTCTTTATTTCTTAATGTTTATTGTTTTCAATACGTTTAATTAGCCTTAGTAGATCACCAACTTAAATTTCATAATTTGCTAGGATATACTTAGGGTAAGATTAACCGATAGTTAATTAGGCTAATCAACTTCTCTGTGGGACGATAACTTGGGACTCAAATCCCATTATTACTTGTACGACCCGTGCACTTGCGGACAATACCCTTTGGCCGTGTCAGCAACTGTCTATCACCAACTTCTTCCCAACCAATAGGTGATCGGCATCTACCACCATATAGTGCCTCATAAAGGGCCATACCAATACTTGAGTGATAACTGTTATTATAGGCGAACTCAATCAATGGCAAGTGATCATCCCAAGAGCCTCTAAAATCCAGCACACACGCCCTCAGCATATCCTCCAGGGTCTGTATAGTCCTCTTTGACAGACCATCTGTCCGAGGATAAAAACTGGTGCTAAACTCAATTGGGTCCCCATCGCTTCTTGAAAATGTTCCCAAAAGTGGGAAGTGAAGCGGGCATCCCTATAAAAAACAACACTCATTGGGACTCCATACAATCTCACTATCTCCCATACATACAAGTTTGATAGTGCACTCAAAGTATCTATAGATCTCGTGGCTAAAAAGTGTGTCGATTTCGTTAGCCAATCTACTATAACCCATATACCATCATGGTTCTTATGGGTTCTTGGTAACCCCATCACAAAATCCATGGTGACGTGCTCCCACTTCCATGTAGGTATCGGTAGAGGTTGCAATAATCTTCCAGGTTTTTGAAGCTCTACCTTAACCTGCTGACAGACTATATATCTAGCAACATACTCAGCTATATCTCTTTTCATCACAGACCACCAGTATACCTTCTGAAGATTCTGATACATTTTACTACTCCCCTGGTGTACTGTATATCTCGATGAGTGAGCCTCTGACAAGATCAACTTCCTCGGCTCTGAATCCTTAGGAACACATATTCTATTTTCGAACCTTAGTACTCCATCTGAACTCAATACAAATTTCGTACCCTTACCTTTCTGAATTTGGCTAATCATATCATTACACCATTGGTCATTTTGTTGAGCTTGTCGAATTTTATCAATTAGCTCTAGTTCTAATCTCAAGCTGGCTATAATCCCATGACTGCCAATCTCAGGTGGGGTCACATCCAATCTAAGGTTCATGAATTATTCCAACAACTCGTGCTCCCTAACCATCATGTATGATACCAACCTGAGACTCTTCCTACTTAATGCATCGGTAACCATATTCGCCTTCCCCGGATGGTACAAAATCTCACAATCATAGTCTTTGAGCAGTTCTAACCACCTTCTTTGTCTCATATTTAACTCCTTCTGTGAGAACAGATACTTAAGACTCTTGTGATCTGTGAAAATCTGAAATCTCTCACCGTACAAGTAGTGGAGCCTTATCTTCAATGCAAACACTACGACCGCCAACTCTAAATCATGAGTGGGATAGTTCCTTTCATGATCTTTTAACTGTCTTGATCTATACGCGACTATCTTTCCATTCTGCATCAAGACATAACCCAGTCCTTGGTGTGAAGCATCTATGTAAACAGAATAGCTCCCTGAGCTATTAGGAATTGTGAGAACTGGCGCGGTGGTTAATCTGTGTTTAAGTTCCTAGAAACTCCTCTCACACGCTTCATCCCACATAAACTCCACATTCTTCTTCGTAAGACGTGTTAATAGAGCAGTAAAACTAGAGAAACCCTCTACAAATCTCTGATACTAACCTGTCAAACTTAGAAAACTTCTTATCTCAGTTATTGTCCTGGGCTGTTCCCACTAAACAATAGCCTCAATCTTGGAAGGATCCACTGACACCCCATCCTTCGATATAACATGGCCCAAAAAAGAAATCTACTCTAGCCAAAAGTCACATTTGTTAAGCTTAGCATACAACTTTCCCTCTCGGAGGGTTTGCAAAACAATCCTAAAGTGCTGCTCGTGCTCTTCCCTGGACATTGAATACTCCAATATGTCATCAATGAACACTATCACAAATTGGTCCAGGTATGACTTAAATACCTCATTCATTAGAGCCATAAAAGCTGCTAGCGCATTTGTCAACCCGGAAGGCATCACCAGAAATTCGTAATGACCATAGCGGGTGCGGAAAGCTGTCTTGGGCACATCTTCCTTTCGAATCTTCAATTGATGATTCCCAAACCTCATATCTATCTTGAAAAAGATCTGTGCTCCCTGAAGCTGATCCAATAAATCATCGATGTGCGGTAAAGGGTGCTTATTCTTGATGGTAGCCTTGTTGAACATCCAATAGTTAATACACATCCTGAGGCTCCCATCTCTCTTCTTTACAAATAATACCGGAGCTTCCCATGGTGAGACGCTCGGTCTTATAAACCCCTTACCTAGCATATCTTGTAACTGCTTACTTAATTCCTCTAGCTCTACTAGAGTCATCCTGTATGGTGGTTTACATATTGACTCTGTTCCAAGTGTCAAGTCTATACCAAATTCCATTTCCTTATCCAGTGGCAATCCTGGTAGGTCATCTAGAAAGACATCAGGGAATTCTCTAACCACTGGAATATCATCTATATCCAAATGTGCTTTGTTCAAGTCCACCACATAAGCAATAAAACCTTTTATCACCTCAAAAGAGGTATCCGCTGATACCTGGTCTATCGCATACACCCTGCCTTGACCCACAACTTGCTTCCCTTTTTCTTCAGCTGTGGCTCTCTTCCTTGCGGGAAGTGTAACTGTAGGAACTTTCTCCGGCTCCTTACCCTTCTGTAGGACTACCTCAAATGCTTCTGGACAATCTCTTACATAGTGGCCAAGCCTACCATATCTGAAGCATTGTGTACCATGAAAGTGATAGGGCCTACCACCATGATATCGACCACATACTCTGCATTGGTCCATAGTCGACCGGTGTCCACCAATCACTATACCTCAAGCTTTTGTCAGAGTCGGATGCACATATGGCCTAGCAGCCTTCTTTTGTGATTCATCTGTCTCTCTCTAACGTTTACCAGTGCCTCTCTATCCAAACCTAGCACTCTTACCAACCCCCAATTTTGTCAGACCCTTATCCTTACCCCAACTGAACTCTAAAATTTGTGAGTTATAGTCCTGCACACACAATTGGGCCCGTTGCACAGCCTCTCTATATGTATCGACATCAAATGGGGCCAACATAACTCGAATTGAAGGCATCAGTCTATCCACAAATCTGCGAACCCTAATAGCTTCACTCCTGTTAGAGTCCAGATCATATCGGCCCAATAAGGTGAATCGTGACTCGTACTCATCCATTGTTCGATTCCTTTGAGTCAGATTAAAAAACTCCATTTGTAACCTATCTCGAGCAGTATCTAGGATGTATTACTCTCTAAAAGCACCCAAAAACATATCTGTCAGGACCCGTTCTCAATCCATGACTTAACTAAAAACCACTACAAATGTTTCGCATTTTTAACTTACCTTTCCTCTCTTCAATGGTTGGGTTGTGATTTGATGTGAGAACCCTCGCTTACCACATCATCCATTATCATACATACATGTCAATATACTGTTACTGACTGTAACTGCTTTTATAATACATGTGAGATTATATAAAAGCAAATACAAATACATTCCCCATACTATATATCATATACATCACTGCGCAGTTTCTATGTTTAGATACATAACCGTACAAAATCTGTATACCTGGCGGTCGATAGGAAATAGCAGTGGACTCGAGAATACTATCCCTCAATAGCTCTCACTTAACTGCTGATGCTCTGTAGAGAGATGTAAAGAAAGGGGGTGAGCATACAACGCGCTTAGTAAGGAAATCAGGCAAGCAAGTAGACATCTACACTATCTACTCAAAAAAATGCTATGCCTCAAAACGCTATTTCCTTAATTCACTTTAAGAGCATGTCTTTAAATATATATATATATATATACTTGTAAAGATTAAATCCCATGTACAGAAATCATGCTTTCTTTCTCAAATGTAGACATGTAGTGCAAAACAATGCATCTTTATAATATCACAATGCCTTTAGATAAATCATGCCATGTATGTTTAAATCACAGTAAATATGGCATTTAAATCATTCACAACACAAAATCGGAGTTCGACCCATCCCTCAAGTCCTTCCGCAATTAAATCAGTAAATCAGGTGATATATCATGTGAGACTCTGTGGTGAAAATGTAAATAGTATCCTGGACTATGATCATATCCGACATGTGATCCCAAGCAACACAGATCTCGGTGTGCGGGGCATCACTGCTGCAACGGGAGGGGGGTCAGTCCATCACAACTGCCAGCTATATCCTCCTCAACTCCACAACACCACACGGAACAGTGTACTCCATGCCACATGCATGGTGCAACGTACTCCATGGACCCTACATCACAGTGGGGGTGCCTGCCATAGGTCTTTGCCCTCAAAACAATGGAATATCATACCACGTCTCTAGTATCCTCATGCGAATTCCTCTCACAGTGTGATACTCAGTCTACACAAGGAAATCAAGCATGGCTTTCAACATGTATTATATATCACATACAGTGCGCGCCTTTGAGCGCGACTCACAGTCGACACTCCGCTCAAACACTGTTTCACATCACAAACTCAACTCTAGTGCGAGTAAACCTCTAGCAACTAGGTTAATGCATAGTTCATGTATTAAATCAAGTACGAGCAATAGCTCCAGTACCATGCTATGCACAATCTCATTAAATCAAGTACGAGCAATAGCTCCAGTACTATGTCATGTATAAATCATGAAGAATTGAGTACAAGCAACGCTCCAGCACTCTGTCATGCATCTCATGTAAAACTCGAGTATGAGCTAATCACTCCAGCACTCTCTCATGCATATATCATATAAAACTGAGTACGAGTAAAAACTCCAGCACTCTGTCATGCATGTCATGGAAATCTAGTGCGAATCAAAATCTAGCACTAATATATGTGGAAAATATATGAAATCCAGTGCGAGCTGTGCTCCAGCACGATTCATTCTCACATAATATGATAGATAGGTCTTTAAAAAGGGATGATTTACAAAATATCAAAATCAGCACTATAAAGTGCTTAATTCACATCAACCTTAAAATCATTAGCCCATCTGTTTATTCTCCTACTAAACAGCAGTTAAACACTCGAAATGGTAGTTTCCATGCTTTTTACAACTTTTTACAAAAGTTGACTTTTTGACTAACTAGGGGTAAAATCATAATTTACCACTATCGGGTCATAATAATTATTATTCACTTTCTCTAACCCTCAGAGTTTTTAAGTGAATGTAAAAGCAGACGAAAATACGTGCACGTATCTCTAACTACTCACAAAAGTCCCTTACCTGCAATCACTCAAGAAATTTCACTTTCTTTGCGCTGCTCAATTCAGCAGTCCGATTTGCTTCTCCAATACTCTCTGGAGCTGCATATAACCATTTATCAGGTTAGTTACACTTTTCCTACTGTATTTCACATTAAATACAGTCTATTTCCCTTAATTGTGCTCGTTTACTCTAAATGGGCCTAAATACTTTAATTGGGCCTTAATTCGTATTAAGCCTGTTTTCCACGTATTATTTCCCTTCATCAGGGTCTATCGACTCATTGGGCCTATCAATACCCATTGGGCTTTATTCCAAGCTCTCTGGATAGCTTGTATATCATTTACGACAGTTAATTCGAAGTTCTGAATATAATTTACTAAATGCGAAATTTAATCCGAAATGCGTAAAATAAATCTTAAATACGCAATAATCACATAAATTGTCGTAAATAAGCTTTACTTAACCGAGATTATACGATGGTATGCAAATCGAAGTTCAATCGAGCTTCCGTTCGAAATTTATCGTCGAACTGCATAATTTTGTATATTTAACTCAGGGTCAATTTTCGATTAAATATAATTTAAATAAATTTATCGAAAATCAAATCGGTCACTTTTGACCTCATATCGACTTACCCGAAGTCCGGTGAAATCCCAAAAATTTTCCTTTTTCTTTTTCTTTCTTTTTTCTTATTTTTCCCCTTTTCTTCTTGACTAAACCGGTCCGGTCCGGTTCAACGTAGAAGGTTCTTCCATGAACCGCCGATCGGTTCAGGCTTCCTTTGGCCATGCCAGCGTCTTCCGATCGGTTCCCGACGTCTCACCATCGCCGTTCGGAGCACCACAGCCTGGGGATCGTTCGGCTGGGCTCGATCGGAGCCAAGCACCTCCGGTGGTCGTCGGATCTCATCTTTTCCTCCGCGGCCTTCCCCTCTTCGATTTGCCGGAATCCGGCATCGGTGACGCGCGTTACCGATGCCGATGTGTGCGCACGATGCCGGGCTTCCTTTTCCAATCGCGTGCCTGGCCGTGGGGTCGTCGGTGCTCATCATCCGGGGGTCTCTTCTCTTCCTCGGCTTGCGTCGGTTTACCCCTTTTTTCTCTCTCCCCGACTCCCAATTTAAGATTTCCTGATTTTGTTTTATTTATAATATATTTTTATTATTATTTTATTATTAAAATAATAATAAAAATCCTAAAATATCCCAAAATATCTAAAAATATCCTATTAAATTTATTTAGTCCGTAGATGAATTTATCAGTTCGATTTTGCCTTTCTGGTATATTTTTTACTATTCTCGAGATCGTTTTTCGAGGCAAAAATTTTGATAAATTAAATAAATTCATATCTTGATCAATTGGAGTCAAAATTCAATATTTTCCTCAATTTTGATCAAGATTCCTCAATTTCATTTTTTTAATGAAATTTTCTCATTGGATTTATACCGAATTTCAGTCATTTGACCGTTTCGCCCCTGTACTTGTTTGGGAATCACTTCAACACTTATCTCGCTATTATGTATCTTACATGCGTTGTTATTCTTTAATAGTCGATTGCATGATAGTAAATACTCTTCTTATGATTCAACTATGTAATAAAGTGTTCGTACACATAGGAATCATAAAGTACAAGCTACATACGTAAATCGAAAACACGGGTCTGACAATCCTCCCCTACTCAGACAATTTGGTCCTCCAAATTAGAACCAAGTCAGTCATCAAATAGATGGAGGTGCTTGTCTCGCATCAGACTCTCCAGCTCCCAAGTAGCCTCCTCTGATGTATGATGCTGCCAGAGAATCTTCACTAACTTGATGGTCTTCGATCTCAATACCTTCTCCTTCCTATCCAATATCTGAATCGGTTCTCAACATATGACATGTCCTCTCGGAGCTCCAAAGGCTCGTAACTAATCACATGTGTCGGATTCGGGTGATACTTTTGAAGCATCGATATGTGGAAGACGTTATGGACACCTGCTAAGTCCGGTGGTAATGCCAACCTATAAGCCTTATCTCTCACTCGATCAAGTATCTCAAAGGGTCTAATATAGTGAGGTTTTAGTTTCCCTCTCTTCCCAAATCTCGCTATGCCCTTGGAAGGAGAAACTTTCAAAAACACGGATTCACCAACTGCAAACTCTAGTGGCCTACGTCTCCTGTCAGCGTAACTCTTCTATCTACTCTGAGCTGTCCTCAGTCTCTCTACTATCAAGTGGACGTCATCAGATGCTTGCGTAACCATGTCATGAGCGAAAATCTTATGGTCACCCACTTCTTCCCATCTAATAGGGGAATGACATCTATGGCCATATAAAGCCTCATACGGTGCCATCTCGATACTCGAATCATAATTGTTGTTGTAGGCGAACTCGGCTAGTGGCAAGTGGTTATCCCAAGAGCCTCTAAAATCTAGTACACATGCTCTCAACATATCCTCCAGGGTCTGTATAGTCCTTTTTGACTGACCATCTGTCTGAGGATGGAAAGCGGTGCTCAAACTCAACTGGGTTCCCATGGCTTCCTGAAAATGTCCCCAAAAGTGGGAAGTGAAACGGGAATCCCTATCAGAGCTATGCTCACTGGTACACCGTGTAACCTCACTACCTCGCGTACATACAGTTCTGCTAATGAACTTAGAGTATCGGTCGCTCTCATAGCTAGGAAGTGGGCTGACTTCATCAGTCTGTCGACGATCACCCATATAGCATCATGATTCTTGCGGATTCTCGGTAAACCCATCACGAAATCCATGGTGATATGCTCCCATTTCCATGTTGGTTTAGGTAGAGGCTGCAATAACCCTGCAGGTTTCTGATGCTCTACTTTCACCTTCTGACATACGAGACACTTTGCCACAAAGTCTGCTACATCTCTCTTCATACCTGACCACCAGTATACCTTACGGAGGTTTTGATATATTTTGTTACTCCCCGGATGTAACTTATACCTCGACGAATGAGCTTTCGCCAATATCAATCTCCTGAGTCTTAAATCCTCGGGAACACATAATCTGCCTCTGAACCTCAGTAGTCCATCAGAACTCAACTCAAAGTTAGTCACTGTGCCCTTCTGCATCTGACTACTCACATCCATACAAAATGGATCCGTTTGCTGAGCCACTCTGATCTTGTCCAACAGATCCGGCTCCAAGCGTAAACTAGCTATCACATAGCTTGTATCCATGTCAAAAGGCACGACTCCTAAACTGAGGCTAGCAAACTGCTCTAGCAAATCATGTTCCCTAACTATCATATACGATACCATCCCTAGGCTCTTCCTACTCAAGGCATCAGCTACAACGTTAGCCTTACCCGGATGATAAAGTATCTCACAATCGTAGTCCTTCAGAAGCTCTAGCCATCTTCTCTGTCTCATGTTCAACTCTTTCTGTGAGAACAGATACTTGAGGCTCTTGTGGTCGGTAAATATGTAGAACTTCTCGCCATACAAGTAGTGGCACCATACCTTTAATGCAAACACTACTGCAGCTAGCTGCAAATCATGGGTCGGATAGTTCTTCTCATGATCCTTCAGCTGTCTGGATCCATAAGCAACTACCCTCCCATCCTGCATCAATACACAGCCCAGTCCCTGATGTAAAACATCGGTATACACTGTAAATCCTCCTGAGCTGATAGGGATAGTGAGAATTGGAGTGGTGGTCAATCGACGCTTCAACTCCTGAAAACTCTTCTCACAATCCTCGTTCCATACGAACGGTAGACTCTTTCGAGTAAGACATGTCAACGGAGCAGCCAACTTCGAAAATCCCTCAAAAAATCTTCTATAGTATCCAGCTAAACCCAAAAAACTCCTAATCTCGATGACTGTCCTCGACTATTCCCACTGAACTACAGCATCTATCTTAGATGGATCCACTGATACACCATCTCTCAATACCACATGTCCCAAAAACGAGATCTGTGACAACCAAAAGTCACACCTACTGAGCTTGGCATATAACTCATGCTCTCATAGAGTCTACAATACGATCCTGAGGTGCTCCTCCTGCTCCTCCTTGGATCTCGAATACACCAATATGTCATCGATAAAGACGATAACAAACTGGTCTAAATATGGCTTGAATACATCGTTCATCAAAGTCATGAAAGTAGCTGGAGCATTCGTCAATCCGAATGGCATGACCAAGAACTCATAATGGCCATATTGGGTAAGAAATGCTGTCTTGGGTACATCTTCACTCCGAACCTTCAGTTGTTGATACCCAGACCTCAGGTCAATCTTGGAAAAGACCTGTGCTCCCTGAAGCTGATCTAACAAATCGTCAATACGTGGAAGGGGATACCTATTCTTGATGGTGGCCTTATTCAATAATCGGTAATCTATACACAATCGGAGGCTCCTATCCTTCTTCCTCACAAAAAAAAATGGTGCTCCCCAAGGTGAAACACTCGGTCGAACAAAACCCCTATCTAACAGCTCCTGTAATTGTCTCTTGAGCTCCTCCAGCTCAACTAAGGCTATGCGACATGGTGGTCTCGAAGTAGGCTCCGTACCAGGCACCAAATCTATATCGAACTCCATCTCTCTGTCTAGTGGTAACCCTGGCAACTCATCAAAAAAAACATCTGGGTACTCACTGACCACAATAATATCTAACAGCTCCGGATGTGCCTTATCCATATCTACCACGTACGCAATGAAACCTCGTATCACATCCGATGAAGCATCAGCTGTCCCCTAGTCCAAAGCATGTACTCACCCTCGACCCATCACTTGTTTCCCCTTTTCTTCTGTCGTCGCTCTAACTCTCTGAGCAGACGTACCGGCTGGAGCTCTATCTGACTCCCTGCCCCTCAGTGGTTCAGTACTATCCATCTTTGGGCAAGCTCTAGCAATATGCCCTTATCTCCCACATCGAAAACACACTATAGGAGTCAGCGGACACGGTCTACCTCCATGTTGTTTACCGCATCTTCTGCACTGATCGGCAGTAGGTCTCTGTCCTCCTATGACAATGCCCTTTGCTGGAGCTACGGTCAAATAAGAAGGAGGTCTAGCAAATCTCTCTCGTGCCTCCGTAACCCGTGATCTCTTACCGAAGAGTTTCCTCCCTCCTCGATAACTGAAATCTCTAGCCGACCACTTCTTCTGTATATCTCGGCTGTGACTAAATTTCCCAAACTCAGAAGCATTCCTCTCATAATCTTGCTCGCACAGTTACGCCCTGCGCACTGCTTCCTCATAGGTAGCTATGTCTAATGGAACCAACTTGGACCGCAGAATCGGTCTTAACCGCAGTGGGGGTGCCTGCCATAGGTCTTTGCCCTCAAAACAATGGAAAATCATACCACGTCTCTAGTATCCTCATGCGAATTCCTCTCACAGTGTGATACTCAGTCTACACAAGGAAATCAAGTATGGCTTTCAACATGTATTATATATCACATACAGTGCGCGCCTTTGAGCGCGACTCACAGTCGACACTCCGCTCAAACACTGTTTCACATCACAAACTCAACTCTAGTGCAATTAAACCTCCAGCAACTTAGTCAATGCATAGTTCATGTATTAAATCAACTACGATCAATAGCTCCAGTACCATGTTATGCACAATCTCATCAAATCAAGTACGAGCAATAGCTCCAGTACTATGTCATGTATAAATCATGAAGAATCGAGTCCGAGCAACACTCCAGCACTCTGTCATGCATCTCATGTAAAACTCGAGTACGATTTAATCGCTCTGGCACGCTCTCATGCATATATCATATAAAACTGAGTACGAGTAATAACTCCAGCACTCTATCATGCATGTCATGGAAATCTAGTGCGAATCAAAATTCAGCACTAATATATGTGGAAAATAAAAATATATGAAATCCAGTGCGAGCTGTGCTCCAGCACGATTCATTCTCACATAATATGATATATAGGCCTTTAAAAAGGGATGATTTACAAAATATCAAAATCAGCACTTTATGATTTACAAAATATCAAAATCAGCACTATAAAGTGTGCTTAATTCACATCAACCTTAAAATCATTAGCCCATCTATTTATTCTCCTGCTAAACAGCAGTTAAACACTCAAAATGGTAGTTTCCATGCTTTTTACAACTTTTTACAAAAGTTGACTTTTTTCCTAACTAGGGTAAAATCGTAATTTGTCACTATCGGGTCACAATAATTATTATTCACTTTCTCTGACCCTCAGAGGTTTTAATTGAATGTAAAGGCAGACAAAAATACATGCAGGTATCTCTAGCTACTCACAAAAGTCCCTTACCTACAATCACTCGAGAAATTTCACTTTCTCTGCGCTGCTCGATTCAGCAGTCCGATTTGCTTCTCCAATACTCTCTGGAGCTGCATATAACCATTTATCAGGTTAATTACACTTTTCCTACTATATTTCGCATTAAATACAGTCTATTTCCCTTAATTGTGCTCGTTCACTCTAAATGGGCCTAAATACTTTAATTGGGCCTTAATCCGTATTAAGCCCGTTTTCCACGTATTATTTCCCTTCATTAGGGTCTATCGACTCATTGGGCCTATCAATACCCATTGGGCTTTATTCGAAACTCTTTGGATAGCCCGTATATCATTTACGACAGTTAATTCGAAGTTCCGAATATAATTTACTAAATGCAAAATTTAATCCGAAATGCATAAAATAAATCTTAAATACGCAATAATCACATAAATTGTCGTAAATGAGCTTTATTTACCCAAGATTATGCGATGGTACGCAAATCGAAGTTCAATCGGGCTTTCATTCGAAATTTATCGTCGAACTGCACAATTTTGTATATTTAACTCAGGGTCAATTTTCGATTAAATATAATTTAAATAAATTTATCGAAAATCAAATCGGTCACTTTTAACCTCGTATCGACTTACTCGAAGTCCGGTGAAATCCCAAAAATTTTTCTTTTTCTTTTTCTTTTTCTTTCTTTTTTCTTCTTTTTCCCCTTTTCTTCTTGGCTGAACCGGTCCAGTTCTGTTCAGCGTAGAAGGCTCTCCCCTAAACCGTCGATCGGTTCAGGCTTCCTTTGGCCATGCCGGCATCTTCCGATCGGTTCCCGACGTCTCACCACCGCCATTCGGTGTGCCACAGCCTGGGGATCGTTCGGCTGGGCTCCATCGGAGCCAAGCACCTCCGATGGCCGCCGGATCTCCTCTTTTCCTCCGCGGCCTTCCCCTCTTCGATTTGTCAGCGTCCGACGTCGGTAACGCGCGTTACCGGTGCCGATTGGTGTGCACGATGCCGGGCTTCCTTTTTCGATTGCGTGCCTGGCCGTGGGGTCACCGGTGCTCGCCGTCCGGGGGTCTCTTCTCTTCCTCAGCTTGCGTCGGTTTACCCCTCTTTTCTCTCTCCCCGATTCCTAATTTCAGATTTCCTGATTTTGTTTTTTTTCTTTTATTTATAATATATTTTTATTATTATTTTATTATAAAAATAATAATAAAAATGCTAAAATATCCCAAAATATCTAAAAATATCCTATTAAATTCATTTAGTCCGTAAATGAATTTATCAGTCCGATTTTGCCTTTCCAGTATATTTTTCCACTATTCTCAGGATCGTTTTTTGAGGCAAAAATTCTAATAAATTAAATAAATTCATATCTTGATCAATTGGACTCGAAATTCAATATTTTCCTCCATTTTGATCAAGATTCCTCAATTTCATATTTTTAATGAAATTTTCTCATCGGATTTATACAGAATTTTAGTCATTTGACCGTTTTACCCCTATACTTGTTTGGGAATCACTTTAACCCTTATCTCGCTATTATGTAGCTTACATGCGTTGTTATTCTCTAATAGTCGATTGCATGATAGTAAATACTCTTCTTATGATTCAACTATGTAATAAAGTGTTCGTACACATAGGAATCATAAAGTACAAGCTACATACGTAAATCGAAAACACGGGTCTGACAATATCCCATGTGATCATTGTACCCTAAGCGCCCAAGATAGCCCTGGTGGACTTCCACCAGTGCTCTACTTTGCCTGTCAATATAAAGGCCGCAAGCGCTACTCTCTCGGTAGCTGAACATCTACAAAAATTGAATAGTTTCTCCATCTGACTTTTCCAGTCCTCAGCCACTACTAGATCCTTTACCCCGCTAAAAGAAGGAGGCTTGAAATCCATAAAATGCCTCAACCTCTCCATATCACAATCATATCCATGCCACAAATCATCATCATCATACTGCTGTGGGGCTACTGGAGGAGGTACTGGTCAAATACGGGGACCTCTTGGCGTAACGGGTTCAGGTTGTGCAGGTGCAGCATTCTCAGGTTCAGGTGCAGCTGTTGGGGGATTTGGTGCAGCTTGTCCCACTGTGCCCGGTATTCCCTTAAACCTAGCCAAAACCTGACCCATCATGGTCATCACCGTACACATATCTTCCTCTAATCGGGCTTCCCGAGGATTAGAAGCCTCTATCTGTTCCTGGGGCTCATGACTAGAGAACGATCTACTATGCTTCTCAGTTCTGTCATGGAGTAACTCTAGCACTCTATCATGCATGTCATGGAAATCCAGTCTGAATCATGCATCAGCACTAATATATGTGGAAAATATATGAAATCAAGTGCGAGCTGTGCTCTAGAATGATTTATTCTCACATAATATGATAGATGGCTCTTTAAGAAGGGATGATTTTCAAAACATCAAAATCAGCACTATAAAGTGTGCTTAATTCACATCAACCTTAAAACATTAGCCCATCTATTTATTCTTCTGCTAAACAACAGTAAAACACTCAAAATGGTGGTTTTCATGCTTTTTACAACTTTTCCCAAATGTTGACTTTTTTTCCTAACTAAGGGCAAAATCGTAATTTATCACTATTGGGTCACAATAATTATTATTCACTTTCTATGACCCTCAGAGTTTTTAAGTGAATGTAAAAGCAGATGAAAATACGTGTAGGTATCTCTAACTACTCACAAAAGTCCCTTACTTGCAATCACTTGAGAAATTTTACTTTCTCACACTGCTTGATCCAATAGTCCGATTCGCTCCTCCAATAATCTATGGAGCTGCATATAACCATTTATCAGGTTAATTTTATTTTTCCTACTTTACTTCATATTAAATACAATCTATTTCGCTTAATAGGCTTTAATAAACTTTAATGGGCCTAACTATGCCTTAAGCCCATTTCCATTTTACTATTCATTTTTGTTTGGCCTATTGGGCTTATGGGGTCCACCAACTCTTATTGGGCTTATTAGAGACCCATTACATCACATTGGGCCTAAAATAATTAGGCTTGGCCCATTGGACCTCTCGACCACATGCCATGGCCGAGAGCATCCCATGCCGTCAGTCACACCATGGCATGCCGTCCATGTCCATTTGTTTAGCCAATTTCACTTAGGCATTTTCAGAAACACTTGGTTGGCAATGTTCTTAAGCTTCACATAGTTCATTCAGGCATTTTATCAAACTCCTTGATTGCCAACTAAATACATGTATCAATTAATCACATTGATTAATTCTAACTATACCAAAATCATTAACACATGTATATCATCTCATTTGTGCCTTAAAATCATATGTGCATTCATCAATATTTCACTGCTCACTCTCGGCCTAACCATGATCATAGTGATTTCATATCTTTCAATGCTGAAAACATATACCAATATACTTAAAATCATTCATACATTAACATATATGAATTTGAAAGCATGAAAATATACCTAGTATTTGTGTTCACACTTGGCCGAAACTTTGGAGCCTCATGGTTTGCACACTATGGCTTCTTGATAGCCAATTCCAACATATGTCACTCTCCTCTCAATTTGGAACAACTTTCATGAAGGTTGCAAGTTCTAAATATGCATAAATCCTAGTGATTTCTAGTGAGAGAAAGCTTGGATAATTGTATTTCAGTGGTTTCTTCTTCTAGCCGAGAATGGTATGGTGAAGATGACAATGGTGTGGCTGATTTTATAAGCCATTAACTTAGCCATTAAGCCTTACTTTCCAACCATAATAATTGACTTCCTAAGGTTTAGTTATGAGTCACCTAATGAGTCATCTAATGAGTCATAGTTAGCTTTAACTAAGGTTATATATTTAATCCTAATGGGCCTAACAATTGAGCCCTCGGTTTGGGCTTTCTTAATGGGATTTCAGGCTAAAATATTTACTATACCTCAAGCCTTTAATTGTCTAAATATTTGGCCTATCAATTGGTCCAACAATTCGGTCTAAGGGACCCAAGAATTTTGATCTACATTTAGTATACCTTAATGGGCTTTAAAATCTTCATTTCGGCCCATTACATTTTTATCCATTAAATTTAATCTGAAATCCTTCCAAATAAATTTTCCTCACTTTCGGGGATGATTATATTCTATTCTGACCAAAAATATTTTTCCCCAAATTTTTCTCCATACTGAGGTTAATTTTTAACCATGGTTAGTAAACTATGGTAAAAGTCCACTTTTCTTAACTATAGTTGACTTTTTCCTTAATCATTGACCACATTGACTTTTTTTCAAAATTTCGAAAGTGTCATATCTTATGTTTTACACTCTCTTCTTTACATTTTGACCATTCCCGGTAGGTAAATATGCTCGGAATACCTTAATTCACTAAAAAGTTTGTTTTACCCTTTTTAGCTTTTACTCTTGTTTTCTGTGTTCGGGACTAAATCAAACTGACTTTCCTTCATGAGCTCTCTATATTTTCTCATTTTAAGTTCTTCTCTTCAGTTAGAATGATTCAGATCCACTAGGTTTAACCTATGGCTCTTATAGCTCACATTAGGCTTTTATGTAGCTTATAAGTGTTAAATCATTTCACATACACTGTAAATCTAGTAAATACTCTTCTTATGATTCAACTATAATAATAGAGTGTTCATACACATAGGAATCATAAGGAACAAGCTATATAAAAGTACGGGTCTGACAATCCTCCCCCACCAAGAAAATTTGGTCCTCCAAATTAGAACCAAGTCAGTTATCAAACAGATGGGGGTGCTTCTCTCGCTTCAGACTCTCCAGCTCCCAAGTAGCCTCCTTTGGAGTATGATTTTACCAAAGAACCTTCACTAATCCAATAGTCTTCGATCTCAATACCTTCTCCTTCCTATCCAATATCCGAATCGGTCTCTCAACATATGACATGTCCTTTCGGAGCTCCAAAGGTTCATAACTAATCACATGTGTCGAATCCGAGTGATACTTTCGAAGTATCGATATGTGGAAGATGTTATGGACACTGGATAAGTCCAGTGGCAATGCCAACCTATAGGCCTTATCTCCCACTCGATCAAGTATCTCAAAGGGTCCAATATAGCAAGGACTCAGCTTTCCTCTCTTCCCAAATCTCGCTATGCCCTTGGAAGGAGAAACTTTCAGAAACACGGATTCACCAACTGCAAACTCTAGTGGCCTTCGTCTCTTGTCAGCGTAACTCTTCTGTCTACTTTGAGCTGTCCTCAATCTCTCTACAATCAAATGGACGTCCTCAGATGCTTGTGTAACCAAGTCAGGAGCAAAGATCTTACGGTCACCCACTTCTTCCCATCCAATAGGGGAACGACATTTACGACCATATAAAGCCTTATATGGTGCCATCCCGATATTCGAATGATAACTATTATTGCAGGCGAACTCGGCTAGTGGCAAGTGGTAATCCCAGAAGCCTCTAAAATCTAGCACACATGCTCTCAACATATCCTCCAACATCTGTATAGTCCTCTCTGACTGACCATCTGTCTGAGGATGGAAAGCAGTGCTCAAACTTAACTGGGTTCCCATTGCTTCCTGAAAATGTTCCCAAAAGTTGGAAGTGAATTGGGAATCCCTATCAGAGACTATGCTCACTAGTACACCATGTAACCTCACTACGTCGCGTATGTACAGGTCTACCAATGTGCTTAGAGTATTGGTAGCTCTCATAGCTAGGAAGTGGGCTGACTTCGTCAGTCTGTCGACGATCACCCATATAGCATCGTGATTCCTGCGGGTCCTACATAAACCCATACGAAATCCATGGTGATATATTCTCATTTTCATGTTGGTATAGGTAGATGCTGCAATAACCCTGCAGGCTTCTGATGCTCTGCCTTCACTTGCTGACATTACTATGGAAGAGTTGCTTAACATTGTTTTGACTCATAGCTCTAAGATGACTAGCATGAATAAGCCAGCTTCAACACCACTTAGACTCTTAATCATAGACAGACTTGCACTGACCTCAACATAAAAGGGTGAACCAAATCAAACAGCATATAGAAAATTCTTGAAGAAAGAGAGAGGACTTGAAGGAGAGGTCAGTATATAGGAAGAGCAGTCAGACAAAGAGAAAGAGTCCATAGCTGTCCAGTCATAGTCAGTAGGAGCAGCTCCGGCACCTATTGTATTTTGACAGCGATTTCACTGCTTGCCTCAGACCTGAGCTTTCAGGCTTCTTTTATCGGTAGTTGTCCGGTCATACCCAAACAATAATATTCCATAGGAAAATGCAGCTAAGATCAAATATTTCGAGCCGACTTTCGTGGAAAATTCAGACTTTCTTTTTTATGCTGCGATTACATAAAAACATAAACTTTGAGGCTCAATAGCTAAATACATGGTAATTGAATCATGAGCCAAGATCATAAAGAGCATACTGCATCTTGCATTACTATTTATCCGTTGAAATTGAGTCTTCCAAGTAAAGGGAATGCTTAATGCACTTCCTTTGCTCGTTCTATTCACACGGGTTGTTCGCTTGGCTTGAATCCCTTGATTCTTCTATCCTTGCTGCTCGCTTCCTTCTTTGGATCGGATGGCAACTCAGACCAACCATTGTCAATCAAAGGAGCATAAGCCACTCACTCGAAAAAATGGACTCTCATTTTCAGTCTCGCTTCTCTCATCTCTATTTTTTCGTCGACTTCTTTCATCTCGCAATCACATACATATTCTTTCTAATAAGAGAAAGCATACATCTTTAATAAGTCACACCTTTGGTACTTTAGCAGGGCGAGCTGTTTGATAGTGACTTCTTTCATTTGCTAGGGAATGAAAGGCTACTTCAATCTAGGAAACAGTCGAAAACTCGAGAGGGTCACCTTTGGAAGCGTTCGCCCGTAACCAAAGCGCTATTCCTATCATCAAGAAAGTAGGACTTCGGCTCCATCAATGAATTACTTTCCCCTAGAATTGCTATTCTTAAAAACCTCAAAAGAATCCGAGTCCACCTCAGGGCGATACTAATCCTTCTAACTATAGCATAAAGAGCCACTCATTCAAATGTGAAGGGATCTGTGTAGAACTCAACCTCGAGAAATGCGTAGAAAATAAGGAAAGGAAAGTCAGCAACTACTTTCAAGAATTAGTTGCGCGGGTGCCTATTGACTAAGCTGAGGCTTGGCCCTCACTAGAGGACTCAGTAGGAGGGGGAGGGATCACTGGATATGTTTATCCTCAAAAGAAAGAAAGAGACAGAAGACTAAAAAAATGAATTATAAAAAGAAAAAGATCCAGTAAAGTAGGACCCTATTTCAAAATCTTTAAAGAGGATTTACCTTTATAAAAGTTGGTCATAGAATTCGTCTTAGGTCAGAGAAAGAAAAAGCACTTCTTTTCTGGACTAGCTTTTTAGTCTAATAGCGTGCATACTCATATTTGGATCGAGAGGATTTAGAGATCGGTAAAGGCCTTATCCTATTCCTGCCCCCCTTTAGGAGGGGGGGAGAGCAGGAATAGCGGCCTTGTTCGACTTCTAAAAAAGAGCAGTAAAGACACAACCAAGGGGGTGGTAGGCTTAGTAGGGTTCAAACCTACAATATCACCGTTATGAGCGGTACGTTTCAACCAATTAAACTATAAGCCCCTATGAATCTCTACATGCAATTCGCTCACTTCGGGAAGGAAAGAGGAGGCCTTTCTATATTTCGAAAATCAAATCATCATGCACTCAGGCCTTTCTGAAAGCCATGACGTAGGGTCACACAAATAGAGAAAGACTTTCTCGGCATGATCTTGTGACTTTTGGAGTCTACCTTTAAGCGCCTAAATCAATTCAACAAAAAGAGGTAAAATCCCCTAGTTGGGCTGTCTTCGAGTCAAGCAAGCAAGTTAAGCCTAAGGAACGGAATCACCAAGAAGGGAAAGATCGGAGTACATTACTCTTATGTTTCACTGGATGAGGCAAATCCTAGCATAACGTAATGAAAACTCACTGATGATTAAGAGAAGAGATAAGATATAGGGTAGAAGAAGATCAAGCACGCAAATCAAGTCTTTCCAGTAGACCACAGCTATTGAATCAGCTGGGAACGGAATAACCGTTGTTAGAGTAAGTGCTGCAAAGTTAGTAGTACTAGACTAGGTGACTTTTCCTTCTTCGAATGGGATTTGGAGCTCGTAATAAAGCTAGGTCCTGATCGAGCAACTAGTAGTCCTATCTATCCACCTCTCCAAACACAATATCATGAGTACCTATGATGGTGACCATATATGCTGGCATGTGATGTTTGGACATAGAATCGAGTCCTTGTAAATAAGCAGAGCCGGGTGCTCTTATTTTACGACGGTAAGGACGATTGTTTCCATTATTGACCAAAAAGACACCGCGAATGCCAAATCAAAAAATGCTGACTCTTATCTTTATTTTAAAAGATCGTGATTCAAAGAAGAGAGAGAAAGTTCTCAGATCAGTCTTTGATGCTTTGGATTCCTTATCAAAAGAAAATTCCATTTAACAAAGACGGACTGGAGTCCCTCGTACTGAAGGAACTTTGCCAAAGTAATTGTAAGAAGGGATCTTAGCCAACGGATCCCGACCCTATAGGAGGGCATTGGTTTATCGATCTACTATCTTACAACAAGCTTCTGCGCATTCCCATAGTTTTCGATCAAAAGAGTGGCAGCTTGTATTCGTATAATAAGAAGAATGTGATGCGATGCTTCCTGCTTGAAGGCAAGTGAGGCACTATTCGCTTTCATTCAAAGCCCTCCTATTGGTCATGCTACTAAATCGACTTAAGCAACGGATGCTGGCTCTAGGAACGGAGGAAAAATCGTAATAGTTCAAATCGGGGGGAAGAGAGCGGTTTAGTGGCTTTGGGGAGTCCATTGCATCAAGAGTATAGAGATTGATTGGGCCCAAGGACCCTTTTAGCAAACCAAAAATATAGTGAACAAAGAGGTATCTAAGTTGCTCCTTTCTTCAGGCTGGGCGAAGGTGTCTGATCTACTAGCTCTCCTCCAACCAATCTGAAGACTACAAGACCTTCACCTCAATCTCTACCGGTTCCCACTGAAAGCAGAGCATTACCTAAGGTAGATCATTTATCCCTCCTTACTCCTTCCAGTTTTCGAAGGCCAAGCTAGAGGGGTCTATCCGGAGGTGAAGCTGAAGGGGTCCGTCTGAAGGTAACCTTAGGAAAGGTTACCAGAGGGGTTAACTTCTTTACTTTAGTTAAGAAAAGTATCCTTTAGCAATATGGAATGCATGATATGGATGTACCCGACCGATAAAGGAAAGTAGTGAGGAAGAGGGTGACTTTAGCTCCCTCTACCTCACGGCTAGTCGAATATCTAGTTTTTAAGTAAAAGGCTGGGGGGGGGGGGGGAGTCCCCCCTGGAATGCACGAGAGACTCGTTGGGGGGTTTGGATGTCTATTGAAAAAAACAACGATAGTAGGGCAAAAGTTAATACCTGCTAGTCCATTTGAGGATCATACCTTCCAATCGGTTCTAAGCAGATATATCGCTATGTCCGGTCGAAGGTTGTTCATGTACATGCGAACTGCTTCTGACTCAGTGATGGGTTGAGGACGATGTAAACTTAGATTCCTCCAATGGTTGATCAGAGAATAGCAAGATATCTTATTGTAATAGTTAGTTAATTCCTTCAAACCCGTTAAAGAAAGCCAGTCAGTCAAATATTCCACATCATCAAAGAGGAACGAGGCACGATATTTTGACTAGTTTGGGTATCCAGTAAGCTAAGCAATTAATCTGAGACCAGGTGAGAAGGAACTTAGTCCTAAGATAAACTCATAGAGTTGTATTCTTTCTCACTGGTCCTGTGGTAAGGCTAACATAGAGGGATTTAGTTAGACTCTTTCCCTATTCAATTTAGGGCGAATAGAATGGAGTTGGTACACCTTCCGAAACTAACGCGGAGACTTCTCAATAAACCGAAAAAGACACACAAAAGGGGTTGGATACTGGATCGAAAAAAGAACCCTATCTCATTCATCAAAAACTGGACTCCCCTACGTCATCTGCATTGTGAGAAAGACAGACTGTCTTCCTGTCGAGGCATACTATCTAAGCGACTCTCCTAGTGGGTGACTTCTTTTAAATAGATCCACGCACTCTATCTTATATATGTCACCTGCTTCACTTGAAAAACCCATATGAAATCACGCAAACCATGTCGCTACGAAGTCTGGCCATTTTAGAGGGAGGAAAAAACTTGGCTAGAAATTGGTGGGCTAACTCGTCCCATGTAGAAATGGATCCTGGAGACAGGAATTGCCCAAGGTGAGTATGTGGGTCATCGTACGGAAGCCCACTGAACTGTACAGAGGTCTGGATCATCTAGAGGATGGAAGGCTTAATTTCGAAATTATTAGCAGGGACAGCTGGTGGCCTAATGCCTATATAATATCCTTCAACCATCAGCACCGTATAATCTCCAACGGTCCTACTTTCCCTATTCTCTGTCATCGTGTTTTGCTGCGGAGCTGTAAATTTCCTAGAGTCCTTTCGAATTTTCCTAAGAGTTCATTCGATTTCAGGATCTAGAGGAAAGCAATCAAAACTCCTTGCTCTACGCATGCAAACATCAGAAAGTCCTTAGAAAAAATTTTAAGTTTTTTAATTTTTCAAAATTTTTTTGATTTTAATTAATTATGAGAAAATTAACTAACTTAAACTAAGGATCTAAATATTTACAAGCTAAATATTTACAGGCTAGAATTACACCTAAATATAGTTTCACCGATATTAATTAATGACTAATTAAAACTTCCCCGGCAACGGCGCCAAAAACTTGATACGCCCAAAAGGTATATGTCCGCAAGTGCACGGGTCGTACAAGCAATAATGGGATTTGAGTCCCGAGTTATCGTTCCACAGAGAAGTTGACTAGCCTAATTGAGTACCGGTTAATCTTACCCTAAGTATATTCTAGCAAATTATGAAATTAAGGTGGGTGATCTACATAGCTAGAATTAAAAATACTGAAAGTAATAAAATAATAAAAGCTATAAAATGAAGAAATTAAAACTGAGCAAAATTACTTACAGTGCTCCATGCAATTAAAATAAAAAAACCTACAAAAAAATTAAAACAGTTAAAACTAATTAACGTAATTAAAATAAAATACAATTATGAAAATAAAGCAATAAAATTAAACTACAATTAAAATAACCTAAAATGCAATTTTAAACTACTTAATCAAAATGCAATTTAAACTAAACTAAAACTTACTGAAAATAAAGACTAAATTAAAAATGCATGAAACACATTTAATCTAAATTAACTCTAAATGCATCTAAACTAAAATAAAATCCTAAAACATTTAATATAAAATTAACTACTAACTAAAAATTAACACTACAAATTAACATGCAAAAATAATAAAGCTAACCTACCATTACTTAATTAAATTACCTAAATGACAACTAACAAGTATTAATCAATTTAATTCATTAAAGTAAAAACATGAAATAACACATTAATTGGCCAAACAAGGCCTTAAACAATTTAAATCAACAAGGAACTCCTTCCATTTACTATTCACATATCTTCTTTGTTTACTTTCCATTTCCAGGTGATGGCCTCAGGTTGTTCATTTCATTATCTTTCCAAATGCATATTTATTTTCAAGCTTGCACGGTTTTAGCTACTGTCAGTCTGCTGCATTCTCCCTCTCGGTGCTGACCAAACACTGCTCCAGGTAAGAATCGCTTCTGCTGCCTGCTGCACCAGGCATTCTCAGTTTTGGCTACTGTTGGTTTGCTGCAACCGGTCCTGCAGTCTGCTGCTTCATGCCCTCGGCTCTCGGGTTGGACATGCACTGCTCTCGATCCTGCATCTGCTCCAGGCGTTATCGATTCTGTGTTTCCAGGTGCTGAGGTGCAACCAGCTGCTATCCTGCTTCCTCCTCTGCGTTTTACTCCAGCCGAGAGGATCAACACACTAGAAACAAATGTTGTTCATGCTAAAACGTTACCTTTACTCATTTCTGGTACCGAGAGCTTCCTAAAAAAAATTTGCAAACACTACAACAACTACACTGAGATGAGCAGTAGCAGAATATAAGAAAAACAGAGCTAAACAGAGGAAAAATGGGAAGTTAATTTGCTGCCATGAATTAACTATGCTCCTACGAATTGTTTCCTTAGTCTCTATATCGGACAGCCAACCCCCATCTTTTCACAATCCAACAGCAAGAAACAAACTACAATGAAGCTGAAATAAAATGCAGCAAATGAATTATATGCAAGAAACATAAATGAATGCAGTAAATATGGAAGCTAACTCTAATTGCAATAAAGAACTGAAACATAAAATGCATGCAAGTGGGAATGAAAGAAAGAAAAGAAAGAACAAGAAAATATAGCAAACATGATGTTAAAACCGAGAGGAAGTGTGTAAAATAGAAAATAACACAACTGCTGAAAATAAACAATCAATCCCGTAGCATCATCAACGTGAAAAACCATCATCATCGGACTGCTCTAAATCCAGCTTTTAATGCCATGGTTCCACATTGCTTAAATGTGAAATAATGCCTAGCATTTGCCCACATTCAAGCACCAAAACCAAACAGCAAAGAGGAAGGAATAAGTGAGGAACCGAATGCACAAAGAGCACTACCCGAGAGCAACTAAATCTACTAGTGTTTCAAATAAAGAAGAAAAAAAATATAAATAAAGTTTCTATGTAAAACCGAGACATACATTAGAAAAATAGGTTATGGAAATAGAAATTGACAAACAAGGAACCCATAGTTACCAAACCGAGAGCATGAATTGAAAGTGATTTTCATTGAAATGAAATTTTACAAAGGCTAATGAAGAACATGAAATGAATAGTAAAATATTGAGAAAATTTGACTAACGGGTAAGGAGAAACTTAAGAACAAAATAAAACCTAAGAATACCTTAAAACTATTCTACCCTAAAAATTGCATTCCTCTTCAATTTCCATCTTTTTCTATTTATAAACATACTAGGGGTAAAATTGTAATTTTCCATCCTAGATGAGTTGGCATTTTTTTGGCCACTTGTCATCACACCATTGGCTCCTTGAAAAGATATTTCCATGTCACCGGTCTTCTTGTCTAATTGGATGTGCTAGGTGGCATGGCTCGTGTTGTCCGCATGGCTCAATCTCGATTTTAGCCCAATTTCGGTCCATTTTCTACCGAAATATTCAAAATTCATCCGAATTTAATTTATCTACAAACATGAGAATTTTAATTAAATAAAGGGGATAATTAACAAAATAAATTGGGGATTTAAATAATTAATTAGGAAATTAAGCACAAATAATTCTAAAAATATAGAATTATCACTACCCCAATATATTTATATATTTAATTAATTAAATATATATTTATCTTATTTTATTAATTTTTCAGAGTATTATTCACACATTTTTTAGATAATTTCTCGGGGTGAAAATTTCGGGTTATCATAATAAATTCGTATCTTGATCAATTGGACTCGGAATTCAATGATTTCATCTTTATTGATCAAGATTTTCTAAATCCATGTTTAAAATGACAATTTCTTACTGAATTGATATCAAATTTTGGGTCTTTTTGACCTATTTACCCTTTTCCTCATTTTACGTACATGTCTAACTACTTCATTCACATTTATATGATCAAAATCATCTGTCTTATGATTCAATTACATATAATAATGTCATATAACGTGTGAATCATAAGAAATGTCATAACAAATATGGGTCTCACCGATCTCCCCTTCTAAAGAAATTTGGTCTCCAAATTAGAACAAAATTAGTCTATACATAACTCTGGGTACTTCTCTCGCATCATACTCTCCAACTCCCAAATAGCTTCCTCCGGAGTGTGATACTACTAAAGAACCTTCACGAGAGAGATCATCTCGGACCGCAATACCTTCTCTTTCCTATCCAATATCTGAATCGGTCTCTCGACATATGACATGCTCTCACGGAGCTCCAACGACTCGTAGCTAATCACGTGCGTCGGATCCGGATGGTACTTCTGAAGCATAGAGACATGGAAGACATTATGAACACCTGCTAACTCTAGCGGCAATGCCAACCTATAAGCCTTTTCTCCCACTTTACCAGAATCTCAAAGGGTCCAATTGTAAGACTCGATTTTATTGTAAGAGCAAAAGGGAATGAATAAAAATTTACGAGTGCATTTAAAAATGCAAAAGGACTGAAATGGAATTCTCAAACACGTTGAACGGTAAAATGGTCAAAAGATCGAAAGTCGGTATAAATTCGATGAGAAAAAATTTATTAAAAATAATAGATTGAGAAATCTTAGTTAATAAAGGTGAAATAAATTTATTCTGGGTTAAATTGATCAAGATATCAATTTATTGGAATTAATCGGGATTAATCAAAATTTTTACCTCAGAAAAATTATCCCAAAAATAATCAAAAATATACTGAAAAGTCGAAATAATTCTAATAAATTCAATTAGGGATTAATTGAATAAATTAATAATTTTTTTAGATATTTTTGACAAAATAATAGTATTTTAATGATTAAAATAATAATAAAAATAATTAATAAAATTATAAGAAAAAAGGAATCAGAAATTGATCGGGGAGAGAGAAAGAAGAAACGAAAAAAACGAAGCCGAAACCGAGGAAGACCGACGAGCCACCACCGACTGGACTGAGGGGCCGACGAGGGCCGACGAAGGGCGACGAGCCTCGTAGGAACCACCAGGCACCGGCATGCGTGCCGACAACACCGGAAGAGGCCAAAAACGAAAGGAGAAGCCGCGGGAAGGAATGCTCCAATCGACGGCCATCGGCACCGATTCGAGCCCCACCAAGGCTTGATTCTGGAAGCCCAGGCGACGGTGCGCCGAATGGCACCGAAAACAACCGTCGAAACCCAAGGATGGCACCGAAAGCGGCGAAAAGAGGAAATGGGTACCGACGGTGGAGAGAACAGGCCGGACCGGTGAATTTCGACGGCCTTGGACGAAATCGAGGGCAGATTCGTGCTGCAGACGGCCCAGCGGAGCCACTAGCGACAGAAACCGACAGAGAACCGATCAGCAAGGCACTGAATCGACCGAACCGGGGTGAACCAACGGTCCGAACCGGGTCTAAACCGGACTGAACCTATTTAGCCAATGAGGAAAGAGAAAAAAGGAGAAAAAGGGAAAAAAGAAAAAAAAGAGAAAAAATTAGGAAAAAATCCCGACGATGTAATCGAGCTACGGGTAAGTCAGTAGCGGTCGAAATTGACCGATTTAAATTTTGGAATATTTTATTTAATTAATTTTCGACTGGAAATTTACCCAAAAATTATGAAATTGTGTAGCTCGATAATTGGCATCCAACGAGAGCTCGAGACAGTCTCGATTTTTGTACTAGCATGGAATCTCGGGTAAATAACCCTTATTTACGACAATTTACATCGTTGTACGTGCTTCGAATTTAATTATCGCATAAAATAAATTAAATTATGAAAATTTAGATAAATTGTCGTAAATAATAAATTGAGCTATTCGAGAGTTAGAACGAGGCCCAAGAAATTGTTGGAGGGCCCAATGAGCCCAATAGGCCTCGATAATGTGAAAATTAAGTGGAAAACAGGCTCAATGCAGATTAAGGCCCATTAAGGTGCAATCGGGCCCAATAGGGGTAAAAGGGCCCAATGATTTAAATTAAGCCCAGAAAATATTAAATACAATTAAATTTTATGATATCTGACCTGAGGAATAATTATACGCAGTTTCGGACATTGGATTGGGAGTAAATCGGACTGCGTGACGAGATAGCCGTGGAAAAGGAAAGGTCAGACTCTACAGAAAAATAAGGTAAGGGAATTCTACAGACTGCTAGAGGTAACTTTATGAAATTTCAAAGTCATATGCAGTCTTTTAAATTATCTGAAGGGTCTAGAAGTAAGTTAATAATTTTAGTGCCCCGAATGGATAAATTACAAAAATACCCTTGTTAAGGGTAAAATTTACAATTTTAGGAAAAATTGGGAGGAGCAAGAACAAGAGGTTCCTGCTCGTTCTGGAGGTGTTTTGATGCATGCATGAGTAGGCTGGCTAACCTTGAAAGAAAAATGCACAGCATTGCATATTTTCAACGATGAAATTGTTTTGAAAATTGTTTTGAGGAAACAGAGCCGCCTACGTGTTTTTATTGACATGTGACGTGCTAGAGCTTAGCTCGTACGATGTTTTGATTTGTGTGATGCATGCATTAGTGCTGGAGCGAGAGCTCGAACTAGAGTTTTACATGCATTGGTGTTGGAGTCCAACTCGCACCAGATTTTATATATATATATATATATGATTTTCGTGACAGGGCGCTAGAGTCTTACTCGCACCAGATTTTCCACATGATTTGATGAGAATGCTAGAGCTTAGCTCGCACTAGCTTTACTTGAATTGACGAGAGTGCTGGAGCATCGAACGCACCCCCCACTGATTTTTATGAGAACATGCGATGAGCCGTGCTTGGAGTATCGGGTAGACTGTGTGTCACCGGCTAAATAGGCTCGCACGTGTATTTTGAGACATGGCATGAGTATAGAGATATGATATGGGTCCACGAAGTACGATGTACTGTGCAAGTAGCATGGAGTACGATGTACCGTGTGGCATCTTCGGATGCGTGGTATCTTTGGATACGTGTGGCATCTTCAGATGCATGGGATCGGATAAGACCGACGAGATGGACTGACCCACCTCTCGGGCGGTTCCCTATCATGGTGAGACCCCGCACACTAGGATCCGTGTAGGCAGAGGGACTCTCGAGGACACATGGCCATAGTCCTGGTTATTACCGATATACAGATGCTGCCTAGTCTCGCATGTTGATGATTTTGACGAGATTGAAACTGGGTTTTCAACTAAATTTGCATGATGTTATTTCCATGCTTTTTTAAACCCATGTGTGATGTAAACTGATTTTCATGGTTTTGTGTGAGTCAGGACCACCCGAGGGATGGGTTGAGTCATGGATTTGTTGTGAAATTTTAAATGAGAATGAAATGATTTGAAATAGTTGCATGTTGAATTTTCCATGCAAACTTGTTTTACATGACATCATGAATCATAGCATCAGTTTTGAAATGTGTGGAGAAAGGGTGGTTTATGCATGGCACCACGTTCATGTAGGTAGTATGGTTACCTACTTGTTCGTAGGATTGCCTTACTGAGCTTGATGTGCTCACCCCTTTCATTTTCTCACACAGATAATCTCCAATAGATGTTGAGGCGACTGAGTACTGCATTCCGGATATCCGCTGCTGCCCATCATTTAAGGTATATACACTTATACATATTATATCTAAATAAGTATAACACAGTAACATGTTTGTAAGTAACTTTAGGGGATGTATAAATATTGTAAACACTTATAAATGACTGAGAAAAAATTAAGTTATATGGTAAATGAATGGTGGGACTGGCATTGACGCACAGCCCAATTGTTAGTGGAGTGTGGTCACGATCAGAGGACGAGTAAGCATGAAAGAAAATAACAAAACACAAAAAATTTACTCTGATTTTTGGGTAGTTTTGGGTCGTGACATATAAAGGTGGTATCAGAGCAAAATTGGTCTGATATGTGTCAGTGTCAGTAATTAGGAAATTACATCCCCGTGTTACTGTGCTTGGTTAGATACAATAGTGTATATCGAGATGGGTTTTAACTAAGAAATGGTTAAGAATGCAGGAATACCTAATATTAGTCACGATAGAGAAGGTAGAGCACGAGACAGAGGTCGTAAAGGTAGGCATGAGCCTGCTAATCGTGCTGAGTTGACCTGTGAGAATCAGGATGAGATTGAATTGGAGGTTTATATTGAGCATGCCTCACAGAGTTCGACAGAGAGATCGGACAGTATTGAGACACGCTTTACGAGTTGGAGCGTAGTGTGGAGAATATTTTAAGAGCAAATTGCTCAAAGTATGCATAAGATTTGAGGGCAAGTCGGAGCATTGATGGAAGTCCGCTCGACCCAACTTAAGAGTTAGACATCCAGACTTGACATGCGAAATATTTCTGGATGTATTCTGGTGATGGAATATCCCGGACACGGTTTAAAGGGAATGATAGATAAAATCCTTACTCTGACCCAGAGGAATTGATTCAGTGGTGAGTATGAATTATGAGTATGAAACTCGATTATATTCTTGGGCAGATATTACCTCGACACTATGAAGAGTGACAGTCGAGATGTCTAAAAGTTTATGGAATGCCTCAGATTGTCGATTAGAGTCCGATTGGCCCGTGAGATATTACCTATGTCGAGGCAGTGCGTAAACTATAGTGGTGTGAATAAGATTGTGAGTTGCACGCCTCTGAGATTGGGAAAGGTAGAAAGGGCCGAAATAGAGACAGAAAGAGAATCGAGAATGATAGAGATGGCAGAACGAGAAAAAGGGGTAGTTTGGTAAAAGATTTGATTTGATGAGTTATGGGCTAAGATGATTGGTAAGGCTACAGTTATCCGATTGTAGCACTTTTGTTGGGTATTGTGATTGGAGAACCCCGATCTGCTATGGATCACTGTAGAATGTGTGGTAAATACCACGGAAGTAGGACCTACACCTACATATTATTGATGAAAATGACCGTTAAGTGTGGTAAGACGGACCATTTATTATGATTGCTCAAAGTTGGGCGAGATTGCCCCACAGAAAGGTAAAGAGATAGAGAAAACCCTGTTGAGATAGCTGCATCGAAAAAGGAGGCCACAGCCGAAGAGAAAAGGAAAATAGGCTGTTGGACGAAGGCGAGTGTATGTCTTGGACCAGGACACTACTGATCTTTCACAGGATGTGGTGAAAAGATACCACACTGCTTATGAATAAAGAAGTAATTGTGTTAATTGATCCTGGTACCACGTATTTCTTCATACCACCTTCATTCGCATGTAAGTGAGTAAAAGATATGAATCCCTACACTCTTGGGCATAATGCTGATAATTAAGTACCCCAATAGAGGAAGGTTAACTAACGGAATAATTATGAAGAGATTTTAAGTTGAAAATGGGGGAAGAAGTATAAGTCAGTCGATTTTATTCAATGGACTATGAATAATTTAAAGTAACATTTGAGAATAAATTAGTCGGCTGCATATTATGATGTTCGGATTTCTATCCTAAGATAGTGATATGGTTACCTCTGAAAAGTATACTGTAAGTTTTGATAAGTACTAAAAAGGGGTGCAACGGTTGAAATTAAAGGAGCAAATGGTGGTACTCACGAAACGAATAATGACAGAGTTTCGTTATAATTGATATACGAAGGAGATACTCTTTAAGATATGTTTGATCCTAAATACAAGATGTACTGGAGTAAGAGGCGTATGCTAGGTAAGAATACCCTTAAAACATGAAGTAATTTGGATTAAAGCGATAAGTAGTAAATATGAATTATAACCAAGGATAAGGGTGGATATAACCATAACTAGTCTCTGTGGTTAAGTCTGAAGGTTAAGAAAAGGTATTTCAAAATACCTCCCCGCTTGAAGACTTGACAGCGTCTAGAAATATATATATAACTATAACTTAAAATCGACCGTGGTAAGATATAAATTTAAAATTTGGATACTTTTACTAGTACGATAAAGAACTATAAAATTCGATTAATCATGAAGGTTAAAATATTAAAATTTAATAAAAGCCGTTAATATAAGAAAAAGGAAATGACGCGGGTTAGTACCTAGAAATGGAAGCAATTTTGAAGTGATATTATACGTTTATGCGTACATAGGTCAAGGATATGGGCGATTAAAATATGTAGTGGAGCTCAACTACAATGAGTTACTTAAACTTTACTTGGACCGATTTGTCATCATCCTTATTGATGATATGTTGGGTGTAGTTAAAGTCCAGGGCGAACTATAAGCAACAATTGGAAAAATTGCTTTTACAGATGGTTGCTGCGAGTTCTAAAAAGGGTATACTTTGTTGACACGTTTAACTAAGAAAGTGTGGTATTTGAATGGGATGATAGACGTGATAGGAGTTTTGGTGTAATGAAGTATGAACTGACCACCGTGATTATTTTCACCATACCCAACAGCTCAAGAGGTTTCTCAGTGTGTATGAATGACTCAAAATAATGAATGAGCTGTGTATTTATGCAAAATGGGAAGATAGTCGATTATGGATCCAGATAACTCAAGGATCATGAAATAAACTATCTGACCCATGATTTAAAAGTTGGCAGCGGTAGTACTTGTACTGAGGATATGGTACTATTATGTACATGGTGAGAAATTTTGGGTATGCACTTATCACAAAGCCCCAAGTATCTATTTTCACAGAAAGAGGCGAATATGAGAATACATAGTGGGTTAGAGCTTCTGAGAGATTTTGATTGTGGAAAATTGTACCACCCAAGAAAGGCTAATGTAATGGCTGATGCTTTGAGTAGAAAAAGCCTCGGGATGGTACCACATATGATGGTCAGGGAGCGTGAGCTGCTTTGAGCAGTTGTGAGCTTCAGTCGTGATGTGATCCCTTCTGATGATGACAGTGATTGTGTGACAGCTAGCTTGAGACTAGAACCGGATGAGAGTGCCCGGATTTGACAGGCTTAGCGTGATGATCGGCATGGTGTCGATAGTTTGGGTCAGATTCAGAAGGGTACAGTGACTAAGTTCACAGAGAGTGTCGATGATTTACAGAGAGGTTCAGAGACAGTATAAGTGCTCCCCAGGACCACAGTTGATGAGATAGTAATATTGTCAGAAGCTTACTCTTCGGGATATACATTGCATACGGAAAGTAACGAATATATATATGAAATCTCTGAAAAGGGTATTGGTGGTCAGATGTGAAAAGAGATATGGTAAAGATGGTGGAAAAGTGCCTAGTATGTCAGCAGAATAAGGTAGAGTATTAAAAGTCTGCAGAGTTATTGCAGCCTCTACCTATATCGACACGACACGGAAATGGGAGCAAGTCTCCATGAATTTCGTGATGGGTTATAGAGGACTCAGATGAATCACGAGGCTATTTAGATGATAGTCACTAAGTTGACTAAGTCTACCCACCTTCTGGT
Source organism: Firmiana major (assembly GCA_033439115.1). Classification (NCBI taxonomy): domain Eukaryota; kingdom Viridiplantae; phylum Streptophyta; class Magnoliopsida; order Malvales; family Malvaceae; genus Firmiana; species Firmiana major. The sequence goes on from CM065905.1 coordinate 50,868,244, forward strand.
TATGAAATCCCCAGATACTCAGAGTGTGTATGAGGATTCAGGTATAAGGAAGATTGTGGAACATTATGTAGCGTTCCAGTGAGCATGGTTTCATATAGGGATTCCCGCTATCTTCCTACTTCGGGGAATATTTTTCAGGAAGCTATGGGAACTCGACTGAATGTTAGCACAGCTTTCCGTCCTCAGACAGATGGTCAATTAGAGAGGACTGTATAGGTTCTGGAGGATATGATGAGAGCGTGTGCCATTGATTTTATAAGCTCCTGGGATAATCGGTTGCTACTGATTGAATTCGTCAATAATAACAGTTGTCACTTGAGTATCGGGATAACAAGATATGAGGCATAGTATGGCCGTAGGGGTTGTTTCCCCGACTTGGATAAGAAAAAGTGGGTGACAGATAGAAATTTCTTCCGAATTAGTATAATAAGTCTCGGAGGATGTTCAGTTGAGTGAGACAGTAAGAACACCTCAGAGCAGACAAAAAGCATTGAAATTCACCGAGGGTGAATCAGTATTGTTGAAGTTATTTGTCCTAAGGGAATAAGGACATAACGAGACTCGGGAAGAAGGCAAATTGAATTTTGCTGAATGGAATTTTTGAGAGATTAGACAAGTGGGAGATAAGACCTGTAGGTTGGCGTTATCACCTGAATAAACAGGCATCCACAATGTGTCCCATCTTTTGATACTTCGGCAATACTATCCAGATCCAGCATAGGTGATCGGATATGAACTCCAACAGTTCAGCTCAGTGCAAATATAAGTATATTGAAAAAGTTGATTCGGGTATTAAACAGGAAAGAGAAAGTATTGAGGTTTAAGACGATCTCCCTAACTAAAGTCCTTTGATAGTATTACACTCAGGAAAAAGGTCACATGAGAATTAAAAAGTATGATACGATTGATGTACCCAGAGTAGTTTATGGACTCATATGACTTGGTTCTAATTTGGAGGACCAAATTCCTTAAGTGGGGGGAGATTGTAAGACCCGATTTTATTGTAAGAGCATAAGGGAATGAATAGAAATTTACGAGTGCATTTAAAAATGCAAAAGGACTGAAATGGAATTCCCGAACATGTTGAAGGGCAAAATGGTCAAAAGACCGAAAGTCGGTATAAATTCAATGAGAAAAAATTTATTAAGAATAATAGATTGAGAAATCTTGGTCAATAAAGGTGAAATAAATTTATTCTGAGTTAAATTGATCAAGATATCAATTTATTGGAATTAATCGGGATTAATCAAAATTTTTACCTCGAAAAAATTATCTCGAAAATAATCAAAAATTATACCGAAAAGTCGAAATAATACTGATAAATTCAATTAGGGATTAATTAAATAAATTAATAATTTTTTTGATATTTTTGACAAAATAATAGTATTTAAATGATTAAAATAATAATAAAATAATTAATAAATTTTTTTTAAAAAAAAAGAAGAATTGAAAAAAAAAGGAATCAGAAATTGATCGGGGAGAGAGAAAGAAGAAACGAAAAAAACGAAGCCGAAACCGAGGACGATCGACGAACCACCACCGACGGGACTGAGGGGCCGATGAGGGCCGACGAAGGGCGACGAGCCTCGTGGGAACCACCAGGTGCCGGCACGCGCGCCGACAACGCCGGAGGAGGCCGAAAATGGAAGGAGAAGCCGCGGGAAGGAATGCTCCGATCGGCGACCATCGACGTCGATTCGAGCCCCACCAAGGCTCCATTCTGGAAGCCCAGGCGACGGTGCGCTGAATGGCACCGGAAACAACCGCTGAAACCCAAGGACGGCGCCGAAAATGATGGAAAGAGGAAATGGGTACCGACGGTGGAGAGAACTGGCCGGACCGATGACTTTTCGGTGGCCTTGGACGAAATCGAGGGCAGATTCGTGCTGCGGACGGCCCAGCGGAGCCACTGGCGGCGGAAGCCGACAGAGAACCGACCGGCAAGGCACTGAACCGATCGAACCGGGGTGAACCGACGGTCCGAACCGGATCTGAACCGGACCGAACCGGTTCAGCCAATGAGGAAAGAGAAAAAAGGAGAAAAAGGGAAAAAAGAAAAAAAAGAAAAATTGGGAAAAAATCCCGACGATGTAATCAAGTTACGGGTAAGTCAGTAGCGGTCGAAATTGACCGATTTAAATTTTGAAATATTTTATTTAATTAATTTTCGACTGGAAATTTACCCGAAAATTATGAAATTGTGTAGCTCGACAATTGGCATCCAACGAGAGCTCGAGACAGCCTCGATTTACGTATTAGAATGGAATCTCGGGTAAGTAACCCTTATTTATGACAATTTACATCATTATGCGTGCTTCGAATTTAATTATCGCATAAAATAAATTAAATTATGGAAATTTAGATAAATTGTCGTAAATAATAAATTGAGCTATGCGAGAGTTAGAACGAGGCCCAGGAAATTGTTGGTGGGCCTAATGAGCCCAATAGGCCTCGATAATGTGAAAATTAAGTGAAAAACGGGCTCAAGATCGATTAAGGCCCATTAAGGTGCAATCGGGCCCAATAGGGGTAAATGGGCCCAATGATTTAAATTAAGCCCAGAAAATATTAAATACAATTAAATTTTATGATATCTGACCTGAGGAATAATTATACGCAGTTTTGGACATTAGATTGGGAGTAAATCGGACTGCGTGACGAGACAGCCGTGGAAAAGGAAAGGTCAGACTCTACAGAAAAATAAGGTAAGGGAATTCTACGGACTGCTAGAGGTAACTTTACGAAATTTCAAAGTCATATGCTGTCTTTTAAATTATCTGAAGGGTCTAGAAGTAAGTTAATAATTTTAGTGCTCTGAATGGTCAAATTACCAAAATACCCTTGTTAAGGGTAAAATTTACAATTTTAGGAAAAATTGGGAGGAGTAAGAACAAGAGGTTCCTGCTCGTTCTGGAGGTGTTTTGATGCATGCATGAGTAGGCTGGCTGACCTGAAAAGAAAAATGCACAGCATTGCATATTTTCAACGATGAAATTGTTTTGAAAATTGTTTTGAGGAAACAGAGCTGCCTATGTGTTTTTATTGACATGTGACGTGCTAGAGCGAGAGCTCGCACTAGAGTTTTACATGCATTGGTGCTGGAGTCCAACTCACACCAGATTATATATATATATATATATATGATTTTTGTTACAGGGTGCTAGAGTCTAACTCGCACCAGATTTTCCACATGATTTGATGAGAGTGCTAGAGCTTAGCTCGCACTAGCTTTGCTTGAATTGACGAGAGTGCTGGAGCATCACTCGCACCCCCCACTGATTTTTATGAGAACATGTTATGAGCCGTGCTTGGAGCATCGGGTAGACTATGTGTCACCGGCTAAATAGGCTCACACGTGCATTTTGAGACATGGCATGAGTATAGAGATATGATATGGGTCCACGGAGTACGATGTACCGTGCAAGTAGCATGGAGTACGATGTACCGCGTGGCATCTTCGGATGCATGGTATCTTCGGATACGTGTGGCATCTTCGGATGCGTGGGATCGGATAAGACCGACGAGATGGACTGACCCACCTCTCGTGCGGTTCCCGATCATGGTGAGACCCCGCACACTAGGATCCATGTAGGCAGAGGGACTCCCGAGGACACATGGCCATAGTCCTGGTTATTATCGATATACAGATGTTGCCTAGTCTCACATGTTGATGATTTTGACGAGATTGAAACTGGATTTTAAACTAAATTTACATGATGTTATTTCCATGCTTTTTAAACCCATGTGTGATGTAAACTGATTTTCATGGTTTTGTGTGAGTCAGGACCACCCGAGGGATGGGTTGAGTCATGGATTTGTTGTGAAATTTTAAATGAGAAAGAAATTATTTGAAATAGTTGCATGTTGAATTTTCCATGCAAACTTGTTTTACATGACATCATGAATCATAGCATCAGTTTTGAAATGTGTGGAGAAAGGGTGGTTTATGCATGGCACCACGTTCATGTAGGTAGTATGGTTACCTACTTGTTCGTAAGATTGCCTTACTGAGCTTGATGTGCTCACCCCTTTCATTTTCTCACACAGATAATCTCCAATAGATGTTGAGGCGACTGAGTACTACATTCCGGATATCCGCTGCTGCCCATCATTTAAGGTCTATACACTTGTACATATTGTATCTAAATAAGCATAGCACAGTAACATGTTTGTAAGTAACTTTAGGGGATGTATAAATATTGTAACCACTTATAAATGACTTAGAAAAAATTAAGTTATATGGTAAATGAATGGTGGGACTGGCATTGACGCACAGCCCAATTGTTAGAGGAGTGTGGTCACGATCAGAGGACGGGTAAGCATGAAAGAAAATAACAAAACGCGAAAAATTTACTCTGATTTTTGGGTAGTTTTGGGTCGTGACACCAATATAACGATGACTTAGTTTACCTTTCTCCCCGAACCTCATAATACCCTTGGAAGGAGAAACCTTAAAAAAATACTGACTCACCCACTGTAACCTCTCACATATCACCCAAACATCCTTAGAGGCCTGTCTAACCAAGTCAGGAGCAAAAATTGGTCTGTCACCAACCTCCTCTCATCCAATAGGGGATCAGCATCTGCGTCTATATAGTGCATCATATGGTGCCATCCCGATACTCAAGTGATAACTGTTGTTGTAGGTGAACTCGACTAGTGGCAAGTGGTCATCCTAGGAGCCTCTAAAATCCATCACACATGCTCTCGACATATCCTCCAGAGTTTGTATAGTCCTCTCTGACTAACCATCTGTTTGAGGATGGAAAGCGGTGCTAAAACTCAACTGGGTCCCATCGCTTCCTGAAAATGTTACCAAAAGTGAGAAGTGAAGCGGGCATCCCGATCAGAAATAATACTCACTGGAACACCATGCAGTCATACTATCTCTCGGACATACAGGTTCGCCAATGTGCTCAGAGTATTAGTAGCTCTCATAGCTAAGAAATAAGCTGACTTCGTCAACCTATCCACAATCACCCAGATGGCATCATGACCTCTGCGGGTCCTTGGTAAACCCATCACAAAATCCTTTACCTGCTAACAGACGAGACATCTAGTGACATACTCTGCAATGTCTCTCTTCATCCTAGACCACCAATAAACTCTCTGGAGATTTTGATACATCTTCGTGTTCCCTTGATGTATCGTATACCGTGTCGAATGAGCCTCTGATAAAATCAATCTCCTGATCTCTGGATCCTCAAGAACACATACTCTGCCCCTTAACCTCAATAAACCATCTGTACTCGCTCAAAATCAGTACCCACACATGTTTGTACCTGACTCAACCAATCGATACACTGTCGATTACTCTATTGACCCTGTCAAATACGACATAACAACTCTAGCTCTAATCTCAAGCTAGACACAACATCAAACCTATCTGTATCAGGTGGGGCTACATCCAAACTGAGGTTCGCGAACTGCTTCAACAACTATTGTTCCCGAACCATCATAAATGATACCAACCCGAGACTGCTCAAAGCATTAACAACTATATTCACCTTACCCGGGTGGTACAGGATCTCACAATCGTAGTCCTTTAGGAGCTCGAGCCATCTTCTTTGTCTCATATTCAGCTCCTTCTGCGAGAGCAGATACTTGAGGCTCTTGTGGTCCGTAAATACCTCAAATTTCTCACCATAGAGATAGTGGTGCCATATCTTCAAAGCAAACACCACGACCGCTAACTCTAAATCGTGGGTCGGGTAGTTTCTCTCATGATCCTTCAGTTGTCTAGATCCATAGGCAACTACCCTCCCATCCTACATAAGTACACAGCCCAGCCCCTAGTGTGATAGTAGGGATGGTGAGAATCAGAGCAGTGGTCAACCGACGCTTAAGCTTCTAAAAACTCCTCTCGCAAGTATCGTCCCACACAAACTCAACATCCCTCCGTGTGAGACGTGACAACGGAGCATCTAGTCTGGAGAAACCCTCTACAAATCTCTGATAATAACCTGCTAATCCCAAAAAACTCTTGATCTCGATGACTGTCCTAGGTTGTTCCCACTAAATCAATTACCTCAATCTTGGATGGATCTACTGCTACCCCATCCCTCGATACTACATGGCCTAAAAATGATATATGCTCTAACCAAATGTCACACTTATTGAGCTTAGCATACAACTGTCTCTCTCGGAGGGTCTACAGAACTATCCTCAAATGCTTCTCATGATCTTCCCCGAACTTAGAATAAACCAATATATCATCAATGAACATTATCACAAATCGGTCCAGGTATGGCTTCAACACATCGTTCATCAAAGTCATAAATGATGCGGGGACATTCGTCAATCCGAATGGCATAACCAAGAGCTCGTAGTGACCATATGAGGTAGGAAGCTGTCTTGGGTACATCTCCACTCCGCATCCTCAACTGATGGTACCCAGATCATAGATCTATCTTAGAAAAGACCTGTGCTCCTCGAAGTTGATCCAACAGATCATCAATGCATGGAAGGGGGTACTTGTTCTTAATGGTAGCCTTATTCAACAATCTGTAGTTTATACACAGTCGGAGGCTCCCATCCTTCTTCCTCATAAACAAGACTGGAGCTCCCTAAGGTGAAACGCTTGGTCTAATAAACTCCTTCTCAAGCAACTCCTGCAACTACTTCTTCAGCTCCTCCAACTCAACTGGAGCCATCCTGTATGGTGGCCTAGATATCGATTCTGTACCAGGTACCAAATCAATACAGAACTCTATTTCCCTGTCTGACGGTAACCCTGGTAGATCATCTGAAAAGACATCAGGAAACTCTGCAACCACTGGAATGTCTCTCAATTTCGGATGTGCCTTATCTATGTCAACCACATATGCAATGAACCCTTCAAAATACCATTTCCACCTTTAGTAATATAATTCATCATATAAGTATCCATTATAAATAAATAAATTCACCTCAGAGATATGATGAACTATAACTATGCTTTTCCCCGTTGCAAACATCATATTCCTTTATTTCTTTTCAGCAAAACTTAAAATACACTTTTCAGGAAAACTTACAGTAAGACTATCTATCCCTAAAAACATTACTGTCTTAGTATAACAATCTAAACCAGCATGATTCGTAACCAACCAATCCATTCCTAAAATCACATCAAAATCCCTCATACTCAATAATATAAGATCGGCTGACACATCCCTTACTCCTATTTTCAGCTTACAGTCTCTATATACATATTCAGTCAACTAACTGTCATTCATAGGTGTAGAGATCAATAACATTCTATCTAATGATGTGGGCTTTACATACTTTAACAACTTATGTGCAAATGAAGGCAATATAAAGGAATGCGTGGCACCAATATCAAATAACACAAAGGCTTCTAAATAAAAAATTAGGATGGTACATTTAATCACATCCGCTGAAGAGTCCGCGATGTCCTGGTCCAAAGCATGTACTTGTCATTTGCCCACAACCTGTTTCCCCTTCTCCTCAGTTATAGCACTCCTCCTCGGAGCAGCAGTCTCAACAAAATCTCTCTCTAGCTCTTTGCCCTTTGTGGGGCAGTCTCAATCATCTCGAGGAAGTTTCTAATGACATGTCCTGGCTTCCCACAACGAAAACATACTCCAATAATCATCAGACAAGGCCTGGTACCAAGAAATCTACCACATGTCCTATACTGCTCAGTAGTAAGCTGTGATCATCCAACGACTATACCCTTCGGTGGAGCTAAAGCTGGGTACATAGGAGGTCTAACAGCTCTGTCCTGTATCTCCTCAATCTTCGACCTCTTCTCAAAGAGCCGTCCTCCTCTCCTGACCACTCTATCACCTCTAGATCTCTTCCGTTCTCTATCTCTAGCTCTCCTGACCTTCCCTAACTCTGTAGCATTTCGCTCAAAATCCTGCTCACACAACTGTGCCCTGTTCACTGCCTCCTCATAAGTAGGGATGTCAAACAGAGCTAATCTAGATCTGATAGCTGGTATCAATCCATCCATGAACTTCTGTACCTTTCGAGTCTCACTGCTCAACGTATCCGAGTCATACCTCCCCAAGGATATGAACCTCGACTCATACTCATCAACGGAGCGGTTCCCTTGAACCAAACTCATAAACTCCATCTGCAACTTCTGCTGTGCAGTGGCCAGAATATACTGCCTCCTAAAGGCCTCCAAAAATATCTCTCATGTAATCTCTGGGTGTTGGGCTCTCAGGATAGACACAGTGGATCTCCACCAATGCTCTGTCTTGCTATTCAGAATAAATACGACAAAGGCAACCCTCTCAGTCGATGTACACTGGAAGAACCTATACAACTTCTCCATCTCATATATCCAATCCTCTACAACAACCGGGTCCTTCATCCCTCTGAAAACTGGAGGTCTAAACTTCTAGAATTGTCGTAACTTATCCAACTCACAATCATAACCTGGATCACTACCGCTCAGCTGTAGAGCGACAAAAGAAGCTGTATCCTGAACTAGTGGCGGTATAGTCTTTGTAGTCTGAGGTCTCTCTGCATCCATCTGTTCAGTAGCAGCAGGATATCCGGCTGGACCTCATTTATCACCAGCCCCTGGTGTCTACGTGACTATCTCAACAAGGTTCTCAATACTGCACTCTATCTTAGTGAAGCGTGCCTTAGTATCCCCTGGTCTCTCAACAAGGTCCTATGGAGCTTGATTAGTCTGTGGCTTTGCATGGCTCTCGGGCCTACCCCTACAACCTTTAACACATGAACCCGTCCGTCTACCATGGCGGGCGACAGGCATAATGCCTAAATTCTTGCTTCCATAACCGTTCATTAGTCTAATCCCATCTTGATATACACAGTTATATCTAAACAAAGCACAGTAATATGAGGATGTAATTTCTTAACTATTATTATTGACTCATATCAGACCAACTCTAGCTCTGATATCACATTTTGTCCGACCCGTTCTACAAAAAATCACTACAATTTTTTTGCTTTTTCTATACATCTCACCTCCTTATGACAATTCCATTTTGGGCGAGTTGGGCTATGAGCTAGTAATAATCCCAATGCCTATTTCGTTTAATCATATTGTTATTATTATTATTATTATTATTATTATTATTATTATTATTATGGTAATGATACCAAAGCCTCATGCGGCGTAATAATAACTATATATGTTATAAAACTATATGTACATACGTTTACCTATATTTACATCCCTCATAATTACATTCGTTTACAAAACTGTGCTATTATATGTTTAGATACAAAATTGTACAATGTGTATACCTGATTCGTGATGGGAAGTAGCGGATAACAAGGAATGCAGTCTCTACCTGCTCTCAACTACTGTGGATGCTCTATAAGGGTGGAAAGTGAAAGGATGAGCACAACTTACTCAGTAAGATAATAATGTAAGCAGGTAGATAACTACACTATCTACATGCTTATAATGTCATGATATAAAAATCATTTATATCCAGAGCATGAGGTATAATTAAAACTATGCCACATGTATATAAATATATCACGTACTGAAAATATGAAAATAGGCATGTAAACATGGAAAATCATTATGTTAACATTTCATGCTCAACACATTGAAAATTCATCATAAAACAACCCTTCAAGGTTTAATACATTATTAAAACTTAGTACAACTCATCAACACATCATTAAAACCACATGTCATTTTAAAATCATAAATCGAGGCATAACCCCTCCTTCAGGTCTGCCCTGGTCCATCTAAACTGTATGATATCATGTGAGGCATGTAGGTTATTGTATAGGAAAAATCGAGGACTATGTCCCTATGATCCTAAGCTACACAGATCCCGATGTGCGGGGCATCACAACTACAACGGGAGGTGCGTCAGTCATACCCGCCAGAATATAAGATCATCAATCTAATAATCATGACTACACGGTATGACGTACTCCGTGTGACATACATAGTACAATGTACTCCATGAACCCATATCACAGTCGGGGGGTGCCTACCATAGGTCTTATCCACCCCATACCATGTCGATAATCAACTCATGTCTCAAAATACACGTGCGAGTATATTATCTCACTGTGACACAAAGTCTACAAGAGGCTCCAGCACGGCTCTATGCATGTCACATCACGTCTAGTGTGAGCGAAGCTCCAACACGACGCCATGCATATCATGATATCTAAAATCTCGTGCAAGCGAAGATCCAACACGGTTTTATGCACATACAAAAATCCTCGTACTAGCAACACTCCAGTACAACTTTCATGCGAAATAAATTGATGTAAATTACGTACGAGCAAAGCTCCAGTACGATTTTATACATAATAAATCAATAAAATTCAGTGCGATCAAGGCTCTAGCACTCTGTATGTAAGTCAAAACATCAAAATCCAGTGCTAGCAAGGCTCTAGCATGATTTATACTCATATAAATCTGATAAACTGCTTTATTTCGTTAAAACACTTTCAAAATCATAATTGGCACCTCACACATGCCCCTTTCATGCAAATCATGAAAATCAATAGTCAGCCTATCGATAAATTGCTTAAATCAAGCAATATATTTCATAAAAATATCAAAAACATGTTATTCATGCAATTTATTAGCCTTACTACCCTTTATGTAAAATTCCTAACTAGGGGTAAAATGGTTTTTTTCCACTGATACCTCGATTTTCGTAAAAGTTATTATTTCATTTATAGATACTTTAGGAAATTTTAACCCTTGTAAATCCCCTCAAAAATATGCATAGATATCATCCCATCACAAATCATTTTCTCAATCACAAATATCATTACCATTTCACAAATTAAATCCCACAAGACTTAACCCCTCCCCCGGGTCTACCTTGAACAATACACATATGTATAAAAGCCAGGTCACTATATCACAAGTGACTATCTAGGCTAACTATATTATAAATCATTCCAAACCACACACATCTTGGTGTGCAGGGTATCGTGCTGGCACGAAGGTGGATTATCCCTCGCCATACTTCCTCATCACAAAATCACCACATGGTACATCGTACTCCATGTTGTATACACGGTACATCATAATCTGCGGACCCATAACATCGTTGGGGGTGCTAGTCGTAGGTCTTATCTACCCCATACCAAGAACTTGCCGTACTCATGTAAGAGAGCCTCCTTGCCGAATAAAGCCTCCCCACCCTTCCAGGGCTTAAGGATGTTGGCTTAAGGATCCTTCCGTAAGAGAGTCTCCCCACCGAACAGAGCCTCCCTTCCTCCTCGGGCTTAAGGATGTAGGGCTTCAGGATCATACCGTAAGAGAGCCTCCCCACCAAACAGAGCCTCCCTGCCTCCTCGGGCTTAGGGATGTAGGGCTTGAGGATCTTACTAACCTCCACGGCATCATACATACCACAATGTGCAAACTTGTATGAGCAAAGCTCTATCATGACATGCATCATATCATAAAGAAACCACATACGAGCACAGCTCCAGTATGTTTATACACATAAGAAAATCACTCGAAAGGCACATATGAGCAGAAGCTCCAGTACGATTTATAAAACATCACCACAATTCAAATCAAAGTGTGAGTTACGCTCCAGCACGTTTCAAACATGTGAAAACATCAATATCCAGTGCGAGCTAGGCTCCAGCATGGTTTAATTCTCATAAACATGATAGGTGACTCATGAGCTTTCAAAACCAATCTTAAAACATATATAGCATTCCACATATGCTATTATACAACATCAAACAACAATTAGCCAACCTATCTATCAACTCGCTCAAAACAAAACACATGTTTTGTGAAAGCATTCAAAACACTGGATTTATACAATTATTAGCCTTACTATCCCATTTCTTTATAATACTAATTCAACAACCAAATCTCACGCAAATATTCGTAATAATTTCCATACGTTGCCAACCACAATTTCATAAACTCGTGCACATTTCCAAAGCCTTATATACCCACAAGTTCAAAATACGAGTAGCTACCCTTGTATACTTACAGAATTCCCTTACCTGGAGTCGCGATGCGTGATTTCGCTTCCTTAGCGCTACTTACTCGTGAGGTCCGATTCATCTCCAACGAACTCTTCGGGACTGCACACAACCGTATTTCACATCATTTCAGTCCATTACATCACAACTCTTGCATTCACTATAGTTGATTTGACCTATAGTTTCTATTAACGCTCATAAGGCCTCGTGTTATTACTCTACCCATGACTCGAGCTTATGGATCCTTTTAGGCCTATTAACTCATTCCAAATCGATTTTAGATCGATACTAAGCTCATAGTGTTGATTTTTCATTGATTTCTTCACTATGGTATTTATCAAGCATTTCACATTCTCATTTCCATAAATCCTCTAAACTCACAATGTGACTACATTTAACCATTACAATTCATTCATATTACTTCAACAACAACTTATCATAATCCATAAACCACCAACCCATCCAAATCACACTTACTCACATTATATGCATTCCATTTGCTAGGTTATATGTGTTCAATTACTTTCTAGGTGATTTCAATCATCCATACACATGCCAATCAACTCCAAAATCACTTAAATAAATAATGTACTTGGATTGGAGTATTAGAAACTTACCAAGTTAGTTTCCCTTCTTGCTCCAAGTGCAAATGTCCATTGCTCCTTCAATATCAACAATGAGGTTTTGGGTTTCAACTATGTTGTTCTCTTCCTCAAGATGAACAACTTTGTGTCTAATGGCCTTTCCTCAAATCTCACTGGAAATGGGGTATTTTAATCTAGGTTTTTGGGTTGAAAATGAGAAGGGATTGTTAAATCTCAAAAAATGCAGATCCAGCTGCTCCATATTTATAGAATTTGCTTGATGAGATCGATCTGCATAGAGGGGAGATCGATCTGGTCCTCTTAAAATCCCTCTTTTTGATGACATTTTAAGTCATGAGATCGATCTATCGAGTAGGGAAGATCGATCTCTCTTTGGTAGAAACTTAAGGAGATCGATCTGGCTATGAGGGAGATCGATTTGCTCTTTCCAGTAGCTAACGGAGATCGATCTGTTTCATTTTGAATCGATCTGTATTTTACATAATGTTTAGGAGATCGATCTGACTCCATTGGAGATCGATCTATCCTATTCCATTGCTCGAATAAGAGCATCTTTGGCTATTCCAGATCGATCTCTCATCCTATGAGATCGATCTGGCCTTCATACTTTCCAGATTTTCTACAGTTTTTCTGCAACAACTCACACCCAACATCCTTAATTTGCTGCTATGGTCATTTTCTCATCCAACCACCTTTACGACTTAAAAATGGCATCCATCCATACCTTATACACATTAAGACTTGCGTGCATTCATCGTTTAGTCAAAGGTATCACATTCCAAACTAAATGGAAACATAACTTCATTCCATTTTACCACACTACTCATTTTGAGTTCCAATCACATTCATCACTTATAAGAACTCATTTCTTCATATTCGTACACAATGAAACTTGCATGTACATTACGAATTCATATTACAAGTGTGTACGTTACATTTATGGGCTTTACATCGCTTATGCTTCACATTCATTTAAATCCATTTACACATATTACAAACTATACATGTACGGGGTCTCACATTTTCTTTGAGCATAATATTGGGGAAATCATTATGTTAGTACTTGTCATTCCTGCATGAATTTTGTTTTGCTTGAGGACAAGCAAAAGCTCAAGTTTGGGGGTATGATAATTCTATTAAAATAGAATTATTTATGCTTAATTTCTTAATTAATTATTTAAATCCCCATATTATTTTATTAATTATCCTCTGTATTTAATTAAAATTCTTTAATGTGCAGGTAAAATAAATTCGGATGAAATTCAGTCGTTTTAGTCAAAAATGAGCTAAAATGGGCCAAAGGAGACTGGACCACTTCCAATTCACAGACTAAGTCTAGACAAGTGGGATGTCAGGTGTCAGTATTTTATTTGCTTCGAAAAGATAAGATCGATGGACACCGTGCCTACTTTCTGGAAGACAGACGTCGGGTCACATCGCACATCCAAGTGGACAAACAGACAAGTGATGTGGAAATATCTATTCTGCAGCGAATGGAATGAAGACAAGTGGCCAAACAATGCCAACTCATCTAGGATTGAAAATTACCATTATACCCCTAAGTTTGTGTATAAATAGAACATGATGAGCAATTGAAAAATCATGTAATTTTAGGGTAGAGTAAGATGTAGTCTAGGGTAAGAGTAGTGCTAGGTTAAAGTTTTATTTTTTAGGTTTTAGGTTTTACTCTTCACGTTAATATTCTCTTTGATTTTCAGCCACCATTATTCTTACTACCATTTTCTATTTTACTGTTCATGGAAAATTTCCTTATTGTTTTTATGAAAAGTTTCATTTTTTAGTTCTTTTGTATTTCACGTTGGTGGCAGCCATCATTTTTAAGCTTTACAAGTTTTCATTCCTGTGAGATTTGACACATTTAAGCTCTCTGAATGGAAATCCTTACTTCTGATTAAAAGTAGTTTCATTCCCTATTTCATTTTTCTTGTTTTTGTTTACCTTCCTTACCATGGATCGGGTGTTGAACGGAGGGGAAGATATTGGGTTCAAGAGCCAAGTTCCCTTGCATCGCTTGTTCACCTGCTCGTGATACACGCTACTGACTCCATTTAATCTATTGTTCATCATTTCTAGAAACTTTATTTTTTTGTACTTTCGATAGTTATTCTTTAGGATGTGTTTCTCGGTTCTGCGTGATGAGTACTTTGTTGGCATGAGAATCTGAACTCAGGCTAAATGTTTCTTGTTGGAGCTAGGCCCGAGGAATAGAATGTGCACTACACCACCGTTGTTGTTGTTGAAGGGAAAAGTTAGTAGGAGACTGTGCAATGAGGTGACTATACTCCCGTCAGTTGCATGATGGAGGCTTGACATTGTCACTATTATTCTCTGTTCTCCCATGTTCCATGTTTTCATTCACTGTTCATTTTCTTAAAGTAACTTATTTTGTATGATTCTAGTCTTCACTAATTGTCTGTTGTCATTGCTATGGGTTGGTTGCTGAGCTGCAAGGTGATAAGTGATCCTCTCTAATCCGGCATATGTGGCTGTCTATATCCTGTTTCCGCTGTGTTGCTGGGATGTGAGGAGCAAATGGGGAAGGCTAGCGACGTGACTGGGTGACGAGTCAAACGGGTCAGATGTACTGCTAATTCCATTGCCAATAACAGTGCTGGCGTGCATGGTTGCAGTAGACAGAGGGCATCTGCTTATTTTCATTTTCTGCTCATATGTTTTTGCTTTGATTTCATCCAGTATTTTTCCTTTGTTTCAGTATTGCTCTAACTTACACTCATTAATCGGTTCTTCTCTATTTCGCATTTACTTACTGTTGTGATTTTCTTTGGTTAACTTCACACATCGGTTTCTATTATTATTGTTGTAGCCTGGTAGTGCATGCTGCAAGGAGGCTAGTGATGGTGCTGCTTGGTTCTACAACTAAATGAAGATCACGCAATGTTGGCACTGAGCATTGATGCACAGCAAATGCTACATGTGAGTAGGCAAGGACAACACCTGTAGCAGAGAAGCAGAACATTGCTGCTGTGCAGGTGGTATCGAGCAAAGAACAGTTGGCTGGATTCGACAGGGGGTATTGCTGGGATTGCTGGTGCAGGAGTGCTGCGTTACTAGGATGTGCTGAGCAAGGCCACTGTGCAGGGTTTATGCTGTGCAGGACGTGTGCTACTGGTACATTTGAACCAAGGCTGCTGGTGTAGAGAATGAATAGCTGAGGCAGGAGGTGGCATGATCGGTTCCAGGAGCTGCAGCTAGCACAGCATTCCAGGGGTCGGACAACACCTGGACGCAGAAGCAGCTAGACAGTATAGGGAGCAAGAGCGGGAGTCGGACATCGCCTGGAGCAGAATAGTCAGGAACGTGCACAGTGCAGTGCACGGGTTCATCAAGCTGGCTGGATAACTGTCCAAGGCCATGTTTGGCTATAACGTTTCATATTTTTATATTAATTGGTTTAATTGGTTTTATCCTTTTATTAGTTGTTAGCTTAGGTAAAGTATTAAATTAAAATTGTAGGTTAGTTATAGTGTCTTTGTTTGTTAATTTAATTTTTCGTTTTAATTATGTTTATAGTTTATTTCATATAATAGGATTTAAGATTTAATGTTAGTGTAGAATTTATGGATTGCATTTAGATTTAAATTAGGGGTCGACTTATTTTATGCATTTTTAATTTAGTTTTCATTTTAAATTTAAAAATCCAAAAATATTAAGTTCTCATGCATTATTTAGATTTTGTTTTATTAGTAGTAATTACTTAGAGTTAGATTTAATTTAGGATCATTTTATAGGTAATTAGCTTTTTAGTTTTATTTAAGAATTTCTTTAAGTTAATAGAAGTTTTATTATTAGACTTTAGGTTAGAGTAAATTGCAATTTTATTAATTAGTTTAATTACATGCATATTTTATTTTGTAGGATCGTTATATTTTAATCTGATTAATTTTGTTTCTTTATATTTGCATCTTAGTTTATTAGTATTAATTAATTTTAACTGTTTCAATTATCTTTTGTAGGTTATTACTTTTAATTGCTCGGAGCTTTGTAAGTAATTTTAGCTCTGTGTTATTTTCGTTATTTTATAATTCTTATTGTTTGTAGTACTTTTTAATTCTAGCCTTGTAGATCACCCACTAAAACTTCATAATTTGCTAAGATATACTTAAAGTAAAATTAACCGGTACTTAATTAGGCTAATTAGATTGTGGGACGATAATCCGGGACTCAAATCCCATTATTACTTGTACGACCCGTGCACTTGCGGATAACACGTCTAGGTCACTGAGAGTGGGCGTAGTCGACATCAAGTTTCTTCAGGCTTCTTTTCTTTCTTCGCGTTTTCACAATTTCGTCTTCTTATTTATTTATGATTATTATATATATAATACATTATATTATTATTTTAATAGAATAAAATATATTTTTTTTACAAAATGTCTTCTACACCAATATATTTATATATTTAATTAATTAAATATATATTTATCTTATTTTATTATTTTTTCGGAGTATTATTCCCACATTTTCAAGATAATTTCCCGGGGTAAAAATTTTGGGTTATCGCAATAAATTCGTATCTTAATCAATTGGACTCAGAATTTAATGATTTCTTCTTTATTGATCAAGATTTCTTAAATCCATATTTAAAATGACAATTTCTTACCGAATTGATACCAAATTTCGGGTCTTTTTGACTTGTTTACCCTTTTTTCGCATTTTACATACATGTCTAACTACTTCATTCACATTTATATGATCAAAATCATTAGTCTTATGATTACATTACATATAATAATGTCATATAACGTGTGAATCATAAGGAATGTCATATAAAATACGGGTCTCACAAGAACAATTATACTAATAAATTGGAAAGCACCCTCATTAGCTTTGTTTAAATTTGTTACCAAGAAATAAATTGAATAGATAGATTTATTGTTCTGATCTGTTATCGACTCGTAACCCAACCATATCATACCGTAAATTGGGGCATTAAAGAAGTTGGTATCAGAGCAAGGTTGCCCTGATACGAGTCGATATTAGGAGTAAGTGAAAGTTTGAAAAGTTCTTATCCCCAACATTATTGTACATTGTTTAGATATAAACGAGTATACTTGGTTGTGTTTTGCTAAGAAATTGCTACTGAATGTAAGAAAATGATTGGATATGGTTGGTAAACAGCGAGGTTGACCGAGGGGACGAGGGGGCAGGACATCCCAAGGCCATGAGGATAGGCCTGAAAGACAAGGTGGCCTCACAACTAAACAGCTCACTCATAACCCTACTGAAAGCTTCGAGGCTCGAATTACTAGCTTGGAACGAGGCATGGGGTCGATACTGAACTTGATTGGGCAAGTGATGGCCAGATTGAATAACCCACTGGGCACTGTTGCTCAGACAGCACCGACTACTCCAGTAGTCACGCCAAATACGTCTGCGCTAGCCCAGACAGCACCAGTGCCACCAGCGGAGGAACCCACTACTTCTCCGCCCACTACGTTGCTGCAGACCCCCTCCCCCCGGTACCAAATTCACCGGTACTAGTGGTTCCTAGCAGCGTAGTAACGAAATGGGGTATGATTGTTGGATAGACTGAGACACTTTTAGGAGTTCAAGCCTCCGTCTTTTAAAGGGATTAAGGATCCAGTAGTTGCAGAAGACTGGATCAATGAGATGGAGAAACTCTATGAATTTATTTCGATATAACTCTATCGAGAAAGTTACTTTTGAAGCTTTTGTACTGAAGGGAGAAGTTAAACAATGGTGGAAGTCCACTCGACTGATCCTAAGAGCTAGGCATGAGGTAATTACTTGGGACTTGTTTCTTGATGCCTTCCGAAGGAAATACCTTCCATATATTGCCCAGAGGAGACTATAGATAAAATTTTCAAACTTGACTCAGGGGAATAAGTCCTTGGACAAGTATGAGTCTAATTTCACCTCACGAGGAAGATATGATCCGGACACTATGGATAATGAGGCGAAAAAGGTTCGAAAGTTTATGGATATACTGAGGCCCTTGATTTAAGCCCGATTAGCCTCGTTGGACCTCAGTACTTATGAGGAAGTGGTTCACCGGGTCCATCTGTGCTAACAGGATTATGAGATGCATGCCTCCAAGTTCAGTAAAATGGGTAAAAGGAAGGATCGAGATCGAAAGAGGTTAACTGAGGATACAGGTTTTAGAGAGAGTAGGAGGCCATTTGTTAAGCGACAGAGGAGTTACGATGAGTCATGGGGCAAGATTGTTAAGCCTCATGTTTACCCAACCTCAGCTCCCACAAAGGGGATTGTGATCGAAGGACCCTGACCTAATATTGAGGTGAGCAAACATTGTAAGAGGTACGTTGGTAATAGGCCCTGCTATTTGATGAATGGAGCTTGCTTTTGATGAGGTAAGATGGGGCATTTAGTCAGCGATTGTCCAGAGAGTACTGATACAGCCCCGCAGAGGAACACAGAACAGATAAGAGCACCTGCTACTACCTCCACATCGAGGAGGAAGGCCACAGCGAAAGAGAAGGGTAAGCAGGTTACAGGACAAGGGCTAGTGTACGCCCTTGAGCATGAGACAATAAGAACTGATGCTCCAGCTGAAGCGTTTAAAGGTACTATTCTGATTTTTTTTAATAATAAATTAGTAGTTTTATTTGACTCTGGTGCAACTCATTCATTTATATCACCTATGTTTGCATATAAATTGTCTTCCTATGTACGACATAAACCAATGGGAAGAATGTTAATGATTAAGACACCCATGAAAGATAGTTGGATGAAAGAGCAACTATATAAAGATTATAGGCTTAAAATAGGAGACATGAATATGTTAGCAGACTTGATCCTATTAGACATGTATGACTTTGATGTGATATTGGGCATAGACTGGTTAATAGCAAATCAAGTGTATGACTTTGATGTGATATTGGGCATAGACTGGTTAATAGCAAATCAAGCTATTCTTGATTATCATAATAAGACAGTGACATTTTTGCTCGAAAAATATGTTGTAAGTTTTTCTGAAAAGTAATGAAAAAGAATTAGTAGTTTAATGACAAAAATATTTTTACTAACTATATGGATAATATTTTGAATGTTACATTGCCTATGTAATCGATACGGATAAAGCAAGATCGAAATTAAGTGATATCTCCATGGTGAGGGAGTTTCTCGACATTTTCCTGGATGATTTACTAGGTTGAACCCCAGATAAAGAGATAGAGTTTTGTATCTATCTGATGCTTCGTACTGAGCCGATATCTAAACCTTTGTACATAATGGCTCCAGTTGAGCTAGAAGAGTTGAGGAAGCATTTACAAAATTGCTAGATAAGTGGTTTATTAGGCAGAGTGTTTCACCATGGGGCGCATCGGTTTTATTTATTAAAAAGAAATATGAGTCTCAGGCTGTGTATCAATTATAGATTGCTCAACAAGGCGACCATCAAGAATATCCCTTGCCCCGTATCGATGATTTGCTGGACCAATTACAAGGAGTACAGATCTTTTCCAAGATTGATATGAGGTTAGGGTACCATCAGCTGAAGATCAGTAGTGAAGGCGTACACAAGACAGCTTTCAGAACCCGATACAAACATTATGAGTTTTTGGTTATGTCATTTGGGTTGATGAATGCTCCTGCAGCTTTCATGGCACTGATGAACGAAGTACTTAAGCCATACATGGATAGATTTGTCATAGTTTTTATTGATGATATTTTGGTATATTTGAAGTCCAGAGAAAAACATGAGCAACATCTGAGGATGGTACTGTAAACCCTCAGGGAGAAGAAGTTATATGCCAAGCTCAGAAAGTGTGATTTTTTGCTAGATGAGATAGCTTTCTTGGGCCACATTGTGTCAAAAGACGGGGTATATGTAGATTCGTCTAAGATTGAAGCGGTGGTGCAATGGGAAAGACCCAAGACTATTACTGAGATTCAAAGTTTCATGAGTTTGGTCAGATATTACATAAGGTTTGTAGAGGGTTTCTCAAAGTTGGCTGCCCCTCTGACATGACTTACAAGAAAGAATGTTAAGTTTGAATGGAGTAACTCATGTGAAAGAAGCTTCTAGGAGTTGAAATACAGACTGACCACCACACCTATTTTGACTATACCCACTAGTTCGGGAGGCTTCTCAGTATGTACAGATGCGTCCATTTAAGGTTTGGGATGTGTGTTGATGCAGCATGGGAAGGTAGTTACTTATGGTTCCCATCAACTAAAAGACCATGAGAGGAACTATCCGACCCAAGATTTGGAATTGGCAGCGGTAGTGTTTGCACTGAAAATATGGTGCCATTATCTATATGGAGAGAAGTTCCAAATCTTTACTGACCATAAAAGCCTCAAGTATATATTTTCACAGAAAGAGTTGAATATGAGGCAGATGAGGTGGATAGAGCTTTTGAAGGATTATGACTGTGAGATCATGTACCACCTGAGAAAGGCTAATGTAGTAGTAGATGCCTTAAGCAGAAAGAATATCGGGTAGGCATCTTATATGATGATTCGAGAATACAAACTGTTGGAACAGTTTGCGAACCTCAATAGATATTGAGCTATCTGACACTGCCAGTTATCATGTGATAGCTATCTTGAGAATAGAACCGGATTTGATTGACAGAATTTGACAAGCTCAGTGTACTGATCAATATTATACATATGTGGCTAGTCAAATCCAATTGGGAATTGTGACAGATTTTGAAGTTAACTCTAATGGTTTATTGAGGTTCAAAGGTATAGTATGTGTTCCCGATGATGCATAGTTGAAGAAACTAATATTGACAGAAGCTCATTCCTCGAGGTATACCTTACACCTGGTAAGTAATAAGATGTATCAAAATTTACGGAAGATGTATTGGTGGTCAGGGATAAAGAAGGATGTGGCTGAATTTGTGGCTCGATGTCTTATGTGTCAGCAAATTAAAGTAGAGCACTAGAAACCTATAGGATTGTTACAGCCTCTACCGATACCAACATGAAAATAGGAGCATGTCACCATAGATTTCATTATGGGATTACCAATGACCCGTAGAAACCATGATGTAATTTGGGTAGTAGTTGATAGATTGACAAAATTCGTCCACTTCCTAGCTATGAAGTCCACGGATACTTTGAGTGCCCTAGCAGATCTATATGTTTGGGAGATTATAAGGTTACATGATGTACCAATAAGCATTGTATCTGAAAGGGATTCCCGGTTCACTTCGCACTTTTGGGAACATTTCTAAGGAGTCATGGGAACCCAACTGAATTTTAGCTCAGCTTTCCATCCTCAAACAGATGGGCAATCGGAGAGAACTATTCAAACATTGGAGGACATGTTAAGAGCTTATGCTCAAGATTTTAAACGCTCCTGGGATGACCATTTGCCACTAGCAGAGTTTACATATAACAATAGTTATCACTCAAGTATCGAAATGACATTATATGAAGCGTTGTTTGGTCAAAGGTGTCATTCACCAATTGGATGGGAAGAAATGGGTGAAAGAAAGATATTTTCTCCCGATCTGGTTAAGCAAGCTTCTGAGGATGTTCAATTGATTTGTGAGAGGTTGAGGACAGCTCAAAGCAGGTAAAAGAGTTATGCTGACCAAAGACGAAGACCTTTTTAATTTTCAGTACTAGATTCGATGTTTCTAAAAGTTTCTCCTTCTAAAGGCATAATGAGGTTTGGGAAGAAAGGAAAGCTAAGTCCCTGATATATTGAGCCTTTAGAGATCTTAGACCGAGTGGGAGACAAAGCTTACAGATTGACATTACTATTGGAACTATCAAGTATTCATAATGTCTTCCACATTTCAATACTACGCAAGTATCATCCGAATCTGACACACTTGATTAAGTATGAGCCACTAGAATTGAATGGGGATATGACATATGTGGAGAAACCAATTCAGATCTGGACAGAAAAGAAAAGGCATTGCGGTCTAAGACGATTCCTTTGGTCAAGGTCTTGTGGCAGTATCACACTTCGGAAGAGGCCACGTGGGAATTAGAAAGCTTAATGCGAGAGAAATACTCACACTTGTTTGAAAACTGATGTACTTTTAAATTTGGAGACAAATTTTACTAAGGTGAGGAGAATGTAAACACCAAGAATTTTCATGTATTCGGTCTTATCAAGGAATAACAATTAAACTATTGAGATTAAATTGTGTTTCCTTGGTAAATGAATTTAATTGAAATATAGTTAGACTAAGGTATAAATAATTCTCTATGATAGGGAAGTACAAGTACTGAGTTTGATTCAATTCAAATACTATAGGGAAATTTATCAAGTAAATATTTACATATATATATATACATATACATACCCTATTAAATATATATATATATATATATATATATGAGATGATTGAATCATTTTCCAAGTTAAGAATATATGTGCTATTTTATATATATATATATATATATATATATATATATATATATATATATATGTGGGTGTGTGGGCATATAAGTGTAAGTAAAAATATGCATGTATATTTATACAATCCTGTGGACAGCAATATAAAAGGATAAAATGCATATATATATATATACATATATATATGTATATACATGTAACTATGTGGGAAAACGAATTTGAAGGGGGCTGTTGTCGGCATGAGAGGGAGAAGGAAAATTTCAAGACATCATTTGGTAGCCTAGGAAATATAGACTGAAAGGAGCAGTAAACGCGAAGGCAGAATCAAAAATGAAGTGGAGGTTAGGCTGAAATTGATGTGATGGAAACTAGATAAGGACTGGCATAGGGACAGAAGAAGACTGAAGTAAGTGGACATTTATTGTTGAAGCAGACGGTAGCAGAAGCTTACAACTTCAAGATTGAAATGTTCGGTGGGAAGCCAGAGGCAGGGATTTAAAATGCGGTCGCGGCCTCGTTTTCGGTTGCGTTGCGTTTGTCGCGGTTACGGATATAACGGAGACCATCGCGGTCATAACGGCCATCGCGGTCGTGATTTTTTTTTTTTTTCGCACAACTTATCCCAAAATGCAATATTTGCAATTATAATCATAATTAGTCTTATTTTATAATTTTTAAAGTAATTTATGATATTTTAAATCTAATATTTTTGTGAAAAATTTAGTCATAATTTTTTGATTAGAATAAAACATTATAATTTAATAAAATTACTTATAATAATTGAAAAATAACAAAAGTAGAAAATGGAGATCAATAATTACTAAATTAATTCTTATCAATATAACTATTTTTCATCTAAAATATTAAAGAATTCTTTCACCAAATTTTTGTCATTTTTTTAATATAAATTAATTATATCAACATTTCTCTTTTTTTTTTCTCTTCTATATGAATTTCTACAAAAATTAATAATCAACAGAATAAAAAACATATTAAATTCAATCCGCTATAAAAATTATATATATTTCAAATCTTACATATTACCACATAGTCGAATGACGAGGAAGATCATGTTCTCCCTCTTCACTTTCAGAGCCACGTTGATTTGGTCTTTGTGATCTCTGTTCCAAAGTCAAACCATATCCTTGTTCTTGATACATTTGCGAGGGTGGATACATTTGAGATGGATACATTTGAGGTGGATACATTTGTTGAGGTGGATACATTTGTGGCGGTGGATACATTTGAGGATAATAAGGCATAGGATAATTAGGAAATGGTTGAGGTGGATAATAACCTTGTGGTGGGGGATAATAACCGTAAGGAGGTTGAAAATGTAAAGATGGTCTCGATGGATAATGATCTTGAGTACCAAATGATTCATTAGTAGAACTTGACCTTCTAGACGAAGAGCCTCCAGAAGTATCATGTTGGTGCTTCTTGGCTTTTCCCTTTGATCGAGCTCTATCTTGACTTCCATCCCCACTAGATCTAAAAGATGGATTTACTCCATAATCTGACATATCAATGAATAATCCACCAGTTGCAGCAAGCCCATATTCTCCTCCAAGTGGACTGAAAGGTCTATTTTCTCTTGCACCACCACTATAATCAGCACTACTACCATGATCACCACCATCACCACCACTATCACTATCACCACCACCATCACCAGCATCAGATGGAGTTGAACCCTCGTCATCATTATTCTGAGTTGCTGTCGGATTTGTACTTGACTGATGTACGTTTTCTTCCGATTGATGTGACTGTTCATAGTTCATTTCATCATCAGAATTATCTGCAGGCAACCAATCAGAATTTTGACCATCTAACAAAGGTCTTTCTCTCTCTTGCAACCATTCTGAAAGTGGATCTTCGTCTTCAAATATATGATCAAGGCTAATAGGATTGAAACTATCGTTTATCTCATCAGGACTCATTCTTTTTTGATGTCTCATCCTTAGCCTCATATTATAATAAGTATATACTAACTTCTGAAGTCTTTCATATTTCAATTTATTTCTGGCCTTAGTGTGTATATAGCTAAATGTGCTCCAATTTCTTTCACAATTTGATGCAGAAGTTGTTTGACTAAGCACTTTAATTGCCAATTTTTGTAATTCAGGAACACATGTGCCATATATCATCCACCATTCAGCTGTATAAAATTATTTAAAATAAATTTAACATCCAAAATAATTAAATAATATTAAATAAATTTTAATAAATTAACTGTTTACCTGGATTCATTTGCTTCCAAGCTCTTTGTGCCTGAGGTGTACCGAACGTCTCATTTTTTTGTCGAAATAATATCAACTATATTGATAAAAAATATAATTTATCAAATAAATAAATACAAAAAGTAATTCTATTTCTAATACACAAAGTAAATTTTAGAGTATAAAACAGTATTAAACACTAACCTGGTTAATCATCCTGATTTGAGTATCCATAGAAGGTTCTAATCTTTCTATTACTGCTTTTGTCCCTTGTAATGTTTCTCTTAACACACTTTCAGAATGCTCCACACCAAATTGAAATTGAGGATTAAGATAGTAACCTAAAAATAATTCAGAACAATATTATCTAAAAGTAATAAAAATAAATATATAACTAATTTAAACATAATGATAAAACATAAAAATGTTTTTAAATACCATCAACATTTTTAGTCTACTTACCAGCTGAATGCAAGTCAGAATGCATGAAGATCCATCTGTTGTCAATAATCTTTTCATAATCAGCAGAGTATCGACAATCTGCCTGAATTGCCCGTTTAGCTCTATCCATAGCCTCATAAATAAAGCCCATGGTTGGTTTTTCATCACTATCCACAAGCCGCAATACCTTTACCAAAGGCTCATAAACTTTTGTTATATCACGTGCTCTTCGCCAAAATTCTTTTCCTAAAATAATTTTTTTGGCTTCATAGGCAGGCCCCGACTTTTGTTGTCCCCATTTTGACTCTTTGAACTCCTATATATTCATGAATAAATTTTTAAAGTAATATAAATAAGATATCACAAAAAAATTGTTAGATTTAAAAACTAAAAAACAATTACTAAGTACTAACCTTTGAACTGAACATTTCTCTTAAACCTTGTTTGTGTTTTATTATCTCCTGTAGTTGGATGAAATGGGTGGCAAATCGGGTAAGACCAGGACGAAGTATTTGTCTTCCTTGAGTATATTTTTTCATTAAATCAACCGTCCATATGTGATTATATATGAAACACGTCACTTTCTTCGCCTCGTCCAAAACTTTTTCCGCAGTTGACTTTTTGCCAATATCTTCAAGACATAAATCTAAGCAATGAGCTGAACAGGCCGTCCAGTACAGATGTTTCCTTTTTTCCATTAATTTTTTTCCAGCAGCCTTAAGTGCTGCCTCATTGTCAGTGACTATTTGGACAATGTATTCTTCTCCAATCTCTTCTACAGCATGATCCAATAGCTTGTAGTAAAATTTAGTATCTCTAGTACGAGCACTAGAGACATCCACAGATTTCCAAAAAATGGTCCCTTTACTACAATAAACGAGAAAATTAATTATATGCATTTGGTTCAAACTGTTTGTCCAACCATCACACATCAATGTAGCACCTAATTCACTCCAATGAACCTTTAATCCATTAACCCATTCTTTCACTTGTCTATACTCTGACTCCAAATACACATCAGAAACCTCATAAGGTGTTGGGAGTTTGACATGTTGCCCAATTTCTGCTGCTACAGAAACTAAATTGTGCAACCATGGAGAGTTTGCTAACTGAAAAGGGAGTCGATCATATATCAAAAATTTAGATACTGATTCACCTAATTTCTTTCTCAATGTCTTTAAAAAAGAATCATTTACTTTTGGTTGCTTTGCACTCTTGCTTCTAACCAATTCAGGTATGGCTCCCCTTAATGAAAATTCTGAGTCAGTTGGAATGGATTTCTTTATTTTTTTATCAAAATAGTCACTAACTGAACCGTGAGAGCTCCGTCCCTCTTCATAAGTATTACTGAAACCACCAGTTCTTTGCCTAAATTCTTGCCTCATATGCCATTCACGTTGTGATTGGACACTATCTCGCATAGCTTGTCTTGTAGCATTCTCTTCGTCCATGAACCCTTCATAATCATAATCCTCTCCTCTTAATTGTGATAAGAATTCATCTTTTCTCCTTTTGTTATCAAATTTCTTTGATTTACTTTGTTGAAGGAGTTTCATCATACTTTCTCTAACAGTGCCTATTAATAATATAGTTAAGAAAAATAAAAAATTAGTTGTACATGTTGATGTAACTTTATAATCTTAACTGAGAAATTAATAATAATATTTATAACTAACCGGTAACGTTGGGGCAAGGTGCGACATTGCCAGTCTTATGAGCAATATGCTCCTTGAAGCGTGTTATTCCTCCTTTTACAACTTTTCCACAAAGTTTACACGACACAATTCCTTTTGCATTTGGTACAGGTATTCCGAAATGCCAACCGATATCATCACTCGGTGCGCCTTCTACTCCTTTACTTGGAAACTCCTCACGTGGCGGCATGCTTGATTTTTTCTATAAAATAAGTAATTATAAACATGAATAAAAAAAATTATATTCTTCATACATAAATAAAAACTAAATTCAATTTATCAAAAAATAATTGAATTTGAACCATTAATTTTTTATATTTTACTATAATATTGTATTACATTAAAAATTTAATATTAATTGCTCACTATCAAAATTCAATATAAGTATTATTTTTCTCTTAAGTTATAATAATATTTAGTGCTATATTTTTAAACATTAATAACTTAAATTTGACAATTAAAAAATCTACTGAAAATTTTATATTCACAATGTTAATTTTACCCAAATTGAGATAATTACTAAACATTTAATTAAGCTAATTACATAACATTTTGGTTAAAATTATTAAATATTTACTTAAAATTTTATTAATTAAAACTAACTCCTTAAAAATTTGTATTAATTATACTAATTAAAAAGTTAACTTCTAAAAAATTATACTAATTTAAGCTAATTAAAAAACATTTTGGTTATAATTATTAAATATTTACTTAAAAATTTATTAATTATAACTAACTCCTTAAAAATTTGTATTGCTTTATACTAATTAAAAAATTATACTAATTAAAAAATTAATTACTAAAAAACTATACTAATTTAAGCTAATTATTAAATATTTTTTAATTATTTATTAAATATTGACTTTAAAAATTATTAATTAATACTAATTATTTAAAAAATTGTATTAATTAGACTAATTGAAAAATTATACTAATTAAAAAATTAACTACTAAAAAACTATACAAATTTAAGCTAATTATTAAACATTTTTTAATTAATTTTTAAATATAGACTTTAAAAATTGTTAATTAATACTAATTCTTTAAAAAATTTGTGTTAATTATATTAATTAAAAAATTAGACTAATTAAAAAGTGAATTGCTAAAAAATTATTGAAATTTAAGCTAATTACAAAACATTTTGGTTATAATTATTAAATATTTATTTAAAAATTTATTAATTATAACTACCTCCTTAAAAATTTGTATTACTTTATACTAATTAAAAAATTATACTAATTAAAAAATTAATTACTAAAAAACTATATACTTAAAAATTTATTAATTATAACTAACTCCTTAAAAATTTGTATTACTTTATACTAATTAAAAAATTATACTAATTAAAAAATTAATTACTAAAAAACTATACTAATTTAAGCTAATTATTAAATATTGACTTTAAAATTTATTAATTAATACTAATTCTTTACAAATTTGTATTAATTATACTAATTTAAAAATAATACTAATTAAAAAGTTAACTACTAACAAATTATACTAATTTAAACTAATTACTATTCATTTTTAAATAATTATTAAATATTTAATATAAAAATTATTAAATACAAATTATTTACTAAAAATTTATAATAATTAAAAAATTTTAAACCTAACTACCCAGTCACCTAACCCACCCCAGTCCCACCCCAGTCACCTTCTACCCCCTTCCAGAACTCTCGGTCTCGGTTATTCAGTCTCTGCCTCTGGTTTTCTTCTCTGTTTTCCATCCCTCCCAGTTCACTTCCCAGACCCGGACCAGACCCAGTAGCCAGCACCAGCAGAACCCGCCTGAGCCAGGCTCCTGGCCACCCAACCGGCCGCCGGCCAACCCACCCCAACCCAGACAGCCTCAGATCCTGTCTTACTCAGGCTCACCCAACCCAAATCGATCGGCCTCAGCCTCACTGCCTCACTCAACAGCGGCCCTCCCTCCCTTCATCCTTCGTCCTCTGTGTCACTGTCAGCAGCACCGACTCCCCACCGGCCTGTTTCCCGTCCCGTCCCCGACTCCCTGACCTGACCCACCGATCGTCCTCTCACAATCTCACTCACCCTCACAGAGACACCAGACCAGACCAGAGCCCCTCTCGGCCCTCTCTCCCTCAGCACAGCACCGACCAGACCAGAAAGCACCACCGGTGCCGAACAACAGGGCCTCTTCAAAGCCCGGATCTGCTCCCCCCTCCCCTGTTTTCAACAGATCGGGTCTACCTAGATCCCGATCTGTCCTCTCCTCACTCCTCAGATTAGCCTAAAAATTTGTGTTAATTTATTTTCAGTTGTTAGATGTAGCGTTGTTTACCTCTGTTTGTCTGTTCTGTTGTACTGTGTGACTGTGTGTGCCCGTGGTTTGTTGCCGTTCCTGTCTGATTGCTGTGTTTGTGGTTGGTTTCTGTAGGTCTGTGTGGTTTTGTGTGGCTGGGGCTGGGCTTGTGGCAGTGGCAGTGGCAGTGGCAGTGACAGTGGCAGTGGCAGTGGCAGTGGAATGGCTGTGTTTGGTAATTTTTTTTGTAAATTGGGTTGTGAAATTTGTTGTTGAGTTGAGTCTGTTTTTATAGAAACAGACTCAACAGAACGGAGTTGGTGGTAACGGAGGATAGCGGCGGTAACGGACCGTTACCGCCGCTATCCTCCGTTATCACCGTTTTCACGGTTTTTTCTGGCCGTTACGGGTGTGAATTGTTTTCACACCCGTTATACTTCAGATAACGGTGGCGGCCTCCGCCGCTACCGAGAAAAAGCGGCCGCGACGCGGCGTCGCGGCCGCTATTTTAATCCCTGGCCAGAGGTAAGGTGTTGAACAGTGGAAAGAGAGAAGAGAAACGTGCTGTTGGAAGTAGGGTCTATGAGAAAGGACTGGAGCTGGCACTTGATAGGGAAGCTGGTGATTGACCGAGAGGTTCGGCCTGAGCAAGGTAAGGAGAAAAAAAAATAGGAGATGAGGTGTGTGAAGTGAACTGCAACAGTGGATGAGTGCGAAACGAAAACACTGAAAACTGTCACAGGAAACGTAAAGAAACAGATGTCGAACCTACTGCCATCTTCACGCCATCAATTTACCTGTTACACCCATATCCTATGCATACCTGGAGAACTGAAATAAAAAAGGGATGAGAAAGACAGACTGGTTACTGAAGAAACGGGAGCATACAAGGAATAGAAAATGAGAAAAATAAGGGCTTAGCCCCTGATTTTGTTCCAATCCGAGAGAGTCAGAGAAAGGAAGGAAATCTGAAACCGAGAGTGAAACAGAGCAAATGACATTGGGCACTGGTAGAAGCAGAGGCGAACAAAGGTGGCTGATCGTTGGTGACCGAAAAACAGAAGGCTGAGTAGGAGATCGAGAGGGAGAGGCTAGAACAGAGGAGTTCCACTCTCTAGAAATTCTCACCAACCAGAGATAAGGAAGCCGAAAGTGGGTTGCCGAAAATGGAGTGACCCGAGGAACCACCAGTGCCAGACGAAAACGCCAAGGCAGGAAGAAGGTGACAGCGCCGAGAGGGTGAAGGAAACGATGAACTGGGGCTGTGAGTAACGAAGAGAATAAGAAAGAAGAAAGAAAGGAAATTTGAAAAAGGGCGCGAAAGCAATAAAAAAAGATATATATATATGTGTGTGTGTGTGTGATTATATATATAAATAAAAATAAAAATAAAAATATTTGGAGATAGGAAAGAAGACAGAGAAAATTGGGAAACCCGAGGAAAGGAGCTCCGGAGGAATAAACCGAATAGAGCGGACCCACCTACTCGTAACGTTGAGATATTGAGGACTACGGATAGACATTGAGATAATGAAACTTTTGTGTGCTGCTAGAGATAATTGCACATATTTCCTGCTGAACCGTAAATAAAAATACTAGGTCGATTGTATAACTCTGGAATTTATAGATTTTTAATAGCCTAACCTTACTGTTATGAATTTAATTTATTTACATAGATACTGAAACAACTTGAATTATTGTTTTAAATCGAAAATCCCGAATTTAATTTCCATAGATTGCTTTTTGGGATTTCAATTGGAAAAGGCCAAGTAAACTCCTTTTAAATCGTTTTACGTACTGAACCAAGTTTTAGAACTGTTTGGATTGAGCTGCTTATAAATCGGTATTGATGGACATGTGTTTGAGCGTGTACTGACTGTGTGTCGCACGACCTAACTCGTACTGGTTTTTTAGGCAAAGGCGACAATTAATCATGCTACACCGTTACAGCTACCGTTACTGAAACTTATACTGTTACTGTGGTCTATGGAGTACGATGTACCGTGCAACACGCATGTGAGTACGTTATACCGTGGTACTGGTCTTCGGACATACTGTACTATGAATCGTTAGGGTAGCTGACCACTCCCATGAAGATTATCATCCCGGCAAACCTTATCAGTGATGCCCGAAGACATCGACATTGACCAATTATCCTTCTGATTACTGTTATAGCATGTTCTGCCTTGTCTCGTCTATTTGAATTACTGAATTGACTGTATGAACCGAAATACTGCATGAAATTGATTTCTCATATCGTATAAAATTTTAAATTTTATACTTATTGTAGTACAATGTTTTATATTATTGACATTGTCTCGTTAATGATTTTTTACTCTAATTTTACTGAATTGTCAAAGAACTGATATTTTCATTAAAAGCTTATATATATAGTTAGTGTATTTATCTACGTACCTCGAAATTTTTCTTACTGAGCATCGTTGAGCTCACCCCTTACTTTTCTCCACAGAACCTCGTCAATAACGGAGACCGTTTTTGTAGGTTGATTATTTTGCATAGTCATACGTTAGCAAAGCATTCTTCTGCGTTAAAGGTATACTAGGTATAAACATCTATTTTGTATCTAAATTTTGTAAGAACAGTAATTAATATATATATATATATATATATATATATATATATATATATATATGAAAATGTGTTTGGGGAATGTAAACATAAATATTTTGTAAAAGAACAATTATGTTGATAAATTGGAAAACACCTTCATTGGCTTTATTTAAATTTATTACCAAGAAATAAATTGAATAGACAGATTTATTGTTCTGATCTATTATCGACTTGTAGCCCAACCATATCATACCGTAAATTGGCGCGTTACAATTATTTATAAAGGCTAGACACCCTTGCCTACATCCTTTACCTTGAGACTCTCCAAAAGATTTCCACCAAATTGACTCGCTTGAAAACAATACAAGCTCTGCTTCCTGCAGGTTCAAGGAGAAAACCTTTTTTTTTACTAGGCTCAAGGATAACCTTTCTTTTTCACAAGCTCAATGATAACCCACACTTTCCATTTTGCAGGCTGAGTGAAACAACTTTTCCAGCTACTCCTTCTAGCTTAAGAACAAACCTTTGACTACCTGACCTCACTAACAAATAAGCTCTCGATGGACCACTTCCCCTTTTACAATTTAAGGTATAGGCTTACAATGTGGCTAGAGGATAAGCCTCTACTAAGGCAAGATGAAAAACTCTTTGGCTCTTAAAGGAATCATGTAGAGACAATTTATATGGACATCTAAATTTTGTTTATTTTTTTCTTTTCTGACTTGAAACTCTTAGCAATGAGTATAACTTCAAATTTGGACTCTAGCACTTGTTCATTTTGCTTCAAGCTTCTTGCTTTTATAGCCTGCTTCAAGACCATGGTTGTATTGATTTTCTTCGTTGGCAGATACATAAATTTGACAATTGGAACTTCCTAGGCTTGAAGTGTATCGATACTTTTAAATGAAATCCTGCATAAACAAAATCAGTTATATTGATACTACCTTTACTATATCCGTACCTGGAACAGAGCATGAGCTTCTGCTTCAGAGTCACAATAGTGTATCAATACTTTGTTATTCTTGCCAACATTCAAATTCATGTCGTATTGATACACATTCACATGGTATCGATACTTCTATATAAAATAAATGTAATTG
The DNA here is from genome assembly GCA_033439115.1 of Firmiana major. Classification (NCBI taxonomy): domain Eukaryota; kingdom Viridiplantae; phylum Streptophyta; class Magnoliopsida; order Malvales; family Malvaceae; genus Firmiana; species Firmiana major. The sequence continues at coordinate 50,901,407 of CM065905.1, forward strand.
GCTAAGGAAGCAAGATTATCTCAAGTTTAACTATGCATATGTAATTTCTATCTCTAGGACCATACATAAATGAGTCTATCCATATGTTAAGCATGATCACATAATAATCAAAAAATTAATTCTATAATGCTCTTAATTAAAATTATATTCCACTTAAGTACTCTAAAGTCATATCTAAATCCTAGTATTTCAAAGTCAACAATCTCCCCCTTTTTGATATGACAGAACTTAAGGTGAATTAATTTTAATGTCTCTCTTATTCCCACTAAATGAGATAAATCTTTTAATATTTTTACAAAATCATATTCCCCCTTAATTTAAGCACATAAGTGATTTTTCATGAGGGTTCACTTAAGATTTTCTTTACTCCCCCTTGATAAATGCTTTCATTTCTAATTATAATCACTTACTATACTTCTTCCCCTTTTTGTCATATTAAAAAGATATAGTATTTCAAAATTAAATCTGATGACAGGGTAAAATATGAGTAAGTATAAAGGTAAGTAAGATTAATCATAGAATCAATGTATAACCAAGTGTATTAGACTTAAATATTATTGAGTACCATATTAAAACATGTAGTTTGATATTGTACAAGATAAGAACAATAGTGCAAGGTATGCATTCAGACTTATGAAAGTGCATTTGTGCAAGACTGATGTACTTATGCTTATGATGCAACCATGTAATGTTAGTGAGAAAAACAACCTTATGTAGGACACAAACAAGCATGATATGGACAAACTTCATGCAGACATGTATGCAGAATAAGCATTGATTCAGAGAAACAATCAATGTCGACAAGTTCAAGCAATGTAGATGACATGAACAAACTTATGAGTGTAAATTGTCACACCCCGTTTCACGCTTAATTCTTATTATTTATTCATACAATAACGGAGTAGACAACACTAGGACGGTTGGGCACACGAACCGATATAATCTTACATACATAATACACGCCAATATCACTTTACCAAAATTCAACTGATTTTTTTCACATAAATTATACATACTTACGTTTACATCCCAGTATCCCTTTAAATACATAATGTGCCTCATAAGTTTAGATACAAAATCAAAATAGGTGTATACATTTGTGCACTATGAAGTATAGGCTGTTAACCGCTCAAAAAAATCCGTAACACTAACTGTTGGGGTAACTCTGCGAAGTGGAGGGAAGAAGGGTGAGCTACAACACGCTCAGTAATGAATTATGCAAGCAAGTAGATAACTATACTACCTACATGCACATAATCACATGCCATGCAGAAAATCCTTACTTTCTTAATCACAACAGAATTCTCAAAACCACACGTATGTGCTTTCTCAAAATCATATCACATCACAAACAAATTTCTTAAAGCACATACTCTCATAAAACTGATTTAAATCAAATAGGAGACAAGTCAAAGTCTCAAAAATTAAATCAGAAATCTTATATAAATGTGGAGACAAAGTAGAGCATATCGAACACATAGACATATGGCCATAGTCATTGGACTCCATGCAATCACTAGCTAGGTGTGCATGAATGTCCCCGGATGGCTGAGGGAAGAGGGGGCAGTCTCCCATTAGACAGCAAACACACAAATCACGGTACTTCGTACTCCATCTGCGTCCATACGGTACATCGTACTCCGTGAACCCAATATCACAAATCAACGAGATTAGGAACGCATGAAGTATCCAGGTCTTATCATCCCATCTCCAGCTATATCAATACTAGGTCTCCCAAAAATGCACGTGAGAGCATATCAAATCAATGTGACATAGTCTACATAAGGCTCCAGCACGGCCTTATCAAATCACGTGCAAAGATCAATGTAAGATCACATAGCTTACACGACATCTCCAAACACGGTTTTATGCATATCAAAAAATCATAAACTAATACGAGCACAGCTCTAGCATGTTATCATGCATAAAACATATAGAGTTTAGTGCGAGCAAAGGTCCAGCACTATGTCATGTGAAAACTGTATCAAATCTAGTGCGTGCAAGCTCCAGCCCTAGTTGTTTCCACAAAATTAGATAGATGGCTCAATTCTGATAAAAGTGGTGCTCATGATAAAATCAAACACAGAAAACAGCATGCACTTGAGTGAGAGGAAAACATTTCCATCAAATCACTCGTCACCTATATTCAATTTTGAAAAACATGCAATTTAATGCAGATAATCAAATCGAGAGTTATTCTATCACTACTCAGTCACAAAACATTCTTATTCATGCAAAACACATCAATTCATGCCATTTTGGTTTCCCTTATTTTTTGGTAACTAGGGGCATTTTGGTAATTTGCCCATTTCCAGTGTAAATTTGGAAATTCCTCATCTAGACTCCTTATAAAATTTAAAGATTTTGAAATGACGACGAAAATTCGTATAACTATCTCAAAAAGCTTAGGAAATCCCTTACCTCGAAATAGGTCAACTGCGAATTTTTATTCTCAATCATTCTGGATCACGCAGTCTTTGTGGCTCCATTTACATCCTCGGGAGCTGCAATATATTACCACTATATCAGCTACATCTGATAATGCATTTCCTACATTCTTTACAGTCTAATTAATATGTTGGGCCCGATTTCTCTTATTAGGCCTTATCACTCTTTATTGGGCTCATTATCAATTAAAGCTCATTTCTATTTTACTATTCATTCCATCAAGCCTCAATGGGCTTTTTAGGCCCATTAACATTTATAGGGCCATTCGTGGGGCCCATTAGCTAACTTGGGCCAATTGCTACACAAGTTTGGCCCATTATGAATGCTTGGCCGAATACATAACCTAATACTACCATCACGCCATCTTAATTCTTTTCTAACATAAAACAATTTATACGAAGTTAATCTACAATTTATGTGATCAATTTCTAACTCTTATAACTATACAAGTTATAGCAAGTGAGATTCACTTACCTGAGATTTCGTGATGGCACACAAATCGAGGCTCGATCAAACTCATGTTCTTCACATATTATCGCGCTACACATTTATATATTTAATTTGGGTCAATTTCGATCAAATATAATTTTAAATAAATTTTTTGAAAATTAAATCGATAAATTCTGACCGCTTACCTGCTTATACTTGGCCTGATGCCTTAGCCCGATGCATCATCGAATTTTTCTCCTTTTTTTTCCTTTTTTTAGCTGAACCGGTTCGGTTCGGTTTAGCTTAACTCTCTTCAGCTGAACCGACCCGAACCGGTTCAGCATCAATTTCTCACTTTTCGACTCCCGACGGCCGAGTCTTTGTCGATTTTCGCCTCTAACTTGTCCGCGAGGCCTCGCGATGCTTAGGCTGGCTGGAAAGTGGTCGGTGTAAGACTGCAAATTTCTTATACCGAATGTCTCATCTGTGTATGTATATTGGAATTTAAAAATTTGGAGTTCTTTGTTTTAGAAATGAATGGAGTGAAAATACGCTAGATTTTATGTCACGACCCTCTATACCAGTATGTAACCTTTATCTTACCACTTGCAGTTGGGCTATGAGTCAACATCCGATCCATTTCTCATACATTTATAGTATAATCATTTTAAATAAATAAATTTGAAATAGAAACTGCACTTTTATAAATATGCGGAACTGTTTACATCAGTTTCCATTATCTATACATCACTTTCGTACAAAATACCATTAGACTGTGCATTAATTTATAGGATACAAAAAGTATATACCTCTCTATACTGCTGGAGAACTGGAGAACACCTTAGCAGGGACGACTGCAGTACTCACTACTGCGTAGTATCTGTGGAGGAGGAAATAAGGGGGTGAGCATAACACGCGCAGTAAGGAAAATGTGCAAGCAGGTAGATAACTACACTATCTACATGCTAAAATACATATATGTTCATTTTCCTTATAAAACAATATGCATGTTCGTTAAAACAACTTCCATCAATGTGAAACCATTAATTCGCTAGATGGGTATATGCATACTCACACAGTAGCACACAGCTTCACATAACATAATCTATTCACACAGTTCAGATATAGAAAATGCTTTATTAACCCCACACAGGTTTATTTCAAAATCACTATGCACACAGCAACAATTCAATGTTTATATAAGACATAATCATGGGTTAACACATTCCCCAGACACACAGTAAGGGAGGATAGCTATCACCTCACACAGTAGTGACAATATCATATCACACAGATATAGAAGACTTATGGCCATAGTCGGATTCTAAGCTACACTGATCAGGTGTGCGGGAACCCTACGTTTAGGGAGACGGATCAACCATCCCGTCAGCTCAACTCAACTCACGACACATCGTACTCCATGGCTAACGCTCACGGTACATCATGCTCCCGTGGATCCAAGTCACCCATTTCCGTTGTCTCAAAATCTCGTGCGAGGAGGTCAGTGCCAGACATGCAGCATTACACGACAGCTTTAGCACGGTTTATCCATCACACAACAATTTCATAAACTCTCGTGCGAGCTCTCGAGTGGACACACAGTATCATCGAGGCATCAAGCATGATTTTACTTATCATACAAAAGGTTAAGAGACTACGTGCGAGTGCTAAGAGGAAGGCACACAACATATCTGAGGCATCGAGCATGGTTGTCCCATCCCTTTAAATTGAGAGAATTACATACGAGCAAAATTAAAGCAAGATAACTAAGAAGTACTCTATAGCTCCAACATGATTCCCAAAATCTAGTGCGAGCAGCTCGAGTGGAACACATATAATCACCCAAGGCATCGAGCACTCTTTAGCCTTTCTCAAAAACACTTTGAAAATAATGTGCGAGCAAGGCTGGTCAATCTACTGTTGCCTCTCATGCTCTAGCACAATTTCACAAAGAAAAGAAATAGAAGGGCTCCATGTATAGTTATGAGTGAGAGGGTAAATCTCCCTTCAATCACTCCTTATAAACATTTCATGCAATTGATCAAACCAGGAGCCATTCTAATATCATTCTTTCTCAAAACGTTTGCAAAAACCTCTTTTCACAACAATCACAGAAGTTATGCAAGTTCATATTATCGACTATTCTCATACATAGTTTTCTATCTAGCCATATTAATATCTATGTATTTATTGCATACATGTGCATTCAGTAGGCAAGTAAACATACGTATAACTATCTCTATAGCTCACATAAGTCCCTTACCTCGAATCACGCTTAAATCGTTTTCCTTGATTCCAATAGCTTGTGATCCAGTCTTGTCAACTTCGTCTTTATCTCCAGGAGCTGCAAGTGTTCACAATTCTCATCAGTATATTCTCATATACTTCATTCCACTTGCATGATACTTAGATAAATGCATTTTGGCCATTTATATCTCATTGGCCTCATTATATAAATATCAGACTTTTCTTCCTTAAGTCCCTTTTTTCAATCATTTCATTTGTTTTCTCGAGAGTCCATTAGGCTCATCAAGTCCATTGATTCCATATTGAATTGGCAGGTAGCTCCCCATGCCATTAGTTCATCATTTCATTTCATCGAGGCATTTCATCAATGTGAGATCTGAGAATTTCAGACATATTTTATTGATGTAATAAGAATTTGAAGTGTAATTTATTGAGCTAAGTAAATTATGGGAATTATAATTGGAGATTTATATGTTAAGTGTGTAAAATGAGAATGAAGTATGAGGACAGATCGATCTGGGAGAAGGAGAGATCGATCTGGTGAGTTAAAAATGACGAGGAAGGAGGAATTTGAGGAGCAGATCGATCTCCAATGGAAGAGATCGATCTCCAAATGATTCTGTTTGAGAAAGGATCGATCTCATGAGGAAGAGATCGATCTCCAAATGATTCTGTTTGGGAGAAGATCGATCTCCTTAGGAGCAGATCGATCTCATAAAGCCATAAAGAGATCGATCTCACCCCTCGACAGATCGATCTCCTAGGCATAAAATTGCCCAGATCGTCCCCAAAATTCAAACGCAGATCGATCTCATCAAGAGGCAGATCGATCTCCTACCTCCAGTCTATATAAGGAACCCGTGTTTTTCTCCTGCAATTTCACTTTCTCTCTCTTCCAAACCCATTTCCACCGAAAACCTAACTTTCTCACTCATCCAAATCACCCATTTTCGGCGGAATCAGCTGTTGTGGTAAGAAGGAAAGTTGTTCCTCATCAAAGGGAGAACAACATACTTGGAAATCGAAGGACGAATCGGATCGAGGCGTGGGTTGTGCGTCTCACAAGCTTTGGGTAATTTCTAAACCTCGATCTTGATATTTGAGCTGATTTTGATGATATTGGTGGTTGTCATTGTGTTGAAATAGTTGAGAAATGATTAGGGATTGATGAAATTGCAATGTGGTTGGAGTAATGTAGATATTTGGTAATTTTGAGAATTTGTGCTATAAATGGAAATATAGGCAATGTGATGAATTAGCATAGATAATTGGCATGAGAAATGTAGGACATTGAGATATTGTGAATGAGGTTGTAGTTTAGGGTAGAGTTACGAGAATCGAGAGATTTGAGGAGTTATGAGCAATTATGCTCGGTTTTGAGAATTGAGGTTTATGAGATAATTGAGTATTGATGTTTTAACATTGTTTGGACAGCTCGGGAGTTTCAGAGTGGAATGCGAGGCTAGTCCGTGATACGGGGGAAACGATTGCACTATACGAGGTGCAAAGAGGTAAGGGAAATCTAAACCATTTGTGTATGTGAATTGTAAACTATTTTAGCATGAATTGTGGTTTATAAAACAAGCATGTTGGGTTTTGTGTTGAGATTTAATTGCACACGATTTTTATAGCCGGTTCGAGCCCAATGTTTTTATGAGTTTATAACTGGGCTCTACGTTAAGGCAATATTGAGATTTGAGAAATGTGTGCGTGTGCTTTGCCGGTTGGAACTCGGTTTTATTACGTTTTGTGTTGAGTACAAAATGATTTTCAAATGAGTTTTATGAGAGAAAAACCATTATGAGTTCTACGTGAAGGCAAACCAGTCTTATGTGATAAGACTTAGGTGTGTAGTTGTGAGTACACACCGGGCATTGCTCTGGTAGCATGTAAGCCCGACTTCTTCTCCGTTCTGGTAACGTGAGACTAACCTATTCTGTGGCTATGCCACGTATACTTGGTGGCCGTTGCCACGTGAGAAACCCCATTGGTGGCTGTGTCACGTTATACCCCATTGGTGGTTGTGCCACGTTATACCCCATTGGTGGCCGTTGCCACGTGAGAAACCCCATTGGTGGCTGTGCCACGTTATACCCCATTGGTGGCCGTTGCCACGTTGAGAAACCTCATTGGTGGCTGTGCCACGTTATACCCCATTGGTGGCCGTTACCACGTTGAGAAACCCTATTCTGTGGTTATGCCACGCGAGAAATTAAATCAGTGGCTGTGCCACGTGTGTTTTGTGGCTATGCCACGAGTGATTTTAAATCAGTGGCTGTGCCACGTGTGTTTTGTGGCTATGCCACGAGTGATTTTAAATCGGTGGCTATGCCACGTGTATTTAGTGGTTGTGCCACGTGCATTACTATTTCAGTGATTTTATCCCGTATTTGAGAAAGCGTTTATCGCATTGTTTTCACATGCTTTGTTATTGCTCTAGAGTGAGCCTTTTTACTTCATGTTTTTACATGATTTGAGATATGAGAATATCGTTTTGAGTACTTTCATGCTATGGTTTTCAAATGAGTTTCACATACAAATAAACCTTTTGTGATGTGCATTTTGGTTTATGAAATGAGTTCCTTACCCCCTTTACTGAGCGATTTAGAAGCTCACCCTGTTTTCCTTTCCCCCCCAGATTTCTTCAAGTGAAAAGGGTTTCCCTGCGACGTACGGAGTAGTGGCTAGTGGAGGACTTGAGCTCCAGGCTATATATATATATATTGTATTTGAGGTATATTTTATCTTTTCATGTACCCAGACTATTATTGTAATGGCAGGCACTTGATGTATATCATTGTATGGGATGTATTAGGATTAATTAACTTGTAATCGAGTAATGGGTATAATACAATATTTATTATATCATGATGAGATCCTGAGGAATTATACTTATGATGATGTATGACACTGCACAGGAATGCACCTTTAATTGTGAATTAACGAGTAAAAAGTTTTAAATTTGCCCTATTTTCCGTATTTTCGGGGCGTGACAATCAAACACCTCATATACTTAATTTCCACCATTATCCATTCTAGCTTTTGGATTTTAGCAAACCATTTTACAAGCATCTATACATGCTTAATAACATCTATGCATGCTCAAATCATCCTCAAGTCCATGCCTACTCAACAAATCCTAATTTTGGCACATTTAACCATTTTATAGGTCATGGAGAGTTTAGCATGTTCTAAGATATTTCTATCGTAAATCTATATACCAATCTACTCATACAAGTATATAGATTAACATATATGAGATTAGAGTATTGAAATCTTACCAATCTCAACTTTTCTCCTCTTTGCATAATTTTGGAGGAAAAACTTTTTTTTCTCCTTAAATTGATTAACTCAACTTCTAGCTTCCAACTATGTTGTTCTTCCCCACTTTATGAACAACTTTGATGTAATAAACTTCTCTCAAATCTCTAAGGAAAGTGTTGATAGTCTAGGGAGGGAATTTAGGTCACTTGGCATTCAAAATGGAAAGGTTTATGTTTTCTCTCGAAATCTGTAGTTCAGCAGTTCTGTTTATATAGAAATTACCTTGGTGAGATCAATCTCCCTAGGTTAAAGATAGATCTTCCTCTGTTTTAAGCCTTTCATAATGTCATTTTTAAGCCTATGAGATCGATCTGTCGAAGCATAAGATCAATCTGCTCATTGTTATGAGATCGATCTGCTTTAAGGGATGAGATCGATCTTTTCTAGGCAGAAGAACTAAACAGATCGATCTGGCACAAGGATGGGATCAATCTGTTCTTTGCCGAGAGCTAAGGACATCGATCTGTTTGCATTGATGATCGATTTCCTCATTCCAGAATGCTTCATTCTCTTCGTTTTGGCCCATGAGATTGATCTCTCTTGCATTGAGATCGATCTCCTCTTGTTCTGGAGCACACTTAGCTGCATTTTTCCCAAAATTCCAAAACTTTACTTGCATTCAATCTACTGCACTACTCATTTTGAGTTCCACTCACTTTCATCACATACAAAAGTCCATTTCTTCATATTCATATATAATGAAACTTGTGTGTACATTCCCAAACTCATATTACAAGTGTGTACATTGAATTTATGGACTTTACATCATTTATGCTTTACATAGCATGTATATGTATATACTTATGAATTCATAAGATTTACATACCAAAAATACGGGTCTTACATTCCTCCCCTCCTTAAAAGAATTTGGTCCTCCAAATTAGAACCAAGTTACTCTTCAAAAAAGTTGGGGGTACTTTTCCCATATAGAGTTCTCCAACTCCCAAATAGCTTCTTCCAAATTATGGTGCTGCCAAAGAATCTTGACAAGTGGAATCGTCTTATTTCGTAGTACCTTTTCTTTCCTATCCAGTATTTGGATCGGTTTCTCTACATATGTCAAGTCATCTTTGAGCTCTAATGGCTCATACCGAATCACATGACTTGGATCTAGATTGTACTTCCGAAGCATTGATACGTGGAAGACGTTATGAATGCTTGCCAACTCTGGTGGCAACACAATTCTATAAGCCTTATCCCCCACTCGCTCCAGTATCTCAAATGGTCTGATATACCAAGGGCTCAACTTACCCTTCTTACCGAACCTCATAATCCTTTTCGAGGGAGAGACTTTCAAGAAAACTGAGTCACCCACAGTGAACTCTAGTGGCCTACGTCTTATGTCAGTGTAACTTTTCCGTTTGCTCTAAGCTGTTCTTAATCTCTCACATATTAGCTGAACAACCTCAGAGGCTTGCTGTACCAAATCATGAGCGAACATTTTCCTTTCACCCACTTCTTCCCAACCAATAGGGGATCGACACCTCCTACCATATAAGGCTTCATATGGTGCCATCCCGATACTCGAGTGGTAACTGTTGTTGTATGCAAATTCAGCTAACGGTAGGTGATTATCCCAGGAGCCTTTAAAATCCATAACACTTGCTCTCAACATGTCTTTTAACATTTAGATGGTTCTCTCTAATTAACCATCGGTCTGAGGATGGAAAGCAGTACTGAAACCCAATCGGGTTCCCATAACTTCTTGGAATTGTTCCCAAAAGCGAGAAGTAAAGCAGGAATCCCTATCCGATACGATGCTCACTGAAACACCATGTAGCCTCACTATCTCCCGTACGTACAACTCTACCAAGCTAATCAAGGTATCTGTAGCTTTCATAGCTAGAAAGTGGGCGAATTTTGTCAATCTATCAACCACTACCCAGATAGCATCATGGTTCCTCTTAGTCCTCGGCAATCCCATGATGAAATCCATGGTGACATGCTCTCATTTTCAAGTCGGTATTGGTAGAGGCTGCAATAACCTTGTACACTTCTGATGCTCGACCTTCACTTTTTGACATACTAGAAATCTGCCCACAAACTCTGCGATATCCCTTTTCATTCCTGACCACCAATACACTTTTTGAAGGTTCTGGTACATCTTATTACCTTCCAGATGCAATGTGTATCTCGATGAATGACCTTCCGTCAAAATCAGTCTCTTTAACTCTAGGTCATTGGGAATGCAAATCCTGCCTCTAAACCTCAGTAAGCCATCATCACTCACAAAGAAATCGACCATATCACCCCTCTGAATCTGACTCGCACTATCCTCACACAGTAGATCTGTATGTTGAGCTTGGCGTATCCAGTCAATCAAATCTGATTCCACTCGCAGGTTAGATATCACATAGTCTCAGTCAATATCAAGAAGGTCTATATCCAACCTGAGGTGAGCAAACTGCTTAAGCAGCTTATATTCCCTGACCATCATATGTGATACCATTCCGAGGCTCTTTCTACTCAAGGCATCAGTCACAACATTAGCCTTCCCTGGATGGTACAATATCTCATACTCATAATCCTTTAGAAGCACTATCCATCGTCTCTGCCTCATATTCAACTTTTTCTGCGAAAACAGATATCTGAGGCTCTTATGATCTATATACACCTGAAATTTCTCACCGTATAAGTAGTGGCACCATATTTTCAATGCAAACACCACGACTGCCAACTCTAAATCATGGGTCGGGTAGTTCCTCTCATGGTCTTTAAGTTGTCTGGATCCATAGGCTACTACCTTCCTGTCCAGCATCAACACACATCTCAGTCCCTATCCTGAGGCATCCGTATACACTGTATAACCTCCTGAGTTAGTGAGTATGGTAAGAATAGGTGTGGTGGTCAGTCTGTGCTTTAATTCGTAGAAACTCTTCTCACACTTATCATCCAACTTAAATGCCACATTCTTTCAAGTGAGACGTATCAATGGAGTAGCCGGCTTAGAGAATCCCTCGACAAATCATCAGTAATAACCTGTTAAACCCAAGAAACTGCAGATCTTTGTAATCGTCTTGGGTCTTTCCCATTGTATCACAGCCTATATCTTAGACGGATCCACTGATACCCCGTCTCCTGAGACTACATGACCCAAAAATGATATCTTACTTAGCCAAAAATCACACTTGTTGAGTTTAGCATACAACTCTTGATCTCTAAGGGTCTGTAACACTGATCTCAAGTGCTACTCATGCTCTTTCCTGGACTTCGAGTACACCAATATGTCATCTATAAAGACAATCACGAATCTGTCCAAGTATGGCTTGAATACATCATTCATTAAAGCCATAAACGCTGCAGGAGCATTCGTCAACCCAAATGGCATAACCAAAAACTCATAATGGTCATAACGGGTCCTGAACACTGTCTTGGGTACATCTCCACTCTGAATCCTCAACTGATGATACCCAGACCTCAGGTCAATCTTCAAAAAAGACATGTGCTCCCTACAACTGATCCAACAGATCATCTATTCATGGAATGGGATATTTATTCTTGATGGTAGCCTTGTTTAACAATCAATAGTCTATACACAGTCGAATACTCCCATCTTTCTTCTTTACAAATAGAACCGATGTTCCTCATGGTGATACACTCGGTCTGATGAACCCCTTGTCCAATAACTCTTACAATTGCTTCTTTAGCTCCTCTAATTCCACTGGAGCCATTTGATACTATAGTTTGGATATCGGTTCAGTTCCAAGCACCAAATCAATATAGAATTTCATTTCTCTATCTGGTGGCAACCATGGTAATTCTTTCAGAAAGACATCAGGAAATTCTCTAACCACTGGGATGTCAACCATATCCAGATACACCTTATCCAAATCAACCACATAGGTTATAAAACCTTCAACATATCATAATCACGTTTGATTAGTAAAATCATTCGTCCTTGTACATAATTTACTACTTCTTTCATTACTTTGTAATGCTTACAACATGCTTTTCAGGGGTAAGAAACATTACTATCTTATCATAACAGTCTAAGATGGCTTGGTTTACAGCTAACCAATCTACCCCTAATATTACATCAAAGTCTTTTATGTTCAATAGAATGAGATTGGCTAACACCTCTTTTCCCCTACTTTTAGCTTACAACCTTTACAGACATACTCTGTCATTACATTCTCTCTAAGTGGAGTGCTTATAAGTAAAGTCCTACCTAGAGGTACAGGTATTACATGTTTAACCAATTTACATGTAAAGGTAGGCGATATGAATGAATGCGTGGCACCAAGATCAATCAATGTTAATGTTTCAAAATCAAAGACAATGATGGTACCTTTTATCACATCCAAGGAAGTCTCTGTAGAAGCCTGGTCCAATGCAAACACTCGCCCTCTGCCAATAGCTTATTTCCCTTTCTCTTCAGCTGTGGATTTTCTCTTAGGTGTAGGTGTCTCAATCGTAGCCTTCTCGGGCTCTTTGCCCTTCTGTGGGGCTGTATCAATCAACTCTGAGCACTGTCGAGCTATGTGCCCTGGTTTACCACACTTATAACAAGATCTCATCAAAAATGGGCATGGTCTACCCCCATGATATCTACCACATGTCCTGCACTGCTCTGTGGTAGGTTAAGGTCCACCAATCACTATACCCCTCGAAGCTAGATGAACTGGAGGCTTCAAAGGCCTCTCTCGTATCTCCTCAATCGTAGGCCCCTTGTCAAATAACCTTCAGCCTTTTTGGAACCCTCTATCATCAACTGACCTCTTCCGATCTCTATCTCTGCCATTATCACTCTTAGCTAATTTCGAAGCATGCAACTCATAATCTTGCTCATACAACTGAGCTCTATGTATTGGCTCATCATAGGTGGTAATGTCCAATGGTGCTAATTGAGCTCTTATGGAAGGTCTCAGTTCCTCTAGAAATTTTTGAACCTTTCTGTCCTCAAGGCTCATCGTGACTATATCATATCTGCCTAGGGATGTGAATCCAGACTCATACTCATCTACTGTCTGGTTCCCCTGAGTCAATGTCATAAATTTCAACTGCATCTTCCTCTGAGTAGTAGCTAGAATGTATTGCCTCCTGAAGGCATCCAGAAATATGTCCCAAGTCACAACCGGGTGTCGTGCACTCAACATCGACTGTGTGGCCATCCACCAATGCTCGGCCTCATCTTTTAACACAAAAGTCGCAAAGGTGACCTTCTCTGTGTTAGAGTAATGGAAGAATCTGTAGAGCTTCTCCATACTGCGTATCCAATACTCAGTTGACACTGGGTTCTTCACCCCATTAAACGAAGGTGGTCTGAACTTTCAGAATTCTCTCAATCTACTTAGATCACAATCATAAACTCCCTCGCCACCAACCTGTTGTGGAGTTACAGGATCTTGAATCAGTGGGGGAATGTCCTGAACTGGAGGGGGTACAGGTATCTCTACCTCTACATCTCGAGGTCTCGGTGCAGGCTGTGCTAGCTCATCTCTCTGAGGTGCAGTAGCCTGACCAACAGGGTTCTCTTGTCTACCCTCAAACCTGGCCATAGCCTGTGTAAACATCTCCATAACGATGTCTACATTGCACTGTAATTGCGCTATTGTGAGACCTCGTTTAGGTTTAACCTTGTATATATGTAAATGAATTCATAAGTATGGTAATGTACTTGTTATGTAAAGCATAAGTGATGTTAAGTCCATAAATTCAATGTACACACTTGTAATAAGAGTTTGTGATGTACGTACAAGTTTCATTATGTATGAATATGAAGAAATGGATTTTTGTATGTGATGAATGTGAGTGGAATGGAATATGAGTAGTGTGGTAGAATGGAATGAAGTTGCATAAGTGGTGCAAATCTTTATGTTTCTATTTGGTTTTGTATTGTATACCTTTGGTTATACAATGATGTCACACAAGTTTTAATGAGTATAAAGTGTGAATAGATGCCATTTTCAAGTCTTAAAGGTAGCTGGATGAGGGAATGACTATGGCAGCAAATGAAGGATTGTTGGATATGAGTTACTGCAGAAAACTGCAGTAAAATCTGAAAAATATGAATGCCAAATCGATCTCATAGGATGAGAGATCGATCTGGAAGAGCCCAAAATGTTCTTATTCGAGCAATGGAACAAGGCAGATCGATCTCCAATGGAGACAGATCGATCTGATAAACACTCTGTAATGAAGAGATCGATCCCCAATGCAAGTAGTAGATCGATCTCCTTAACTTTCTGCCTGAGACAGATCGATCACAAGATCTCGACAGATCAATCTCCTATCTTCAAATGTCATGAAAAAAGAGGGATTTTAAGAGGACCAGATCGATCTCCACCCAAGGCAGATCGATCTCATCAAGCTAAATCTATAAATAGGAGCAGTTGGATCTACATATTTCAGGAGTAACCATTTCCTTTCCATTTTCAACCCAAAACCTAGTTTTCTCTCTCTAAAATCCACCCATTTTCAAGAAGATTTGAGGGAAGGCTATTAGACACAAAGTTGTTCACATCAAAGAGGGGAACAACATAGCTTGGAGGCATTACCCCATTTGTTGGATTTAAGGAACAAGGAGCATTGTCATTTAGAGTGAGAAGGAAATCCAAAGAGGTGAGTTTCTAAAGCACCAACTCAAGTACATTTGTTTGAGTTATTGATTTTGGAGTTGATTGGTGTGCTTATTAATGGTAGAAACTATCTAGAATTACAATGGAATGATTATGACCTAGAAATGGGTTAGTGTGAGAAAGTGAAATGTTGTGGAATAAATGATGAATGGGATATTGTAAGGTGATAATGGTGTTGTGGGTATGATTCTAAGATGGTATTAAGGGATGAATTATGAGGCTTACCCAAAATGGGTCAAATGCATAGTTGAATGAGAGTTAGCAACATTAACTTAAGTGTTTGATGAATGAATTGCAGCTCCCGAGGATACACCGGAGCAAGTTGAGCTAAAAACGTGAGAAGCTAAGAGAAAGAGAGTTGCACCCCGAGTTAATCGAGGTAAGGGAGTTGTGTGGACTCTTAGAGATATCTGTGCATAATTTGGGCGCTTAATGGTTTACTAGAGTGCATGTGATACTAGGAAATGAAATTGGGTGATTAAATGGCAAAGAGTTGGGTTTTGAGAAATGTACATGAAAACAAAAGCATGATACTTTCAAAACCGTGTTTTGTTGCTTTTCAGCAAATGATTGATAGGTTGGCCAACATTTGAAATGATTTGCAAAAGAAATGATTTGATTTGGTTGATAACCATGTTTTACAAAGAATTGAGCCACCTACATGGATTTCGTGAGAATGAAAGAGTGCTAGAGTATAACTCACACGAGATTTGATGTGTTTTATACGTATGAGTGCTAAAGCTTAGCTTGCACTAGTTTTCACATGGATTTTTATGATGTTGTGCTAGAGCTTAGCTCGCACAGACCTTGCACGTGGTTTTATGACATGATTAATAGCTGTGCTAGGAGCTTCTGGTAGACTGGGTGTCGTACTGATTAAATAGGCTCACACGTGCATTTTGAGATGTGGCATAATATGATGTGTTGATATGGGTCCACGGAGTACGCTGTACCGTGCAGGTAGCATGGAGTACGTTGTACTGTGTTGAGATTGTGATATGCCATCTTCGAACAATATTTAGATCTGCTATGGACCGACAGGTTGGACTTGACCCACCTCCCGTGTGGAAGCAGATAGTGGTGATACCCTGTATACCTGATCAGTGTAGCTTGGGATCACAGGATATGGCCATAGTCCTAGAGGAGATTTCCCCGTTATATGCCTATCTCACATGTCTATATTTTATGAATAAATCCATGTTTGAAATGCTTTGTGGGTCAGGACAGTCCGAGGGAGGGGCTGATGTCCTGACAAGTGATGATTTTTATTGAGATGAGAAAGTATGTTAATGGTTTTAAAGTGCACTTACGCATGATGAGTTTTCGATGCCTTATTTATGAAATACGCATGATGGTTTTCCATGCTTTGTATTTGAATTGTGCACTGAATTTTAATAGCATGAATTGCTTTACATGCCATCAACACAAGTATGAACTCATGTTTGGAGATGAAATGATGAAATGTATGGTTTTGAGCATGGCATCACGACCACGTAGATAGTGCAATATCTACCTGTTCGCATGATTGCCTTACTGAGCGTGTGGTTTGCTCACCCCCTTATTTTCCCCCTCTCTATAGAGCTTTGAGTATAGACTGAAGCAACTGGAGGTTTTCCTTTTGGCCTCCGCTGCATCCTATCACTAAAAGTATACACACTTGTAGAATTTTGTATCTAAACCTTCTATAGCACAGTATCATTTTGAATGTAATCATTGGGGATGTAAAGCTATGTAAACAGCAACTCTAATTTATTTATACAAGTGTTTACTTTTAGTTTATAATGCAAATTAAATTGGCATGGTTGGATGAGTTAGACATTGACACACAGCTTAGCCGTTGAGAGAGAGTAGATGTTTACGATCGGAGTAAGGTAAGAATGAGCTATTAATTAATATCTGAAATGCGAAAAATTTGTGCTGATTTTTGGTAAGTTGAGGGTCGTGATAGCTATACGCTCCTCAGCGGCCTCATTAAGAACGGGTGGATCCCTACTAGAATTAGACCCACTGAGTCTATTGGGCTCATCTCTACGCCCTTGAGAGCACGAACTCTCTCCTCCACAAGTACGTCATCTATCAGACATCCTGCATACTCAAAATAGGTGTCTCAGTCACAATTTCCAACTTGGTATACACATTTGTATCATAATAATGCATAGTAATTTAGGGATGTATAATTTCTAAATTATGGATATGACTCACATCATACCAACTCAGCTCTGATACCATTAATTCTATCACGGTCCTCTATACTAGTACGTGACCTTTACCTTACCACTTGCAGTTAGGCTGTGAGTCAACATCCAATGCATTTCTCATACATTTATAGTTTAATCATTTTAAATAAACAAATTTGAAATAGAAACTTCACTTTCATAAATATGTGGAAGCGTTTACATTAGTTTCCATTATCTATACATCCCTTTCATACAAAATACCACTAGACTGTGCATTAATTTACAGGATACAAAATTTTTCTCAACACAAGAGTATACCTATCTATACTGTTGAAGAACTGGAGAACACCTTAGCAGGGACGACTCCAGTACTCACTACTGCGTAGTATCTGTGGAGGAGGAAATAAGGGGGTGAGCATAACACGCTCAATACGGAAAATGTGCAAGCAGGAAGATAACTACACTATCTATATGCTAAAATACATATATGTTCATTTTCCTTATAAAATAATATGCATGTTCGTTAAAACAACTTCCATTAACGCGAAACCATTAATTCACTAGATGGGTAAATGCATACTCACACAGTAGCACACAACTTCACATAGCATAATCTATTCACACAGTTCACATATAGAAAATGTTTTACTTAAAACCACACAAGTTCATTTTGAAATCACTATGCACACAGCAGCAATTCAATGTTTATATGAGACATAAACATGGGTTAACACATTCCTCAGACACACAGCAAGGGAGGATAGCTATCACCTCACACAGTAGTGACAACATCATATCACACAAATATAGAAGACTTATAGCCATAGTCAGATTCCAGGCTACACTGATCAGGTGTGTGGGAACTATATGCTTAGGGAGGCGGATCAACCATCCCGTCAGCTCAACTCAACTCACGGCACATCGTACTCCATGGCTAACACTCACGGTACATCATGCTCCTGTGGATCCAAGTCACCCATTTTCGTTGTCTCAAAATCTCGTGCGAGCAGGTCAGTGCCAGACACACAGCAGTACACGACAGCTCTAGCATGGTTTATCCATCACACAACAATTTCATAAACTCTTGTACAAGCTCTCGAGTGGAACACACAGTATCATTGAGGCATCAAGCACAATTTTACTTATCACACAGAAGCTTAAGAGACTACGTGCGAGAGCTCAGAAGAAGGCACACAACATATCTGAGGCATCGAGCACGGTTGTCCCATCCCTTTAAATTGAGAGGGTTACATGCGAGCAAAATCAAAGCAAGATCACTAAGAAGTACTCTATAACTCCAACATGATCCCAAAATCTAGTGTGAGCAGCTTGAGTGGAACACACATCATCACCCGAGGCATCGAGCACTCTTTAGCCTTTCTCAAAAACACTTTGAAAATAATGTGTGAGCGGGGCTGGTCAATCTACCATTGCCTCTCATGCTCTAACACAATTTCACACAAAAAAGAAATAGAAGGGCTTATGAGTGAGAGGGTAAATCTCCCTTCAATCACTCTTTATAAACATTTCATGCAATTGATTAAATCGGGAGCCATTCTAATATCATTCTTTCTCAAACCGTTTGCAAAAACCTTTTTTCACAACAATCACAGAAGTTATGCAAGTTCATACTATCGATATAAGACCCGAATTTATTTAAAATATGAAATGAATGAGTATTCGTGAAGGGCAGTCGGGTTAAATTAATCCCGAACACGTGTAAGGACAAAATGGTCAAAAGATCGAAGGTCGGTATAATTTCGATAAGGAAATTTAATTAAAAATATGGATTTGAGAAATCTTGGTCAATAAAGGTGAAATAAATTTATTTTTGGTTAAATTGATCAAGATATTAATTTATGGGAATTAATCGAGATTTTTAGTTCGGAAAAATAATCTCGAAAATAATCAAAAAATATACTGAAAAGTCATTCGGGACAATATCCCGAAAATACGAAGAAATTATCCCGAAAAAGGATTAAAATATAATAAATAAATTAAATTAAATTAATTAATTTGGAATAAAATAATAATTTTAAGGGATATTTGGGTATTTTTAAGGTATTTGAATGATTAAAAAAAAAGAGAAATATGAAAGTGTTATCGGGGAGAGAGAAGAAGAATGGAAAATGGAGAAGGAGACCCGCGCGTGGCCGACCGATCCACGGCCACCGATGACCGAGCGACTCCGACGAAGGGCCGAGCAGGAAGAGGAGAGGCCGACGAAGCTTTGGGCACCGGTGACGCGCGCCGACGATGGCCGTGTCCGGCGAACGGAGAAAGAGAAGATCGCGGGGAAAACGGGGTTGATCTCGGTGATCCACTGCAGTTGGGCACGAACGGTGGGTACCGACGAGTTCAGGAGGAGGAGCCGGTTCTTTTGAGACCGGTATTAGCCGGCAAAACCGCCAGAATTTGGTGGAACAAGGGAGAGAAACCGACGGGGAGAGGAGAGATTTCTCCGGCGATCGGCGCCGATTTGAGCCCCACCAAGGCTCAATTTTGGAAGCCCAGGCGACGGTGAGCCGATTGGTATCGAAAACAGCCACCGAAATAGTCGAACGACGCCGAAAACGGCGAGGAAATAAATGGGTTCCGACGTCGAAGTGGAGAACGACCGGACCGGCGACTTTCCGGCGGCCTTGGACGAAACCGAGGCCAGATTCTAGCTGCGGACAACCTCACGGAGCTGCTGGCGGTGGCAGCCGGCAGAGAACCGGCCGACAAAGCGGTGAACCGATGGCGAACCGGCCGAATCGGAGTGAACCGACGGTCTGAACCGGTCCGAACTGGACTGAACCGGTTCAGCCAAAAAGAGAGGAAAAAAGGAAGAAAAAGGGAAAAAGAAAAAGAGAAAAAAATTGGAAAAAATTCCAGCGATGCAGTCGAGCTTCGGGTAAGTCGATAAGCGGTCAAATTGACCGATTTAAATTTTGGAATATTTTATTTAATTAATTTTCGACTGGAAATTTACCCGGAAAATTATGAAATTATGTAGCTCGACGATTGGCATCCATCGAGAGCTCGAGATAGCCTCGATTTACGTATTAGCATGGAATCTCGGGTAAGTGACCCTTATTTACGACAATTACCTCGTTATGCGTGTTTCAAATTTAAATTCCGCATAAATTGAATTAAATTATGGAAAAATTTAGATAAATTGTCGTAAATATTAAATTTAGCTATTCGAGAGTTAGAACGAGGCCCAATAAATTGTTGGAGGGCCTAATGAGCCTAATAGGCCTCGATAAAGTGAAAATTAATTGGAAAACGGGCTTAAGGCCGATTAAGGCCCATTAAGGTGCAATCGGGCCCAATAGGGTAAACGGGCCCAATGATTTAAATTAAGCCCAGAAAATAGGAAATACAATTAAATTGTATGATATCTGACCTGAGGAATATTATACGCAGTTTCGGGCATTTGATTGGGAGCATATCGGACTGCGCGACGAGACAACAGTGGAAAAGAAAAGGTCAGACTCGACAGGAAAATAAGGTAAGGGAATTCTACGGACTGCTAGAGGTAACTTTATGCAATTTTAAGTTCATTTGCAGTCTTTAAAAATTACCTGAAGGGTCTAGAGGTCAAATAATAATTTTAGTGCCCCGTATGGGCAAAATTACTGAAATACCCTTGTTAAGGGTAAATGTTTACAAATTTAGGAAAAATTGGGAGGAGCAAGGACAAGAGGTTCCTACTCATTCTGGAGGTATTTTAACACATGCATGAGTAGGCTGGCTCACTTTTAAAGGAAAATGCATAGCATTGCATACCTTAAACGATGTAATTTCTGTGAAAACTATTTGGAGATAACTGAGCCACCTACGTGTTTTTATTTACATGTGACGTGCTAGAGCTCAGCTCGCACGATGTTTGATTTGTGTGATGCATGCATTAGTGCTGGAGCGAGAGCTCGCACTAGAGTTTTACATGCATAGGTGCTAGAGTATAACTCGCACCAGATTTCATATGCTTTTTCGTGACACGGTGCTAGAGTCTAACTCGCACCAGATTTTACATGATTTTCATGACAGGGTGCTGGAGTTTAACTCGCACCAGATTTTATAAGATTTTCATGTGATTCATATATACAGTGTTAGAGCACCGCTCGCACTACATTTCAGAGATCATACGATAAGCCGTGCTTGGAGCATCGGGTAGACTGTGTGTCACCGATTTAATAGGCTCGCACGTGCGTTTTGAGACATGGCATGAGTATTGAGAAACAAAACCTCTCTGTGGGAAGCAGGCCATTTGGGCTGGAGTACCTAGAGTGATATGGGTCCATGGAGTACGATGTACCATGCAAGTAGCATGGAGTACGATGTACCGTGGGGTATCTTCGGATACGGTATCTTTGTGATATGGGGTATCTTCAGATACGGTATCTTGTGATACGGGGTATCTTCGGATACGGCATCTTCGAATGTGTGAGATGTGAGACCCCGTACATGTATAGCTATGTATATAGGAACATGGGAATGTAAATAAAATCATAAGTAAGATGATGTATTGTAATGTGAAGTGTATGCAATGTAAGTTCATAAGATTATGTACGCACTTGTAGTAAGAATTGTGATTATACGTACAAGTTGCATTATGAGTGAGTAGGAAGAAATAAACTTGAAACGAGAAGAATGTGATCGAAATGGGATATGAGTAGTATAGTAAAATGGAAGGAAAGATTTACATAAGTGTATATTTCCATTCGAGTAATATCGTATATATTTGGTCATACAAAGATCCTACACAAGTTTTAATGTGTATGTAGTGAGGAAGAATCCCATTTTCAAGTCTCAAAGATGAATGAATGAGGAAATGATCATGGAAGCAAATTAAGGGTGTTTGGTAAGGGTTGTTGCAGAAAAACTGCAAGGAATCTGGAATTTGTGAAGGCCAGATCGATCTCATAGGATGAGAGATCAATCTGGGAGAGCCAGAATGCTCTTATGTGAGAAATGGAAGGGAACAGATCGATCTCCAAAGGAACCAGATCGATCTCTCTAGGTCTCGGGTTGGAAGCAGATCGATCTCCCATAAGACCAGATCGATCTCCTTAAGCTTCTGTTTGACAGCAGATCGATCTCTAGTCTCGACAGATCGATCTCCTACCTTTAAAACGTCTCAAAAAAGAGGGATTTTTGAGGAACAGATCGATCTCCACCCAAGGAAGATCGATCTCATCAAGTCAAAACTATAAATGGGAGCAGTTGGATCATCAGAATTTCGGGGAAAACATTTCCATTTCACTTCAACTCAAAGAAATCTAGTTTCTCACTCCTAAATCCAGCCATTTTCAGTGAGATTTAAGGAGAGGCTATTAGAGACAAAGTTGTTCACATCAAAGAGAAGAACAACATAGTCTAGAGGCAATTTCCCATTTGAAGGATTGAAGAAATAGAGGGCAATCCTAATTGGAGCAAGAGGAAATCCAATGAGGTAAGTTCTAATGCAAATACCCAAGTACATTGGTTTGGATATTGATATGGGAAATGGTTAGTATGCATAGACATGATAGAACTACCTAGGATGGTATGAAATGCATATAGCTTAGAAATAGTCAAGTGTGAGAAGGTGGAATGTGGGAGTATTTTTGATGAATGGGATATCTTGAGTGGATGAGTATGTTGTGGAAATGGTTTGAAAATGTTGATATTAGGATAAATTGGGAGATTTACCACAAAGGGTAAAAATGTGTAATTAAGGCATTGGATAAATGCTTAGTTGAATAAGAGTTAGAAACATTAACTCAAATGTTGATGGATGAATTTCAGTTTCGGATGATACGCCGGAGCAAGTCGAGATGAAAATGCGAGAAGCATAAAGGCGGATAGTTGCACACAAGTAAAACGAGGTAAGGGACTGTGTGTTAGCTATAGAGATGTTCGTACGTAATTACAGCAATTTCGTAGATATATTGCTAGGACTAGTACGATATTATAAGTTTATGAAATGATGTGGAAATATGAAAAGTACTCTGATGTATATATATGTATTGAGAAATGGGATAGGGTAAGGAAATAGCATGATGTGCATGTTTTCAATGTTTTTCTCAATTTTATATTGTTATTATTGATTGAGAAATGTTGATGATAGTTTGGCTAATTTTACATGTTTTGGCATGAAAAGGCATGCTATGTGAATAAACGTGTTTTGAGTTTTAAAAAGAGAAAATAGCCATCTATCAGTTTTGAGATGAGATTTGGTGTTGAAGCGTTAGCTCACACCCGGTTTAAAGCCTTGATGTACCGTGCGGGAGTTTAACTCGCACGGAGGTTTTGAGAAAGTGCGAGAACTATGCTCGTACCTGTTTTGTTGAGTTAAGGTAAACCTGGGGGTCTGGGACCCAAGGGGATACCAGCTGACGGCCAATTGAACGGGCTGGGCCTTAACGATAGATCGTACCGCGCTGGAGCTTTGCGTTGACTGTGTGTCACGCTGCTTGCTCGCCTGGTATATGAGACATGGTTTAAGGATAAAAAGTCCATCGGAGTTGGAGTATGGACTTGGGTCCACGGTTGTACGTAGAATAGTGTAGTCACCCGTTGGTATACTATGTACCGTGCTGGGTGCACGTGAGTACGAGTATCGCGTAGATGACACACGACGTATCTTCACCGTGAGTATACGAGGAGATGAGGTGGATTGAGATGAGCCGGAGGGTAGGACTGACCCATCCCCCTTCAGGCGAAGTGATACCCTGTGCACACCTGATCAGTGAGGCCTGGGATCACTGACTGTGGCCATAAGTCGTGGATATTTGATTGCCTAAAATTCCATGCCTGTCTCAGAGAATCGAGAAACAGAGACAATCTCAGAAAAGAAAGAGATTTGCGAGAAAGAATGATTTGAGAAGTGAAAGAGATTTCATGTTTTAATAAATCTCCGATTTCACATTCGTGCCATGAGGGCACTATTTATGAGCATGTTTTAAATGGAAGTTTGACATTTGGTTTACACGAAAATACTATTGAGAAATATGTGTTTAAATGCATTGTTCGTATGATATTTCCATTTATAACGAAAACATGGTTTTGGTTTATGCATGCATGGGCTATGTAGGTAGTACGATATCTACCTGCTAGCATACATTTCCTTACTGAGCCGTGGTTTGCTCATCCCACTATTTTTCCCCCTCCAGGTACTGAGAAGTAAGAGAGCGGTGGTCTCTAAGTCTTTTGTGTTGAACAGCTCCCACAATCCGCAAAGGTATAAGATTTGTATACACGAGTATTTTGTATCTAATATATTGTATCGTACAGTTATATCTTGGAATTGTAATTCAGTATTATGGGGATGATATGTAAACACTTGGTATTTATACAATTAATTTTGTGTATTTACACACACACCTGGGAGTGTGAATTAAAGTTTTAAATATTCCGCTGTAAATAAATAAATTTTTAGTAATTGCATCTTCTCACAGCCCAACCGTAGTAGAGAATGTATGGATAGAAGGGTTCCCGAAATCGGGGCATGACAGGCTTGGTATCAGAGCATGGTTGGTCTGATGTGAGATGATGCTTAGGACTAAGAAAACATACATCCCCAAGTTACTGTGCGATATTTAGATACAAATGTGTATACGGAGCTGGTAGTAAATTAAATGTTTGTTATAACGCAGGAAAGTTATCAGGCGAGTGAGTTATGCCTGAGAGACACCGTAAGAGGGGAGAGAGCTCGAGGGCTCGAGGGCAAAATGACAGGACTGAGAGGCACAGTAGATCATCCTCTAGTCATGAGCCCCAGGAACAGATAGAGGCTTCTGATCCTCGAATAACTCGATTGGAGGAAGACATGCGCACGATGATGACCATGATGGGTCAGATCATGGCTAGGTTTGAGGGTACACCTGGTACAGCGGGACAGACTGCACCGAATCCCCCAGCAGCTGCACCTGAACCTGAGAATGTTGCACCTGTGCAAGCTGAACCGGCTAGGCCACGGGAACCTCATATTCGACCGGTACCGCCTCCGGTAGCCCCACATCAGCATGATGATGATTTGGGGTATGGATATGATTGCGACATGGAAAGGTTGAGGCACTTTATGGACTTTAAGCCTCCTTCGTTTAGCGGGGTAAAGGATCCGACGGTGGCTGAGGACTGGATCAGTCAAATGGAGAAGTTATTCGACTTCTGTAGATGTTCAGCTACGGAGAGAGTAGCGCTTGCGGCCTTTGTATTGAGAGGCGAAGCAGAGCACTGGTGGAAGTCCACTAGGCCGATGTTAAGAGCTCAAGGAATGGTTATCACGTGAGATATGTTCTTGGACGTTTTTAGAGAGCAATACATCCCAGATACTGCTCGACGGAGACTACAGATGGAATTTCTGAATCTAACTCAAGGGAATCGAACAGTTGATGAGTACGAGTCACGATTCACTTCCTGGGTCGATACGATCCGGACTCGATCAGGAGTGAAGCTGTCAGAGTCCGTAGATTTGTAGATGGACTGAGGCCTTCGATACGAGCGAAGTTGGCCCCATTCGATGTCGCTACATATAGAGAGGCTGTGCGACGGGCCCAGTTATGTGAGCAGGATCATGACTTGCAAATTTCTGAGTTTAGTTGGGGAAAGGACAAGGGTCCGAGGAAGCTGGGAGATGGCAAGAGTGCCAAATTTGGTCGAAAATTCATGAGTAAACGTCGGAGAGAAGTAGATGAGTTCCAGAAGAAGGTTGTTAGACCTTTTATGCCTCCGACTCAGACACCAGCCAGGGGTATAGTGATTGGTGGACCCCGACCGACTACAGATCAGTGTAGGCTATGCGGTCGATACCATGGTGGTAGGCCATGTCATCTTCAGGGTACCCGATGCTTCAGATGTGGTAAATTTGGACATTATGCCAGAGAGTGCCCGGAGATAGTTGAGGCAGTTCCACAGAGGGGTAAAGAGCCAGAGAGGGTTCCTACAGTTGCACCTCCTGCAAGAAAGAAAGCCTCGGCTGAAGAAAAGGGAAAACAAGTTGTGGGTCAAGGCAGGGTGTATGCGATAGACCAGGCATCGGCTGATACCTCTTCTGAAGTGATGAAAGGTACAATCTTGATTTTCAATCTAGAGGTTATAGCTTTGTTTGATTCTGGTGCTACGCATTCCTTCATATCACCTGCATGTGCATCTAAGTTAAAAGGTTTTGTAGAACCCACATACTTGAGTAGGACCTTACTAATAAGTACTCCAATGAGAGTTAGCCAATTAGTTGAGCAAGTGTATAAAGATTGTAAAGTGAGGGTGGGAGATAAGTGCATGACAGCCAACTTGATTTTGTTGAATATGTACGACATTGATATAATTTTGGGAATGGATTAGTTAGCCGCCAATCATGCTGTCATAGACTGTCTTTTTAAGTCCATTAAGTTTTCTCTACCTGAAGAATGTGTTGTAAGATTTTAAGAGAAGAAATGAAATCTTAAATTTTGTATTAAGTAAAGTACTTTGGTATAAATGGCTTGAGTGTTGTTTTGAAGGTTTTGTTGCTTATGTGGTGGATTTGAACAAAGTACATCCGGATATGGAGGACATCTCAGTGGTCAGAGAGTTCCCTGATGTCTTTCCAGATGATCTACCAGGATTGCCACCTGATCGAGAAACGGAATTCGGTGTAGACTTGACGCCTGGAACCGAACCAATATCTAAGTCACCATATAGGATGGCCCCAGTTGAGTTAGAGGAATTAAGGAAACAGCTGCAAGAGTTGTTAGAGAAGGGGTTCATAAGACCGAGCGTCTCACCATGGGGAGCTCCGGTATTATTTGTGAAGAAGAGAGATGGGAGCCTCAGGTTGTGCATTGACTATCGGATGTTAAACAAGGCTACCATCAAGAATAAGTACCCCTTACCACGCATTGACGATTTATTGGATCAGCTTCGGGGAGCACAGATCTTCTCCAAGATAGATATGAGGTCTGGGTATCATCAATTGAAGATTCGAAAGGAGGATGTGCCCAAGACAGCATTTCGTACTCGCTATGGCCATTACGAATTCTTAGTGATGCCTTTTGGGTTGACCAATGCGCCGGCAGCTTTTATGGCTCTAATGAACGAAGTATTCAAGCCATACCTGGACCAATTCGTAATTATTTTCATTGATGATATATTGGTGTATTCAAGGTCCAGAGAAGAGCATGAGCAGCACTTAAGGATTATTTTGCAAACCCTCCAAGAGAAAAGGTTATATGCCAAGCTTAACAAATGTGACTTTTGGCTAGAACAGATTTCTTTTCTAGGCCATGTTATATCGAAGGATGGGGTGTCAGTAGATCCATCCAAGATTGAGGCAGTCGTTCAATGGGAACAACCTAGGACAGTCACAGAGATCAGAAGTTTTCTGGGATTGGCTGGTTACTACAGAAGATTTGTAGAGGGTTTCTCTAGATTAGCTGCTCCATTGACACGTCTTACAAGGAAAAGTGTGGAGTTTTTATGGGATGAAGCTTGTGAGAGGAGTTTTCAGGAACTTAAGCGCAGATTAACTACCGTGCCAGTTCTTGTCATCCCTAAAAGTTCAGGGAATTACTCGGTGTATACTGATGCTTCGCATCAAGGACTAGGCTGTGTTTTGATGCAAGATGGAAGGGTAGTAGCTTATGGATCTAGACAGCTGAAGGATCATGAGAAGAACTACCCCACTCACGATTTGGAGTTAGCGGCCGTAGTGTTTGCGTTGAAGATATGGCGCCATTACTTATATGGTGAGAGATTTCAGATCTTTACGGATCATAAGAGTCTGAAATATCTATTCTCACAAAAGGAGTTAAACATGAGACAGAGGAGGTGGTTGGAACTCCTCAAGGACTACGATTGTGAGATCTTGTACCACCCGGGGAAGGCAAATGTGGTTGCCGATGTATTGAGTCGGAAGAGTCTCGGGTTGGTATCACATATGATGGTTAGAGAGCACGAGTTGTTGGAACAATTCACGAACCTTAGTCTGGATATGACCCTACCTGAGATTGGCAGCTATGGGATCATTGCTAGCTTGAGATTAGAACCGGAGTTGATTGAGAGAATCCGACAAGCTCAGCAAATCGATCAATGGTGTATTGTCATGATTAGCCAAATCCGGAAAGGGAAGGGTGCTGATTTTATATTGAGTCCAGATGGAATACTAAGGTTTGGAGATAGAATATGTGTTCCTAAGGATTTAGAGCTGAGAAAGCTGATCTTATCAGAGGCACACTCGTCGAGATACACGATACACCCGGGGAGTGGTAAGATGTATCAAAACCTCCGGAAAGTATATTGGTGGTTTGGAATGAAGAGAGACATAGCTGAGTATGTCGCTAGATGTCTCATTTGTCAGCAAGTAAAAGTCGAACATCAGAAACCAGGAGGACTATTACAACCTCTATCGATACCAACATGGAAGTGGGAGCATGTCACCATGGATTTTGTGATGGGGTTACCGAGAACCCGTAAGAACCATGATGCGATATGGGTGATAGTAGATCGGTTAACGAAATCGGCACATTTCTTAGCCATGAGATCTACAGATACATTGAGTGCACTGGCGAATCTGTATGTGCGAGAAATAGTGAGATTGCATGGAGTCCCAGTGAGTGTTGTTTCGGATAGGGATGCCCGCTTCACTTCCCACTTTTGGGGACATTTCCAGGAAGCGATGGGGACCCAGTTGAGTTTTAGCACCGCTTTTCATTCTCAGACAGATGGTCAGTCAGAGAGGACTATACAGACCCTGGAGGATATGTTGAGAGCGTGTGTGCTGGATTTTAGAGGCTCATGGGACGATCACTTGCCATTGATTGAGTTCGCCTACAATAACAGTCATCACTCAAGTATTGGTATGGCCCCTTATGAGGCACTATACGGTCGTAGATGCCGATCGCCCATTTGTTGGGAAGAAGTTGGTGACAGACAATTGCTCGCCCCCGATTTGGTTAAGCAAGCCTCCGAGGATGTTCAGATAATATGCGAGAGGCTGCGAACAGCTCAAAGTCGACAAAAGAGCTATGCTGACAAGAGACGGAGACCACTTGAGTTTGATGTTGGCGAGTCCGTATTTTTGAAAGTATCTCCTTCTAAGGGAATAATGAGGTTTGGAAAGAAAGGAAAATTAAGTCCTCGTTACATTGGTCCCTTCGAGATTTTGGATAGAGTGGGAGAAGGAGCATATAGACTAGCCTTACCACCTGAGCTAGCAGAAGTCCACAATGTCTTCCACGTTTCTATGCTTCGGAAGTACTACCCGGATCCGACACATGTAATTAGCTATGAGCCGTTGGAGCTCAAGAAAGATATGTCGTATGTCGAGAGACCGATCAGGGTGTTGGACAGGAAAGAGAAGGTGTTGCGGAACAAAACGATTTCATTGGTTAAGATTTTGTGGCAACATCACACTGTGGAAGAGGCCACATGGGAACTGGAAAGTTTGATACGGGAAAAGTATCCCGAGTTATTCACAGATTGAATTGGTTCTAATTTGGAGGACCAAATTCTTTAAGTGGGGGAGAATGTGAGACCCCATACATGTATAGCTATGTATATAGGAACATGGGAATGTAAATAAAATCATAAGTAAGATGATGTATTGTAATGTGAAGTGTATGCAATGTAAGTTCATAAGATTATGTACGCACTTGTAGTAAGAATTGTGATTATACGTACAAGTTGCATTATGAGTGAGTAGGAAGAAATAAACTTGAAACGAGAAGAATGTGATCGAAATGGGATATGAGTAGTATAGTAAAATGGAAGGAAAGATTTACATAAGTGTATATTTCCATTCGAGTAATATCGTATATATTTGGTCATACAAAGATCCTACACAAGTTTTAATGTGTATGTAGTGAGGAAGAATCCCATTTTCAAGTCTCAAAGATGAATGAATGAGGAAATGATCATGGAAGCAAATTAAGGGTGTTTGGTAAGGGTTGTTGCAGAAAAACTGCAAGGAATCTGGAATTTGTGAAGGCCAGATCAATCTCATAGGATGAGAGATCGATCTGGGAGAGCCAGAATGCTCTTATGTGAGAAATGGAAGGGAACAGATCGATCTCCAAAGGAACCAGATCGATCTCTCTAGGTCTCGGGTTGGAAGCAGATCGATCTCCCATAAGACCAGATCGATCTCCTTAAGCTTCTGTTTGACAGCAGATCGATCTCTAGTCTCGACAGATCGATCTCCTACCTTTAAAACGTCTCAGAAAAGAGGGATTTTTGAGGAACAGATCGATCTCCACCCAAGGAAGATCGATCTCATCAAGTCAAAACTATAAATGGGAGCAGTTGGATCATCAGAATTTCGGGGAAAACATTTCCATTTCACTTCAACTCAAAGAAATCTAGTTTCTCACTCCTAAATCCAGCCATTTTCAGTGAGATTTAAGGAGAGGCTATTAGAGACAAAGTTGTTCACATCAAAGAGAAGAACAACATAGTCTAGAGGCAATTTCCCATTTGAAGGATTGAGGAAATAGAGGGCAATCCTAATTGGAGCAAGAGGAAATCCAATGAGGTAAGTTCTAATGCAAATACCCAAGTACATTGGTTTGGATATTGATATGGGAAATGGTTAGTATGCATAGACATGATAGAACTACCTAGGATGGTATGAAATGCATATAGCTTAGAAATAGTCAAGTGTGAGAAGGTGGAATGTGGGAGTATTTTTGATGAATGGGATATCTTGAGTGGATGAGTATGTTGTGGAAATGGTTTGGAAATGTTGATATTAGGATAAATTGGGAGATTTACCACAAAGGGTAAAAATGTGTAATTAAGGCATTGGATAAATGCTTAGTTGAATAAGAGTTAGAAACATTAACTCAAATGTTGATGGATGAATTTCAGTTTCGGATGATACGCCGGAGCAAGTCGAGATGAAAATGCGAGAAGCATAAAGGCGAATAGTTGCACACAAGTAAAACGAGGTAAGGGACTGTGTGTTAGCTATAGAGATGTTCGTACGTAATTACAACAATTTCGTAGATATATTGCTAGGACTAGTACGATATTATAAGTTTATGAAATGATGTGGAAATATGAAAAGTACTCTGATGTATATATATGTATTGAGAAATGGGATAGGGTAAGGAAATAGCATGATGTGCATGTTTTCAATGTTTTTCTCAATTTTATATTGTTATTATTGATTGAGAAATATTGATGATAGTTTGGCTAATTTTACATGTTTTGGCATGAAAAGGCATGCTATGTGAATAAACGTGTTTTGAGTTTTAAAAAGAGAAAATAGCCATCTATCAGTTTTGAGATGAGATTTGGTGTTGAAGCGTTAGCTCACACCCGGTTTAAAGCCTTGATGTACCGTGCGGGAGTTTAACTCGCACGGAGGTTTTGAGAAAGTGCGAGAACTATGCTCGTACCTATTTTGTTGAGTTAAGGTAAACCTGGGGGTCTGGGACCCAAGGGGATACCAGCCGACGGCCAATTGAACGGGCTGGGCCTTAACGATAGATCGTACCGCGCTGGAGCTTTGCGTTGACTGTGTGTCACGCTGCTTGCTCGCCTGGTATATGAGACATGGTTTAAGGATAAAAAGTCCATCGGAGTTGGAGTATGGACTTGGGTCCACGGTTGTACGTAGAATAGTGTAGTCACCCGTTGGTATACTATGTACCGTGCTGGGTGCACGTGAGTACGAGTATCGCGTAGATGACACACGACGTATCTTCACCGTGAGTATACGAGGAGATGAGGTGGATTGAGATGAGCCGGAGGGTAGGACTGACCCATCCCCCTTCAGGCGAAGTGATACCCTGTGCACACCCGATCAGTGAGGCCTGGGATCACTGACTGTGGCCATAAGTCGTGGATATTTGATTGCCTAAAATTCCATGCCTGTCTCAGAGAATCGAGAAACAGAGACAATCTCAGAAAAGAAAGAGATTTGCGAGAAAGAATGATTTGAGAAGTGAAAGAGATTTCATGTTTTAATAAATCTCTGATTTCACATTCGTGCCATGAGGGCACTATTTATGAGCATGTTTTAAATGGAAGTTTGACATTTGGTTTACACGAAAATACTATTGAGAAATATGTGTTTAAATGCATTGTTCGTATGATATTTCCATTTATAACGAAAACATGGTTTTGGTTTATGCATGCATGGGCTATGTAGGTAGTACGATATCTACCTGCTAGCATACATTTCCTTACTGAGCTGTGGTTTGCTCATCCCACTATTTTTCCCCCTCCAGGTACTGAGAAGTAAGAGAGCGGTGGTCTCTAAGTCTTTTGTGTTGAACAGCTCCCACAATCCGCAAAGGTATAAGATTTGTATACACGAGTATTTTGTATCTAATATATTGTATCGCACAGTTATATCTTGGAATTGTAATTCAGTATTATGGGGATGATATGTAAACACTTGGTATTTATACAATTAATTTTGTGTATTTACACACACACACCTGGGAGTGTGAATTAAAGTTTTAAATATTCCGCTGTAAATAAATAAATTTTTAGTAATTGCATCTTCTCACAGCCCAACCGTAGTAGAGAATGTATGGATAGAAGGGTTCCCGAAACCGGGGCATGACAGGATAAGACTGACGGGTTGGATTTACCCACCTCCCGGGCGGTTCCCGATCAGGGTGAGACCTTGCACACTGGGATCCGTGAAGCTAGAGGGACTCACGAGGACACATATGGCCAGTCCTGGTTATTGCCGTTATACAGATATTGCCTCGTCTCGCATGTCGACAAATTCGATGATTTAAACTGGGTTTTAAATTAAATGTGCATGATGCTATTTCCATGCTTTTTAAAACCCATATGTGATGTAAACGGATTTTCATGATTTTGTGTGAGTCAGGATCACCCGAAGGAGGGGTCGAGTCCTGACTTTACTGTGAAATTTTAAACGAGAAAGATATGATTTTGAATATAATTGCATGTTGAATTTTCCGTGCAAATGTGTTTTACATAACATCATAACTCATATCATCTGTTTTAAAATGTGTGAAGAAAGGGTGGTTTATGCATGGCACCACGTTCATGTAGGTAGTATAGTTACCTACTTGTTCGTAGGATTGCCTTACTGAGCTTGATGTGCTCACCCCTTTCATTTTCTCCCACAGATAATCTCCAGTTGAAGTTGAGGCGACTCAGTACTGCATTCTGGATATCCGCTGCTTCCCATCAACATAAGGTATATACACTTGTACATATTGTATCTACATAAGCATAGCACATTAACATGTTTGTAAGTAACTTTAGGGGATGTATAATTAATGTAAACAATTATAAATGACTGGAGAAGAAATAAGTTGGATGGTAAATATATGGTGGGACTGGCATTGACGCACAGCCTAATTTGTTAGTCGAGTGTGGTCATGATCAGAAGACATGTAAGAATTCAAGTAAGAAAATAAACAAACACGAAAAATTAACTCTGATTTTTGGGTAGTTTTGGGTCGTGACATGTATGGTATCAGAGCAGGAATTGGTCTGATGTGTGTCAGTGTCAGTAATTAGGAAAATTACATCCCCGTGTTACTGTGCTTGGTTAGATACAATAGTGTATATCGAGATGAGTTTTGACTAAGAAATGGTTGAGAATGCAGGAATGCCTAATATGAGTTGCGTTAGATGAGATAGTGCACGAGGCAGAGGTCGTAGAGGTAGACCTGAGTCTGCTAAGTCGTGCTGAGTTGACTTATGAAAACCAGGATGAAATTGAAATGGAGGCTAATGTTGAGCATGCCTCTCAAAGTCCGACAGAGTGATCGGATAGTATTGAGACACGTTTCGCGAGATTGGAGCGGAGTGTGGAGATTATTGTGAGGAGCTAATTGCTCAGATTATGTATGAGATATGAGGGCGCAGCGGAGCATTGGTGGAAACCCGCTCGACCCATCTTAAGTGTAAAACATCCAAAGCTAAGATGAGAAATGTTTATGGATGTATTCCGGTGACAGGATATCCCGAACACTATTTAAAAGGAATTGATTTATTGATGAGTATGATTTATGAGTATGGAGACTCAGTTATATTCTTGGACAGATATTACCTCGACACTATAAACAGTGATAGTCGAGATGTCTAAAAGTCCACGAAATGGCTCGACTTTTCAGTTAGAGTCTGATTGGCCCGTGAGATATTACCTATACCGAGGCAGTGCGCAGATTTACAGTTGGGTAAATAAGAACATGAATTGCACGCCTCTGAGATTGGGAAAGGTAGTGAGGGCTGAAATAGAGACAGAAAAGAGAATCGAGAAATGACAGAGATGTTAAAATGGGAAAATGGTAATTGGTAAAAGATTTAATTTGACGAGCCATGGAGTAAGATAATTGGTAAGGCCCCAGTGCATCCAATTTTGGCACTCTTGAGGGGCATTGTGATTGGAGGACCCCGACCTGCTACGAAGCAGCGTAGCAGTGTAAGCACTGTAAGCAGTGTGAGATGTGTGGTGGATACCACGGAAGGAGGGTTTATGCCTACACTGTATTGATGAAAATGGCCGTTAAGTGTGGTAAGACGGACCATTGATTTTGATAGCACAGAGTTGGGCGAGATCGCCCCACAGAAAAGTAAAGAGACAGAAAAACTTCGTTGGTATAGCTGCAACGAAAAGGGAGGCAATAGCCGAAAAGAAAAGAAAAAGGAAAGTAGGCTGTTGGACGAAGGCGAGAGGATGTCTTGGACCAGGACACTATTGATGTTTCATGGATGTGGTGTAAGATACCACACTTGTTATGAATAATGAAGTACATATGTTCATTGATCCTGGTGCCACACATTTATTCATACCGCCTTCATTCGCATATAAGTGAGTAAAAGGCATAAATGCATACATCATTGGGCACAATACTGATAAATGAGTACCCCAATAGAGGAGGATTAATTAACGGAATATGGATATAGAGATTTTAAGTCGAAAACAGGGGTGAAAACATCACTGAAGAGTATACTGTAAGTGTTGACAAGTGATAAAAAGGGGTGCAACAGTTGGAATTAAAGGAGTAAAGGATTGTACTTACGGAATGAATAATGAAAGAGTTTTGTCATGATTGATATACGAAGGAGATAATCTTTGAGATATGCTTAATTCTGAATACAAGATGTATTGGATTAAGAGGCGTATGCAAGGTGAGAACATCCTTACGATATGAAGTCATTAGGATTAAAGCAATTAGTAGCGAATACAAATTGTAACCACATGGACTGGTATATAAAGTATATGTGGTCAAGTCTGAAAGTTAATAAAGGCATTTCAAAATACCTCCCCGCCTGAAGACTTGACAGCGTCTAAAAGTATATATATAACCTATAACGTGAAATCGATCGTTGTAATAAATACCTTTAGCGTTAGGATACCTTTACTAAGACGATAAGAATATTAAAATTCGACAAATCATAAAGGTTAATATAGTAAAATTTAATAAGAGCCGTTAAGATAAGAAAAGGAAATGACGCAGGTTAGTACCTGGAAACGTAAGCGATTTTGAAGGATCTTATACGCTTATGCGTGGATAAGTCAAGGATTGGACCGAATTGTAATCATCATTATCGATGATATGTTGGGTGTAGTTAAAGTCTAGGGCAGATTATAAGCAATAATTGGAAAATTGCTTTTACAAATGGGTTGTTGCGAGTTCTCAATATGGTCTACTTGGTTGACACGTTTAACTAAGGAAACGTGATCTTTAAATGAGATGATAAATAAGATGATAGATGTGACATGAATTTCGGTGTAATGAAGTATGAACTGACCACCATGATTAATTTCACCATACCCAACAGCTCAAGAGGTTTCTTAGTGAGTATGGATACCTCAAAATTATGAAGGAGCTGTGTATTGATGTATAATGGGAAGATAGTCAATTTTTGGAGTTAGACAACTCAAGGATCATGAAATAAACTATCTGACCCATGATTTAAAGTTGGCAGCGGTAGTATTTGTACTGAGAATATGGTACTATTATGTACACGATGAGGAATTGTGGATATGCACTGATTATAAAAGTCCCACGTATCTGTTTTCATAGAAAGAGGCGAATATGAGAATACATAGTGGGTTAGAGCTTCTGAGAGATTTTGATTGTGAAAATTTGTCAGACCCGGATTTTTTGTAGCTTATTTCCTTATGATTCCTATGTGTATGAACACTATGTAATTATGGTTGAATCATAAGAAGAGTATTTACTAGATTTAAAGTGTTAATGAAATGAATTAACACGCAAAAGCTACATAAAATGCCTAATGTGGATGATAAGTATCACAGGCTAAATCGAGTCATTCTAAATCATTCTAACTGAAAATAAGAACTAAAAATAAGAGGGCGTAGTGAGCACAAGAAGGAAAGTCAGCTTGATTTAGACCCGAACATACAAAACGAGAGTAAAAGCTAAAAAGGGTAAAATGGACCTTTTCGGTGAGAAAAGAAGTTTCGGAGCAGTTGGAATATAAAGACGAGAGTGTAAGACATAATATATGACACTTTCGAAAATTGGAGAAAAAGTCAACTTAGTCAATGGTTAAGGAAAAAGTCAACTATAGTTAAGAAAGTGGACTTTTACCATAGTTGACTAATCAAGGTTAGAAATTAACCTAAGTGTGGAGAAAATTTTGGGGAAAAATATTCTTGGCCAGAATACAAGATAATCATCCCCGGAAGTAAGGAAAATTTATTCGGAAGGATTCCGGAATAAATTTAATGGTTAAAAACGTAATGGGCCTAAGGTGAAAATTTTAAAGCCCATTAAGGTATACTAAACGTATATCGAAATTTTTAGGTCCTTTAGACCGAATTGTTGGACCAATTGATCTGCCAAATTTTGCGACAATAAAAGGCCCGAGGTATAGTAAAAATTTCAGCCCGAAAGCCCATTAGGAAAGCCCAAACCGAGAAGCCCAATTGGAAAAGCCCATGAGATAAATATCTAACTATAGTTAAAGTTAACTATGACTCATAAGGTGACTCATAAGGTGACTCATGGTTCAGATTTGGAAAGTCAAGCATAGTGGCTGAAAAGTAAGGCTAAATGGCTAAGTAAGTGGCTTATAAATGCAGCCACACCATTGTCTTCTTCATCACACATTTCCGGCTAGAGAAGAACACCATTGAAACATAACCATCCAAGCTTTCTCTCACTAGAAATCACTAGGAATTAGTCATATTTGGAACTTGCATTCTTCATGGAAGTTGTTCCAAATTGAAAGGAGATTAACATATGTTGGAATTGGCTATCAAGGAGCCATAGAGTGCAAACCGAGAGCCTCCAAAGTTTCGGCCAAAGGGAGAACACAACAATTGGTATATTTTCTAATTTCCAA
This sequence comes from Firmiana major, assembly GCA_033439115.1. Lineage (NCBI taxonomy): Eukaryota > Viridiplantae > Streptophyta > Magnoliopsida > Malvales > Malvaceae > Firmiana > Firmiana major. Next base: position 50,938,872 of record CM065905.1, read on the forward strand.
TTTCATATATGTTAATGTATGAATGATTTTAAGTATGTTGATATATGCTTTAAGCATTGAAACATATTAAATCACCATGAAGAGGGTTAGGCCGAGAGTGATCAATGGGATATTGAAATATGTCAATTTGATTTTAAGACATAAATGGATTAATACACATGTATTAATGTTAATGGTATAATTAGAATTAATCAAATTGATTAATTAATACATGTAAATTATTGGCAATCAAGGTGTTTGATAAAATGCCTAAATGAACAATAGGATGATTGGTAATATTGCCTACCAAGTGTATGTGAAAATGCCTAAGTGAAAATGGCTAGGAAATAGGCATGTATGGCATGCCATGGTGGAAACCGAGAATGGCTAAGCTCTCGGCCAAGGCATGTGGCCGAGAGGCCCAATGGGCCAAGCCCAATATTTTTAGGCCCAATAGGGTGTAATGGGCCTAAGACAAGCTCAATAAGAGTTGGTGGGCCCCACAAGCCCAATAGGCCCAACAAAAGTAAATAGTAAAATGGAAATGGGCTTAAGGCCTAGTTAGGCCCATTAAGGATTTTTAAGGCCCATTAAGGGAAATTAAATTGTATTAATGTGTAATACAGTAGGAAAATGATAATTAACCTGAGGAATGGTTATTTACAGCTCCGGAGTTTACATCGAGAGCTGATCGGACTGCGGGATTTAGCAGCACTGAGGAAGCGAGGTCACTTGACGTGATCCGAGGTAAGGGACTTTTGCGAGTAGTTAGAGATACCTGCACGTATTTTCAACTGCTTCTGCATTCACTTAAAAACTCTGAGGGTCAGAGAAAGTGAATAATAATTATTGCGACCCGATAGTGGCAAATTACGATTTTACCCCTAGTTAGTCAAAAAGTCAACTTTTGTGAGAAGTTGCAAAAAGCATGGAAAATACTATTGTGAGTGTTTAATTGCTATTAGCATGAAAATAAATAGATGGGCTAATGATTTTAAGGTTGATATGACTTAAGCACACTTTTAGTGCTGATTTTGATGTTTTATAAACAATCCCTTTTAAAATAGCCATCTATCATATTATGTGAGAATGAATCGTGCTAGAGCACAGCTCGCACTGGGATTCATATGTTTTCCACATAATATTAGTGCTGGATTTTGATACGCACTAGATTTTCATGACATGCATGATAGAGTACTGGAGTTTTACTCGTACTCAGCTTTGAATGATATATGCATGACAGAGTGCTAGAGCGTGGCTCGTACTCGATTCTTCATGGTTTATACATGACATAGTACTGGGAGCTATTGCTCGTACTTGATTTTGATATTGTGCATAGCATAGTACTGGGAGCTATTGCTCGTACTTGATTTAATACATAAACTATGCATTGACCTAGTTGCTAGAGATTACTCGCACTAGAGTTGAGTTTTATGATGTGAAACAGTGTTTGAGCGGAGTAACGACTGTGAGTCGCACTCAAAACGCACACTGTATGTGATATGTAATACATGTTGAAACCCATGCCTGAGACCTTGCGTGACTGTGTGTCATAGCTAGAGAGGATATCCGCATGAGGTTGGTATAGACGTGGTATGATATTTCCACAGGCGCGAGGGCTAAGACCTCTATTAGGCACCCTGACTGTGATGTTGATAAGTTCCACGGGTGTGAGAGCTAAGTCCTATGGTAGGCACTCTGGCCGTGAGAACGGGTCCACGGGTGTACTTTGTACCGTGTCTGAGTGGCACGAGGTGTACGCTGTACCGTGTGTTGTTATGGAGTTGAGGAGGATATAGCTGGCGGTTGTGATGGACTGACCCCCCTCCCGTTACAGCGGTGATGCCCCGCACACCTAGTACTGTGTTGCTTGGGATCACATCGGATATGATCATAATCCAGGATACTATTTACATGTACCACAGAGTCTTACATGATATATCACCTTGGTTGATTTACTGATTTAAACTGCGGACAGACCTGAGGGATGGGTCGGACTCCGATTTGTGTTGTGAATCATTTGATGCCATATTTATATGTGATTTAAATATACATGGCATGATTTACATAAAGGCATGATTTATATATAAATGCATTGTGTTGCACTACATGCCTACTTTTGAGAAATAAAGCATGATTTCTGTACATGGGATTTATTCTGTACAAGTACATATATATTATATTTCAAGACATGCTTTTAAAGTGAGTTAAGGAAATAATGTTTTCAAGGCATAGCACTATTTTGAGTAGATAGTGTGGATATCTACTTGCTTGCCTGATTTCCTTACTGAGCGCGTTATGCTCACCCCCCTTTTCTTTACATCTCTCTACAGAGCGTCAGTAGAGCGAGAGTTATCGTGGGAGAGTGTCCCAGAGTCCACTACTAGTTCCTATCGATTCATCAGGTATACTTATTATGTACAGTTGTGTATCTAAACATAGAAACAGCACAGTGATGTATACGTTATATATTATGGGGAATGTAAATGTAATTGTATTAGATTTTATAAAATCTTACATGTATAATAAAAGCAACTATAGTCAGAATTAATATATTGACATGTATGTATGAGAATGGATATTATGGTAAGTGAAGCTCTGACATCGAATCACAGCCCAACCAGTGAAGAGAGGAAAGGTAAGTTAAAAATGCGAAAAATTTATTGTGGTTTTTGTTTAAAGTCAAGGATTGAAACTGGGGTCCTGACAGGATGGTATCAGAGCCGAGGTTGGTCTGATGTGAGTCGGTGTTAGAAAGTAGGAAATTATACATCCCCATAGTACTGTGCTGTGTTTAGATATAACTGTGTATACCGGATAGGAGATGGACTAATTCATTATTATGAATGCAGGGACCTTGCCTATATGGCAAATACGCGTAGTGGTAGAGGTATGAGAGGTAGGGCTCGAGGCTGGGGAGAGAGACCCGAGGGACGAGCCGCTGCCAGGCCATTACCTACGCATGAGACTGCAGGTGCTACTGAGGCACCAGATTGTGCTGAGACGCGTTTCGCAAGATTAGAGCGTGGTCTCGAGACTATTATTGAGATATTGGCACAGACGATGCCAGGTAGGCAGAGACAGGAGGCAGGAGCTGCTACTGGAGAGGCAGTTGCCCCTGATACACCTACGCAGACAGCTGATGCACAGAGGACAGTAGATACTCCTACACCCCCACCAGTTTCGGGTGGTAGTGGATTAGGATATGGATGTGACTTGCATCGGTTGAGGGAGTTCCAGAAGTTCAGACCTCCATCATTTAGTGGGGTCAAGAACCCCGTAGCTGCGGAGGAGTGGTTGGCAGAGCTAGAGAAGCTCTATGGATACTTCGAGTGTACGACCTCGGAGATGGTCGCGTTTGCTGCGTTCCTACTGAAGGGAGCTGCAGAGCATTGGTGGAAGTCCACCAGACCTATATTGAGATCCCGACACACGGATATCACTTGGGATATATTTCGGGAGGCCTTTAGGAGGCAGTTTATTCCTGACACCGCACAGCGGAAGTTACATGCAGAGTTTTTGAGACTCAACCAGGGGAGTTTATCGGTGGACGAGTATGAGACTCGATTCCTATCCCTAGGGAGATACGACCCGGATACTATGTATAGTGAGACCAGGAAGGTCCACAGATTTATCGACGGGTTGAGACCGGTGCTACGGTCCAAGTTGGTTCCGCTGGACATAGTGACCTATGAGGAGGCAGTGCGCAGGGCGCAACTATGTGAGCAGGACTACGAGAGGAATGCTTCCGAGTTTGGGAAGTTTAGCCATAGCCAAGACTTGCAGAAGAAGAGGCCGGCTAGAGATTTTAGTTATCGAGGGGGGAAGAAACCCTTCGGTAAGAGATCACGGATAGACGGGACACGAGATAGATATGCTAGATCTCCTGCTTATCCGACTGCAGCCCCAGCGAAGGGCATTATGATAGGAGGACCGAGACCTGCTGCAGATCAGTGCAGAAGATGCGGCAGATTCCATGGAGATAGGCCGTGTTCACAGGGTGCTATAGTATGTTTCCGATGTGGGAAACAAGGGCATTTGGTTAGAGATTGCCCATTGCCGTATGCGACTGCACCACAGAGGGGCAGGGAGTTTGATAGAACCCCAGCTGGTACGTCTGCTCAGAGAGGTAGAGCCACGGCAGAGGAGAAGGGGAAACAAGTGATGGGTCAAGGGCGAGTACATGCTTTGGACCAGGGGACAGCTGATGCTTCATCGGATGTGATTCGAGGTAACATCCTGATTTATGATATTGAAGCATATGTTTTAATTGATCCTGGTGCCACGCATTCTTTTGTATCGCCTTCATTTGCATGTAAATTAGAGAGACATGTAGAGCGTACACATTTATGTATGATGATGTTAATTAGTACGCCTATGGATAGTACGCCTATGGATAGTAGTCAAGTTGTAGAATATGTATATAATGACTGCAAGTTGAGAGTAGGGGATAAGGAGATGACAGCCAATCTAATATTACTAAGCATGAGTGACTTTGATATAATAATAGGAATGGATTGGCTATCTGCAAACCATGCTGTTTTAGACTGCTATGCTAAGACAGTTATGTTTCCCAACCCTACTAGATATGTTGTAAAGTTTAATAAAGATAAATGAAAGGAGTAGATATGATTATTACATGACTTCTGATTTAGAAAACCTTCAACATATCAAGGTTTCATTGCGTACGTGGTAGATATGGATAAGGCACATCCGGAGTTGGCAGATATCACTGTGGTCAGTGAGTACCCAGATGTTTTCCCGGATGAATTGCCAGGGTTACCACCAGACAGAGAGATGGAGTTCTGTATAGATTTAGTACCTGGTACTGAGCCTATTTCGAGACCACCTTATCGCATGGCCTTAATTGAGCTGGAAGAGCTCAAGAGACAGTTACAAGAGCTGTTGGACAGGGGCTTTGTACGACCGAGTGTTTCACCTTGGGGAGCACCAGTTTTGTTTGTGAGGAAGAAGGATGGGAGCCTCCGATTGTGTGTAGACTACCGATTGTTGAACAAGGCCACCATCAAGAATAGGTACCCCCTTCCACGCATTGACGACTTGCTAGATCAGCTACAGGGAGCACAGGTCTTTTCCAAGATTGACCTAAGGTCTGGGTATCATCAGCTGAAGGTTCGGAGTGGAGATGTACCCAAGACAGCATTTCGTACCCGATATGGCCACTACGAGTTCTTGGTCATGCCATTCGGATTGACGAATGCTCCAGCTGCTTTCATGGCTTTGATGAACGATGTGTTCAAGCCATACTTGGACCAGTTTGTTATCGTCTTCATCAATGACATATTGGTGTATTCGAGATCCAAGGAGGAGCATGAGGAGCACCTCAGGATCGTGTTGCAGACGTTACGGAAGCATGAGTTATATGCTAAGCTCAGCAAGTGTGACTTTTGGTTGTCACAGATCTCATTTTTGGGACATGTTATATCGAGAGATGGTGTATCAGTTGATCCATCTAAGATAGAGGTTGTAGTTCAGTGGGAACAGCCAAAGATAGTCACCGAGATCAGGAGTTTTCTGGGTTTAGCTGGATACTATCGGAGATTCGTCGAGGGATTTTCGAAGTTGGCTGCTCCACTGACACGTCTTACTCGGAAGAGTGCACCGTTCATATGGAACGAGGATTGTGAGAAGAGTTTTGAGGAGTTGAAGCGTTGATTGACCACTGCTCCGATTCTCACTATCCCTACCAGCTCAGGAGGATTTGCAGTATATACCGATGCTTCGCATCAGGGACTGGGCTGCGTATTGATGCAGGACGGGAAGGTAGTTGCTTACGGATCCAGACAGCTGAAGGATCATGAGAAGAACTATCCGACCCATGATTTGGAACTAGCAGCAGTAGTGTTTGCGTTGAAGGTATGGCGCCACTACTTATACGGCGAGAAGTTCCAAATATTTATCGACCACAAGAGCCTCAAGTATCTGTTCTCGCAGAAGGAGCTGAACATGAGACAGAGAAGATGGCTAGAGCTTCTGAAGGACTACGACTGCGAGATACTTTATCATCCGGGTAAGGCTAATGTTGTAGCAGATGCCTTGAGCAGGAAGAGCCTGGGGATGGTATCGTATATGATGGTTAGGGAGCATGATTTGCTAGAGCAGTTTGCCAGCCTCAGTTTGGGAGTCGTGCCTTCTGACATGGATACAGGTTATGTGATAGCTAGTCTACGCTTGGAGCCGGACCTGTTGGATAGGATCAGAGTGGCTCAGCAGACTGATCCATTTTGTATGGATGTGAGTAGTCAGATGCAGAAGGGCACCGTGACTGATTTTGAGTTGAGTTCTGATGGACTATTGAGGTTTAGAGGCAGATTGTGTGTTCCCGAGGATCCAGGACTTAGGAGATTGATATTGGCGGAAGCTCATTCGTCGAGGTATACGTTACATCCGGGGAGTAACAAGATGTATCAGAACCTCCGGAGGGTATACTGGTGGTCGGGCATGAAGAGAGATGTGGCAGACTTTGTGGCAAAGTGTCTTGTATGTCAGCAGATGAAGGTAGAGCATCAGAAACCTGCAGGATTGTTGCAGCCTCTACCTATACCGACATGGAAATGGGAGCATATCACCATGGATTTCATGATGGGTTTACCGAGGACCCGCAGGAATCACGATGCTATATGGGTGATCGTTGATAGACTGACGAAGTCAGCCCACTTCCTAGCTATGAGAGCTACCGATACTCTGAGTTCATTAGCAGAACTGTACGTATGCGAGGTAGTGAGGTTACACGGTGTACCAGTGAGCATAGTCTCTGATAGGGATTCCCGCTTCACATCCCACTTTTGGGGACATTTTCAGGAAGCCATGGGAACCCAGTTGAGTTTGAGCACCGCTTTCCATCCTCAGACAGATGGTCAGTCAGAGAGGACTATACAGACTCGGGAGGACATGTTGAGAGCATGTGTGCTAGACTATCGAGGCTCCTAGGATGACCACCTACCACTAGCCGAGTTCGCCTACAACAACAGTTATCATTCGAGTATCGGGATGGCACCGTATGAGGCTTTGTATGGCCGTAGATGTCGTTCCCCTATTGGATGGGAAGAAGTGGGTGACCGTAAGATTTTTGCTCCTGACTTGGTTACGCAAGCATCTGAGGACGTCCGCTTGATAGTAGAGAGACTGAGGACAGCTCAGAGCAGACAGAAGAGTTACGCTGACAGGAGACGTAGGCCACTAGAGTTTGCAGTTGGTGAGTCCGTATTTCTGAGAGTTTCTCCTTCCAAGGGCATAGCGAGATTTGGGAAGAGAGGGAAACTAAATCCTCGCTACATTGGACCCTTTGAGATACTTGATCGAGTGGGAGATAAGGCATATAGGTTGGCATTGCCACCAGACTTATCAGGTATCCACAACGTCTTCCACATATCGATGCTTCGGAAGTATCACCCGGATCCGTCACATGTGATTAGTTACGAGCCTTTGGAGCTCCGAGAGGACTTGTCATATGTAGAGAGACCGATTCGGATATTGGATAGGAAGGAGAAGGTATTGAGATCGAAGACCATCGGATTAGTGAAGATTCTCTGGCAGCATCATACTTCAGAGGAAGCTACTTGGGAGCTAGAGAGTCTGATGCGAGAGAAGTACTCTCACCTATTTGAGGACTGACTTGGTTCTAATTTGGAGGACCAAATTTTCTGAGTGGGGGAGGATTGTCAGACCCGGATTTTTTGTAGCTTATTTCCTTATGATTACTATGTGTATGAACACTATGTAATTATGGTTGAATCATAAGAAGAGTATTTACTAGATTTAAAGTGTTAATGAAATGAATTAACACGCAAAAGCTACATAAAATGCCTAATGTGGATGATAAGTATCACAGGCTAAACCGAGTCATTCTAAATCATTCTGACTGAAAATAAGAACTAAAAATAAGAGGGCGTAGTGAGCACAAGAAGGAAAGTCAGCTTGATTTAGACCCGAACATACAAAACGAGAGTAAAAGCTAAAAAGGGTAAAATGGACCTTTTCGGTGAGAAAAGAAGTTTCGGGTGAAATTATCCACCAAGAGCGGTTGGAATATAAAGACGAGAGTGTAAGACATAATATATGACACTTTCGAAAATTGGAGAAAAAGTCAACTTAGTCAATGGTTAAGGAAAAAGTCAACTATAGTTAAGAAAGTGGACTTTTACCATAGTTGACTAATCAAGGTTAGAAATTAACCTAAGTGTGGAGAAAAATTTGGGGAAAAATATTCTTGGCCAGAATACAAGATAATCATCCCCGGAAGTAAGGAAAATTTATTCGGAAGGATTCCAGAATAAATTTAATGGTTAAAAATGTAATGGGCCTAAGGTGAAAATTTTAAAGCCCATTAAGGTATACTAAACGTATATCGAAATTTTTAGGTCCTTTAGACCGAATTGTTGGACCAATTGATCTGCCAAATTTTGAGACAATAAAAGGCTCGAGGTATAGTAAAAATTTCAGCCCGAAAGCCCATTAGGAAAGCCCAAACCGAGAAGCCCAATTGGAAAAGCCCATGAGATAAATATCTAACTATAGTTAAAGTTAACTATGACTCATAAGGTGACTCATAAGGTGACTCATGGTTCAGATTTGGAAAGTCAAGCATAGTGGCTGAAAAGTAAGGCTAAATGGCTAAGTAAGTGGCTTATAAATGCAGCCACACCATTGTCTTCTTCATCACACATTTCCGGCTAGAGAAGAACACCATTGAAACATAACCATCCAAGCTTTCTCTCACTAGAAATCACTAGGAATTAGTCATATTTGGAACTTGCATTCTTCATGGAAGTTGTTCCAAATTGAAAGGAGATTAACATATGTTGGAATTGGCTATCAAGGAGCCATAGAGTGCAAACCGAGAGCCTCCAAAGTTTCGGCCAAAGGGAGAACACAACAATTGGTATATTTTCTAATTTCCAATTTCATATATGTTAATGTATGAATGATTTTAAGTATGTTGATATATGTTTTAAGCATTGAAACATATTAAATCACCATGAAGAGGGTTAGGCCGAGAGTGATCAATGGGATATTGAAATATGTCAATTTGATTTTAAGACATAAATGGATTAATACACATGTATTAATGTTAATGGTATAATTAGAATTAATCAAATTGATTAATTAATACATGTAAATTATTGGCAATCAAGGTGTTTGATAAAATGCCTAAATGAACAATAGGATGATTGGTAATATTGCCTACCAAGTGTATGTGAAAATGCCTAAGTGAAAATGGCTAGGAAATAGGCATGTATGGCATGCCATGGTGGAAACCGAGAATGGCTAAGCTCTCGGCCAAGGCATGTGGCCGAGAGGCCCAATGGGCCAAGCCCAATATTTTTAGGCCCAATAGGGTGTAATGGGCCTAAGACAAGCCCAATAAGAGTTGGTGGGCCCCACAAGCCCAATAGGCCCAACAAAAGTAAATAGTAAAATGGAAATGGGCTTAAGGCCTAGTTAGGCCCATTAAGGATTTTTAAGGCCCATTAAGGGAAATTAAATTGTATTAATGTGTAATACAGTAGGAAAATGATAATTAACCTGAGGAATGGTTATTTACAGCTCCGGAGTTTACATCGAGAGCTGATCGGACTGCGGGATTTAGCAGCACCGAGGAAGCGAGGTCACTTGACGTGATCCGAGGTAAGGGACTTTTGCGAGTAGTTAGAGATACCTGCACGTATTTTCAACTGCTTCTGCATTCACTTAAAAACTCTGAGGGTCAGAGAAAGTGAATAATAATTATTGCGACCCGATAGTGGCAAATTACGATTTTACCCCTAGTTAGTCAAAAAGTCAACTTTTGTGAGAAGTTGCAAAAAGCATGGAAAATACTATTGTGAGTGTTTAATTGCTATTAGCATGAAAATAAATAGATGGGCTAATGATTTTAAGGTTGATATGACTTAAGCACACTTTTAGTGCTGATTTTGATGTTTTATAAACAATCCCTTTTAAAATAGCCATCTATCATATTATGTGAGAATGAATCGTGCTAGAGCACAGCTCGCACTGGGATTCATATGTTTTCCACATAATATTAGTGCTGGATTTTGATACGCACTAGATTTTCATGACATGCATGATAGAGTACTGGAGTTTTACTCGTACTCAGCTTTGAATGATATATGCATGACAGAGTGCTAGAGCGTGGCTCGTACTCGATTCTTCATGGTTTATACATGACATAGTACTGGGAGCTATTGCTCGTACTTGATTTTGATATTGTGCATAGCATAGTACTGGGAGCTATTGCTCGTACTTGATTTAATACATAAACTATGCATTGACCTAGTTGCTAGAGATTACTCGCACTAGAGTTGAGTTTTATGATGTGAAACAGTGTTTGAGCGGAGTAACGACTGTGAGTCGCACTCAAAACGCACACTGTATGTGATATGTAATACATGTTGAAACCCATGCCTGAGACCTTGCGTGACTGTGTGTCATAGCTAGAGAGGATATCCGCATGAGGTTGGTATAGACGTGGTATGATATTTCCACAGGCGCGAGGGCTAAGACCTCTATTAGGCACCCTGACTGTGATGTTGATAAGTTCCACGGGTGTGAGAGCTAAGTCCTATGGTAGGCACTCTGACCGTGAGAACGGGTCCACGGGTGTACTTTGTACCGTGTCTGAGTGGCACGAGGTGTACGCTGTACCGTGTGTTGTTATGGAGTTGAGGAGGATATAGCTGGCGGTTGTGATGGACTGACCCCCCTCCCGTTACAGCGGTGATGCCCCGCACACCTAGTACTGTGTTGCTTGGGATCACATCGGATATGATCATAATCCAGGATACTATTTACATGTACCACAGAGTCTTACATGATATATCACCTTGGTTGATTTACTGATTTAAACTGCGGACAGACCTGAGGGATGGGTCGGACTCCGATTTGTGTTGTGAATCATTTGATGCCATATTTATATGTGATTTAAATATACATGGCATGATTTACATAAAGGCATGATTTATATATAAATGCATTGTGTTGCACTACATGCCTACTTTTGAGAAATAAAGCATGATTTCTGTACATGGGATTTATTCTGTACAAGTACATATATATTATATTTCAAGACATGCTTTTAAAGTGAGTTAAGGAAATAATGTTTTCAAGGCATAGCACTATTTTGAGTAGATAGTGTGGATATCTACTTGCTTGCCTGATTTCCTTACTGAGCGCGTTATGCTCACCCCCCTTTTCTTTACATCTCTCTACAGAGCGTCAGTAGAGCGAGAGTTATCGTGGGAGAGTGTCCCAGAGTCCACTACTAGTTCCTATCGATTCATCAGGTATACTTATTATGTACAGTTGTGTATCTAAACATAGAAACAGCACAGTGATGTATACGTTATATATTATGGGGAATGTAAATGTAATTGTATTAGATTTTATAAAATCTTACATGTATAATAAAAGCAACTACAGTCAGAATTAATATATTGACATGTATGTATGAGAATGGATATTATGGTAAGTGAAGACTCTGACATCGAATCACAGCCCAACCAGTGAAGAGAGGAAAGGTAAGTTAAAAATGCGAAAAATTTATTGTGGTTTTTGGTTAAAGTCAAGGATTGAAACTGGGGTCCTGACAAAATTGTACCACCCAGGAAAGGCTAATGTGATGGCTGATGCCTTGAGTATAAAGAGCCTCGGGAAGGTACCCCATATGAGGGTCAGGGAGCGTGAGCTGCTTGAGCAGTTGTGGACCTCAGTATTGATGTGATCCCTTCTGATGATGACAGTGATTGTATGACAGGTAGCCTGAGACTAGAACCGGATGAGAGCGCCCGGATTTAACAGGCATAGCGTGATGATCGGCATGATGTCGATAGTTTGGGTCAGATTCAGAAGGGTACAGTGACAGAGTTCACAGCGAGTGTTGATGATTTACAGAGAGGTTCAGAGACAATGAGTGCTCCCCAGGACCACAGTTGATGAGATAGTAATATTGTCAGAAGCTCACTCTTCAGGATATACAGTGCATACGGAAAGTAACGATTATATATATGAAATCTCTGAAAAGGGTATTGGTAGTCAGATGTGAAAAGAAATATGGTAGAGATTGTGGAAAAGTGCCTAGTATGTCAGCAGAATAAGGTAGAGTATTAAAAGTCTGCAGAGTTACTGCAGCACCTACCTATATAGACACGGCACGAAAAAATGAGAACAAGTTTCCATAAATTTCGTGATGGGTTACAGAGAACCCAGGTGAATTACGAGGCTATTTGGATGGTAGTCGATAGAGTGACTAAGTCTACCCACTTTCTGGTTATGAAATCCCTAGATACTCAGAGTGTGTATGAGAATTTATGTATAAGAAAGGTTGTGAAACATTATGTAGCGTTCCAGTGAGCATGGTATCATATAGGGATTCCCGCTTCACTTCCCACCTTTGAGGATATTTTTAGGAAGCTATGGGAACACGACTGAGTATTAGCACAGCTTTCCATCCTCAGACAGATGGTCAGTCAGAGAGGACTGTACAGGTTCTGGAGGATCCGATGAAAGCATGTGCCATTGATTTTATAAGCTCCTGGGATGATCAGTTAATTTCTAATTGAATTCGCCAATAGCGACAATTGTCACTTGAGTATCGGGATAACAAGATATGAGGCAGTGTATGGCTGTCGGGGTTGTTCCCCAAATTGGATAAGAAAAAGTGGGTGATAGATGGAATCATTTTTGACTTTGGATAATAAGTCTCTGAGGATGTTTAGTTAAGAGTGAGAGATTAAGAACACCTCAGAGCAGATAGACAAGTATTGGAATTCACCCTTGGTGAATTAGTATGGTTGAAATGTTTCTTGTCCTAAGAGAATAAGGATATAGCGAACTTTTGGAAAAAGGTAAACTGAGTTTCGCTGGATTGAATATTTTGAGAGATTGAACAAGTGGGAGATAAGACCTGTAGGTTGGTGTTATCACTTGAATTAACAGGCACCCACAATGTGTCCCATCTTTTGATGCTTCAGAAATACTATCCAGATCCAGCATAGGTGATAGGATATGAGATCTAACAGTTCAGCTTAATGCAAATATAAGTATATTGAAGAAGTTGATTCGGGCATTAAACAGGAAAGAGAAAGTATTGAGGTTTAAGACGATCTCCCTAATTAAAATCCTTTGGTAGTAATACACTCCGGAAAAGGTCATATGAGAATTAAAGAAGTATTATACGATTAATGTACCCGGAGTAGTCTACGGACTCATATGAATTGGTTCTAATTTGGAGGACCAAATTCCTTAAGTGGGGGAGAGTTGTAAGACCCGAATTTATTTAAAATATGAAATGAATGAGTATTCGTGAAGGGAAGTCGGGTTAAATTAATCTCGAACACGTGTAAGGACAAAATGGTCAAAAGATCGAAGGTCGGTATAATTTCGATAAGGAAATTTAATTAAAAATATGGATTTGAGAAATCTTGGTCAATAAAGGTGAAATAAATTTATTTTGGGTTAAATTGATCAAGATATTAATTTATGGGAATTAATCGAGATTTTTAGTTCGGAAAAATAATCTCGAAAATAATCGAAAAATATACTGAAAAGTCATTCGGGACAATATCCCGAAAATACGAAGAAATTATACCCGAAAAAGGATTAAAATATAATAAATAAATTAAATTAAATTAAATTAATTAATTTGGAATAAAATAATAATTTTAAGGGATATTTGGGTATTTTTAAGGTATTTGAATGATTAAAAAAAAAAAGAAAAATCTGAAAGTGTTATCGGGGAGAGAGAAGAAGAATGGAAAACGAAGAAGGAGACCCGTGTGTGGCCGACCGATCCACGGCCACCGGCGACCGAGCGACTCCGAAGAAGGGCCGAGCAGGAAGAGGAGAGGCCGGCGAAGCTTTGGGCACCGGTGACGCGCGCCGACGATGGCCGTGTCCGGCGAACGGAGAAAGAGAAGATCGCAGGGAAAACAGGGTTGATCCCGGCGATCCACGGCAGCTGGGCACGAACGGTGGGTACCGACGAGTTCAGGAGGAGGAGTCGATTCTTTTGAGACCGATATTGGCAGGCGAAACCGCCGGAATCCGGCGGATCAAGGGAGAGAAACCGACGGGGAAAGGAGAGATTTCTCCGGCGATCGGCGCCGATTTGAGCCCCACCAAGGCTCGATTTTGGAAGCCCAGGCGACGGTGAGCCGATTGGTACTGAAAACAGCCACCAAAATCGGCGGACGGCGCCGAAAACGGCAAGGAAAGAAATGGGTTTTGACGCCGAAGAGGAGAACGACCGGACCGGCGACTTTCCGGTGGCTTTTGACGAAACCGAGGCCAGATTCTAGCTGCGGACAACCTCACGGAGCTGCTGGCGGTGGAAACCGGCAGAGAACCGGCCGGCAAGGCGGTGAACAGATGGTGAACCGGCCGAACCGGAGTGAACCGACGATCTGAACCGGTCCGAACCGGACTGAACCGGTTCAGCCAAAAAGAGAGGAAAAAAGGAAGAAAAAGGGAAAAAGAAAAAGAGAAAAAAATTGGAGAAAATTCCAGCGATGCAATCGAGCTTCGGGTAAGTCGATAAGCGGTCAAATTGACCGATTTAAATTTTGGAATATTTTATTTAATTAATTTTCGACTGGAAATTTACCCGAAAAATTATGAAATTATGTAGCTCGACGATTGGCATCCATCGAGAGCTCGAGATAGCCTCGATTTACGTATTAGCATGGAATCTCGGGTAAGTGACCCTTATTTACCATAATTACCTCGTTATGCGTGTTTCGGATTTAAATTCCGCATAAATTGAATTTGGAAAAATTTAGATAAATTGTCGTAAATATTAAATTTAGCTATTCGAGAGTTAGAACGAGGCCCAATAAATTGTTGGAGGGCCTAATGAGCCCAATAGGCCTCGATAAAGTGAAAATTAAGTGGAAAACAGGCTTAAGGCCGATTAAGGCCCATTAAGGTGCAATCGGGCCCAATAGGGTAAACGGGCCCAATGATTTAAATTAAGCCCAAAAAATAGGAAATACAATTAAATTGTATGATATCTGACCTGAGGAATATTATACGCAGTTCCGGGCATTTGATTGGGAGCATATCGGACTGCGCGAGGAGACAACAGTGGAAAAGAAAAGGTCAGACTCGACAGGAAAATAAGGTAAGGGAATTCTACGGACTGCTAGAGGTAACTTTACGCAATTTTAAGTTCATTTGTAGTCTTTAAAAATTACCTAAAGGGTCTAGAGGTCAAATAATAATTTTAGTGCCCCGTATGGGCAAAATTACTGAAATACCCTTGTTAAGGGTAAATGTTTACAAATTTAGAAAAAATTGGGAGGGGCAAGGACAAGAGGTTCCTGCTCGTTCTGGAGGTATTTCAACACATGCATGAGTAGGCTGGCTCACTTTTAAAGGAAAATGCATAGCATTGCATACCTTAAACGATGTAATTTCTGTGAAAACTATTTGGAGATAACCGAGCCGCCTACGTGTTTTTATTTACATGTGATGTGCTAGAGCTCAGCTCGCACGATGTTTGATTTGTGTGATGCATGCATTAGTGCTGGAGCGAGAGCTCGCACTAGAGTTTTACATGCATAGGTGCTAGAGTATAGCTCGCACCAGATTTCATATGCTTTTTCGTGACACGGTGCTAGAGTCTAACTCGCACCAGATTTTACATGATTTTCATGACAGGGTGCTGGAGTTTAACTCGCACTAGATTTATAAGATTTTCATGTGATTCATATATACAGTGTTAGAGCACCGCTCGCACTACATTTCAGAGATCATACGATAAGCCGTGCTTGGAGCATCGGGTAGACTGCGTGTCACCGATTTAATAGGCTCGCACGTGCGTTTTGAGACATGGCATGAGTATTGAGAAACAAAACCTCTCTGTGGGAAGCAGGCCATTTGGGCTGGAGTACCTAGAGTGATATGGGTCCATGGAGTACGATGTACCGTGCAAGTAGCATGGAGTACGATGTACCGTGGGGTATCTTCGGATACGGTATCTTTGTGATACGGGGTATCTTCGGATACGGTATCTTGTGATACGGGGTATCTTCGGATACGGCATCTTCGGATGCATGAGATCGGATAAGACTGACGGGTTGGATTGACCCACCTCCCGGGCGGTTCCCGATCAGGGTGAGACCTCGCACACTGGGATCCGTGAAGCTAGAGGGACTCACGAGGACACATATGGCCAGTCCTGGTTATTGCCGTTATACAGATATTACCTCGTCTCGCATGTCGACGATTTCGATGATTTAAACTGGGTTTTAAATTAAATGTGCATGATGCTATTTGCATGCTTTTTAAAACCCATATGTGATGTAAACGGATTTTCATGATTTTGTGTGAGTCAGGATCACCCGAATGAGGGGTCGAGTCCTGACTTTACTGTGAAATTTTAAACGAGAAAGATATGATTTTGAATATAATTGCATGTTGAATTTTTCATGCAAATGTGTTTTACATAACATCATAACTCATATCATCTGTTTTAAAATGTGTGGAGAAAGGGTGGTTTATGCATGGCACCACGTTTATGTAGGTAGTATGGTTACCTACTTGTTCGTAGGATTGCCTTACTGAGCTTGATGTGCTCACCCCTTTCATTTTCTCCCATAGATAATCTCCAGTTGAAGTCGAGGCGACTCAGTACTGCATTCTGGATATCCGCTGCTGCCCATCAACATAAGGTATATACACTTGTACATATTGTATCTACATAAGCATAGCACAGTAACATGTTTGTAAGTAACTTTAGGGGATGTATAATTAATGTAAACAATTATAAATGACTGGAGAAGAAATAAGTTAGATGGTAAATATATGGTGGGACTGGCATTGACGCACAACCCAATTTGTTAGTGGAGTGTGGTCACGATCAGAAGACATGTAAGAATTCAAGTAAGAAAATAAACAAACGCGAAAAATTAACTCTGATTTTTGGGTAGTTTTGGGTCGTGACAATCAACTATTCTCATACGTAGTTTTCTATCTAGCCATATTAATATCTATGTATTTATCGCATACATGTGCATTCAACAGGTAAGAAAACATACGTATAACTATCTCTATAGCTCACATAAGTCCCTTTCCTCGAATCACGCTTGAATCATTTTCCTTGATTCCAATAGCTTGTGATCTGGTCTTGTCAACTCCATCTTTATCTCCAGGAGCTGCAAGTGTTCACAATTCTCATCAGTATATTCTTATATACTTCATTCCACTTGCATGATACTTAGATCAATGCATTTTAGCCATTTATATCTCATTGGCCTCGTTATATAAATATCAGACTTTTCTTCCTTAAGTCCCTTTTTCAATCGTTTCATTTGTTTTCTCGAGAGTCCATTAGGCTCATCGAGTCCATTGATTCCATATTGAATCGGCAGGTAGCTCCCCATGCCATTAGTTCATCATTTCATTTCATTGAGGCATTTCATCAAACACCTCATATACTCAATTTCCACCATTATCCATTCTAGCTTATAGATTTCAGCAAACCATTTTACAAGCATGTATACATGCTTAACAACATCTATGCATGCTCAAATTATCCTCAAATCCATGCCTACTCAACAAATCCTCATTTTGGCACATTTAACCATTTTCAGCCTACAGCACACGTTCGAATTTTTCCACTGCCACATTTAGCAAACACACCTCAATGCAGCAGCATTCAGCACCTCCTGCAATATAAAACAGTAATAAAATCTGGAGAATCGACTATGGTACTCAATACAAAGTATGAAGAACTTAAAGAGAAAAGGAAAAATCAATGCAAAAATATGAGATGATAAATCAAGATTTAAAACAACAAAAACAAAAATAAAATAGTAAACTGAAATATTTTAACCCAAGAACTGTGGACTGCAGCATCAACATTCTGTAATCTTTCTGCTTGTATCTCGCCTCATGTTCTGCCTTCTGTTTGTTCATGCCGCACAAATTGGCTTCAATCTCAACAACCGCAGCACATAAACAAGGAAAGGGTGCTCCAGCTTTCTGCACACAGCTAACACATACTATTCTGATTGCTCAGAATACGTTTCTCATATTGATATTTCTGCAACAGTAGTTGCTCCAAGCTGTCCAAAGACACACACCCACACTTCATCGCTCCATGCAACAGTGATTTCAGCATTACCAACACCATTTAGTTGGCTAGCAAATGGAAGAAGCAACCGCAAGAATGTTTAGCTCACTCCTGCATAAATGAACTGTACGGGGGTAGTAAAACAGAGCAAAACAAAGGTGGCTACTGGATGGTTAAAGAAACAGTACAACTAAACATCATAAACATTGAAAAATAAAAGGAATGACACTGATAGAAATGAAAGCAGTGATTGTAAAATAAGTATGCGAACTGGAATGACGAACACAATAATAAATTGAAATAGAAAAAGGGAGGATCAAAATAGTGCCAAATTGGAGAACCATAACTAAAATATTAAATCATTAACTAAAGAAAAATACAGCAAAGTGGATGAAGAAGAAACTGCCTGTCACTCGGCCTCCCACTCTCGACCCCTTTGCTAGCAGAATACTAAAACTAGATACAACTAAATTATCTTAATCTCATTTAAACAATAAGGGATTGTGGCATTCAATAAACAAATAAAGCTCAAAGTTGCAGTGGAAACATGACATGTAAAATGCAGCAATGGAGAAGGGAGAGCTCCTGTCACTAGCATCAAATCAACAACCAAGGCTATTGAAGTAGAACAGAAAACAAAACTATCAAAACAAAATATAAATAACTGATAAAAAAGGAAGAAAGTTGCATTACAGAAATTAAAGTATGCCAAAATAACCGGAAATAAAACTTGCAAAATAAAAACAATGGTGACTACCCGTAAATGAAAAGGTTGAAAATGGAAACTAGGAAACAAAATAAAATCTAACAATAAAGCTTTTTAAAATAAAACTATTCTAAAAACTACCTCTACTCCTACTTTTGCCCTAAACTACTCTACCATAAAATTACTTCTATTCTACCCTAGGCTACCTAGTTTTTCAATTGCTCATCATATTCTATTTATACACAAATGACACGCCCTAAGAGTATTATCCGCAAGTGCACGGGTCGTACAAGTAATAATGGGATTTGAGTCCCAAGTTATCGTCCCTCAGAGAAGTTGGTTAGCCTAATTAACTACCGATTAATCTCACCCTAAGTATATTCTAGCAAATTATGAGACTAAGGTGGGCGATTTACTAAGCTAGAATTGAAAATTCCAAAAGTAATAAAATAATAAAACTATAAAATAAAGAAAATAAAATCGAGCAAAATTACTTACAGTGCTTAATGCAATTAAAATAAAAAACCTACAAAAGAAATTAAGACAGTTAAAACTAATTAACTCAATTAAAATAAAATGCAATTATGAAAATAACAAAGCAAGATAAATTAAACTAAATTTAACAAACCTAAAATGCAATTAAACTGCTTAATCAAAATGCAATTTAAACTAACCTAAGATTTAATGAAATAAATTTACTCCTAATCTAATTCTAAATGAACACTTAATTAACTATCATCCTAATTAAAACTAAGTTTTATACTACTATGCAAGAATACTAACATGCAATTTAATTAAAAACTCTAAACTAAGCCTAACAAATTAGATTGAAATTAAACTAAACTAACAATGCATGAAAATGAGTTAATTAACTAAAATGAACTAGCCAAACAAAGCCTTAACAACTTTTAAATCATCCAAAAAATTCCCTCCCTTTACTGTTCACATGTCTTCTTTTCATATTTTCATTTCCAGGAAGGTTTCGGTTTGTCCTTTGGTCCAAGCGTACTGCTGTTTGTCCTCTGGTCCAGGCGTGCTATGTCCAGCTGATCTCTGTTGCTCTCGGTTCTGACCAGACTGTGCTCCAACTGCTGCTAGGTACTCCAAGCTACTCGGTTTGCTGTGTCAAATCGGGATGCTGCACTCTGCTTGCTTTCGGGTCTGCTGTGTCCTGCTGTGTGGTTCTGCTTTTGCACCATTTCCTGTTTCAGACTTGCTTCTCGGTTCTGCTGCATTTTGCATGTTCGCCTGTTGCAGACTGGACCCTGCTAGCCTTCGGTTTGTCAAGCATGTCTCCTGTTCATGCAATTTCCAACTCCCAACAGCAGCTATCTGCTGCTTTACTGCTGACAGCACCTAACCTCGCGTTGTCTTCCTTCTTGTGCCGGTCTTTTACTCCTGCTATTTTTGTGCAAGGATCAGCTAAAACCAGCAACTGCAGCAACTAAGGCCTCTTCACGCAACAGCAATTCCACTTCCCAGTTAACCAATTGCAAATCTGAACAGTGGAAGAGGCTATAAAACAAAGGAGAACAGAGCTGTGATTTTCTGCCGAGCTCAGCAGCCCAGCCTTGTCACCCTAAACTGTTAACACACCACACCGTGAGGCATCTTCCTCATCAGCCTACACTGCCACACATCCACTCCTCGGAATCAGACAGCCGCACTAGCCGAGCAAGAAGAAACCGAATCAAAAAGGCTGAACCAGAAGCTCGAAAATAAACATTTAACTAGTGAATTTTTTTTCTTTTCTTCTAAAGAAAATGTAAATGGAACAGTTAGTAAAAACATCAATAAGCAAAGAGAATAATGCAAAGGGTTGATGAAAAATGACTACTGTCACTAGCCATTCTCACTACCCGATCAATGAGCAATAAAAAAAATGAAAAGCAAAGCAATGAATTGAAATAACGAAGAAGAAAAAAAAAAGTAAAGCTTTTCATAAAATCAAGTAAATTGAAAGTTGACATGAACAGTGAAATAAGAAAATGCTTGCTAAACAAAATACTATTTGGAAAAGCTTGAACGGAAGAATAAAAACTTTAAAAACTAAAATTACTCCTAAATTACTCTACACTACTCCTACCCAAAAACTACCCTAAATTCTACTCCTAAAAATTACATACTCCTTCAATTACCATCTTTTTCTATTTATAAACACACTAGGGTAAAATGGTAATTTCCACATCCTTAATGAGTTAGCATTTTTTTTGCCACTTATCTTCACACCATTGGCTCCTTGAAAAGATATTTCCATGTCATCGATCTTCTTGTCCAATTGGATGTGCTAGGTGGCATGACTCGTGTTGCCCACGTGGCTCAATCTCGATTTTAGCCCAATTTCGGTCCATTTTCTACCGAAATATTCAAAATTCATCCGGATTTGATTTATCTGCAAACATGAGAATTTTAATTAAATAAAAGGGATAATTAACAAAATAAATTTGGGATTTAAATAATTAATTAGGAAATTAAGCACAAATAATTCTAAAAATATAGAATTATCAACGAACATAGGGGTACAATGGTAATTTTTCATCCTAGATGAGTTGTCATTGTTTGGCCACTTGTCTTCCTTTGATTTGCTGCAGAGTAGATATTTCCACGTCACTCGTCTTTTTGTCCAATTGGTTGTGCGATGTGGCCCGGCGTGTGTCTTCCAGAAGGTTGGCACGGTGTCCATCGATCTTATCGTTTCAAAGCGAATAAAATACGAACACTTGGCATCACGTGTGTCCAGATGACTTGGTGACTCGGTCTGTAAATTAGAAGTGGTCCAGTCTCCTTTAGCCCAATTTCAGCCCATTTTTGACTGAAATGATTGAGTTTCATCCAGATTTATTTTACCTGCACATTAAAGAATTTTAATTAAATAAAAGGGGAAAATAATAAAATAATATGGGGATTTAAATAATTAATTAGGAAATTAAGCACAAATAATTCTATTAAAAATAGAATCATCAGAGAGTTTAGCATGTTCTAAGATATTTCTATCGTAAATCTATATACCAATCTACTCATACAAGTATATAGATTAACATATATGAGATTAGAGTATTGAAATCTACAAATCTCAACTTTTCTCCTCTTTGCACAATTTGGGGGGGGAACTCCTTTTCTCCTTAAATTGATCAACTCAACTTCTAGCTTCTAACTATGTTGTTCTTCCCCACTTTATGAACAACTTTGATGTAATAAACTTCTCTCAAATCTATAAGGAAAGTGTTGATAGTCTAGGGAGGGAATTTAGGTCACTTGGCATTCAAAATGGAAAGGTTTATGTTTTCTCCCGAAATCTGCAGTTCAGCAACTCTGTTTATATAGAAATTACCTTGGTGAGATCGATCTCCCTAGGTCAAAGATCGATCTTCCTCTGTTTTAAGCCTTTCAGAATGTCATTTTTAAGCCTATGAGATTAATCTGTCGAAGCATGAGATCGATCTGCTCATTGCTATGAGATCGATCTGCTCTAAGGGATGAGATCGATCTTCTCTAGGCATAGAGCTAAACAGATCGATCTGCTCTTGGTCGAGAGCTAAGGAAATCGATCTGTTTACATTGAGGATCAATTTCCTCATTCCAGAATGCTTCATTCTCTTCGTTTTGGCCCATGAGATTGATCTCTCTTGCATTGAGATCGATCTCCTCTTGTTCTGCAGCACACTTAGTTGCATTTTTCCCAAAATTCCAAAGCTTTACTTGCATTCAATCTACTGCACTACTCATTTTGAGTTCCACTCACTTTCATCACATATAAGAGTCCATTTCTTCATATTCATATATAACGAAACTTGTGTGTACATTCCCAAATTCATATTACAAGTGTGTACATTGAATTTATGGACTTTACATCATTTATGTTTTACATAGCATGTATATGTATATACTTATGAATTCATAAGATTTACATACCAAAAATATGGGTCTTACATTTTAGCCTTTATAGTTAATTCGGATTGGTAGTCCGAATTAGTAACGTTAAGCTTTAACCCAAGCTAGCCGAATTTTAGAATAGCATTATTAATAAGGTCCGAATTAACATAATTTGAACGAACTAATATAATATTAAGATATTTAAGATAATAGAACCAAGGAATATAAAAATTTAGGTGCAAGAGTTAAATTTAAATCAACATAGTGTGAACATATTTTAAATGCAAAATGTATGTGCATGAATGTGTTTGTGAACTCAATTTATTAAGTAGTAATAGATTCATGTAACTAGATTAGGATGGATTAAGGTAATCTACCATTAGTTATTAAGTTAAACATACATGAATGAAGAACTAAATCAAATTCATGCAAGTAAACTTAGGTAGTGTACCGAAATTTAATAAGAACATAGGCTAAATTCAGTTAAATAAAATTTATAGGGATAATTAAGTAGAGATAATTTAAAATTTGAGTAATCTAACTAAGTTAATTAAGTAGTAAATAAATTTAATAGAGTGACATAATAAAGCAGCAAATTTGATAGTTAGTAACAATATTTGAGAAGAATTAAGTCTATATACATATTATGAATTGGAAATATATGTATATAAAACCATATATTTAGTAATTTTCGGAATATAAATATATAAATATATATTATATTTTATAAATATAAATCTGAATAAAAAAAATTGCAAAAAAAATGTTAAAACCAAAGAAAAGAGGGTTCCCATTGTCTTCTATCCTACCTCTCACGAACTAGCCCCCTTTGCTCACCACCAGAATCCCAAACAGCTAACAAAACTTACAAAATTCAGTTTGCATGTTGGAGTTAAGTGATTTTAAGTTAGTCTTAGAGTTAGATTCCTAGTTTTTACACCTACAATTCATGTTATCCCCTGAAAGTCTGTTCAGCTAAGAAACCAAAGCTTACCTTCCCCAAACCGTGAGCCTCCAAGAGAAAGAGGAGAGATTAGCTAAACCTGCAAAGGGAGATTACACCAAACGAAATTGAATTGGTGTATAGGCTTAGGATTACATGAAATTTTCTGGAAATTCAAGAAGAGAATTTGGGGATTTTTAGCTAGGGTAGTCGACTATTGGCAATTGAGGTAAGTGAAGTTTAATTTCTGGAAATTTCAAGTTTAATTACTGTTATATTGGTATAGTTTAAGTGAAATTTTAATTCAATTTCAGAATTGGGTGCATGCATGAAAGTTAGGGTTCTTAGTTAAGACAAATTAGGGATTTTGAAATTGGGAATTTCAGAATAGTATGCCTAACTAAATTATAAACATGCATGTGAAAATTAAATGTATGAATTGGTAAATTTTAACAAATTGGGAAAAGTTTTAATGAGCATAAGGAATAGGGCATTCGGCCATTTAGGAATGTTAAGAAGATTGTTGTTGTAACGACCCTTGACCCTTGAAAATCAAGGGATTTTTTTTATTGAACTTAATTTACCCACTTATTCCCTTATTAACTTAGGCTGTATTCCTGTTCAGTGTCAATCCTTAGAAATAATCCATTTCATTTATTCTTATACAGGTTTCATCCCGACATATTACTTTCAATAAATGTCTGTGCATACAAACGGTCTGGTAAAGAGATAAAAGTGTATACCTCACGCATGTACAAAAGGTAGTCTGGGGAAGCTCATATCCACCAGCCTACATCGTCTACGCAGCATTTCTTAACTGTAATTCACTACATAGATTTGAGATATAGAGGGGTGAGCTTTCGGGAAAAAGCTCAGTAAGAAGAATGCATTTAAAAGGGTCTTAGTGATTCAAATATGTAGAAAACATAAATATACGTATAATGATTTCTTTCTGAAACTAATATAAAGGACATTCAAAATTAAGGAAAATCAGAAAGATCATGATTAAAAACGTAATTCTTTAAGTACGTGAACTTAACAGATATTATGTAAACTTTTCGTATATTCAAAATTCCAAAATAGGAATACATGTGAAATCTCATATTATAAAATCAGATTCTGAAAATAGAATTTAATTCAGACAGAGACTACATCGACCCATATAATTATCATGCTGCAAATAACCAAAACATCATGCGGCAATAACCAAGTCATCCTCCGTAGAGGGAATTCAGAACCTATGGCCATGGTAAGGCTGCAGATGGGATCGAGGTCGTACAGCGTTCAGAACCCGAAGGTGAAACTCAGGCGCCACGAAAGCAAAATACAAGCGCCACGAGGGCGAAATACAGGCGCCACGAGGGCGAACTACAGGCGCCGCGAGGGCGAAATACAGGCGCCACGAGGGTGAAATACAGGTACCACAAAGGCGAAGTTCAGATGCCACACAGGCGAGTTCAGACGCCACACAAGCGAGTTGACATGCGTAAGCATACAACATAAATGGCCCTTAGTCTCAAAACATACTGTAGTTTTCATATGTGAAAACATCGAAATAAAATCATCTTATTCGAAAGATCATTTCAGAAGACATGCTTTTATTCAGAAGTATGCAATTATTCAGAAACACAAATACAGAGAGCATATTCTTGATCAGAAATATAAATTTAGAAACATGCATGAAAATCATACTTTATGTCTTTGTAAGCTTTCCTTAATCATGGTTCAGAAAGTAACTATTACCATTTTAAATTATATCCCCTTACCTCGATTTAACGAAAATTCCAGTTCGAGTAGTGACGCCTCCAAGTATCTCCTTTAAATCCTTCTACGATTCTTCTACATCAAAATTTGTATTCTTAGTATCCTATTTTATCGAATTAACTACTCTGCGTCAAAATTGAAATCTTACTTACCTAGGGAAAAAATACTTAAAATCATAAAATGTATAGTTATCTCTAAAACTTGCATAAATACCTTACCTCGGTGTCTGTTCGTAATCCTTGATTGTTTCGACTTTGCGAGTCGACGAGCTCGGCTCTCCTGACTTTCACCGAAAATTTTGAATAAATACTTTTGATCACATTTTCCTCAGGGTTTCTCAATTTCCTCGATGCCTCTTATTCTATTTTCCATGTAGTTCTCTCTCTCTCTCTCTCTGTATATATATATATATATATATATATATATATATATATATATATATATATAAAGATAAATCCAAAACAACCTCTTTCTTTTCTTCTTTTTTTTTTTTAGTATTCATCATTTTTTTTACTATTCATTTTTTTTCTTCCTTCTTTTCAAAATTTTACCGCCAATCTCCCTTGTTTTCTTCTTCTTCTGCATTGTTACTATTCAATGGTTTCTCCATTTCCCTTCCATTCTTCTCGGCTCAGCAACTCCCCCATCACCATTATCTTCACGTCCGACCCTCTTCCTCTACACACCCAGCTCTGTTCCAACCTTCTGCCGCGGCCACTGTTGCCAAGGAGTCTCCCCTATCCTCCTCTATTTAGCTTCAGATTTACTGTTTCGAATTCCTCCTCCGACTCCCCTGTTCATCGTCTTCTTCCTGACACCAACAGCATCCCTCAATGCCTCTGTCTCAACTTGCTTCTCCCTCGACAAAGCTGCACACTGCCCGATCTCGTTTCCAGCAACTGAAACAGAGATGCGTTACCTCTGCACTTATGTCGTATACTGCTTCAGCCTTTTCTGTTTCACCATTTCCTAGCCAACTCTCCCTCCTCCCTTGACTAGTCTCTCATTGTTTTCCTACTGCTACTTCCCCCTTGGTACTCGATTTTCTTCTTCCTCTCCTCCTCTCGGTTAAAACAGCAGGCTATCTCATAATTCCACATTTTTCAGTTTCATGTTTCTGTTTCCCTGATTCAGTCGATTTATTCCTTCTATCCTAAATGCCCCACTACAACTCTCGGCTTAGGTTCTTTCCTCTCTTATTTTTCTGGTCTTCAGCTTGCTGTCTTAACTACGTCTTTCCTTCTCTTGATTGCTACCACTCCAGACCAGCCACCATTCGGAGCCTCTTACACCAGTCTGAAGAATGCCTCGAGTACGCATCCTTTAAGCCTCAGACAGCCACCCGCTATCAGCGTAAAAGCCAACATTAAACAGTCGAAGACCCCTGTTCAAGCCAGCAACCAAATCCCAGTACCAGACACTACGCGAAGCCCCTATTCTCAAGCCTTGAATCGCGCGACGCTTCTCTATTTCTCGTCACACCTCTGATTTCGTTCCTCTCCCTTTCCACTTTGCTCAGTGCTCCACTCTCAGTTATAGTTTCTTGTTCATATTTCCTTTCCCACATCTCCAAGCATGTGTAAGTTATGGGCACAGCAGTGCGTGAAGCGAAAATTGGAGTAGGTTGGCAGAAGGCATGTGCAGGATTGTGTTGATGCGTGCAGGACTGATGCATGTAGTGGGTTTGATGCCTCAGTCTCTGTCATACACAATCAACCCATCTCCATCACTTGTGTGTTTATATGTATATATTATTATTATTATTATTATTATTATTATTATTATTATTATTATTATTATTATTAATCCATCTCCATCACTTGTTTATATGTTTATTATTATTATTATTGTTGTGCATGATAAAAGAATAATAAAAGAATGCATCACGTGACACACAAATAAAACATGTGAGAAATGATACAAACCCTGAGTAAGATAAAAAGGGCAAAAATGTAATTAGTGATAGAGAAATCCCTATAAATAGGGGTCAGGTATGATTCGTTAACTTAAGTCTCTATTTTCCTCTACAGAAACTCTGCCAAATTCTGGGTCTGACTTAAGCATCGGAGTGCAAACGCAGGGAAAGCCCTGCGTCCCTCTGATCTTGATTTTTTTTGCAGAGATTTCGACAACACGTGGCACGAAGGACGTCAGCAATTCATCATTGTTGTTTCAGGCAACAACAATTGGCGCCATCTGTGGGAAACGGAAGAAAAGCTTTTGACAACGATGGTACAGATACGTTCAACAGCAATCAGAAGTGAAGAAAGTGAGGACATGGCGAGCTCCCCAATTGCGGACTTAGGTGATGGAGTTCAGACAGAGAAAGGGTCAGAGATGATGACGATTCCCGTAGCTGAATTCGAAGCCATGCAGAAGCAGGGGGAAGAAACCGTTGAAGCCCTGCGGACTATGGTTGATTTGTTCAAAGGAGCTTTTCCGCAAGTGAACCTGCCGCAGACTGTCCGAAATTTGGTAGGAGAAGGGAGAACTGCGCGAAGTCCTGGCACGCAAGACCCTCACGGCAGGGGAGCGCGAGACCCTGCGCAAGACTCTCGCGGCATGGTTATAGGAGACCCTCGCGGCACTCTAGCGGCAGACCCTCGTGGCACTCTGGCTACAGAGCCTCGGGGCACTCTCGCGGCAGACTCTCGCGGCATGGCTATAGGAGACCCTCGCGGCACTCTAGCGGCAGACCCTCGTGGCACTCTGGCGACAGAGCCTCGGGGCACTCTAGCGGCAGACTCTCCCGGCATGGCTATAGGAGACCCTCGCGGCACTCTAGCGGCAGACCCTTGTGGCACTCTGGCGACAGAGCCTTGGGGCACTCTCGCGGCAGACTCTCGCGGCACACCAGCGACAGAGCCTCGCGGCACACACGCGACAGACCCTCGTGGCACTCTGGCGACAGAGCCTCGCGGCACACACGCGACAGACCCTCGTGGCACTCTGGCGACAGAGCCTCGCGGCACTCTCGCGGCAGACTCTCGCGGCACACCAGCGATAGAGCCTCGCGGCACACATGCGACAGACCCTTACGACAACTTGCCGCAAGACCCTCACGGCATACGTGCATTGGACCCTCGCGGCATGACTGTACCTGACTCTCACGGCATGCCTGCATTGGACCCTCACGGCATGCGTGCATTGGACCCTCGCAGCATGCTCGCACCTGACTCTCGCGGCATGCCTGCATTGGACCCTCACGGCATACCCGCATTAAACCCTCACGGCATGCCTACTGTAGGGGTGCGCAAGATCCTCCCGGCATGGCCGCACGAGACCCTATTTGTGAGACTGAGGAAGACATGAGGCGTCAAGGTATGGGAGACCCTGTGCGTGAGGTCTCGAAAGGCCTACGACGCCAAGCTACGGAAGACCCTATGCCCGAGACTCCAATAAATTGGAGACATGAGGGTGTCAAAAAATCGCGGCGTCATGGTACAAGGAATTCAACACGGGAGATTGCTGGCGGCCGAAGACGCCAAAGTACCAGAAACCTTGAGGGTCAGGCTCGGGTAGATTCTAGATATTTGGGTGCGAAAGATCCTTGGCCCCAGAACACAAATGACCCTCCAAACAATGGAACGAAAGGTGTGGGAATGACAAGGTCTCATGTTGGGAGAGACTCAGAAATGGATCCAACACGAAATCTTGAAACTGGAATGACAAACTTTCAACCTCAGACTCGTCGAAACCAAACTCAGGGCAACGGGAGAGAAGCTATGGACTGGGACCAAGCTGATTCATATGATGCTAAGAAAGTGCAAAACAAACCTCCGTCCAAGGCACAAGTTGCCACAGATATGAAAAGAATAGTGGAACGAATCTTAGAAGAGAAAAGGTTAGTCCCAGCTGAAGAAAACCAGAGGAGGAGAATCACATTCAGTACAAAGATCATGAAAAAATTGCCGCTTCCAAAATTCAAGATGCCGCAGATGATGGCGTATATGGGAAAGACTGACCCTTATGACCACATTCAGAATTATGAGTCATTAATGCTATTACATGGATGGGAGGATGAGATTATGTGTAGAGCATTCCCCTTAACTTTAACTGGCCATGCACTAAAATGGTTTAACAGTTTGTCGGATGGGTCTATTTCGTCTTTCAATCAATTAAGAAGTGAATTCTTGAAGGCTTTTGTGATAAGAAGCCAGAAAAGGAAGGAGGCCACCTATCTGCTCACCTTAAGGCAGGAGAGCAAGGAATCACTCAAAAGCTATATGGATCGATTCCGTAATGCTACTATTGAAATACATGATCTACAAGTTGGAGTAGCTGTGACAGCTATGCTACAAGGGACAAAGTCTGAAAAGTTGCAAGAGTCGCTATCTTTAGATCAGCCAACGACGATCTCAGACTTGTTCTCTAGAGCAGATAAATATATCACTCAAGAAGAAGTGATGAAAAGAATACCGACGCTGAACTACATGTAAGGGAGTTCAAAGAAAAGAAACCCTTACCATCGTCGGGCTACCTAAGCCATCACCAATGCCTTGAAAGAATATGGAAAGGTCACAAGGCAAGAGGATAGCAAAAACGCGGAATATCAACCACTTGCAACTACACTGGCAGCGAAACTTTATGACATTTAATATTATTTTTTGTTAATTCAACTATGGGTTGAAATTTAATTTGTTGAACTATTATTTATGCCATATTGATATTTTATTGGCTATTGAGATTCGCACATAATTGATAAACGACTGATCGCACCAGCTACACATGTGCAGGGGCTTGAAGCGAAAAATGCGCGAGGTAAGCCACGCACTCAAGACAAAGGGCTTGAAGCGAAAAATGCGCGAGGTAAGCCACGAAGACAATGTGCGAGAGCTTGAAGCGAAAAGTGCGCGATGTAAGCTAAGCACACAACAAAGGGCTTGAAGCGAAAAATACGCGAGGTAAGCCACGAAGACAATGTACGAGAGCTTGAAGCGAAAAATGCGCGAGGTAAGCTAAGCACTCAACCAAGGGCTTGAAGTGAAAAGTGCGCGATGTAAGCTAAGCACACAACAAAGGGCTTGAAGCGAAAAATGCGCGAGGTAAGCCACGAAGACAATGTGCGAGAGCTTGAAGCGAAAAGTGCGCGATGTAAGCTAAGCACACAACAAAGGGCTTGAAGCGAAAAATGCCCGAGGTAAGCCACGAAGACAATGTGCGAGAGGTTGAAGCGAAAAATGCGTGAGGTAAGCTAAGCACTCAACCAAGGGCTTGAAGCGAAAAATGCGCGATGTAAGCCATGAAGAAAATGTGCGAGAGCTTGAAGCGAAAAATGTGCGAGGTAAGCTAAGCACTCAACCAAGGGCTTGAAGCGAAAAGTGCGCAAGGTAAGCCACGAAGAAAACGAGCAAGGGCTTGAAGCGAAAAATGCATGAGGTAAGCCACGCACTCAAACAAGATCTTGAGAATTATACGACCAGAGAATTTGACTTCAGAATCTAATGTAAGGACTTGATCTGAGGCTACAATGAGAACATATGTACTCTTCCGTAAGGTTATACCTAGCGAAAGAGTGGGGAGCAATTGTTGTGCATGATAAAAGAATAATAAAAGAATGCATCACGTGGCACACAAATAAAACATGTGAGAAATGATACAAACCCTGAGTAAGATAAAAAGGGCAAAAATGTAATTAGTGATAGAGAAATCCCTATAAATAGGGGTCAGGTATGATTCGTTAACTTAAGTCTCTATTTTCCTCTACAGAAACTCTGCCAAATTCTGGGTCTGACTTAAGCATCGGAGTGCAAACGCAGGGAAAGCCCTGCGTCCCTCTGATCTTGATTTTTCTTGCAGAGATTTCGACAACACGTGGCACGAAGGACGTCAGCAATTCATCATTGTTGTTTCAGGCAACAACAATTATCATTTTGAAAACGTCACCTTCCCAGGTCTCGTTCCAGTCTTATACTACAAATTCCATCCCTCTACTGATGAAATCATCATATCCCATATATGTGCATAAATATATATAAGTATATCGTGCATAGAATACTAAAGGAAGCTCTCGGCTCACTTGTAGGTATACTTATGCGTACATATCCTCTCGTGTGTGTATATATATATATATACATGTGTCCATTTTTATCCGTGGACATTTGGATTCTCTTACACATAAATTTCTCTATATATTAATTTTGAGAAATAATTGAAATGTTGCATACATGTATACGCAAATACATGTATGGCTACATATTTAATATAATTCTCCATGTAGCATAAAAATAGGATTAGTCTAATATTTATTCTCAAATTAATTCGCCCATAATCATATGTTTAATCTCAATCTCCTAATTTATTATTTATTGACAGCACCAAGTACATTCAAATTTTTAGGTATTTATGTAACGACCCTTGACCCTTGAAAATCATGATAAATTTTTTTTTTGAATTTAATTTACCCACTGATGGGACCCTAAGGGTATCTACCGCAAGTGCACGGGTCGTCCAAGTAATAATGGTATTTTGAGTCCCGAGATATCGTCCCACAGGGAAGTTGTTAGCCTAATTAACTACCGGTTACTATTATCCTAAGTATATCCTAGCAAATTTATGAATTTTCAAAGGTGATCAACTAATCTAGAATTGAAAATACCAAAAGCAAGAAAATAATAAAACTATAAAATAAGTAACTAAAACCGAGCTCAGAGTACTTACAAAATTCCAAGCACTTAAAATCGAAAACCTGCAAAAGAAATTTAAACAATTAAAACTAATTAACCAAATTAAAATAAAATGCAAAATAAATGAAAAGACATGATTAATTAAACTAAAATCTAACTAACCTAAAAAATGCATGTAATTAAACTAATTGCAAATTAAACTATTCCTAATGCTAGATTAAAATTACTTAGAAACTAATTAAATCTAAATTAACTAACTAAACATGATTGACTACATCTAAATACATAATTAAAACTATTAACTAAACTAATTGCATCATCTAACTAATCTTAAAAACTAATCTAACACTAACTATATGAAAAATGCATTAATCCCTAAATAAGCAACCAAACATGGCCTAAAGATTTTAAACAAATAGTAACTTTCCCACCAAAACACTATTCCTCATTAATTTTCTGCATTTTCACATGGTGCTCGGGTTGGTGGAGTAGATGTGTCCAGCTGCTGCCATGCCTCTCGGTTCTGACTCTCACCCACTTCTGCCTTGATTTCATGCGTCTCCTTCTTCTCTGCCCATGCTTCTAGCTGCCAGGAACGACCTACACGCTTCCACTCAGCAGCACGTAAACAACTGCTCTCGGAGTGCTTCTCGGTTCCAGAAATCTGCTGGTTGCCTCGGGTACTCTCGGTTCATGCATGTGTCCAGCTACTATCATTGAGTGCTTTCCAGGTGAGGGTAGCTTCTGATGTTTGATGCCTGCCCTGCAAACCTCAGCTCAGATCAGTGCACGCCTGCTGCTTGCTTCTGCTCCAGAATCTGCTGTTGCTGGTCTCGGTTCTGGCATGCATCCCGCTGCTCTTGACACCATTTTAGCTGCTGTTCCTCTGTTTCTTGCTACTGCCATGGATCAGCTTCAGTTCATAGGGTTCCAGGCCATAGCATACTGAAGTGAATCAATGAAATAACACCTAGATGACAGCAAAGTGAGAGTGGACAGAATTAGAAAAGCAGAACAGAGCATAACAGAGTGCATTTGCTCCCGGTCTACTGCTGTGGTCTTGGTGTGTTCTGTCCTCTCGGATGCTTGCTGCCTTTGCTCTTTCGATGATGCATGAACAATGTGTGAAGAGTTAAGAAATTAAGCTCACCACAACCTTGATGACAACTAACGAAAAGAAAGACAGAAATAAAACTAAATGGAAGCAAACCGAGAATTAAAAACAAAATAAAAACAAAATTGAAAAATGAAGGAAAAACCGAGAAGAACAAAGACAAGGAAATGAACTTGACAAATAGAGACTCCATGGGAAAGGAACCGAGAGCATGAAAACAAAAGATTGATTATCCATTGAAACATACAATTTAACAAAACTTAACTAAGAACATGAAAATGCATAGTAAAACAAATGGGAAAATAAAAAAAACTAGGAAGGAAAATAATTCTAAAATCTACTCTTCCTACACTACTCCTACTCCTACAATTACACTAACCTCTACTCCTAAAAATTACATCACACTTTCAATTGTCATCCTTTCCTATTTATAAACACACTAGGGGTAAAATGGTAATTTTCACATCCTTGATGAGTTGGCATTTTTTTTTGGCCACTTGTCTTCACACCATTGGCTCCTCGAAAAGATATGTCCATGTCATCGGTCTTCTTGTCCAATTGGATGTGCTCGGTGGCATGACTCGTGTTGTCCGCGTGGCTCAATCTCGATTTTAGCCCAATTTCGGTCCATTTTCTATCGAAATATTCAAAATTCATCCGGATTTGATTTATCTGCAAACATGAGAATTTTAATTAAATAAAGGGGATAATTAACAAAATAAATTGGGGATTTAAATAAATAATTAGGAAATTAAGCACAAATAATTCTAAAAATATAGAATTATCACACCCCCAAACTTGAGCTTTTGCTTGTCCTCAAGCAAAACAAAATGATTGTAGGAATGACAAGTACAAAAACATAATAATTTTCCTAATATCATCCTCAAAGAAAAAGTACAGACTATGAAATCAAAGACTCACAATTACAAGTCCAACACTTAGAATTATTCAATCATAAGTCCTAACCCAAATTGGACTCCTCGTGAGTGTGTGAAAGATGTCTAAGTCACTTCACAGTACATTATCCGGATCAGATTATGCAACATAGTGAATGCAAAGTCAATGACATGTGATCATTCCCATAAGTTTGCTTTTCACTTCTCTCTCCACTAATGTAGTCACACTTAACCAAAGATTAATAGGACTTCATTAAGCTTGTAATGTAAGGCTGGGGCTAAGGTATGATAAAGTCGATTTAGGTTTAATTACCCCTTAACATGCATTACTTCTAGGATCTTAATGTAAGAGCTCTAATCATTTCCCCCAAACTTATTTATTTCACTAAGCATTTTTTTTTCTTTTCTTGTTCTTTTTCTCTCTTTTTTTTTCGTCATTCTTTCTTTCTTTTTTTTTTTTTTATTTTTTTTTTACACACTCCTTCACAATCACTTAATACCCATACAGCTCACATATATCCAATGACTTTTCATACTTTCGGGGTAAGGGATAGGAAAAAGTATTTAAGCTAAGAAAAATTAAGCAGGTGTATTTACAGAGAAAAGCTTATTTGGCCCAAATGGGTGACTAGGGGTAGAATATGTACAAGGATAGCTAGAAAGGCTCAAACGATCCAAAGATGGCCTAAATCATCTCCCTAATCAAGTGTGATCTAATATTTCACCTCGAGATTAGATCAAACAAATTCTAGAATATGATGCACAAAATCAACTGAACAAATGCAATACTATGTACACATAAGCTTTCTCTAAATAAATATACTGATTTATGACATGACATGTGCATAAGATGAGGAAATCACAATCCGAATTAAGACAAATTCAAGAACTCAACTTCATGCTTTTCCTATAATCATGCTTCTCATTCAATCAAAGTCAGACTAAATCATGGGGTCATATCATTGGAATATGGGAAAACTACATGCTAAGCACTAAATCATCCCAAAATCAAGCAATTTAAGCTCATATTATCGAAAAAATTTTGAAAATTCCTTCTCAGATTTTCGAAAAAATTTTGAAAATTTTTCCAATTTTTCACAAAATTGCTCAAATAATATCCCCTCCCCCAAACTTAAAGTGCACAGTGTCCTCAGTGTGTAGATAATATAAGAATTGAAGTTCAGGACAGAGTACTCCCCTTTCTGATGATGATGATGACAACTGAAGCTTTGATTGAAAGCATAAAAATAGAAAATAAACCTATAACACAAACAAAGAAAGAAACAACAAAAAAGAAAAATAAAAAGAACTATTTACAATGTGAAAGTGAAAATACAACCACTTCAAATGCAGCTGAAAAACACTACACTCAGCAGCAAGGCAAAGAGCAGGAGGATTAGCCAAAATGGTGACAGAATGTTAACAGTTAAATCCTCCTGAGCTCTCGTTACTTCCCTCCTTCTTTGAGAATTCCTGTGCTCAAGCCTTATATTCTCCTCAATCCCTATCTTAAAACACTCTTGAGAGTCATCAGGGAGCTTTAAAGGTTTGAAGACATTAAACTTCACTTCCTGATCTTGGACTCTCATCGTCAACTTTGTAGAATCAGAGGGCGAGGAAGGCAATGAATAAGAAGGTATAGATGAAGAAGCGCTTATTTTTATTTCCTTGGCAGCCCGATCCTGATATTCCTGCCCTTTCTGAGCTGCTTCGTTAGAACTTACGAATTCTTCAACTATGTGCTGTTCAGGTTGGGACTTAACTTGTGGCTCCTCTAGCTCGCTGCCACTCCTCAGGGTGATAGATCTAACATGTTCCTTACCCTCCCCTTGCTTAATAGGATTGACTTCAGTATCACTAGGAAGGGTCCCTTGAGGATGTTGGCTAAGAGCACTAGCTATTTGTCCCACTTGAACCTCTAAGTTCTTAAGTGAAGCAGCTTGATCTTGCAGGATAGTCGTGAACATCTCCTCCAATGTAGGCTTCTTCTCAGCTGCTGGTGTGTGGTAGAATTGGGGCTGCATGAGTGGTGGTGGTGGTGGTGGTGGTGATGGGTGAAATTGAGGTGGGGATGGATGATGTGGAAATTGCGGCTGTGGTGGTACCTGAACCTGTGGAGCTTGAAAACTAGGGGGTTCTACAGATATGGGATTAGAAGTTTGCCCTTGGTTTTGGCTCCAGGAGAAGTTAGGATGGTTCCTCCACCCTGAATTATAGGTGTTTGAAAAATGGTTGTTTTGTTGCGTTTGAGAAGGGGCAACATACTGAACCGATTCTAAGTTGAGCGGACACCTATCTACAGAGTGGGTACCACTACACAGCTCGCAGGAAAGAAAAGGACTTTGGACAGAATAAATCGGATTAGGACTGGTGGGAGGATTATACTGGGTACTGAGCGACTCCACCTTCTTTGTAAGATTGGCTATCTGAGAAGTCAAGGTGGACATCGTGTAGAGCTCATAAATACCCGCCGGCTTCTTTGGCATTTGCCTCTCCGAGGACCATTGATAGTTGTTAGCCGCCATTTTGTCTAGCAACTCGTAAGCCTCCTCCTCTGTTTTGCACATCAAGGCTCCACCCGCAGCAGTGTCAACAATGGTCCTATTTGGGCTTGTAAGTCCGTGGTAGAAGGTCTG
Source organism: Firmiana major (assembly GCA_033439115.1). NCBI lineage: Eukaryota > Viridiplantae > Streptophyta > Magnoliopsida > Malvales > Malvaceae > Firmiana > Firmiana major. The sequence continues at coordinate 50,975,503 of CM065905.1, forward strand.
AACTTGCAACCACAACGGTAGGCCATGGTGAGGGCACTTCCTAAGAAGCTCCTTATATCGTTCCCATGCTTCATAAAGAGATTCAAAGTCGTACTGGGCAAAGGAAGATATATTGCTACGGAGTTGGGCTAATTTAGAGGGAGGAAAGAATTTGGCTAAAAATTGGTAGGCTAACTCATCCTATGTAGAAATGGATCCTGGAGGCAGAGAGGTCAACCAATGTCTCGCCCTATCCCTAAGTGAGAAAGGGAATAGTCTAAGCCTAAGTGCATCGTCTGATAATCCATTGTGCTTGAAGGTGTTGCATAAGTCCAAGAATTGCCCGAGATGAGCATGTGGGTCATCATGTGGAAGCCCACTGAACTGCAAAGATGTTTGGATTATCTAGATGATTGCGGGCTTAATTTCAAAATTATTTGCATGGACAGCTGGTGGCCTAATGCCGGAATAATATTCTCCAATTGTCGGCATCGCATAATCTCCAACAGTTCTAGTTTTCCTATTTTCTGCCATGGTGAATTGCAGCGGAGCTAATAATTTCCTCGAGTCCTATTAAATTTTTCTAAGAGTGTGTTTGATTTTAGGATCTAGAGGAAAACAATCAAAACTTCTGGCTCTACGCTTGCAATCATCTAAAAGTCCTTAAAAAAAAAATTTAAATTTTTTAAATTTTTGAAATTTTTTTTTTTTTGATTTTAATTAAGAGAAAATTTAACTAACCTAAGCTAAGGCTCTAAATATTTACAACCTAAATATTTACAAGCTAGAATTACACCTAAGCATAATTTCACCGATATTAATTAATGACTAATTAAAACTTCCCCGGCAACGGCTCCAAAAACTTGATGGGACCCTAAGGGTATCTACCGCAAGTGCACGGGTCGTCCAAGTAATAATGGGATTTTGAGTCCCGAGATATCGTCCCACAGGGAAGTTGTTAGCCTAATTAACTACCGGTTACTATTATCCTAAGTATATCCTAGCAAATTTATGAATTTTCAAAGGTGATCAACTAATCTAGAATTGAAAATACCAAAAGCAAGAAAATAATAAAACTATAAAATAAGTAACTAAAACCGAGCTCAGAGTACTTACAAAATTCCAAGCACTTAAAATCGAAAACCTGCAAAAGAAATTAAAACAATTAAAACTAATTAACCAAATTAAAATAAAATGCAAAATAAATGAAAAGACATGATTAATTAAACTAAAATCTAACTAACCTAAAAAATGCATGTAATTAAACTAATTGCAAATTAAACTATTCCTAATGCTAGATTAAAATTACTTAGAAACTAATTAAATCTAAATTAACTAACTAAACATGATTGACTACATCTAAATACATAATTAAAACTATTAACTAAACTAATTGCATCATCTAACTAATCTTAAAAACTAATCTAACACTAACTATATGAAAAATGCATTAATCCCTAAATAAGCAACCAAACATGGCCTAAAGATTTTAAACAAATAGTAACTTTCCCACCAAAACACTATTCCTCATTAATTTTCTGCATTTTCACGTGGTGCTCGGGTTGGTGGAGTAGATGTGTCCAGCTGCTGCCATGCCTCTCGGTTCTGACTCTCACCCACTTCTGCCTTGATTTCATGCATCTCCTTCTTCTCTGCCCATGCTTCTAGCTGCCAGGAACGACCTACACGCTTCCACTCAGCAGCACGTAAACAACTGCTCTCGGAGTGCTTCTCGGTTCCAGAAATCTGCTGGTTGCCTCGGGTACTCTCGGTTCATGCATGTGTCCAGCTACTATCATTGAGTGCTGTCCAGGTGAGGGTAGCTTCTGATGTTTGATGCCTGCCCTGCAAACCTCAGCTCAGATCAGTGCACGCCTGCTGCTTGCTTCTGCTCCAGAATCTGCTGTTGCTGGTCTCGGTTCTGGCATGCATCCCGCTGCTCTTGACACCATTTTAGCTGCTGTTCCTCTGTTTCTTGCTACTGCCATGGATCAGCTTCAGTTCATAGGGTTCCAGGCCATAGCATACTGAAGTGAATCAATGAAATAACACCTAGATGACAGCAAAGTGAGAGTGGACAGAATTAGAAAAGCAGAACAGAGCATAACAGAGTGCATTTGCTCCCGGTCTACTGCTGTGGTCTTGGTGTGCTCTGTCCTCTCGGATGCTTGCTGCCTTTGCTCTTTCGATGATGCATGAACAATGTGTGAAGAGTTAAGAAATTAAGCTCACCACAACCTTGATGACAACTAACGAAAAGAAAGACAGAAATAAAACTAAATGGAAGCAAACCGAGAATTAAAAACAAAATAAAAACAAAATTGAAAAATGAAGGAAAAACCGAGAAGAACAAAGACAAGGAAATGAACTTGACAAATAGAGACTCCATGGGAAAGGAACCGAGAGCATGAAAACAAAAGATTGATTATCCATTGAAACATACAATTTAACAAAGCTTAACTAAGAACATGAAAATGCATAGTAAAACAAATGGGAAAATAAAAAAAACTAGGAAGGAAAATAATTCTAAAATCTACTCTTCCTACACTACTCCTACTCCTACAATTACACTAACCTCTACTCCTAAAAATTACATCACACTTTCAATTGTCATCCTTTCCTATTTATAAACACACTAGGGGTAAAATGGTAATTTTCACATCCTTGATGAGTTGGCATTTTTTTTTTGCCACTTGTCTTCACACCATTGGCTCCTCGAAAAGATATGTCCATGTCATCGGTCTTCTTGTCCAATTGGATGTGCTCGGTGGCATGACTCGTGTTGTCCGCGTGGCTCAATCTCGATTTTAGCCTAATTTCGGTCCATTTTCTACCGAAATATTCAAAATTCATCCGGATTTGATTTATCTGCAAACATGAGAATTTTAATTAAATAAAGGGGATAATTAACAAAATAAATTGGGGATTTAAATAAATAATTAGGAAATTAAGCACAAATAATTCTAAAAATATAGAATTATCACCCACTTATTCCCTTAGGTTGTATTCCTGTGCAGTGTCAAAACATTTTTCCTAATACTTTACTCGTAATTATAATTTAATTTCTATATTTTAACTTATGTGGCCGATAAAAATTTCGGCAGCACAACGACTTATATGTGAGCCTATCCACCTGCAAGTCATTTATTTTTGGCAATCCCAGATATCCACAACTACCAAGCATACTTTCCAATTCATCCTTACCACTTTAGACATCTATTTCAATTTAAAACCAGTCATCTCAAATATTATCCCAAAATAATAATATTTACATCATCCTTACAAAATTACATCCCAACTGATAACTTCGACATGTGTCTGTGCATACGATTATGTCTGGTACAGGAATGTAAATGTATACCTCTTGCGTGTACAAAATGTAGCCTAGGGTAGCTCTTCCCACCAGCCTACGTCATGTACGCGGCAGGTAGCGTCTATAGATTCACTGCAAAAGATCTGAAGGTAGAGGGGTGAGCTTTTGGGGAAAAGCCCAGTAAGATAGTACCTTTAAATTAATCCTGATATATATATATATATATATATATATATATATATATATATGAAAAGCATGTAAAAATTATTTGTAAGATTATACTTTAAATAAAAGGAAAAACTTAAATCATCACTTCATGCAATTCATCGTAAAAGTCATAAAGCATGCAAGTTCAAAGCAAGAATCATGCTCAACCATGCTATAAATTCTTTCATAAGCTTTTCATATACATTGCATAATCATTTCGTTTTACTTTCGTAAACATGTCATAAACATTTTGTGAAACTTTCATGAAACATTTCATAATCACTTTGTAAACATTATATAAACGTGTTGGTTCATAACCAATCATTGAAATTCATAAGGCACATATTCGTTGCCACATTTATCATTCATAACTAATTCATGGAGACCAGGCTATAACTAAGTCATGTGATACGTGTCATTCTCCGTAGAGAGCTAAACATGTTACCTATGGCCATGGTAAGTGGCTGTAGACTGGATCAAGGTCGTACAGCTCTTTCGTAAAACATGGGTAGTATCCATCTTACATACTTTCACTAGCACATAGCTAGGACACGGGCACCAATGGCACTCTCCGTGTGGGCAACATAATTGCGTGCTGCGCGGGCACGAGATACTACCAAAACATCATCATCATAAACCACAAGTAGCACGACATCTTGCACACAGGTTGGGTCAAGTGCTAAAAGGGCCAACGTACCGGCACCCCAAGTGGTGCAGCCGAAACACCACAAGAAGTAACCATGCATGAAGCCTATAGTCTCAAAACAGAGTTTTCAAAATCTTTCTTGGGTTTTATAACCCATAAATTCATATCGAGTAATAAAATCGAATTCCTTGTAATTTAAATACTCTTTCATCAAACCGAAAGACTGTGTGGCACTTTGTTCCCGCAGGACTCAAGAGGTGGCCCCATAATCCCCTTTCGAAAACAAATTTCTTTTCTTACATACTTTTGAAATTGTCAAAAGTTTCTTTAACGATATGGATATAAAAACATAAATAAATGTAAAACATCCATATGCTTCATACCCTTGGAAAAATTTATTTCATGCCGTGTAAAGTATTCGGGGGACATTTAACATATTTAAAACGTGTTACATAATCATTGTACAGGTATAAAAGCATCTATAAATCATTTCGAAATCACATGCTCTTTTCATAAAGTCATTCATCGGTAAAAACAATATGCATTATCAAGACATAGTTAAATGGTACCCCTTACCTCGATGTATCGGATATCTCACGTTCGCGAAGTGACGCCTTCCAACACCTCCGTCAATTCGTCTACGTTTTACCTACATCGAAGGTAGTTTACTTAGCTTCCTATTCATACGAGTCACTCGAAATACGTTAAAATCGTAACCTATTCGTTCTTCCTCGTGTGTACGTTTAATCGTGCGTACCTAGGCTATTCACGTACGTATATATATTTTACTTACCCTATATTATTTTTGTACGTACACACCTCGGTATACCTATTATTATATACAACTACATATATATACTAGCGAGTATGTATGTATATATATTCCTATATATACCTCATTATTTGTTTTCATTTTTTTCCTCATCACATGTATCCATCCCATGTATGTACATATATTAAAACACATTCTAATCTTATACCTTCATTTGTATATACCTCCTAGTATATACACATCTCTCATACATTCCTTTATATGTACACCTAAGTAAATACTCAATATATGTATATGTATACTCATACATTGTCACGACCCAATTCCATTCTCTTTAACCGAAATCACTGAAAATTTTTCGCGTTTTACTGTTACCTTACCTGGTCGCGAACTAAACTCACCACACACTGTTGGGCTGTGAGCCAATAATAATCACCACATCTCATTCATTCTCAATAAATTAAAATGATGTCAACATGTGCATTTAATCGTGTACTTATACGAATACATGTTTTACTGACATCTACATCCCCCATAAGTACAACTCAAAAGAATACTGTGCTTTTACATTGTTTAGATACAAAAAGAATCACTGTGTATATACCTCTTAGCGATGGAGATGCAGCGGAGTCCAAAATAATACGCCTCAGTCCTCACTGGGCTACTATGCACGCTCTGTAGGGGGGAAAATAGAGTGGGATGAGCAACCACACGCTCAGTAAGGCAATAATGCAAGCATGGTAGATAACTACTCTATCTACATGCTGATAGTGTTATGCATAAATCGTTTATAGTAGGAGCATGAGGAATAAAACTATGCCATGTGAATATACATATATATCATGTATCAAATCAAGTGCATTGGCATATAAAACATGGTAGAGACATCATGTATAAAACATCTCATGCTCAATCTCATTTAAATTCATAAAAGGGCAATTCATTTAGAAACTTCCTTTTTGAACCAACCACATAACACCACCAAATCAATTCACAAACCATAACCACATTCACATTCCACAATTCACGCATGTGTATAAATCTAGGTCACTATATCAGAAGTGCCTATGTGAATCATTACATCATAAATCATCCCAGACCACACGCATCCAGGTGTGCGGGGTATCATGCTGGCACGAAGATGAATTATCCCTCGCCAGACTTTCTCATCACATATCCATCATGCGGTACATCGTACTCCATGTGATATACACGGTACATCGTACTCCGCAACTCATATCATGATTGGGGGTGCCATTCCTAGGTCTTATCTACCCCATACCAAGAGTTTTCCATATTCCGAGAAGGAGAGCCTTCCTGCCGAACAGAGCCTCCCCGCCTAACAGAGCCTCCCTGTCTCCTCGGGCTTAAGGATGTTAGCTTAAGGATGTAGGGCTTAAGGGTCCTTTCCGTAAGAGAGCCTCCCCACCGAACAGAGCCTCACCGCCTAACAGAGCCTCCCTGCCTCCTCGGGCTTAAGGATGTTAGCTTAAGGATGTAGGGCTTAAGGATCTTACCTTTACCATACCCATGTAGGAGAGCCTCCCTGCCTAACAGAGCCTCCCCGTCTCTTTGGGCTTAAGGATGTTGGCTTAAGGATCCCACCGTAAGAGAGCCTCCCCACCAAACAGAGCCTCCCCGCCTAACAGAGCCTCCCTGCCTCCTCGGGCTTAAGGATGTTAGCTTAAGGATGTAAGGCTTAAGGATCTTACCTTTACCATGCCCATGTAGGAGAGCCTCCCTGCCTAACAGAGCCTCCCCGCCTCTCTGGGCTTAAGGATGTTGGCTTAAGGATCCCACCGTAAGAGAGCCTCCCCACCAAACAGAGCCTCCCCGCCTAACAGAGCCTCCATGCCTCCTCGGGCTTAAGGATGTTAGCTTAAGGATGTAAGGCTTAAGGATCTTACCCACTTTCACAACCCTATACGAATCCCATTGTACAAGCTTGTGCGAGCAAAGCTCTAGCACGACTCATGCATCATGCATCTTCTCATAAAGAGGCGCGTACGAGCATAGCTCTGGTACGGTTATACTCATAAGATAACCATTCACAATCCACGTACGAGCAGAAGCTCCAGTACGGTTTATAAACATCATCACAATTCAATCTCAAAGTGCGAGCTAAGCTCAAGCGCGTTTCACACAAGTGAAAACATAGAAATCTCGCGCGAGCGAGGCTCTAACGCGAATTATATCACATTCACGCGATAGGCGGCTTACATGCATTCAAAACATCTCATAATATGCTTAGTGCCTCGTATGGGCTATTTCACAACATCATTCAAGTACTAGCCAGCCTATCCTTTTATTTGCTCGAATCAAAGCATTGTGTTTTGTAAAAGCATTCAAAACACATGATTTATGCAATTATTAGCCTTACTATCCCTTTTTCATAACATCCACTTCAAAACCAAAACCACGCATATACCCATCATCTTTCACAAATACCATCAACATTTATTTGAGCAATTCATGCATTTCATACAACACCCAATATTCACCCAGTTCAAAATACGAGCAGCTATCTCTATATACTCACAAAATTCCCTTACCTGGAATTGCGATGCGTGATTCCACTTCCTTAAGCTGCTTACTCGTACAATTTGGTTCGCCTTCAACGAACTCTTCGGGACTGCACAAAATCGTATCCCGCATTATATTCGACCCATATATTGCAACCCTTGTGCTTGCTATAGTCAATTTAATCTATAGCCTCTATTAAAGCTTATTTGGCCTCGTTTCATTACTTTATCCATAACTTGAGTCTATGGATTTTCTCAGGCCTATTAACTCATTCAAAATCGATGTCAAATCGACATTAAGCTCATAGTGTTCATACTTCATGAATTCCCTCACTATGGCATTTATCAAGCATATTCATACCCATTTCCACAATTCCTCCAAACTCACAATGTAATCTCATTTAACCATCTAAAATCATAAACAATACCCCAATAACAACTTTAGCGTGCCACAAATCATAAACTCATTCAATCCCACATATCCTCACATTATACCCATTTTAGATTTCTAGGTCACACCACTTCCACTACATTCTTAGGTAGTTTATCCATCAATACACATACCAATCAACTCCAAAATCAATTAAATAGCTAATGCATTTAGATTGGAGTGTTAGAATCTTACCAATATGATTTCTCTTCTTGCTCCAATTGGTAATGCCCTCAACTCCTTCAATTTCAAAAATGGGAAAATGCCCTCTCACTATGTTGTTCTCCTCTTTGATAGGAACAACTTTGCCTCTAATGATCTCTCTTCAAATCTCACTACAAATGGTTAATTTTTAGAGAGGGAAAGTTAGGTTTTTGGGGTTGAAATTGTAAGGTTAAGTGTTTTCCGAGATTTCCAGATTTTTCAGCTCTCCTTATATAGAAATGACTTGAGGAGATCGATCTGGTCCAAGAGGAGATCGATCTGGTCCCTTAAAATCCCTCTTTTTCACGGCATTTTTAAGCCTGAGATCGATCTGTCGAAGCAATGAGATCGATCTGTCTAGGCATGAGATCGATCTGTAGAAGCATGAGATCGATCTGGTCCCAAACAGAGAGCTAAGGAGATCGATCTGGGTGCTTGGGGATGGATCTTTCCACCACAGAATGCTTGAGAGATCGATCTGGCTCCATTGGAGATCGATCTGCTCAATTCTTTCGCCCAAATAAGAGCATTCTGGCTCTCCCAGATCGATCTCTCATCCTAGGAGATCGATCTGGACCTCATGTTTTCCAGATTTCTTGCAGTTTCATTGCTGCAACTCATACCAACACACCCTCAATCTATTACCATGGCCATTTCCTCATCCATCCACCTTTATAACTTGAAAATGGCATCCATTCATACCTTATGCACATTGAAACTTGTGTGCATTCATTGTATATTCAAAGGTATGCAACATAAAACCAAATGGAAGCATAACTCCATTCCATTTTACCACACTACTCATTTTGAGTTTCAATCACATCCATCACTTGCCATATCTCATTTCTTCGTATTTATACTCAATGAAACTTGTATGTACGTTACAATTTATATTACACATACATACATGGGATCCATGGACTTACTTCAATCATACTTTACATTACAAGTCTATTCATATTTTTGATCCAAGTATACACATTATCATTGTATACATACGGGATCTTACATACATACCCACATGGATACATGTGTATATATATATATATATCATTTTTACTTGTTTCCATTTATGCACCCTCACATAAATATAAATATATATATATATATATATATATACATACATGCATTACCTCTCCCTTTACCCATCATTCATCACTACCCCTTTTTTTTTTTACACCATTTAAATTTATACTAATCATGCTTATAATTCAATCTATATATATACATGTAAATTAAATATGCATGTATATACATAAATCTTACCTCCCTTTCTTTTTCTCTTTTCTCCTTTTTTTTTCTTTTTTTTTTCTCCTTTTCCTCTCGGTCAGCCCTACTTCCTCCCTTTCTCCTTCGATTCCAGCCCCTTTCTCCCTCACGGTTTCCCCTGCTTGGTCTTGGTTACAGCCTCCATTTCCAGCCCCTGTTCTTCTATCCCTTCAAGCCCGATTCTGTTTCCAGATTTCCTGCTCTCGGCGCTGCCTCTTCAGTCCCTGTTTCGGTTTCAATCTCCTCCCCCCCTTGCCTCTGTTCCAGCTTCGATTCAGTTATGCTCCTTCCTCCTTTTCAGCCTTGGTTTGGTCTGCTCCACAGTTTCTTCTCCTTCTCTCGGTTTCACCTCCAGCAGCAGTTTCTTCTCCTTCTCTCGGTTTTGCTCTGCTGCAATTTCTTCCCTTCTCCCGATTTCACTCTCCCGATCAGTCCTCTCCTCTTTTTTTTTCTCTCCTCCCTTCCTTTCCCTTTTTCTTCCCCTCTCTTCCTCGGCCAACAGTCCCTCTATTTTCTTTTCTTCCTTCCTTTCTTCTTCCCCGGCGCACTGCTTCCCCTTTCCTTTCTTTCTTTTCTTTTTTCTTCTTCCCCGGCGGACTGCTTCCCTTTCCTTTCTTTCCTTTCCTTTTTCTTCTTCCCCGGCAGGCCTCTCTTTCCTTTTTCTTCTTCCCCGGCAGGCCTCTCTTTCCTTTCTTTCCTTTCCTTTCTCTTTTCTTTTTTTCCCGCCCGAGCCTCCTCTGTTTTTTGTTTGATTTTCCTTTCCAATTGCAACAGTGGCAGACGGAATTGGCTTTTCTAAGCCAATTCCGTACATGCCATAATATATTTATATATATATATATATATATATATAAATTATATTAGTATGTAGGTATTAATTGTTATGTATTTGTGTGGTTATTATATTTTTATACCCATTCTTATATAATGTATCAATGTATATTTATACATTATATTAGTATAAATATATTGTTTGTGTATTGTCATTGTTATTTATTTATTTATTTATTTATTTATTATTATTATTATTATTATTATTATTATTATTATTATTATTATTATTATTACATTAAGTGTCTTATACATTATACTTTACAATACATATATATATATATTTGTCATATATATATGTATATCATCATTTTTCCATTTTAAATTGTCTAGTATATATATATACATATATTATACCTATATATATATATATACATATACCTTTCCTTTTATTTAAATGTTAGTACATATGTATATATATATATACATACATATTCACCTATGTACATATCTATATATATACATTTTCTTATATAATTTATCTAAAGACATAATATCATGCCTTCCATGAGATTTTCCTTATTCCGAAATTAAATAAATATCGGGATTCCTTCATTCTTCATGAGTTCTCAATACAAGTGTTTACATCGACACTTTTCGAATAACAAATTAAAATTTTCTAATCCATCCGTACTTGCATTCGCCTTATTACTTCTTGTATCTTCGGGTTCCCGGTCATCCCACGGGCTTCTCGGTTCCTATAGTCCTCGAGCCCTACAACGAATATTTACGCTTCTGTTAATATATATTATTTCCATTTTTATATAATTAAATTAACGTAGGAAATTTGTGGGGTTTACAATTTACATTCTCCCCACCTTGGGAAATTTGGTCCCCAAATTTAAATGTACATCAGTCTTCAAATAATTGTAGGTATCATTTCTCGAATTAGACTTTTCAATTCGCACGTGATTTCTTCCGAAGTGTGATACTGGTATAAAATCTTGACCAAGGGAATCGTCTTCGATCGCAATGTCTTTTCTTTCCTGTCCTAGATCCGAATTAGTTTCTTAACATATGTCATATTCTTCTTCAATTTCAGTGATTCACATCTAACCTCATGCGTCGGATCTAGGTGATACTTGCGTTGTATTGATACGTGAAGGATATTGTGAATACTTGATAATGCCGACGGTAAGGTCAATCTGTGTACCTTGTCTTCCACTCAGTTCTAAGATTCCAAGAGATCCAATATATCAGGGACTTAACTTTCCTTTTCTTTCCAAACCTCATCATGTCCTTTGGAAGGTGAGACATCCAAGAACATTGAATCTCCAACCAAAATTCCAAAGGTTTTCGTCTTTGGTCAGCATAACTTTTTCTCGCCTGCTCTGAACTTTTCTCAGCCTCTCATGAATTAATTAAATATACTCAGAAACTTGCTTAACCAAATCGGGAACAATTATCTTCCTTTCGCCCAATAGTTCCATCCAACCGGTGAGTGACATTTTTTTTTATATTACGCTTCATACGGTGTCATTCTGATACTTGAGTGGTAGTGGATATTATATGCAGCTTTATTAATTTGCAATTGGTTCTTCCAAGAGCCTTTAAAATCCTGGCACATGCTCTCCATTCCATATTTGCACGGGTAATTGTTGTAATAATCTCATAGGCTTCTGGTACACCATCTTGCCCTACTGACATATGAGACATTTAATTTTAATTCTAGTTATTTCTCTTATCGTATTTGATGGCCAATATACTTTCAGAAGATTTGATAAGTCTGTACTATTCTCCGGAGGTAAAATATGTCTCTATAAATGAGCCTTTGACAACATCAATTCCTTTGACTATAGATCATTCGGTACACATTCTATTTTTTTTTTAATCTCTATAAATCATTAGTACCAATACCAATACTTGTCGTAGCACCCATATGAGTCTGATTAGCTACATCAATACAGTGTTTATCATTGCACTGAGTCTGCCCTATTCATTCAAATCAAGTCTAGTTTTTTTCAACTCTCAGGCTCGCTACTACAATATAAGTATCAGTATCAGAAAGAAACCACATCCAGTTGAGGTTCACTAAATATTTCAATAACTAATGTCCTTGAACAATATACATAATGTCATCCTGTGATCACTTCTGCTTAAAGCACTAACCTGAGTCATCCACTTTTTCTTGTATCAGATGGTCTTTGGGTAATTTAACATTTAATCTTTAGTCGCAATTCATTTTCAGTTCATATCACTTAATCCGAATTCATTTCACATACCAAAGATATTCTTACCTTGTATACACCTCTTATTCCAATATAACTTGCATTCAAAATTTATCACACTTCAACTCTTGTCTCATTTCGTTTATCAATTATAACGAAATCATTTTCTTACTCAAATTGAGTCTCACATTCAAAAATAAGCGTAAGAAATTTACAATCCTTAGACTCGATACGTAATTCATATTCCAAAGTCTCCTTGCACCCCAAACCCCGAATCATCTTAAAGAGTTTTGGATCTTTCCTACTGATCCATAATTACTGCATTAGGAGAATCCAATTAACTCTCGTTCTTGACATATCTTGACCCAGAAGACTCCGGGTCTCCTTAACAATTAATGCCAGTACACATCAAAGTAAAACACCTGGTCCGATAATCTCCTTTAATAATGGCGGTCTGCAATTCTTAAACTGTCTCATCTAGTGTGGCTCACACTCCTAACTCAGTTATCATCATTCTGCTGTGGAGTTACAGGAGCAGACATATTTGTAGTTCTGAAACATCTCGACAGGTTGTGCCGGCGTATCGGGGGTAATCTGTCTATTCATTCTTCTGTCTACCCCATCACTTAACATAGCCTGTGTCCTAATTTTCCATGATATGTTCAATACTCCACTCAATCTTAGCAAAGTGTATCTCAATACCATCTGTCCTTTCCACAGGACCTGATGAAGCACGCTCAACATCAGTTTCGATCTCGGTATTATTTATGAGTCTCATATGATGACTCTACATGATTCTCAGGCCTATCTCTGCGGCCTCTAGCTCGTGATCTAATTCGTCACATAAACCAAACATTAAGTCTTAACCTCATTAGGTATACTTAGTCTACAACTTGACAAGTATAGACATTTGGGATGTAATCTTATCCTTATTATTGGCACTGACAGTATTAGACGGTCTTTACTCTGATACCACTAAATGTAACGACCCTTGACCCTTGAAAATCAGGAGATTTTTTTTATTGAACTTAATTTACCCACTTATTCCCTTATTCACTTAGGTTGTATTCCTGTTCAGTGTCAATCCTTAAAAATAATCCATTTCATTTATTCTTATACAGGTTTCATCCCGATATATTACTTTCAATAGATGTCTGTGCATACAAACAGTCTGGTAAAGAGATAAGAGTGTATACCTCACGTATGTACAAAAGGTAGTCTAGGGAAGCTCATATCCACCAGCCTACGTCGTCTACGCAGCATTTCTTAACTGTAATTCACTGCAAAGATCTGAGATGTAGAGGGGTGAGCTTTCGGGAAAAAGCCCAGTAAGAAGAATGCATTTAAAAGGGTCTTAGTGATTCAAATATGTAGAAAACATAAATATACGTATAATGATTTCTTTCTAAAACTAATATAAAGGACATTCAAAATTAAGGAAAATCGAAAACATCATTATTTAAAACGCAATTCTTTAAGTACGTGAACTTAACAGATATTACGTAAACTTTTCGTATATTCAAAATTCCAAAATAGGAATACATGTGAAATCACATATTATAAAATAAGATTCTGAAAACAGAGTTTATTTCAGACAGAGACTACATCGACCCATATAATTATCATGCGACAAATAACCAAAACATCATGCGGCAATAACCAAGTCATCCTCCGTAGAGGGAATTCAAAACCTATGGCCATGGTAAGGCTGTAGACGGGATCGAGGTTGTATAGCGTTCAGAACCTGAAGGTGAAACTCAAGCGCCACGAAGGCAAATACAGGCACCACAAGGGCGAAATACAGGCGCCATGAGGGTGAAATACAGGCGCCACGAGGGCGAACTACAGGTGCCACGAGGCCGAAATACAGGCGCCACTAGGGCGAAATATAGGCGCCACAAAGGCGAAGTTCAGACGCCACACAGGCGAGTTCAGACGCCGCACAGGCGAGTTGACATGCGTAAGCATACAACATAAATGGCCCTTAGTCTCAAAACATACTGTAGTTTTTGTCACGACCCAATTCTATTCTCTTTAACCGAAAATCACTAAAAATTTTTCACGTTTTACTGTTACTTTACCCGGTCGTGAACTAACTCACCACACACTGTTGGGCTGTGAGTCAATAATAAACTCCACATCTCATTCATTCTCAGTTAAATAAAATGATGTCATACATTTGCATTTAATCTTGTACTTATACAAAAGCATGTTTTACTGACATCTACATCCCCATAATTACAACTCAAAAGAATACTGTGCTTTTACATTGTTTAAATACAAAAAGAATCACTGTGTATATACCTCTAAGCGATGGAGATGCAGCGGAGTCCAAAATACCACGCTTCAGTCCTCACTGGGCTACTATGCAAGCTCTGTAGGGGGAAATAGAGAGGGATGAGCAACCACACGCTCAGTAAGGCAATAATGCAAGTATGGTAGATAACTACTCTATCTACATGCTGATAGTGTTATGCATAAATCGTTCGTAGTAAGAGCATGAGGAAGTAAACAATGCCATATGAGTATACATATATATCATGTCTCAAAATCATGTAAAATTGGCATATAAAACATGGTAAAAACATCATGTATAAATCATCTCATGCTCAATCTCATTTAAATTCATAAAAGGGCAATTCATTAAAAAACCTCCTTTTTTTTTTAAAACCCACGTCATAAAACTCTTTCTCAAACATATACAATCCCATCTGTGAGATCTGAGAATTTCAGACATATTTTATTGATGTAATAATAATTTGAAGTGTAATTTATTGAGCTAAGTGAATTGGGGAATGATAATTGGAGATTTATATGTTAAGTGTTTAAAATAAATGTGAAACTATGAGGACAGATAGATCTGGGAGAAGGAGAGATCGATCTGGTGAGTTATAAATGACAAGGAAGGAGGAATTTAAGGAGCAGATCGATCTCTAATGGAAGAGGATCGATCTCCTTATGATTCTGTTTGAGAGAAGATCGATCTCATGAGGAAGAGATCGATCTCCAAATGATTCTGTTTGGGAGAAGATCGATCTCCTCAAGGGGTAGATCGATCTCATAAAGCCATAAAGAGATCGATCTCACCCCTCGACAGATCGATCTCCTAGGCATAAAATTGCCCAAATCGTCCCAAAAATTCAAATGCAGATCGATCTCATCAAGAGGCAGATCAATCTCCTACCTCCAGTCTATATAAGGAACCCCTATTTTTCTCCTGCAATTTCACTTTCTCTCTCTTCCAACCCCATTTCCACCAAAAACCTAACTTTCTCACTCATCCAAAACACCCATTTTCGGCCAAATCAAGAGTTGTGGCAAGAAGGAAAGTTGTTCCTCATCAAAGGGAGAACAACATACTTGGAAATCGAAAGATGAATCGGATCGAGGCGTAGGTTGTGCGTCTCACAAGCTTTAGGTAATTTCTAAACCTCGATCTTGATATTTGAGCTGATTTTGATGATATTGGTGGTTGTCATTACGTTGAGATAGCTGAAAAATGATTAGGGATTGATGAAATTACAATGTAGTTAGAGTAATGTTGATATTTGGCAATTTTGGTAATTTTGGGAATTTTGACTATCAATGGAAATTTAGACAATGTGGTGAATTAGTGTAGATGATTTGACATGAGAAATGTAGGACGTTGAGATATTGTGAATGAGGTTGTAGTTTAGGGTAGAGTTACGAGAATCGAGAGATTTGAGGTGTTATGAGCAATTATGCTCGATTTTGAGAATTGAGGTTTATGAGATAATTGAGTATTGATGTTTTAACATCGTTTGGATAGCTCGGGAGTTCCAGAGTGGAATGCGAGGCTAGTCCGTGATACGGGGGAAACGATTGCACTATACGAGGTGCAAAGAGGTAAGGGAAATCTAAACCATTTGTGTATGTGATTTGTAAACTATTATAGCATGATTTGTGGTTTATAAAACAAGCATGTTGAGTGTTGTGTTGAGTTATAATTGCACACGGTTTTTATAGCCGGTTGGAGCCCATTGTTTTATGCGTTTATAAGCTGAGTGTGAAATTGCTTTATAAACCGTCGAATTTGTGTGAGTAATGAATTGGGCTCTACGTTAAGGCAATATCGAGATTTGAGAAATGTGTGCGTGCTTTACCGGTTAGAACTCGGTTTTATTATGTTTTGTGTTGAGTACAAAACGGTTTTCAAATGAGTTTTATGAGAGAAAAACCATTATGAGTTCTACGTGAAGGCAAACCAGTCTTGTGTGATAAGACTTAGGTGTGTAATTTTGAGTACCACCGGGCATTGCTCCGGTAGCATGTAAGCCCAATTTCTTCTCCGTTCTGGTAATGTGAGAAACCTTATTGGTGACCGTTGCCACGTGATACCCTATTTGGTGGCCGTTGCCACGTGAGAAACCCCATTTGGTGGCCGTTGCCACGTGAGAAACCCTATTGGTGGCCGTTGCCACGTGAGAAACCCCATTGGTGGCCGTTGCCACGTGATACCCCATTTGGTGGCCGTTGCCACGTGAGAAACCCCATTTGGTGGCCGTTGCCACGTGAGAAACCCTATTTGGTGGCCGCTGCCACGTGAGAACCCCTAATTAGTAGCCGTTGCCACGTGAAACCCTATCCTGTGGCTATGCCACGTGTGTTTAGTGGCTGTGCCACGTGTGAAATTAAATCAGTGGCCATGCCACGTGTGTTTAGTGGCTATGCCATGTGTGTTTAGTGGCTATGCCACGTGTGTTTAGTGGCTATGCCACGTGCATTATTCTTACAGTGATTTTATCACGTTAATTGAGAAAGCGTTTATCGCATTGTTTTCACATGCTTTGTTATTGCTCTAGACTGAGCCTTTTTACTTCATGTTTTCACATGATTTGAGACATGAGAATGTCGTTTTGAGTACTTTCATGCTATGGTTTTCAAATGAGTTTCACATACAAATAAATATTTTGTGATGTGCATTTTGGTTTATGAAATGAGTTCCTTACCCCCCTTACTGAGCGATTTAGAAGCTCACCCTGTTTTCTTTCCCCCCAGAGTTCTTCAAGTGAAAAAGGATCTCCCTGCGACGTACGGAATAGTGGCTAGTGGAGGACTTGAGCTCCAGGCCATATATATTGTATTTTGAGGTACCTTTTATCTTTTCATGTACCCAGACAATTACTGTAATTGCAGACACTTGATGTATAACATTGTATGGGATGTATTAGGATTAATTAACTTGGAATTGAGTAATGTATATGATACAATATACACTATATTATGATAAGATCCTGAGGCATGATAACTATGATGATGTATGACACTGCACAGGAATGCACCCTTAATTGTGAATTAATGAGTAAAAAGTTTTAAATTTGCCCTATTTTCCGCATTTTCGGGGCGTGACAGAGTTTTCTTGGTATCAGAGCTTAGGGTGTCTAGTACTGTCAGTGTCGGTTAAGTGAAATAGAATACATCCCAAGTGTCTGTAATAGTCTGGTCATGAACTGAAATTGAGGATTGAGATTTCAATCGATTCTGATATGTACGCGCAGGAGACGAGTTGAGATAGAGAATGAGTAAACGACGAGGTCGTTCGAGGAGGCAGGCAGAGTCCCCTCCGCCACCTGTCCCACAACCAGAGAGTCTTAACTCTCGATTTAATCGGATTGAGACCGATGTGAGGCAAGGTTTTGAGCAGATGGCAGCGTTATTCGCGCAACACTTTGGAGTTAATGCCTCGGATACTACCCCTACACCACCACAAGGACCTCCCATACCCCCAGCGCCTCCCGTCACTCAGCCTGAGGATAGAAGTATGGTCCGACTAAGGGATTTTCTGAAGATAAATCCACCTGCATTTAAGGGAAAGAAGGATCCTACAGAGGCTGAGGAGTGGTTGACGGAATTAAGAATTATATTTGATTTCCTAGGGTGCACCGATGCTGAGAGGGTCAGTATGAGTGCCTATATGCTGAAGGGGAGAGCTCGAGATTGGTGGGGTACTACCTAGGGTATTTTGATGTCCCACCATGATGTGATTGGTTGGGAAGAGTTTCAGATAGCCTTTAGGACCCAATATGTACCACGAGCCGCCCAGAGAAAGAAACAAGCTGAGTTTTTGAGTTTGGTACAGGGTGACATGTCTGTGGATGACTACGAGAGCCAATTCACACGCTATTGAGATATGACCCAGAGACCTTCAAGAGTGAAGAGCTCCGCACAGAGAAGTTTGTGTATGGGTTGAAGCCCGTTATCAGAGATAGATTGATAGGGCTATGTATTACTGAGTTTGGAGATGCTCTGAGACGAGCACAAGAGATTGAAAGAGGAATTGAGATGGTACAATCCCAGAATGAGCTCAGAGCGGTGAATAGAGATAAGGGCAAGAGGTCAGCGATTTTTCAAACAGAGGCTCGGAGAGGTTCCTTCAGAAGAGGAAGGATTGAGGTACAGAAGGGCAGATTAGAGAGACCCAGAGGGTACCCTAACATTAGAGAGACCCCTCGAGATGTCAGGCCTGAGACAAGGTTTTGCAGAGATTGTGGTCGAATGCATGAGGGAAGTTATACTGAGTCGATCCATGGATGTTTTAGATGTGGAGACATGGGTCACATGGTGAAGGATTGCCCTCAACCTCAGAAACCACATGTCTTGGAGCCCCCTAGACAACAGCCTCAGAGAGTGGATCCCCAGAGATGGGCCACTGCGGCAGAGAAAGGGAAGAAACCTGTGGCACAGGGACGTGTGTTTGCCCTGGATAAGGAGACCGCAGACACTTTGGCAGAAACTATAAGAGGTACACTCTCTGTCTGTAATCATAAGGCTCATGTGTTGATTGATTCAGGATCCACGCATTCGTTTATTTCTGAGCATTTTGCATGTAGATTAAACTTGAAGTTTGAACCTCTAGAATATATACTACATGTAAATACCCCTATGCGTGAATCTCAGAGAACTGAGTTAATCTGTAGAGGATGTGAGATAAAGGTGGGAGATAGAGTGATGTTAGCAGATCTAATCATGTTGAATATACATGGGTTTGATGTAATTTTGGGGATGGATTGGTTGGCAACCAATCGAGTGAGTTTAGATTGCTACACTAAGATTGTAACTTTCTCCCTACCTGAACCTTACAGTGTACGATTGAGATATTGAGGAAATGATTATGTGGATTTCTAGTAAGTAATTTGAGAATTTTGATATTATTTTGGAGAATATTAAATATGATTATTCATGTGAAGGTTATGAGACACTCATCTCAGACGATGAGCGGGAACATCTGAGGATTGAGGATATACCTGTGGTTTGTGAATTTCTGGATGTTTTCCCAGATGAATTGTCAGGTTTACCACCAGAGAGAGAGCTGGAGTTTACCATTGATTTGGTACCAGATACTCAGCCGATCTCTAAACCTCCTTACAGGATGGCATTAGTGGAACTTGAGGAATTGAAGAAACAACTACAGGAGTTATTGGATCAAGGGTTTATTAGACCCAGTGTTTCGCCGTGGGGAGCGCCAGTACTATTTGTTAAGAAGAAGGATGGTAGTCTCAGATTATGTGTAGACTACCGGTTGTTGAATAAAGCCACGGTGAAGAATAAATACCTATTGCCCAGGATTGATGATCTACTTGATCAGCTAAGAGGGGCATCAGTCTTTTCTAAGATTGATTTGAGATCGGGCTATCACCAATTGAGGATCAAGGAAGAAGATATTCTGAAGATGGCCTTCAAGACGAGGTATGGCCATTATGAATTTCTGGTGATGTCCTTTGGATTGACGAACGCCCCTGCAGCATTTATGAGACTGATGAACGAGGTGTTCAGAGACTATCTAGATAAATTTGTGATAGTCTTTATTGATGATATCCTGGTGTACTCTCGGTCGTATGAGGAGCATACACTGTAAGATCCCGTATATGTATAATGATAATGTGTACCCTTGGATCAATAATATGAATGGACTTGTGATGTAAATTATGGTTGATGTAAGTCCATGGATCCAATGTATGTATGTGTAATATAAATTATAACGTACATACAAGTTTCATTGTGTATGAATGCGAAGAAATGAGTTATGCTTCCATTTGGTTTATGTTGCATACCTTTGAATATACAATGAATGCACACAAGTTTCAATGTGCATAAGGTATGAATGGATGCCATTTTCAAGTTATAGAGGTGGATGGATGAGGAAATGGCCATGGCAATAGATTGAGGGTGTGTTGGTATGAGTTGCAGCAATGAAACTGCAGGAAATCTGGAAAACATGAGGTCCAGATCGATCTCATAGGATGAGAGATCGATCTGGGAGAGCCAGAATGCTCTTATTTGGGCGAAAGGATTGAGCAGATCGATCTCCAAAGGAGCCAGATCGATCTATCAAGCATTCTGTAGTGGAAAGATCGATCCCCAAGCATCCAGATCGATCTCCTTAGCTCTCTGTTTGGGGCCAGATCGATCTCATGCTTCGACAGATCGATCTCATGCCTCAACAGATCGATCTCATTGCTTCGACAGATCGATCTCAGGCTTAAAAATGCCGTGGAAAAGAGGAATTTTAAGGGACCAGATCGATCTCCTCTTGGACCAGATCGATCTCCTCAAGTCAACTCTATATAAGGAGAGCTGAAAATCTGGAAATCACGGAAAAACACCAAACCTTTCAATCTCAACCCCGAAAACCTAACTTTCCCTCTCTAAAAATCAGCCATTTTCAGGGAGATTTGGAGAGAGATCATTAGAGGCAAAGTTGTTCCTATCAAAGAGAGGAACAACATAGTGAGAGGGCATTTTTCCATTCTTGGAATTGAAGGAGTTAAGGCCATCACCAATTGGAGCAAGAAGAGGAATCACATTGGTAAGATTCTAACACTCCAATCCAAATGTATTAGTTATTTAATTGATTTTGGAGTTGATTGGTATGAGTATTCATGGATAAACTACCTAGGAATGTAGTGGAATTGGTATGACCTAGAAATCCCAAAATGGGTATAATGTGAGGATATGTGGGATTGAATGAGCCTATGATTTCTGGCATGCTAAAGTTGTTATTGGGGTAATGTTTATGATTGTAGAGGGTTAAATGGAATTACTTGGTGAGTTGGAGAAATTGTGAATATGGGTATGTTTATGATTGATAAAATGCCATAGTGAGGGAATTCATGGAATATGAACACTATGAGCTTAGTGTCGATTTAACATCGATTTTGAGTAAGTTAATGGGCCTAAGAAGATCCATAGACTCGAGCTATGGGTAAAGTAACGAAACGAGGCCTAATAAGCTTTAATAAAGGCTATAGGTTAAATTGACTATAGCAAGCACATGGGTTGCAATATATGAATCGAATATAACGCGGGACACGATTTTGTGCAGTCCCGAAGAGTTCGTTGAAGGCGAACCGAACCGTACGAGTAAGCAGCTAAAGGAGGTGGAATCACGCATCGCGATTCCAGGTAAGGGAATTTTGTGAGTATATAGAGATAGCTGCTCGTACTTTGAGCGGTGGGTGAATATTGGGTGTTGTATGAAATGCATGAATTGCCCAAATAAATGATGGATGGTATTTGTGAATGATGATGAGTATGTGTGTGGTTTTGGATTTGAAGTGGATTTTATGAAATGGGATAGTAAGGCTAATAATTGCATAAACCTAACGTTTTGATGTTTTTCCAAAACGAATTGCTTGGTTTTAAGCAAGCTTGTAGATAGGTCGGCTAGTATTGTATTGTTGTTGTGAAAAGCATTTGTGAGTGCTAAACCCGAATTGCCGGGATTGATAAATTGTGATTAAGCCGCCTATCACATTGGTATGACATAAATCGCGCTAGAGCCTCGCTCGCGCTGGATTTCTATGTCTTCATTTGTATGAAACGTGCTAGAGCCTAGCTCGCACCTTGATCTGAAAACTATAGTGATAGTTATAACCGTACTGGAACTTCGGCTCGTACGTGGATTTTGAGTGGTAGTCTCACGAGTATAACCGTACTAGAGCTATGCTCGTACGCGCCTCTTTATGAGAAGATGCATGATGCATGAGTCGTGCTAGAGCTTTGCTCGCACAAGTATGTACAATGGGATATGTATAGGATTGTGAAAGTGGGTAAGATCCTCAAGTCTTACATCCTTAAGCCCAACGAGGCGGGGAGGCTCTGTTAGGCGGGGAGGCTCTGTTTGATGGGGAGGCTCTCTTACGGTGGGATCCTTAAGCCAACATCCTTAAGCCCAAAGAGGCGGGGAGGCTCTGTTAGGCAGGGAGGCTCTCCTACATGGGTATGGTAAAGGTGGGATCCTTAAGCCAACATCCTTAAGCCCAAAGAGGCGGGGAGGCTCTGTTAGGCAGGGAGGCTCTCCTACATGGGTATGGTAAAGGTGGGATCCTTAAGCCAACATCCTTAAGCCCAAAGAGGCGGGGAGGCTCTGTTAGGCAGGGAGGCTCTCCTACATGGGTATGGTAAAGGTGGGATCCTTAAGCCAACATCCTTAAGCCCAAAGAGGCGGGGAGGCTCTGTTAGGCAGGGAGGCTCTCCTACATGGGTATGGTAAAGGTGGGATCCTTAAGCCAACATCCTTAAGCCCAAAGAGGCGGGGAGGCTCTGTTAGGCAGGGAGGCTCTCCTACATGGGTATGGTAAAGGTGGGATCCTTAAGCCAACATCCTTAAGCCCAAAGAGGCGGGGAGGCTCTGTTAGGCAGGGAGGCTCTCCTACATGGGTATGGTAGAGGTAAGATCCTTAAGCCCTACATCCTTAAGCTAACACCCTTGAGCCCGAGGAGGCAGGGAGGCTCTGTTAGGCGGGGAGGCTCTGTTCGGTGGGGAGGCTCTCTTACCGAAAGGACCCTTAAGCCCTACATCCTTAAGCTAACATCCTTAAGCCCGAGAAGGCAGGGAGGCTCTGTTAGGCGGGGAGGCTCTGTTCGGCAGGAAGGCTCTCCTTCACGGAATATGGAAAACTCTTGGTATGGGGTAGATAAGACCTAGGAATGGCACCCCCAATCATGATATGAGCTGCGGAGTACGATGTACCGTGTATATCACATGGAGTACGATGTACCGCATGAGGGTTATGTGATGAGAAAGTCTGGTGAGGGATAATTCATCTTCGTGCCAGCATGATACCCCGCACACCTGGATGCGTGTGGTCTGGGATGATTTATGATGTAATGATTCACATAGGCACTTTTGATATAGTGACCTAGATTTATACACATGCGTGAATTGTGGAATGTAAATGTGGTTGTGGTTTGTGAGTGGATTTGGTGGTGTTATGTTGTTGGTTCAAAAAGGAAGTTTCTAAATGAATTGCCCTTTTTATGAATTTAAATGAGATCGAGCATGAGATGATTTATACATGATGTTTTACCATGTTTTATATGCCAATTTTACATGACTTTGATACATGATATATATGTATACTCATACGGCATAGTTTTATTCCTCATGCTCCTACCATAAATGATTTACGCATAACACTATCAGCATGTAGATAGAGTAGTTATCTACCATGCTTGCATTATTGCCTTACTGAGCGTGTGGTTGCTCATCCCACTCTATTTTCCCCCTACAGAGCGTGCATAGTAGCCCAGTGAGGACTGAGGCGTATTATTTTGGACTCCGCTGCATCTCCATCGCTAAGAGGTATATACACAGTGATTCTTTTTGTATCTAAACAATGTAAAAGCACAGTATTCTTTTGAGTTGTACTTATGGGGGATGTAGATGTCAGTAAATCATGTATTCGTATAAGTACACGATAAAATGCACATGTATGACATCGTCTTAATTAATTGAGAATGAATGAGATGTGGTGTTTATTATTGACTCACAGCCCAACAGTGTGTGGTTAGCTTAGTTCACGACTGGGTAAGGTAATAGTAAAATGCGAAAAATTTTCAGTGATTTCGGTTAAAGAGAATGGAAGTGGGTCGTGACATACACAGCATTTGTGGTTAGTACTACAGATACTCCGAGATAAGCAATTATACGAAAAGCTTAGTAAGTGTGAGTTTTGGCTGAACCGGATAGCTTTCCTTGGTCATATAGTCTCAGAGGAAGGAGTATCAGTGGATCCAAGTAAAGTAGAGGCTGTGCTTAATTGGGAGAGACCGAGGACAGTTACTGAGGTACAAAGCTTCCTTGGTTTGGCAGGGTATTACAGAAGATTTGTGGAAGGATTTTCCCGAATTGCCGCCCCTTTGACTAAGCTCACGCGCAAAGAGACTCCATTTATATGGACTGATCAATGTGAGCTCAGTTTTCAGGAATTAAAGAGGAGGTTGACAGCGGCACCTGTGTTAACTATTCCTAAGGGATCAGGAGGATTCTCGGTGTATAGTGATGCATCTCATCAAGGATTGGGGTGTGTGCTTATGCAGCATGGAAGAGTGGTCGCATATGGATCGCGACAGCTGAAAGACCATGAGCGGAATTACCCCATGCATGATTTGGAGTTAGCCGCTGTAGTATTTGCTTTGAAGATCTGGCGACACTACTTATATGGGGAAAGATTCCAGATCTTCACTGATCACAAGAGTTTGAGATATCTCTTTGATCAGAAAGAGTTAAACATGAGACAAAGGAGATGGATGGAACTCCTTAAGGATTATGACTGCGAGATTCTATATCATCCGGGTAAGGCGAATGTGGTTGCTGATGCCCTGAGCAGGAAGAGTGTGATATCTGCTATGATGATCAGGGAATGGGATTTACTGGAGCAGTTTACCGAACTTCGGATCAGAGTTAAAGAGGTAGAGACTGGATTTTTGGCTAGCTTGCGGATAGAGCCCAGGATCATGGATCAGATTAGAAATGGGCAGCGCAGTGATCAGAGATTGATAGATATGGTTAGCCAAGCTAAACAGAGTTCGCAGTCGGATCTCACAGTCAGTGAGGATGGATTGTTGAGATTCAGAGGACGGATTTGTGTACCGGACAACGATACCCTGAAGAGACAGATACTGAGAGAATCTCACTGCTCGCGATACACCATGCACCCAGGGAGTACTAAGATGTACCGAGACTTGAGAAAGGTGTATTGGTGGAGTGGTATGAAGCGAGACGTGGCAGAGTATGTGGCCAGGTGTTTAGTATGCCAGCAAGTGAAAGCTGAGCATAGGAAGCCCGGAGGACTACTACAGCCCTTACCTGTACCTCATGGAAATGGGAGCATGTCACTATGGACTTTATTATGGGTTTACCGAGGACCCGAAGAGGTCATGACGCTATATGGGTTATAGTGGATAGACTGACCAAGAGTGCCCACTTCCTTGCCATCAAGAGCATAGATACTGTGGATGCCTTAGCTGAGCTGTATGTCAGCGAGATAGCTAGATTACATGGGGCTCCAGTGAGTATTACTTCTGATAGAGATTCATGGTTTACTTCCAGATTTTGGACCCAATTTCAGAAATCCATGGGATCTCGATTGAGTTTTAGTACCTCCTATCATCCTCAGACTGATGGTCAGTCAGAGAGGACTATTCAGACCCTGGAGGATATGTTGAGGGTGTGTACGATGGATTTTAAGGGATCATGGGATGATCACCTGCCCCTAGCAGAGTTTGCATACAATAACAGCTATCATGCGAGTATTGGAATGGCACCCTTTGAGGCTCTATATGGTAGGAGGTGTAGATCCCCTATAGCTTGGGAAGAAGTCGGTGACAGAAAGATAAATGCTCCCGAGCTTGTTGAGCAAGCCGTACAGAGTGTGAAACTCATATGTGAGGGGTTACGGGCTGCACAAAGCAGACAGAAAAGCTACGCGGATGTGCGTAGACGGCCACTCGAGTTTGACGTTGGTGATGCAGTATTTCTGAAAATATCACCGAGTAAGGGTATCATGCGATTTGGGAAGAAAGGGAAATTGAGTCCTCGATACGTAGGACCATTTGAGATTCTTGAGAGAGTGGGAGAGGTAGCTTACAGATTAGCATTACCCCCACAGATGTCCGGAATACACAACGTTTTTCATGTGTCTATGTTGAGGAAGTACCACCCGGACCCTTCTCATGTCATAGAGTATGACGAGATGGACATTCAAGAGGATATGAGCTACACTGAGAACCCGTCCAGATTCTCGATAGAAGAGAGAAGGTACTGAGAACTAAGAGCATCCCATTAGTGAAAGTTTTATGGAAACATCACTCAAGGGAAGAGGCAACGTGGGAACTAGAGAACCTCATGAAGGAGAAATACCCCCATCTATTCGACTAGTTGAGTTGAATTTGGAGGACCAAATTCTATTTAAGGTGGGGAGGATGTGAGATCTGAGAATTTCAGACATATTTTATTGATGTAATAATAATTTGAAGTGTAATTTATTGAGCTAAGTGAATTGGGGAATGATAATTGGAGATTTATATGTTAAGTGTTTAAAATAAATGTGAAACTATGAGGACAGATCGATCTGGGAGAAGGAGAGATCGATCTGGTGAGTTATAAATGACAAGGAAGGAGGAATTTAAGGAGCAGATCGATCTCCAATGGAAGAGGATCGATCTCCTTATGATTCTGTTTGAGAGAAGATCGATCTCATGAGGAAGAGATCGATCTCCAAATGATTCTGTTTGGGAGAAGATCGATCTCCTCAAGGGGCAGATCGATCTCATAAAGCCATAAAGAGATCGATCTCACCCCTCGACAGATCGATCTCCTAGGCATAAAATTGCCCAAATCGTCCAAAAAATTCAAATGCAGATCGATCTCATCAAGAGGCAGATCGATCTCCTACCTCCAGTCTATATAAGGAACCCCTATTTTTCTCCTGCAATTTCACTTTCTCTCTCTTCCAACCCCATTTCCACCGAAAACCTAACTTTCTCACTTATCCAAAACACCCATTTCCGGCCAAATCAAGAGTTGTGGCAAGAAGGAAAGTTGTTCCTCATCAAAGGGAGAACAACATACTTGGAAATCGAAGGACGAATCGGATCGAGGCGTGGGTTGTGCGTCTCACAAGATTTGGGTAATTTCTAATCCTCGATCTTGATATTTGAGCTGATTTTGATGATATTGGTGGTTGTCATTGTGTTGAGATAGCTGAAAAATGATTAGGGATTGATGAAATTACAATGTAGTTGGAGTAATGTTGATATTTGACAATTTTGGTAATTTTGGGAATTTTGAGCTATAAATGGAAATTTAGACAATGTGGTGAATTAGCGTAGATGATTTGACATAAGAAATGTAGGACGTTGAGATATTGTGAATGAGGTTGTAGTTTAGGGTAGAGTTACGAGAATCGAGAGATTTGAGGTGTTATGAGCAATTATGCTCGATTTTGAGAATTGAGGTTTATGAGATAATTGAGTATTGATGTTTTAACATCGTTTGGACAGCTCGGGAGTTCCAGAGTGGAATGCGAGGCTAGTCCGTGATACGGGGGAAACGATTGCACTATACGAGGTGCAAAGAGGTAAGGGAAATCTAAACCATTTGTGTATGTGATTTGTAAACTATTATAGCATGATTTGTGGTTTATAAAACAAGTATGTTGAGTGTTGTGTTGAGTTATAATTGCACACGGTTTTTATAGCCGGTTGGAGCCCATTGTTTTATGCGTTTATAAGCTGAGTGTGAAATTGCTTTATAAACCGTCGAATTTGTGTCAGTAATGAATTGGGCTCTACGTTAAGGCAATATCGAGATTTGAGAAATGTGTGCGTGCTTTGCCGGTTGGAACTCGGTTTTATTATGTTTTGTGTTGAGTACAAAACGGTTTTCAAATGAGTTTTATGAGAGAAAAACCATTATGAGTTCTACGTGAAGGCAAACCAGTCTTGTGTGATAAGACTTAGTTGTGTAATTTTGAGTACACACCGGGCATTGCTCCGGTAGCATGTAAGCCCGATTTCTTCTCCGTTCTGGTAATGTGAGAAACCTTATTGGTGGCCGTTGCCACGTGATACCCTATTTGGTGGCCGTTGCCACGTGAGAAACCCCATTTGGTGGCCGTTGCCACGTGAGAAACCCTATTGGTGGCCGTTGCCACGTGAGAAACCCCATTGGTGGCCGTTGCCACGTGATACCCCATTTGGTGGCCGTTGCCACGTGAGAAACCCCATTTGGTGGCCGTTGCCACGTGAGAAACCCTATTTGGTGGCCGTTGCCACGTGAGAACCCCTAATTAGTGGCCGTTGCGACGTGAAACCCTATCCTGTGGCTATGCCACGTGTGTTTAGTGGCTGTGCCACGTGTGAAATTAAATCAGTGGCCATGCCACGTGTGTTTAGTGGCTATGCCACGTGTGAATTTAAATCAGTGGCTATGCCACGTGTGTTTAGTGGCTGTGCCACGTGCATTATTCTTACAGTGATTTTATCACGTTAATTGAGAAAGCGTTTATCGCATTGTTTTCACATGCTTTGTTATTGCTCTAGACTGAGCCTTTTTACTTCATGTTTTCACATGATTTGAGACATGAGAATGTCATTTTGAGTACTTTCATGCTATGGTTTTCAAATGAGTTTCACATACAAATAAATATTTTGTGATGTGCATTTTGGTTTATGAAATGAGTTCCTTCCCCCCCCCCCCTTACTGAGCGATTTAGAAGCTCACCCTGTTTTCTTTCCCCCCAGAGTTCTTCAAGTGAAAAAGGATCTCCCTGCGACGTACGGAGTAGTGGCTAGTGGAGGACTTGAGCTCCAGGCCATATATATTGTATTTTGAGGTACCTTTTATCTTTTCATGTACCCAGACAATTACTGTAATTGCAGACACTTGATGTATAACATTGTATGGGATGTATTAGGATTAATTAACTTGGAATTGAGTAATGTATATGATACAATATACACTATATTATGATAAGATCCTGAGGCATGATAACTATGATGATGTATGACATTGCACAGGAATGCACCCTTAATTGTGAATTAATGAGTAAAAAGTTTTAAATTTGCCCTATTTTCCGCATTTTCGGGGCGTGACACCATCACATCAATTCACAATCACAAACTCATTTTCATTTCGCAAATCAATTCCACGAGGCTCGACCCCTTCTTCGGGTCTACCTTAAACAATCACAAATCACACTTAGAGATTTAAAATCATGTGGTAGTAAGTAAATCAAGCAAGGAGATAGGTTACTATATCTCAAGTGACTACGTTGGCCAATCGTCACATATCATCCCAGACCACACGGATCCCGGTGTGCGGGGTATCATGCTGGCACGAAGGTGGGTTAGTTCTCCGCCAAACTTTCTCAAATCAAGTAACCACCACGCGGTACATCGTACTCCATGTGATATACACGGTACATCGTACTGCGCGGACCTATAACATGGTTGGGGGTGCCTGCTATAGGTCTTATCTACCCCATGCCAAGTTTAACCTTTATAGTCTCAAGAGCGCGTGGGAGTAACCTCAATACCAGGTCCTAGCCCCTCATGGCCTTGCTCGCCCCTGTTGGGTTCCCTGATTCAGGTCCTAGCCCCTCACCCTCACCCCACTCAAGAGGTCTGTTAGGCCTGTTGGGTTCCCTGAATGGATTATGTCAGGTCCTAGCCCCTCACCCTCACCCCACTCAAGAGGTCTGTCAGGCCTGTTGGGTTCCCTGAGTTAATCCGTATCTCTCACCACGGCCTCATACATACCACAGTGTGAAAACCAGCGCGAGCTATGCTCTAGCGCGAATTCATGCATCAAAACCAATCACTTCGTACGAGCAACTTTCTAGTACGACATTTATGCATAAAATATGAAGAAACCACGTACGAGCATAACTCCAGTACGGTTATATGCATACGAAAAACCACTCAAATCCAAGTACGAGCGTAAGCTCCAGTACGGTTTATAAAACATCATCACAATTCAAATCAAAGTGCGAGCTAGGTTCAAGCACGTATCACACAAGTGAAAACATAGAAATCCAGCGCGAGTGAGGCTCTAGCGCGATTTATGTCATGCAAATACGATAGGCGGCTCATACACAATCAAACAATCCCGGCAATCGGGTTTAGCACTTCACAAATGCTTTTCCACAACATCAATAAAACACTAGCCGGCCCATCTACAAGCTTACTTAAAACCAAGCAATTCCGTTTTGAAAAACATCAAAACATTAGATTTATGCAATTATTAGCCTTACTATCCCATTTTCAATAACCATTTCAAACAAGCAAATCTCATCCAAATACCCATAGTAATTTCCATACATCTTCAAACACATTTCTATAAACTCATGCACATTTCCAAAGCCCTATACACCGACAAAATACGAGCAGCTACCTCTATATACTTACAGAATTCCCTTACCTGGAATCGCGATGCGTGATTCCACTTCCTTAAGCTGCTTACTCGAACGGTTCGATTCGTCTTCAACGAACTCTTCGGGACTGCACAAAATCGTATCCCGCATTATATTCGATCCATATAATATGACATCGTGCGTTTACTATAGTCAATTTGACCTATAGTTTCTAGTGACGCTCTTAAGGCCTCGTTTCATTACTTTACCCATAACTCGAGTCTATGGATTCTTTTAGGCCTATTAACTCATTCCAAATCGATATCAAGCTCATAGTGTTCATATTTCATTGATTTCCTCACTATGGCATTTGTCAAGCATTTACATACTCATTTTCATAATTTCACTTAAACCCACATTATAACTCCACATAACCATTCCAAATCACCCACATTACTCATTTAACAACTTATCATAACCCATAAACCACCAACTCCCCAAATCATACTCTCACACTAGAGGCATTCCATTTTCTAGGTCACATTAGTTTCTAACACAACCTAGGTGTTTCCATCCATACATACTCATGCCAAACAACTCCAAAATCAATTAAATAGACAATGTACTTGGATTGGAGTGTTAGAATCTTACCAAATATGATTTTTCTTCTTGCTCCAAATGTCAATGCTCTTATCTCCTTCAATACCCACAATGGGATTTTGGGTTCCAACTATGTTGTTCTCTTCCTCAAGATGAACAACTTAATGTCTAATGATCTCCCCTCAATTCTTGCTGGAAATGGCTGATTTTAGAGAGAGAAAGTTAGGTTTTTGGGTTAGAAATGGAAGATTGGTGTTTTTCCCGAAATTTTCAGATTTTCAGCCCTCCTTTTATAGAAATAGCTTGAGGAGATCGATCTGGTCCAAGAGGAGATCGATCTGGTCCCCTTAAATCTCTCATTTTCACGAAATTTTTAAGCATGAGATCGATCTGTCGAAGCATGAGATCGATCTGGTCCCAAACAGAGAGCTAAGGAGATCGATCTGGGTGCTTTAGGATCGATCCTTTCATTACAGAATGCTTAGGAGATCGATCTGCTCTATTCCATTGCCCAAGTAAGAGCATTCTGGCTCTTCCAGATCGATCTCTCCTCCTATGAGATCGATCTGGCCTTCATGTGTCCAGATTTCCTGCAGTTTCCTTGCTGCAACTCACACCAACACATCCTCAATCTGTTGGCATGGCCATTTTCTCATCCATCCACCTTTATAACTTGAAAATGTCATCCATTTATACCTTATGCACATTGAAACTTGTGTGCATTCATTGTATGTCCAAAGGTATGCTATATAAAACCAAATGGAAGCAGTTATATTCATGCAACTTCCTTCCATTTACCACACTACTCATTTTGAGTTTCAATCACGTCCATCACTCATAAGAACTCATTTCTTCATATTCATACTCAATGGAACTTGTATGTACGTTACAAATCATATTACACATACATACATTGAACCCATGGACTTACACCGATCATACTTTACATTACAAGTCCATTCACATTCATTACACATTACAACTTTACATATACGGGGTCTCACAGTTTTCATATGCGAAAACATCGAAATAAAATCATCTTATTCGAAAGATCATTTCAGAAGACATGCTTTTATTCAGAAGTATGCAATTATTCAAAAACACAAATACAGAGAGCATATTCTTGATCAGAAATATAAATTTAGAAACATGCATGAAAATCATACTTCATGTCTCTGTAAGCTTTCCTTAATCATGGTTCAGAAAGTAACTATTACCGTTTTAAATTATATCCCCTTACCTCGATTTAACGAAAATTCCAGTTCGAGTAGTGACGCCTCCAAGTATCTCCCTTAAATCCTTTTACGATTCTTCTACATCAAAATTTGTATTCTTAGTATCCTATTTTATTGAATTAACTACTATACGTTAAAATCGAAATCTTGCTTACCTAGGCAAAATATACTTAAAATCATAAAACGTACAGTTATCTCTAAAACTTGCATAAATTCCTTACCTTGATGTCTATTCGTAATCCTTGATTGTTTCGACTTTGCGAGTCGACGAGCTTGACTCTCCCGACTTTCACCGAAAATTTCGAATAAATACTTTTGATCACATTTTCCTCGATGCCTCTTATTCTATTTTCCATGTGGTTCTCTCTCTCTCTCTCTCTCTCTCTCTCTCTCTATATATATATATATATATATATATATATATATATATATATATAAATCCAAAACAACCTCTTTCTTTTCTTCTTCATTTTTTTTACTATTCATTTTTTTTCTTCTTTCTTTTCAAAATTTTCCCGCCAATCTCCCCTGTTTTCTTCTTCTTCTGCATTGTTACTGTTTAATGGTTTCTCCATTTCCCTTCCATTCTTCTCGGCTCAGCAACTACCCCATCACCATCATCTTCACGTCCGACCCTTTTCCTCTACACACCAGCTCCGTTCCAACCTTCTGCCGCGGCCACTGTTGTCGAGGAGTCTCCCCTATCCTCCTCTGTTTAGCTTCAGCTTTACTATTTCGGATTCCTCCTCCGACTCCCCTGTTCATCGTCTTCTTCCTGACACCAACAGCATCCCTCAATGCCTCTGTCTCAACTTGCTTCTCCCTCGACAAGGCTGCGCACTGCCCGATCTCGTTTTCAGCAACTGAAACAGAGATGCGTTACCTCTGCACTTATGTCATATACTGCTTCAGCCTTTTCTGTTTCACCATTTCCTAGCCAACTCTCCCTCCTCCCTCGACTAGTCTCTCATTGTTTTCCTTCTGCTACTTCCCCCTTGGCACTCGATTTTCGGCTTCCTCTCCTCCTCTCGGTTAAAACAGTATGCTAGCTCATAATTCCACATTTTTCAGTTTCACGTTTCTGTTTCCCCGATTCAATCGGTTTATTCCTTCTATCCTAAATGCCCCACTACAACTCTCGGCTTAGGTTCTTTCCTCTCTTATTTTTCTGGTCTTCAACTTGCTGTCTTAACTATTTCTTTCCTTCTCTTGATTGCTGCCACTCCAGACCAACCACCATTCGGAGCCTCTTACACCTTTAAGCCTCAGACAGCCACTCGCTATCAGCGTAAAAGCCAACATTAAACAGCCGAAGACCCCTGTTTAAGCCAGCAACCAAATCCCAGTACCAGACACTACGCGAGGCCCCTGTTCTAAAGCCTTGAATCGCGCGACGCTTCTCTATTTCTTATCACACCTCTGCCTTCGTTCCTCTCCCTTTCCACTTTGCTCAGTGCTCCACTCTCGGTTACAGTTTCTTGTTCATATTTCCTTTCCCACGTCTCTCCAAGCATGTGTAAGTTATGGGCACAGCAGTGCGTGAAGTGAAAATTGGAATAGGTTGGCAGAAGACGTGTGCAGGATTGTGTTGATGCGTGCAGGACTGATGCATGCAGTGGGTTCGATGCCTCAGTCTCTGTCATACACAATCAACCCATCTCCATCACTTTTGTGTTTATATGTATATATTATTATTATTATTATCAATCCATCTCCATCACTTGTTTATATGTTTATTATTATTATCATTTTGAAAACGTCACCTTCCCAGGTCCCGTTCCAGTCTTATACTGCAAGTTCCATCCCTCCACTGATGAAATCATCATATCCCATATATGTGCATAAATATATATAAGTATATCGTGCATAGAATACTAAAGGAAGCTCTCGGCTCACTTGTAGGTATACTTATGTGTACATATACTCTCATATATATATATACATATATATATATATATGTATATATATATATACATGTGTCCATTTATTCCTATATATTTAATTATATGTGTATATTTTATCCGTGGACATTTGGATTCTCTTGCAAACATATATTTCTCTATATATTAATTTTGAGAAATAATTGAAATGTTGCATACATGTATACGCAAATACATGTATGGCTACATATTTGATTTAATTCTCCATGTAGCATAAAAATAGGGTTAGTCTAATATTTATTCTCAAATTAATTCGCCCATAATCATATGTTAATCTCAATATCCTAATTTATTATTTATTGACAGCACCAAGTACATTGAAATTTTTAGGTATTTACAGTTGTATTATGAAATGTAAGGTTGAACTATATAAATCTGTAATGTGTTTAAAGAAAATGTAGGTTTGCATGATTTAAAATTTAACATGAAGGTATGAATGATGGAGTATAGATTCGGCTATAAATAAGCACAAGGGTAAACTCATTTTATATAGATGTAAATTAATATGCAATTTAAAATTCTGGAAATACATAATGTGATAGTTTAATTAGAAATGCAAAATTTAAATGTTGGAAGGTGTAAGATTCATGAAATTGGGGGAAATCTGAATTGAGGGCAAGATGTTGATAACTTAGGCAAATTTATAATGTTAGGTGATAAATTTACCATTTCAATAAGTAATTGTAAACAAGTGCTGGAAATTGTTCATGAATGGTGAGAATGGAGTGCTTGGCCAAGGGAGGAAATTTGGGGATTTTAAGTTAAATTGAATTTCAAGAGTTAGATTATACAATTAATAAGAAATCAATACACATATCGTTAGGCATGTGGTGAATAAGGATAAAAACATTGTTTTGCATGTAGTGAACGAGAATGAAATTCAGAATTTAAACTCTCCTTGGCTAAAATTATAAGAATTCTAGTAAAGAATTTACTAGTTGATATAGTAAAGTTAATAAATTGTGGGAATGTTAAATGAATATAGAAAAGTAAATCCGGTTAAATTGAGATGTGTAGAAACAATTTGCCTTGCTAGAAATATAAGGATTAAGTCAACAACTTTAAAGTATAAATAACAAAGTGCCATAATTGTAAAACCAAAATTTAAGCAAATGAATAGATATGGTTTATGGGAAATTTCGGCCATTAAGAAAAGTTAGAATATTCATTGTTGGAAATTTCAGGATTTAAAATAAAACTTAGATGCGAAAAATATGTGATTATAGAGTTGTATGGCTTTAATTTAAGTTAGGAATATTACTTCAGGCATTCGGCAATTTTGAGATGATTAAGAAAGATTAGCTAGTTGGATTTTAGGATTAGACCATATAAGCATGATGCAAATGATGTCATTCTATGATTGGAAGAACCAAGCTTAAGTCATGCAAGTTAAAAATATTAGGGGTAAGTCTCGGCCATGACCAAATATTGGGGATTTTCCAAGTGTGAATAAATTTAAGGTTTAAAACCAGTGAACTACGTTAGTGTTAGTTTAGTCTCAAATTGATAAAGTTGTTTTAAAGAGATACAATGTGAATTGGCTTAATGAGCTCATTATGAACTGAAATAGATAAATAGAGGGCATAAACTGAACCTCGTAGTTTAATTCAAAATTTCAGAAACAAACTTTGAAATATGTTACATGATATGTTCAAAGGATGATAATGATAATTGGAGAGGTGAAAACCGATTTAGGCAACTATGGGCACAAGTGACAAGGATAAGCTATAATATTGAAAATTGATCTTATGAGTGTTGAATGTGCTGAAATTTTATTTCTTCATGTATGAATGTTAAATGACAACTTGCCCCTAAATGTTAATTAGCAGCGACTACTTCAACAGGCGCCAAGGAAGCTTAGGCACATATATATGCTTCTAAGGCGAAAAGGGTAAAGTTGTGCGAGTCGTTGTTATGTGGTAAGGGGTTTATGTGGCTAATGTTAGTGGAATGTCTTAGGATTGATTAGATCCATTTTTGAAAAATAGGCTATAGTTTGGTTGATTTGCTAGGATAGTTTAGGATAGAAATTTCCTCACCTTATACTACTGATTTCTACAACGTGTTCATTTTGAAATCGCTATGGTCTAAAACTTTGTCATAGCTTGTGAGCTCATTATTTTATATAATATGTTTTGAAATGTTAATATCATGTGCGTGTGAGCATTACATCATGATTTTGTAACTCCATTCAGCCTATTTGACATTCGAAACTAGTTTGCATGTGTTATTTTAACCACGTTTTGAGAAAGCTTGAATAGATATTTTCTGAATTGTGGATATGACAATACAAGTAGTTGTTTTTAAAATTGATGGGTTATTTTTCCCATACTGGTAAATTGAGAAATTGTGATGATTTATGATTTATTTGTGTAAACCCATCGTAATGATATTTTTGAGATTGTTGGCGACCCTGTTTATGCCTATGTCGCAGTCATGTCCTATGAGAGCCATCTCTAGCACCTGATAGGAGGTTTTGTGTGATTACCCTACGATGCCAAGTGCTTCATAAGGATGCCTTTGTGGCATTGAGATGTTATTGCTACCAATATTGTTAGATCCTAATCCCTTCAGTACCCTAGTCTGGGACTTGATCAGTTAGGATAGGGCGGTAGTCACTATGGCCATAGGTGTTTTCATTGATATTGGTGATATTGTTTGAGTTAGTTCCATGACGGGTTGCGTAAATTGCCACATTCTCATCCAGTTGTATTGAATTATTTAAGCTTGCTCATGCATGTATTTTGACAGAATTGCACATTTTTTACAAGTGTGTTAGATTTCGAGAATTTCTATGTTTTTCTCTTGGAACTTAAATTTGTTCAACAATGCATACATTTTAGTTATGCAAGCATGTCTCCATTGAAGCATAAACAATATTTCTTTAAAGAAAAGTGCATATTATCATAATTTACCACTGCATGGTGTGTTTGCGTGGTATTTTACTAGCTTTGGTTATGTAAATTTCTTACTGAGCGTGTGGTTACTCACCCCTCTTTTCCAAACACTTTTCAGATTAGATTCGCAGGGCGAGCTTCATGTTCTTGCTAACTCCATTAGCCTAGTGAACAGCTTTTTAGTCTACCGAGGTATATGCGATAGTGACATTTATATATATATATATATACATTTTATTTCAAATCATGTACGCACAATTGTATTTTGTGAGATGTGTCAGTTGGATGATGTATTGTAGAGTCATTAATGAAATGGACTGTTTTTAGGCTACTCCTTTTCGGTTTCAAGAAATTAACTGACTTATGTGATCTATGTGTTTGGGAATGTATACAAGTTGTGGTTATGTGTTGCTAAATAAGTTGAATTTTGACAATACTATGCCATAGTATTTATTTAATTGTGGTTGTGTGGTGAGCAACTCGTATTTGGCAGGAGAGTCTAGTTTTCGAATTATACTGTTATGCTGCCAGATGTGTGGCAGAAATATGTTTTTCCCAAGCATGATAATTCACAATTGTTCTTACATTCTTTAAAGAAGGGTATGATTTCCTACACTGGACACAAAAGAACAAGTAAAACGATCCATAGAGACATTTATGTTATCTTATAGCACGATTCCGCTTAACATTGCGCATTTACGTTTAAGGTTAGGTCACGGGGTGTGACCGTCGGTTTGGCCATCTCTTCCCTCGGCGTCGCTACCCTTCTTTACTCGTCGATTTTTGTCTTCTTCTTGTTGGATTTCAGTTGGGTCGACACCGATCGTCCCTACTCTTCCCCTCTAGCCAGCATCTCTCCATTCTCTCTCGACCTTTCTCCTTTCTTCCTCCCCGATTTCCTCTCGATTCGTCTTTTTCGTTTTCTTTCTTTTCGTTTTTTCCTTCTTCAGTTTCCTTTTCTTTTCTTTTTTTTTGTTACTTACTTTTTTTATTTTATATAATATATTATATTATATTAAAATATAATATAGTATATTATATTATAAAATATATTTATATATAATATATTATATCATAATATATTATATGTAAATATCTACATACTTATATATATTTTGCCAATTATATATATACACATTTATTTTATTTTTATTTTTATTTTTATTTTCTCGAAATTATTTTTTCATATTCCCAAGATAAATTCTCGAGGTGGAAAAATTTCGAGTTATCATCATAAATTCATATCTTGATCAATTGAACTTGGAATTCAATTATTTCTTCTTTATTGATCAAGATTACATGAATCCATGTTTACAATGACAACTTCTTTTAAAAAAATGACACTGAATTTCGGGTCTTACATAAATACTACGCATTATGCACATGATATGAACTGGCTTACTCAAAAATGTATACAAACACAATACTCACTTTGTTAACTCAAAAATACGGTGAGGATACGAGTGTCCATCCCTAGTTCGATTCAATTGCATGGAGTGAAGTCATTGAACGAATGGATACAACATGTACACATACTTACGAATTAGGCGCTAGGCCACAACGCATTGACTTGTAGTAGGGCACACCACTTGGATACAACTCCATCCCTAGTCAATCTTCTTGTGCATCTTATTCATCTTACAATATTGTTCCTTATCCTAGTCCCAATGTCACGACCCTTTTTATCCGAAAATCCCTTTAAATTTTTCGCATTTTTCATTTTCTTACCCGGTCGCGAACTTTCATAACACTACACAGTTGGGCTATGAGTCAATAATAATCATCATTTACCATCCATTTCCAATTAATCAATGCTATGCCATACATTTGAAAATTTAGTCGTACACTTATACAAGACCTATTTACTGACATTTACATCCCCCACATTACAATTCAAAATGGTTACTGTGCCTTTACATGTTTAGATACAAAAAGAATCCCTGTGTGTGTATACCTCTTGGTGATGGAGTGCAGTGGATGTCCAAATACAACGCCTCAGTCCTCACTGGGCTACTATGTGCACTCTGTAGAGGGGGAAAGTAGAGGGATGAGTAACCACACGCTCAGTAAGGCAATAATGCAAGCACGATAGATAATTACTCTATCTACATGCTGATAATGTCATGGCATATCATTTATAATTGGAGCATGAGGAAATAAAACTGTGCCACATGTATATACATATATCATGTACTAAAAACATGGAAATAGGCATGTAAGACATGGCAAAATCATCATGTAAAACCTCTAATGCTCGTTGTTATTAAAACTCATCATAAAAGGGAAATTCTGTGAGACCCCATCTATGTATAACCTTGTATATGTGCAAATGGAATTATAAGATGGATGACTTTTGGATCAAATAAATGTGAATGAATTCAAATGAGAATGAATAAGTATCTTGGATGCATGTGAAAGTTAAATAAAGGCTAAAGTAGCCACAAACTAAGTAAATGAAAAACCTCAAGCATCTGGAATGAGTATAAGGATGCAAAAAGTATAAATGAGTGTAAGACGAAGAATTATATGAACCTATTTGACTTCCAAGTGATACACACAAGTTTCATAATATGGAAGTCATAGGAAATGAGTCTTACCAAGCTCTAGATGGATTTGGATTGCAAAATGACTAGTCAAGCAATCAAAGGCAAGTTACCCTTTAAAAATTATGGGAAAAAACTGCAATGGAAATGAAAAAAATGAAGGCCAGTTCGATCTCCTATTCAAGGAAGATCGATATCTTGTGCAAAATGAGGTAATTTGGAGTGAAATATGCAAGGTATATCGATCTCCCCAATTGCCCAGATCGATCTGCATTTGCCTCTACCAAGCCCAGATCGATCCCCCACTTAAGCGGATCGATCTCCTTAGCTCTCGGGTTAGAGCAGATCGATCTCCTTCCTTAGCCAGATCAATCTTCTTAGCTCTCGACCTGAAACAGATCGATCTTGTCCCATTGAAGCAGATCGATCTTATTCACTAAAGCAGATCGATCTCAAACCCTCGACAGATCGATCTCCTGTCTTCAAAATGTCATGAAAAAGAAGAATTTAAGCAAGGCAGATCGATCTCCCATCTATGCAGATCGATCTCATAAAGCAATTTCTATAAATAGGAGTAGTGAAATTTGCATTTCACAGGACAAAACCATTCCTCTCCATTTTCAATCCAAAACCTATCTTTCTCACTCCTAAATCCACCCATTTTCATGAAGTTTTGAGGGAAAGCTATTAGATACAACGTTGTTCACATCAAAGAGAAGAACAACATAGCTTGGAGTCATTACACCATTTGTGGGATTGAAGGAGAAAAGGTGCATTTCCATTTGGAGCAAGGGGGAAATCAATCTAGGTGAGT
Source organism: Firmiana major (assembly GCA_033439115.1). Taxonomy (NCBI): domain Eukaryota; kingdom Viridiplantae; phylum Streptophyta; class Magnoliopsida; order Malvales; family Malvaceae; genus Firmiana; species Firmiana major. The sequence goes on from CM065905.1 coordinate 51,016,031, forward strand.
TTCTAATGCACCAATCCAAGTTTATTTGTTTAGTTATTGATTTTGGAGTTGATTGGTGTGCATATTAATGGTAGAAACTACCTGAAATGCCATGGAACAATTATAACCTAGAAATAGGTTAGTGTGAGAAAGTGAAATGTATTGGAATTAATGATGAATGGGGTATCTTAAGGTGATAATGGTGTTGTGGGTATGATTTTAAGATGGTGTTATGGAATGAATTTTGAGACTTACCCAAAAAAAGTAAAAATGTGTATTTAAGGCATTGGGTAAAATGCATAAATGAATGAGAGAGTAAGGGTAGAGTATTTCACATCAAGTCTAAAACAAGTAACTAAGTGAGTTACTAGATAAATTGGTTGGAAACGGCTTAATGATTGCCAAATGCAAAAATGGGCCAAACTTAACGAAATAGGCTCAATGAAATATATTGACTAGTTAAAGTCATAATGTGAGTTAGCAACATTAACTCAAGTCATTGGTGAATGAATTGCAGCTTCCGAGGATACACCCGGAGTAAGTTGCGCCAAAGTGCAAGAAGCTAAGAAGAAGAGAGTTGCACCCCAAGTAAATTGAGGTAAGGGAATTGTATGGACTCTTAGAGATATCTGTGCGCAATTTGGGCGCATAATGTTTTTCTAGAATGCATGTGGTAATAGGAAATGAAATGGGTGATTGAAGGGCAAGAGTTGGGTTTTTGTGAGAAATATGCATGAAAACAAAAGCATGATGCTTTGAAAATCTTGTTTTATTGCTTTTTAGCAAGTGATTGGTAGGTTGGCTAACATTTGAAATGATTTGCATAAGAAATGACTTGATTTGGTTTTATAACCATGCTTTGCAAAGAATTGAGCCACCTACATGGATTTCGTGAGAATGAAAGTGTGCTAGAGTATAACTCGCACAAGAATTGATGTGTTTTCATATGCATAAGTGCTGGAGTTTAGCTCGCACTAGTTTTCACATGGATTTCTATGATGTTATGCTAGAGCTTAGCTCGCACAGATTTTATATTGGTTTTGACATGGTGCTGGAGCATAACTCGCATTAGATGTCCACCATAATTGATTTTCGTGCTTGAAATTACTCGCACATGGTTTTATGACATGATTGATAGTTGTGCTAGGACCTTCGGGTTCACTAGGTGTTATACTGATTAAATAGGCTCGCACGTGCATTTTGAGATGTTGCGTGAAATGATGTGTTGATATGGGTCCACGAAGTACGTTGTACCATGCAGGTAGCATGGAGTATGTTGTATCGTGTTGAGATTGTGATATACTGTCTTCGGACGATGTTTAGTTCTGCTATGGACCAGTGGGTTGGACGTGACCCACCTCACGTGCGAAAGCAGATAAAGGTGATACCTCGCGCACTTGATTAGTGTAGCCTGGGATCACAGAGGATATGGCCATAGTCCTAGAGGAGATTTCCCTGTTATATTGCCTATCTCACATGTCTCTTATTTATGAATGAATCCAAGTTTTGAAATGTATTGTGAGTCAGGACAATCTGAGGGAGGGGCTGAGTGTGACGTCCCGAAAGTGCGAAAAATAGGGCAATTTAAAACTTTTTATTCATCAATTCACAATTAATGGTGCATTCCTGTGCAATGTCATGCATTATCATACATAATTTATAATTTTCACCTCAGGATCTCATCATCTCATAATTATATATCATACTTTATACATTACTCAATTCAAGATTAATTAATCCTAATACATCTCATACATCATTGTACATTAAGTGTCTGTAAATACAACTTTAGCCTGGGTACATGAAATGCTAAAATATACCTCAACAAAATATATATGACCTGGAGCTCAAGTCCTCCACTAACCACTACTCTGTAGGTCGCAGAAAAACTCTCTTCACTTGAAGAAATCAGGGGGGAGAGAAAACAGGGTGAGCTTCTAAATCGCTCAGTAAGGGGGTAAGGGATTCATTAATAAGAAAATGATTTGCACAGCACAATCATTTTGTTTTTATGGGAGAAACCTAATAAACTCAGTAAAAAATGTAGCATGAATAATTAAAACATCATCTCAACTCATTTTTCAAAGCTCATGTAGAAACATGATAATAAATGGCTCAAACCATGATTACAAGCATGTAGAAAACAGGATGCGATAATGGCTTTTCTCATAAAATGTGATGAAAATCACTGCAATAGTAATGCACGTGGCGCAACCACCAAACACAATCTCATGTGTAAAACGAGACTAGGCAAAGAAAACTCATATAAAACTCGTCAGGGCACATCAAAAACAATTGAACTCGTCCCCTAGGCGGACATCCCCAATCGAGGGATTTCGTCGACAAAAGTACAACCATGGCCATGGTTCGCTGTAGACATGATCAGAGTCGTACAACAGTCGGTCTTACATGCTATCAGAGCATGGCCCGGTCTTATATGCTGTAAAGCAATGCCACCCATCGCTACCGCGAAGCAAGGTTATCTCACGTTACCAGAACAGAGGAATATCGGACTTACGCGATACCAGAGCAATGCCCAAACTTACATGCTACCAGAGCAAGGCCCGATGTTTATTCAACATGACACACCTAAGTCTCAGTAATAGCTATCCATTATTATATAAAATCGTTTTACCTTCACGTAGCGCTCATAATGGTTTTCTCATAAAACTCATCTCAAAACCGTTTTGTACTCAACACAAAACATGTCAAAACCAAGCTCAAACCGTTAAAACCACGCACACATTCCTCAAATCTCATTACGCCTTAACGTAGAGCCTAAATCACTTTTCACTATTTAAACTCAAAACGGTTGTAAAACAATTTCACATTTAGTTTACAACTCATAAAAATTGAGCCCCAACCGGCTATAAAACCGTGTGCAATAACTCATCCACAACTTATAAAATCATGCTTGTTTTCTCAAATCACATTTCATGCTACAACATCATCACAAAACACATACACGAATGGGTTTAAGTTTTCCCTTACCTCGTTGTACCTCGTATAGTACAATTGTTTTCCCAAACAACGGACTAGCCTCGCATTCCTCTCCGGAACTCTCGGGCTGTCCAAACGATGTTAAAACATCAATAATTCATCTCAATCACATCATCGAGCACATATTTGCTCATATTCTCGTTAAATACTACAAACCTCATTTTTCTCATATTCCTATCATAGTCTACATTCTCATCCACTACATTTCAAATCCTACATTTTCCATGCATAATATCTATGCCAAAATCACCTCATTGCCTCAATTCCAATTTATAGCCAAAATCCCAAAATTACCACAAATTGTATAATATCATCATCACCTAAACAAAATCACAATTTCATCAACTCTAATCATTTCCTAACTATTTTATCACAACACTCATAGTCACAATCACCAAAATCACCCCAATATCAAAGATCAAAGCTTAGAATTTTACCCAAAACTTATGGAGAGCTTTATTCACACCTCGATTCAATGCGTCCTTTGATTTGCAAGTATGTTGTTCTCCTTTGGATGAGGAACAACTTTCCTTCTTGCCTCGGCTTGAGATTTGGACGAAAATGGGGGTTTTAGAGGAGAGAGAAAGCTAGGGTTTCGGTTGAAATGGGGTTTTTGGAAGAGAAAATTTAAGATGTAGGAAAAACGTAGGGGTCCTTTTATAGGCGAAGGATAGGAGATCGATCTGGTCCTTGATGAGATCAATCTCTCTTTGAATTTGGGAACATTTTAGGGTAATTTTATGCATAGGAGATCGATCTGTCGTGGGGTGAGATCGATCTCTTAATAGCTTCATGAGATCGATCTGCTCCTTGAGGAGATCGATCTTCTGTTTACAGAATACTTCATGAGATCGATCCTCTTCCATTGGAGATCGATCTGCTCGCTTAAATTCCTCATTCCTTGTCACTTTGGCCTACCAGATCAATCCTCTCTTCTCCAAGATCGATCTAGCCTCATAATTTCACACTTTGGTTAAATACTTAACATAAAATCTCCATATATAATTGTCATAATTTACTCCATTGATTATTTCTCATTTATTACTCATTCATCACTTAAAAAATTTCATTCCTTACCACCTCAATATATGAGTACATTACATTCAGCTCAATCAATTACACTTCATGTTCACATTACATAATTAGATATGTACAAAATTATCAGATCTCACATCCTCCCCACCTTAAAAAATTTGGTCCTCCAAATTCAACTCGACTCGTCAAACAGATGGGGGTACTACTCCTTCATGAAACTTTTCAATTCCCAAGTTGCCTCTTCCATTAAGTGATGTTTCCATAAAACTTTCGCTAATGGGATGCTTTTGGTTTGAAGTACCTTCTATTTTCTTATCGAGAATCCGAACGGGTTCTTCAGTACAGCTCATGTCCTCTTGTATGTCCATCTCTTCATACTCTATGACATAAGAAGGGTCCGGGTGGTACTTCCTCAACATAGATACATGAAAGACGTTGTGTATTTCGGACATCTGTGGGGGTAATGCCAATCTGTAGGCTACCTCTCCCACTCTCTCAAGAATCTCGAATGGTCCAATGTATCGAGGAATCAATTTTCCTTTCTTTCCAAATCTTATACTACCCTTACTCGGTGATAACTTCAAAAAGACTGCATCACCAACATCAAACTTGAGTGGACGTCTACGCACATCCGCGTAGCTTTTCTGTCTACTCTCTGCAGCCTGCAATCTCTCACATATGAGTTTCACACTCTGTACAGCTTGCTCAACAAGCTCGGGAGCATTTATCTTTCTATCACCCACTTCTTCCCAAGCTACATGGGATCTACACCTCCTACCATATAGAGCCTCAAAAGGTGTCATTCCAATACTCACATGATAGTTGTTATTGTACGCAAACTCTGCTAGGGGCAGGTGATCATCTCATGATCCCTTAAAATCCATCGTACATGCTGATAATTCTATATTTTTAGATTATTTGTGCTTAATTTCCTAATTAATTATTTAAATCCCCGATTTATTTTGTTAATTATCCCCTTTATTTAATTAAAATTCTCATGTTTGTAGATAAATTAAATCCGGATGAATTTTGAATATTTCGGTAGAAAATGAACCGAAATTGAGCTAAAATCGAGATTGGACCACGCGGACAACACGAGCCTAGCACATCCAATTGGACAAAAAGACATATGATATGGAAATATTATTTTTCAAGAAGCCAATGGTGTGAAGACAAGTGGCCAAACAATGCCAACTCATCTAGGATGAAAACAATTACAATTATACCCCTAAATGTGTATATAAATAGAAAATGATGAAAATTGTAAAAGGTGTGAAAAAAATAGGGTAGAATAGTTTTTTTTAGGTTAACTTTAAAAAGCCTTACTTTCTTTGTTTTTGAGTATTCTGCCAATTAGTCTTTTTCTTATAGCTTTCATATTTCTTTTTTATCTACCGTTCTATTGAATTGACTACGGAAATCTTTTCTTTTTTAAATTCATATATCTCGGTTGCTTAGAATTATTATTTACCAATCCAGTTTTCTTCACACCATTCAGATCATGTTTTTGCTATATGTTTTAATCCATTCTCGATTGTAGTATAAAGCATTTGCAAAGCTGTAATCATCAATGCCGATCATGATATCCTGATTCATTATTGTCGATCTAATATCTTGGGATTAATCTGGGTATTGATTTACAATATTCAACTGGTGAAACAATATTGAATTGATTGAGAAATACAGGAAACCGTGGCTACTGGAAATGTCTTGGTTTCACATATAACTTAGTTTTCAGCATCTATATTCTCTTTTTCTTATTTGAAGATATCATGTTCAACACCGAGTAATCTTCTTTTACTTTATTTTTATTTTATGTTCTAGTGTGATCCGCTGTTGTGAATGAAAAAACTCATCAATTGATAAAAAGTTCATGCTCTTTTTCATCATCTCTTAATGTTAACATTTTTTTTTTATTTCTGCAGTTTGGATCGGATGTTCTATGGGTTAAGTTTTTTAGTTTCTTTACTTATTAAGTAGCCTCTCTTCTAAGTGTTTTATCAGCAAATTGGCTTTGCTTCATGATTACTTTGGTGTCTCTTAAACCGTGGATGTTGCAGAGAATGGTTGCCTGTTTTTTTTCTCTGTTCTCCTCTGTTTTATATGTGATTTACAGTTACTTTCGTCTTCCTATTCTAGCTTTTCATTTCAGTCATATTAAGTTTGCCATAGTTTATTCACTGCCTTGAACTTACATACTACTATTTAATACTTGTGTTTTATCTCTTTTTAGATTTGCATTGCTGAGAATTGCAGAAATGTTGATGCCGAATGCTGTGACATGCAACACTCACGGTATCGAGAGTGTGTAAGATGCATCTGAAGACAGCAGTAAAAAGAAACAGATCAGCAACACTGGTAGCAATATAAGACAAAATCGAGAGCTGGATTAACAACAGCAGAAGCAAGACTCGACAAGAACAGAAGAGGGAAACCGAGAGCAGTTGCAGCAGAGCATGGAGCATGTATAGCAGTACACTACCACTAGCTGAACACGACAGGGCCAGCAACAGCAATACGCGGACAGGAGCAGTTAGCTGGGCAATCTATGAACATCTGGAGGAAGAACAAAAATTAGAGAAGGAAGACACGCCTGGAACCGAGAGCAGTGAGCAAGTCGAGAATGCTGGAAATCCAATTTGTGAAGACGTGAACAGTGTTTGGAGGGATATTTGGCTGGTTTAAATTGTTAAGGCTTTGTTTGGCTAGTGCATAATAGTTAATTAACTCATTTTCATGCATTGTTAGTTTAGTTTAATTCCTATTTGATTTGTTAGCTTAGTTTAGAGTCTTTGATTAAATTGCATGATTAGTATTCTTGTTTAATGGTTTAGAACTTAGTTTTAATTAGGTTGATAGTTAATTAAGTGTTCATTTAGAATTAAATTAGGGGTAAATTTATTTCATTAAATCTTAAGTTAGTTTAAATTGCATTTTGATTAAGTCGAGTTATTGCATTTTAGGATTGTTAATTTTAGTTTAATTAATCTTACTTTGTTATTCTCATATTTGCATTTTATTTGCGTTAATTAGTTTTAACTGTTTTAATTTCTTGTGTAGGCTTTTGATTTTAATTGCGTGGAGCACTGTAAGTAATTTTGCTCGGTTTTATTTAGTTTATTTTATAGTTTTATTATTTTCAATACTCTTAATTAGCCTTAGTAGATCACCATCTTAATCTCATAATTTACTAGGATATACCATAGGGTAAGATTAATCGGTAATTAATTAGGCTAACCAACTTCTCTGAGGGACGATAACTCGGGACTCAAATCCCATTATTACTTGTACGACTCATGCACTTGCGGTAATACGTTTAGGGCGTGTCAAGTTTTTGGCGCTGTTGTCAGGAAAGTTTTAATTAGTCATTAATTGATATCGGTAAAATTATGCTTAGGTGTCATTCTAGCTTGTAAATATTTAGGTTTTAAATATTTAGATCCTTAGTTTAGTTTAGTTAACTTTCTTATAATTAATTAAAAAAAATTTCTAAGGACTTTCTGATGTTTGCATGCGTAGAGCCAGGAGTTTTGATTGTTTTCCTCTAGATCCTGAAATTGAACGAACTCTTAGGAATATTCGAAAGGATTCTAGAAAATTTATAGCTCTGTAGCAAAACACGATGGCAGAAAATAGAGAGAGTAGGACCGTTGGAGATTATGCGATGCCAACGATTGAAGGATATTATACCGACATTAGGCCACCAGCTGTCCCTACTAATAATTTCGAAATTAAGCCTTCCATCCTTCAGATAATCCAAACTTCTTTACAATTCAGTGGGCTTCCACACGATGACCCACATGCTTACCTTGGGCAATTCTTAGACTTATGCAACACGTTCAAACACAATGGATTATCTGATGATGCGCTTAGACTCAGACTATTCCCCTTCTCAGTTAGGGATAGGGCAAGACATTGGTTAACCTCCCTGCCTCCAGGATTAATTTCTACATGGGATGAGTTAGCCCACCAATTTCTAGCTAAATTTTTCCCTCCCTCTAAAATGGCCAGACTCCGTAGCAATATATCCTCCTTTTCCCAGTACGACTCTGAATCCCTTTACGAGGCATGGGAATGATATAAGGAGCTTCTTAGGAAGTGCCCTCACCACGGTCTACCTCTATGGTTGCAAGTCCAGACCTTCTACAATGGACTTACAAGCCAAAATAGGACCATAGTGGACGCTGCTTCAGAAGGAGCCTTGATGTACAAAACAAAGGAGGAGGCTTATGAGTTGCAAGATAAGATGGCGGCTAACAACTATCAATGGTCCTCAGAAAGGCAATTGCCAAAGAAATCGACAGGTATATATGAGCTCGACACTTTATCCACCTTGACCTCTCAAATCTCTAATCTTACAAAGAAGGTGGAGTCGCTCAGTACCCAATCTAATCCTTCCAACAATCCTAACCCTATGTTTTCTGTTCAAAGTCCTTTTCTCTCTTGTGATCTATATAGTGGTACCCATTCTGTAGATAGGTGTCCACTTAACTTAGAATCGGTTCAGTACGTTGCCCCCAAGCAACAGAACAACCCTTTTTTCAAACACCTATAATCCAGGGTGGAGGAACCATCCTAACTTTTCTTGGAGCCAAAACTAATGGCAAGTTTCTAATTCTAGACTAGTAGGACCCCCAGGTTTTCAAGCTCTACCGGTTTAGGTACCACCACAGCATCAATTTCCTCACCACCCACCACCACAGTATCCACATCATCCACCTAACCATTCCCATCCATCCCACGTCCATCAACCACCACCACAACCCCAACACTTAGCAGCAGCTGATAAGAAACCCTCGCTTGAGGAAATGTTAACAACAATCTTACAAAATTAAGCAGCTTCAATTAAGAACCTAGAGGTTCAGGTAGGACAAATAGCAAACGCTCTTAGTCAACGTCCTCAGGAGACCCTTCCTAGTAACACTGAAGCCAATCCTGTTAGGCAAAGGGAAGGGAAGGAACATGTGAAAGCCATCACCCTTAGGAGTGGCAGAGAGCTAGTAACTCCCCCTATTAAGTCTAGACCTGACTAGCCCATAGTTGAAAAACCCATAGGTTCTAGTGAAGCAACTCAGAAGAAGCAAGAATCAAAAGATCAAGCTGCAAAGGAAACAAAAACAGGCAATTCTTCACCTTTACCTGTTTCTTTGTCACAACTTTCTTTATCCTCTGATGCTACAAAAGTTTCCACTACATCTCCTCCTGTTAGACCACCAATCCCTTTTCCTCAGAGATTTCAAAATCAAAAACTGGACTAATAATTTACAAAACTCCTTGAGGTTTTTAAGAAACTTCACATCAACATTCCATTCGCAGATGCCTTAGAGCAAATGCCAAGCTATGTGAAGTTTATGAAGGACATCCTCTCTAGGAAAAGAAGATTGAAAGATTACGAGACGGTGGCCTTAACTGAGGAATGTAGCGCTATTATCCAGAGGAGATTACCCCTCAAGCTCAAGGATCCAGGGAGCTTTACCATACCATGCACTATTGGAAATTTATTCTTTGGTAGAGCCCTGTGCGATTTAGGAGCTAATATAAATTTGATGTCATTGTCTATCTATCAAAAGTTAGGAATAGGGGATACCAAGCCCACCACAGTGACTCTCCAGTTGGCTGATCGATCAATTAAATATCCGAAGGGGGTCATTGAGGATGTCTTAGTAAAAGTGGACAAGTTTATTTTCCCTGCGGATTTTATTGTGTTAGACATGGAGGAAGACAGGGAAATTCCAATTATACTAGGCAGGCCATTCTTAACAACTGGTAGAACTTTAATAGATGTACAAAAGGGGGAGTTAACAAAGAGAGTTCAAGATTAGGAAGTCAAGTTTAATGTGTTCAAATCTCTAAGGTTCCCTGATGACTCTTATGATTGTTTTAGGATGGATTTAGTGGATAAGGACATCACTGTGGAGTTTTCCAAGACACATCCTTTAAACCCTTTAGAAGCCTCCTTAGTGAAATCTGTTGATCTTAGAGAGTATAATGAAGATGATGATGAGGTCTATGAGACTTTACAGTTATTAGAGGTCACTCCTTTTGAGGAAATTACCCAATTTAAGACACTAGACTCTTCATCTATTCCAGTTTCAAATATCTTTCCATCCACCAGTGATCCTCCAGCATTAGAACTCAAACATTTACCCTTACACCTTAGGTATGCTTACTTAGGTGAATCCTCCACACGACCGATAATAGTATCTGCTGCTCTCTCCAGTGATCAGGAAGCAAAATTACTACAAGTGTTAAGAGAGCATCAGAAGGCTATAGGCTGGTTTATCTCTGACCTTAAGGGTATTAGTCCCTCTATCTGTATGCATAAGATACTATTGGAGGAGGGGTATAGGTCATCCATAGAGCACCAGCATCGATTAAACCCTGTAATGAAAGAAGTTATCAAGAAAGATATCATTAAGTGGTTAGATGTAGGGATTATCTATCCCATTTCTGACAGTGCCTGGGTGAGCCCAGTACAATGTGTCCCTAAAAATGGAGGGATGACAGTGATCGAGAATGAAAATAATGAGCTCATCCCCACTAGGACTGTCACTGGTTGGCGAGTATGTATGGATTATAGGAAACTCAACAAGGCCACCAGGAAAGATCACTTCCCTTTACCCTTCATTGACCAAATGTTAGATCGATTAGCTGGTCATGAATTCAACTGTTTACTGGATGGATACTCTGGGTACAATCAAATAGCTATAGCCCCAGAAGACCAAGAAAAGACTACCTTCAACTATCCCTATGGGACCTTTGCTTTTAGAAGAATGCCTTTTAGCCTATGCAATGCACCTGCTACATTCCAACGTTGCATGATGGCCATATTCCATGATATGGTGGAGGATTTTCTTGAGGTTTTCATGGACGATTTCTCAGATAGCTTTGATTTATGTTTGCAGAATTTAGCACTAGTGCTAAGGAGGTGTGAAGAAACAAACTTAGTGCTTAATTGGGAGAAATGCCACTTTATGGTGAAAGAAGGCATAGTGCTAGGGCACAAAATCTCTGCTAGGGAGATAGAAGTGGATAAGGCCATGGTAGAAATTATTGAGAAGTTACCTCCCCCTACCACTGTAAAAGGAATTCGATGTTTCCTGGGCCATGCAGGATTTTACAGAAGGTTTATTAAGGATTTTTCTCAGATAACTAAGCCTTTATGTAATCTCCTTGAGAAAGACACTGTGTTTTGCTTTGATGAGAAATGCTTAGAAGCATTTAAGACTTTGAAGGGAAAATTAGTTACAGCCCCTGTAATCATAGCTCCAGATTGGAGTTTACCTTTTGAGCTTATGTGTGATGCAAGTGAGCTACTACCGAGAAGGAGTTGTTAGCTGTGGTATTTGCTTTTGATAAGTTTCGCTCCTATCTCATAGGTACTAAGGTAGTAGTATATACTGATCATGCTGCCATTAAGTACTTAGTCTCCAAGAAGGATGCAAAGCTGAGGCTAATTCGATGGATCCTCCTACTACAGGAGTTTGACTTGGAGATTAGGGACAGGAAAGGTACGAAGAATCAAGTTGCTGACCATTTATCTAGATTAGAGAGTGGACATAAAGAAGATGGTACAGCTATTAATGAGTCCTTTCCTGATGAGCAGCTATTTACTTTCGGGCACTTCAGATTGCCTTGGTACGATGATTTTGTAAATTATCTGGTGAGCAATGTGATGCCACCTGATTTGACTGCCCAGCAAAGGAAAAAATTTTTGAGTGATGTCAAGTATTATGTTTGGGACGAACCCTTCCTATACAAGCAATGTAAAGATCAGATTTTGAGAAGGTATGTTCCCATGGAAGAAGTAGAGGATATACTTAGACATTTCCATTCTTCTGATTATGGAGGGCATTTTGGAGGAGAAAGGATAGCAGCCAAGGTTTTACAATCTGGATATTACTGGCCCATGTTATTTAAGGATGCCCACTACTTTGTGCTGAAATGTGATAGATGTCAAAGGGTAGGAAATATTTCCAAAAGAAATGAGATACCTCTGACTAATATTTTAGAAGTAGAACTCTTTGATGTCTGGGGCATTGATTTCATGGGACTATTTATTCCTTCATATGGCAATCTCTATATTCTAGTGGTTGTGGACTATGTATCGACTAATGATGCTAAGGTGGTAGTAAGGTTTTTAAAGAAGAACATTTTCACACGATTTGGCACACCTAGGGCTATCATTAGTGATGGAGGATCCCACTTTTGCAATCGAAGTTTTGATGGGCTGTTAAAGAAATATGGGGTCAAACATAAGGTAGCCACTGCTTATCACCCACAGACGAGTGGCCAAGTAGAGTTGTCTAATAGGGAAATTAAGGGGATATTAGAGAAAATAGTGAACCCAAGTAGGAAGGACTGGCCCATTAGGTTAGAAGATGCACTTTAGGCCTATAGGACAGCCTTCAAAACACCTTTAGGAATGTCCCCTTATCAGCTTGTTTATGGTAAAGCCTGTCATTTACCAGTAGAGCTAGAACACAAGGCCTATTGGGCCCTTAAGAACCTGAATTTCAATTTAGAGGCAGCAGGGGAGAATAGGCTACTACAGCTTAATCAGTTAGATGAGTTTAGGTTGCAGGCATATGAGAATGCCAAGCTCTATAAGGAAAAGACTAAGCGATGGCATGATAAGAAAATTAAGGAGAGACACTTCAAGCCAGGCCAGCAGGTTTTGTTGTTTAATTCATGCTTGAAGCTGTTTCCAGGAAAGCTTAAGTCTAGATGGTCAGGTCCCTTTACCATTACACAAGTATTCCCTCATGGAGCCATTGAAATTATGGATGAGACCCTGAATCAACCCTTTAAGGTTAATGGGGGCTGACTGAAACACTATTTTTGGGGAAGGTTTGATCGTCAGCATTCTGTGACCACTTTAGCTCACCCTCCTACTTCTGATCCTGCTACTTAGCTTCATTTTTCTTTCCACTTTGTATATAGTTCTTTTTCTCTTTCTTTTCTGATCTTTCTTTCTTTGTTTATTTTACAGGTTTATTTTCTAAGTTTTACGCTTACAATAAAAGCTTCAGTTGTTCATCAACATCAGATAGGGGAGTACTCTGTTCTTGAGCTTAATTGTTTATATTATCTGCACACTGAGGATACTGTGCATTTTAAGTTTGGGGGAGGGGATTACTTGAGCATTTTTTAAGAATTTGGGCAAAATTGAAATTTTTTCAAATTTTTTTTGAAAATCTGAGCTTAAACTGTTTGATTTTGGGATGATTTAGTACTCACAGCATGTAGTTTTCCCATATTTCGATGATATGACCCCATGATTAAATCTGATTTTGATTGACTAAGAAGCATGATTATAGGAAAAACATGAAGTTGAATTCTTGAATTTGTCTTAATTCTGATTGTGATTGCCTCATCTTATGCACATTTCATGTCATGAATCTGTATATTTATTTAGAGAAAGCTTATATGGACATAGGATTGCATTTGTCAATTGATTTTGTGCATCATATTCTAGACTTTGTTTGATCTAATCTCGAGGTGAAATATTAGATCACACTTAATTAGGGAGATGATTTAGGCCATCTTTGGCTCGTTTGAGCCTTTCGAGCCATCCCTATACATACTTTATCCCTAGTCACCCATCTGGGCCAAATAAGTCTTTCTCTGTAAATACACCTGCCTATAATTTTCCTTAGCTTAAATACTTTGTTCCTATTCCCTACCCCGAAAGCATGAAAGTCATTGGGATATATTTTGAGCTTTGTATATATGGGTATCTGGTGATAGTGAATGTTCAAAAAAAATGAAAGAAAACTGAAAGAAAAAGAACAAAAAAAAAATGTTTAGTGAAATAAATAAGTTTGGGGGAATTTGAGCTCTGACATTAAAATCCTGAAAGTAATGCATGTTAAGGGGTAATTAAACCTAAATCGACTTTATCATACCTTAGCCCCAGCCTTACATTACAAGCTTAATGAAGTCCTATTGATCTTTAGTTAAGTGTGACTACATTAGTGGAGAGAGAAGTGAAAAGCAAACTTATGGGAATGATCACATGTCATTGACTTTGCATTCACTGTGTTTGCATAATCTAATCAGGATAATGTATTGTGAAGTGACTTTGACATTTTTCATACACTCACGGGGAGTCCAATTTAGGTTAGGACTTATGATTGAATGATTCTGAGTGTTGGACTTATAATTGTGACTCTTTGATTTCATAGTCTGTACTTTTTCTTTGAGGATAATATTGGGGAAATTATTGTGTTTAGTACTTGTCATTCTTACAATTATTTTGTTTTGCTTGAGGACAAGCAAAAGCTCAAGTTTGGCGGTGTGATAATTCTATATTTTTAGAATTATTTGTGCTTAATTTCCTAATTAATTATTTAAATCCCCAATTTATTTTGTTAATTATCCCCTTTATTTAATTAAAATTCTCATGTTTGTAGATAAATTAAATCCGGATGAATTTTGAATATTTCGGTAGAAAATGAATCGAAATTGAGCTAAAATCGAGATTGGACCACGCGGACAACACGAGCCTAGCACATCCAATTGGACAAAAAGACAGATGACATGGAAATATTATTTTTCAAGGAGTCAATGGTGGGAAGACAAATGACCAAACAATGCCAACTCATCTAGGATGAAACAATTACAATTGTACCCCTAAATGTGTATATAAATAGAAAATGATGACAATTGTAAGGGGTGTGAAAAAAATAGGGTAGAATAGTTTTTTTTTAGGTTAACTTTAAAAAGCCTTACTTTCTTTGTTTTTGAGTATTCTGCCGATTAGTCTTTTTCTTCTAGCTTTCATATTTCTTTTTTATCTACTCTTCTATTGAATTGACTATGGAAATCTTTTCTTTTTTAAATTCATATATCTCAGTTGCTTAGAATTATTATTTACCAATCCAGTTTTCTTCACACCATTCAGATCATGTTTTTGCTATATGTTTTAATCCATTCTCGGTCGTAGTATAAAGCATTTGCAAAGCTATAATCATTAATGTCGATCATGATATCCTGATTCATTATTGTCGATCTAATATGTTGGGATTAATCTGGGTATTGATTTATAATATTCAACTAGTGAAACAATATTGAATTGATTAAGAAATACAGGAAACCGTGGCTACTGGAAATGTCTTGGTTTCACGTATAACTTAGTTTTCAGCATCTATATTCTCCTTTTCTTATTTGAAGATATCATGTTCAAAATCGAGTAATCTTCTTTTACTTTATTTTTATTTTATATTCTAGTGTGATCCGCTGTTGTGAATGAAAAAACTCATCAATCAATAAAAAGTTCATGCTCTTTTTCATCATCTCTTAATGTTAATGTTTTTTTTTTTTTTTCTGCAGTTTGGATCGGATGTTCTATGGGTTAAGTATTTTAGTTTCTTCACTTATTAAGTAGCCTCTCTTCTAAGTGTTTTATCAGCAAATTGGCTTTGCTTCATGATCAGTTTGGTGTCTCTTAAACCGTGGATGTTGCAGAGAATGGTTGCTTGTTTTTTTCTCTGTTCTCCTCTGTTTTATATGTGATTTACTGTTACTTTCCTCTTCCTATTCTAGCTTTTCATTTCAGTCATATTAAGTTTGCCATAGTTTATTCACTACCTTGAACTTACATACTACCATTTAATGCTTGTGTTTTATCTCTTTTCATATTTGCATTGCTGAGAATTGCAAAAATGTTGATGCCGAATGCTGTGACATGCAACACTCACAGTACCGAGAGTGTGTAGGATGCATCTGAAGACAGCAGTAAAAAGAAACAGATCAGCAACACTAGTAGCAATATAGGACAAAATCGAGAGCTGGATTAACAACAGTAGAAGCAGGACCCGGCAAGAACAGCAGAGGGAAACCGAGAGCAGTTGCAGCAGAGCATGGAGCATGTACTGCAGTATACTACCACTAGCTGAACACGACAGGGCCAGCAACAGCAGTACGCGGACAGGAGCAGTTAGCTGGGCAATCCGTGAACATCTGGAGGAAGAACAAAAATTGGAGAAGGAAGACACGCCTGGAATTGAGAGCAGCGAGCAAGCCAAGAATGCTGAAAATGCAATTTGTGAAGACGTGAACAGTGTTTGGAGTGATATTTGGCTGGTTTAAATTGTTAAGGCTTTGTTTGGCTAGTGCATAATAGTTAATTGACTCATTTTAATGCATTGTTAGTTTAGTTTAATTCCTATTTGATTTGTTAGCTTAGTTTAGAGTCTTTGATTAAATTGCATGATTAGTATTCTTGTTTAATGGTTTAGAACTTAGTTTTAATTAGGTTGATAGTTAATTAAGTGTTCATTTAGAATTAAATTAGGGGTAAATTTATTTCATTAAATCTTAAGTTAGTTTAAATTGCATTTTGATTAAGTAGTGTTATTGCATTTTAGGATTGTTAATTTAGTTTAATTAATCTTGCTTTGTTATTCTCATATTTGCATTTTATTTGCGTTAATTAGTTTTAACTATTTTAATTTCTTTTTTAGGCTTTTGATTTTAATTGCGTTGAGCACTATAAGTAATTTTGCTCGGTTTTATTTAGTTTATTTTATAGTTTTATTATTTTTAGTACTTTTAATTAGCCTTAGTAGATCACCACCTTAATCTCATAATTTGCTAGGATATACCATAGGGTAAGATTAACCGATAATTAATTAGGCTAACCAACTTCTCTGAGGGACGAGAACTTGGGATTCAAATCTCATTATTACTTGTACGACCCGTGCACTTACGGTAATACGTTTAGGGCGTGTCACACGCCCTCAACATATCTTCCAAGGTCTGAATAGTCCTCTCTGACTGACCATCTGTCTAAGGATGATAGGCGGTACTAAAACTCAATCGATATCCCATAGACTATTGAAACTGGGTCCAAAATCTGGAGGTAAATCGAGAATCTCTGTCAAAAGTAATACTCACTGATGTCCCGTGTAATCTAGCTATCTCTTTGACATATAACTCAGCCAAGGCATCCACAGTATCTGTGCTCTTGATGGTAAGGAAGTGGGCACTTTTCGTCAGTTTATCCACTGTAACCCATATAGCGTCATGACCTCTTCGGTTCCTCAGTAAAGCTATAATAAAATCCATGGTGATATGCTCCCATTTCATGTAAGAACAGGTAAAGGTTGTAGCAATCTCCAGGCTTCCGGTGCTCAGCTTTCACTTGCTAGCACACTAAACATCTGGCTACGTACTCTGCCACGTCTCGCTTCATACCACTCCACCAATACATCTTTCTCAAATGTCGGTACATCTTAGTACTCCCTGGGTGCATGGTGTATCGCGAGCAGTGGGACTCTCTCAGTATCTATCACTTTAGGGTATCATCGTCCGGTACACAAATCTGTCCTCTGAATCTCAACAATTTATCCTCACTGACTATGAGATCCGACTGCGAAGTCTGCTCAGCTTGGCTAACCATATCGATCAACCTTTGATCATTACGCTGCCCAGTTCTAATCGGATCCATGATCCTGTGCTCTATTCGCAGGCTAGCCATAAATCCAGTCTCTACCTCTTTAACTCTGATCCGAAGTTTGACGAACTGCTCCAATAAATCCCATTCCCTAACCATCATAGCAAATATCATACTCTTCCTGCTCAGGGCATCAGCAACCACGTTCGCCTTACCCGGATGGTAAAGAATCTCACAGTCATAATCCTTAAGGAGTTCCATCCATCTCCTTTGTCTCATATTTAACTATTTCTGATCAAAGAGATACCTCAAACTTTTGTGATTAGTGAAGATCTGGAATCTTTCTCCATATAAGTAGTGTTGCTAGATCTTCAAGGCAAATACCACAGCGGCTAACTCCAAATCATGCGTGTGGTAATTCCGAGCATGGTCTTTTAACTGTCGCGATCCATAGGCGACCACTCTTCCGTGCTGCATGAGTACACACCTCAATCCTTGATGGGAAACATCACTATACAATGAAAGTCCTCTTGATCCCTCAGGGATAGTTAAAACAAGTGTCGTTGTTAATCTCCCCTTTAACTCTTGAAAATTGAGCTCACATTGGTTAGTCCATCTGAACGGAGTCTCCTTGCGCGTGAGCTTAGCCAAAGGAGCGGCAATCCTGGAAAATCCTTCCACAAATCTTCTGTAATACCCTGCCAAACCAAAGAAGCTTCGTACCTCTATAACTATCCTCGGTCTTTCCCAATTAAGCACAGTCTCTACTTTACTTGGATTCACTGATACTCCTTCCTCTAAAACTATATGACCAAGGAAAGCTATCTGATCCAGCCAAAACTCACACTTACTAAGCTTTCCATATAATTGTTTATCTCGGAGCATCTGAAGTACTAACCACAAGTGCTATGCGTACTCCTCATAAGACTGAGAGTACACCAATATATCATCAATAAAGACTATCACAAACTTATCTAGATAGTCTCTGAACACCTCATTCATTAACCTCATAAAGGCTGTAGGGGTATTCGTCAATCCAAAGCTATCACTAAAAATTCATAATGGTCATACCTTGTCCTGAAGGCCCTTCAGAATATCTTCCTCATTACTCCTCAATTGGTGATAGCCCGATCTTAAATCAATCATAGAGAAGACTGAGGCCCCTCTCAGCTGATCAAGTAGGTCATCAATCATTTATTCTTCACCGTGGCTTTATTCAATAGTCGGTAGTCTATGCATAATCTGAAACTACTATCCTTCTTCCTTACGAATAACACTGGTGCTCCCCACGGTGAGACACTGGGTCTAATAAACCCTTGATCTAATAACTTCTGTAGTTGTTTCTTCAATTCCTCAAGTTCCACTAAGGCCATCCTATATGGAGGTCTAGAGATAGGCTAAGTATCCGGTACCAAATCAATGGTAAACTCCAGCTCTCTCTCTGGTGGTAAACCTGGCATCTCATCTGGGAAGACATCAGGAAATTCACACACCACAGGTATATCCTCAATCCTCGGATGTTCCTGATTGTCATCTGAGATGAATGTTTCATAACCTTCACATGAATGATCAAATTTAGTACTCTCAAAAGCGACATCAAAATTTCAATTTGCTTACAAAAATTCCACACATTTATTTCCTCAATATTTCAAACGTATACTGTAAGGTTCAGGGAGGGAGAAAGTTACAATCTTAATATAGCAGTCTAAACTCACTCGATTGGTTGCCAGCCAATCCATTCTTAAGATTACTGTTGGCTCTACCGAGAGGGGGGGTGAATCGGTTTTCTAACAATTATGGGAGATTTTAAAACAATCACAATTTAACACAAGTGATAATGAATAAGACAGTGCAATATAACAATTTAATGCAAAGAGAGGGAAAGAGAAACAAACACAGCGACTTATAGAGGTTCGGCCAACTCTTGCCT
This sequence comes from Firmiana major, assembly GCA_033439115.1. NCBI lineage: Eukaryota > Viridiplantae > Streptophyta > Magnoliopsida > Malvales > Malvaceae > Firmiana > Firmiana major. The sequence goes on from CM065905.1 coordinate 51,035,374, forward strand.
ACGTCCTCTCTCCTTGACCTTCTTGTCAAGTGGTTTCTTTCTCTCTTTCAACAGAGTTTACAAAGTTCCTTTTACAGGTTAAGGAATAACCTCTCTACCCTTAGCAATACAGAAAATGTATTCACCCTTTTACAATAACACTCACTGAGGAACAATCCTCTTTTCTTTTAAGGTGTGGATGAATACAGAATAAGGCTTTTTAGTGGGTAGGACTAACAAAGCTTGTAGTACATAAGCTTGTACAATTAATCTCAATAAAATGAGCAATAGAGATACAATGAATGAAAGAATTAAAGCTTGAGAATGTTTGGAATATTCAGTGATAGTCTCTCTCTCTTGCTTTGACTTCAATGCTTGGTTATATACTGAAGGTTGGGTAGTTGGAGCATTAAATGCAGTTTTTCCCGTTGAGATTTGAAGAAAATAGCCGTTGGGAACCTCCAGTGGTCAGACAGATCGATCTCCTATCTTGGCCAGATCGATCTCCTAGTTTTAAATCCTGCAATGACAAAGCACAAATACACAGGGAGATCGATCTTATACATTACCAGATCGATCTGTTAGTTTAAATAGGCAGAGGCAGATCGATCTGTCGAATAGGAAGATCGATCTCCTATCCTCTCTGTTTGAGGCAAGATCGATCTCTCAATATACCAGATCGATCTATTAAGCTCTCTGACTTTGAGCAGATCGATCTCTTCCTTACCAGATCGATCTCCTAAGTTCTCTGACTTAGAGCAGATCGATCTCTTAACCCTTGCAGATCGATCTCTTTTTACCTTAAACCCTTTATACCGTTTTAAGGCTTGCCAGATCGATCTCTTCCATCATGAGATCGATCTCTCATCAAATAAAAACCCAGGAGATCGATCTCTCACACCTCAGATCGATCTCTCATCAGCAGAACTCTAAGTTCTGGTCCTGATATCATCTAAACATGTTTGTATACCATCTTAACATTATTGTTTTAACATGTTTTGTCATTTCAAAATACATTAACTCAACAATCTCCCCCTTTTTGATATGACAAAACTCATCCAATAAACATGTTTAGTGAATTTTCAAAATTCCCCCTTTTTGTGAGCTTTTGACTTTGTTAAAGATTTAACTCATCCTTAGTTAAATCTTAACTCCCCCTTAGTCAGCTCTAGCTCTTAACTCCCCCTCAATTAAATCATCCTATCATCCTTACACATGTCTTAACTCACCCTCAATTAAATCATTCTTGTAAGCTATGAACACAAACATAACAACATGCATGTTTGTTTCTTATGTGACTTCTCCCCCTTTTTGTCATATCAATAAGACAAGAATGGAAAACGCATCATTTCAAAATAATATTTTGCATTAACACAAGAATGACATTTCATTAACACAAGTCAATCAACATTTCATTCAAGCAAATTTTTCACAAAGAACATTAAGTAGCTTAACAATGTTGCAACTACACTAAATCTAAGCACCTAATGCCTAATGTGAGGGAGGATCACGATCCAAAAGCTCCTCAACATGCGTGCGCGTCACTTGAAGTTCATCGAACATTGCCTCTTGAGTTTCTTGAAATCTATCGAACATCGCCTTTTGAGTGTCTTGAATCCTATCCACTCGTTGAGTCAATTCGGCAATCATACGCTGCTGAGTGGTATGTCCTTCATCGATCCTCTGACTGAGGTCGCTTATCATCTTCACGATCAGCGCCAAGTCAGCAGGAGACGATGTTTGTGCAGTTGGCGCAGCCGTGGAGGACGACGGTTCTGGAGCGGGTGCTGCGGGTGCTGGTTCAGCAGTGTGGTCATCCTCAGCCTCAGCAGGTTGCTGTTCCCTCTTTTTCGTCCAATTGCCTCGGATATCTTTGTAGTATCCCATGTGATGTAGGGTCCCAATATTAAGCTCGCTTTTAGGAGATGGAAGTTCGCCAGTTTCGCCGCTGCAGTCGATGCCAAGGCGACGGAGAAGATAGGCTACCGGTTGTGGAAAAACGATTGTGGTAGCTTGTCCACGCACAATCTTCAGCCAGTCTTCGTATATGAAGTGAGGGAGGTTAGGCTTTTGGCTGGTGGTGTGAATGTGATGGAGCCAAAAACGGTCTAGACGCCTAACGGTAGAGTGACGGGTACCGTAAGGGCGGAGATTCCACGAGATTATGAGGTGGAGTAACCGAAGGTGCATGGGAAGGTTACTCGCCTTGTCCCCGGGGAGTTCAAACGCAAAGGGGACTTCCTCATCCTCATTAGTTAAGCCTTCATCGCGTATATCAAATACTTTGGCTATAACTTCAGAATCAATTATTATTGATTGACCCATGACGAAGGTTCTGAAGGCAAGGATTTTGCAGGTGTCATCGGGGTCATTAACGAGTTCGGCATTTGAAAAGAATGCACGAACGAGATTTGGAGGGACAGGAGTGTTGATTCTCAAGAATTTCACCCAACCAAATTCCTCAAATTTTGTTAGGTATGGAAAGTCTATGTGATTGAGGAAGGAAAAATCAATGGTGCGCCAATGCTTGATTGGCATAGTTGAGAAAAATTCCTCATACCGCTTTCTTTTGGCTGGTGTTCTAAAACACCTATTGAAAGAAGCGATGGAAGTGGGTTGGGATGAGGAACCTGCCTCTCCTGTGGTTCTAGGGGGTTTGTTTGCTACTGACTTCCTAGGCATTATTTTAGACCTTAAAGATTTGCTAAATGAATTCAACAAAGAGAGAAGCAATGAAACAGTACCTAAGTTGCCCTAGAATGAATAACAACACAAATCAGAGAAAATTTTTGAGAATTTCGTGAGAAATGTAGGTTACTATACCGAAATTTTAACACCGAGACGCAAGGAAGACTGTACGAGGATCGATCTGAGGAGGAATTGAAGAAGAGGATGCGAGGGAATTGAAGAATTTGAATTTTAGGTTTTGGGAGATTTGGGGATTTTTCACGGGTATTTATACTCCAAGGCATAGGAGATCGATCTGTCGAGGGGACAGATCGATCTGGTACTCCCAGAAGCGAAGAGAGATCGATCTGTCGTAGGGACAGATCGATCTGGTCGCAAACAGAGGCTTAAGGAGATCGATCTGTCACATGCACAGATCGATCTGTAGAATGCGGAAGCTTGATGAGATCGATCTGTCGTGTGGACAGATCGATCTGCCTCTAAACAGAGACGTAAGGAGATCGATCTTATGGTTAGAGGATCGATCTGCTTAGCTTAACCTTGATAATTTAGGCTTGATAGAAGCATGGAGATCGATCTATATCACAAGGAGATCGATCTCTCATCCTCTTTGCCAGAAAATTTTTGCAAAAACTCTTTAAAAATCAACTTGAAATCAAGATTTTTACAACATGAAAGTCCTAAGGCATACTCATGAGTCCTAATTCACCTCTAAGGATACAGAACCTATCTCTATCAAGGGGTTTGGTGAATATATCAGCTATTTGATGTGTAGTATCAATATACTCTAAGATTATATCCCCTTTTTGTACATGATCTCTAAGGAAGTGATGTCTAATTTCTATGTGCTTGGTTCTGGAGTGCTGTATAGGATTCTTAGACAGATTAATGGCACTGGTATTATCACATTTAATAGACACTTGTTTCATGTCAATGCCATAATCTCTCATTTGTTGTTTAATCCACAACACTTGAGCACTACAACTACCAGCTGCTATATACTCAGCTTCAGTTGTGGACTGAGCAACACTGTTCTGCTTCTTGGAGAACCAAGAAATTAACCTATTTCCTAAGAATTGGCAAGTACCTGAAGTACTTTTCCTATCTATTTTGCAGCCTCCAAAATCAGCATCTGAAAATGCATGAAGGGCAAAAGTGGAGTCTTTGGGATACCAAAGTCCTAGTGAGGGAGTATCTTTGAGGTATCTAAAGATTCTCTTAGTTGCCAATAGATGTGATTCCCTAGGAGAGGATTGAAATCTAACACAAAGGCACACACTAAACAATATATCTGGTCTACTTGCAGTTAAGTAAAGCAATGATCCAATCATAGACCTATAGAGTTTAGTGTCTACACACTTACCACTTTCATCTTTGTCAAGCTTGATGTTGGTGCCCATTGGAGTGGTTTGAGGTTTGCAATTGTCCATCCCAAATCTCTTGAGCAAGTCCTTGGTGTACTTTGCTTGATTGACGAATGTTCCATCCTTTGTTTGCTTCACTTGAAGTCCCAAGAAGAATGTGAGTTCTCCCATCATGCTCATCTCAAATTCCCCTTGCATGATCTTAGCAAACTCTTGACATAAAGACTCATTAGTTGAACCAAAAATAATATCATCTACATATACTTGTACAACTAGTAAGTCTTTATTTTTATTTTTGATAAATAATGTGGTGTCTACCTTTCCTCTTGAGAATCCTTTTTCTATTAAGAACTTTGACAACCTTTCATACCAAGCTCTAGGAGCTTGTTTTAACCCATAAAGTGCCTTAGACAATTTGAAAACATGTTCAGGAAATTCATGATTTTCAAATCCGGGAGGTTGCTCTACATAGACTTCTTCATTAATGAAACCATTTAAGAATGCACTCTTTACATCCATTTGATATAACTTGAAATCTTTATAACATGCAAAGGCAAGTAACATTCTTATTGCCTCTAATCTAGCTACCGGTGCATATGTTTCATCATAGTCTATGCCTTCCTCTTGTCTATAGCCTTGAGCAACTAGCCTAGCCTTATTCCTTATGATCACACTATTTTCATCCATTTTGTTCTTGAATATCCATTTAGTTCCAATTATAGAGTGATCACTAGGCCTTGGAACTAGTTTCCATACTTTGCTTCTCTCAAATTGATTTAACTCTTCTTGCATTGCTAGGAACCAATTATTATCCTCTAAGGCTTCATTGACATTCCTAGGCTCTATTTGAGATACAAAGGCTATATATTGGCACATATTCCTTAAGGATGACCTAGTTCTAACTCCAAGAGTTGGATCTCCTACTATTTCACAATCTTTTACATATCCTAACTCTCTTGGTGCTCTAGGTTCTCTTTCTAAAACTTCTATTTCTTCTTCATCTTCTTTATTCAAATCAAGCTTTTCTAGAAAGTCATCTTCTAAGCCTTCATCAAATATCTCAACATTTTCATCATTGTTGGTTGAATCTTTAGATATATTATTTGATTCATCAAATACAACATGAATAGATTCTTCAACCATTAATGTTCTTTTGTTATAAATTCTATAAGCCTTTGAATTCAATGAATATCCTAGAAATATTCCCTCATCACTTTTGGCATCAAATTTTCCTAAATTATCTTTTCCATTATTTAGAACAAAGCATTTGCAGCCAAAAGGATGGAAGTAACTAATATTAGGCTTCTTACCTTTGTAGAGCTCATAAGGAGTTTTCTTTAGCATGGGTCTTATCATAGCTCTATTGATTATATAACATGATGTGTTTATAGCTTCAGCCCAAAAGTACTTTGGCAAGTTATTTTCACATAACATGGTCCTAGCCATCTCTTCCAAAGTTCTATTTCTTCTCTCAACTACACCATTTTGTTGTGGTGTCCTAGGGGCTGAAAAGTTATGACTAATTCCTTGATCATTGCAATACTCATCAAATCCTATATTTTCGAATTCTTTGCCATGATCACTTCTAATGCTTGTTATTGTATATCCTTTTTCATTTTGAGTCACCTTTGAGTAAGTTATGAATTTCTCTAAGGCTTCATTCTTTACTCTCAAAAAGAACACCCAAGTGTACCTAGTGTAATCATCAACTATTACAAATCCATAGTGTTTTCCACCTAGGCTAGTGGTTCTAGTGGGTCCAAATAAGTCTAAATGCAGTAATTGAAGAGGCCTAGTAGTGGATACACTATTCTTAGGCTTAAAGGTTGTTCTCTTGTGTTTTCCTTTAACACAAGCTTCACATATTTCTTCATGCTCAAAGGATATTTTGGGTAAGCCTACAACTAGATCCTTTCTAGCTAACTTAGATAGCACACTCATGCTTGCATGGCCTAGTCTTCTATGCCATAACCAAGATTCCTTTTTGTTATCTACCATTAAGCATATGTTTTCGTTTTTGAGTTCATTAAGGTAGACTATATATATGTTACCTTGCCTATGACCTAGAAGAAGAATTTTATTTGATTTAGGATCTATAACATTACATTTCATGCAATCAAAAATTACTTTGTAACCTTTGTCACAAAGTTGACTAATGCTTAGCAAGTTATGCTTTAGACCCCTAACAAGTAATACTTTTTCTAAGGAGAAATGATCATTACCTATTGAGCCACTCCCTTCCACTTGGCCTTTGGAGTTGTCCCCAAAAGTGACTTCTCCACCAATTTTCGATTTGAAGGAATTGAAATGGCTTTTATCACCCGTCATGTGCCTTGAGCATCCACTATCTAAGTACCAAGCTTCTTTTGTTTTAGCTTTGTGGTTATGCTCAATCACCTACAACAAAAAAAATAAACACACTCAAGTCTTAGGTACCCAAATTCTCTTGGGTCCTTGAAGGTTAGTAAATGCAATTTTTGATCCCATTGGGATCCATTTTGCCAATGCAGTGCAGTCCTTGGAATGAATTACCTCTTTTGGAATCCATACCCTTTTTACAATTTTTCCTTTAAGATTCCTCATCTTTTTAGTGCAATAATGTGACTTATGTCCCTTCTTATTACAATATGAACAAGTAATTTCAGGTTTATTCATGCTCTTCCTAGCCATAAAACTCTTAAGATGGGTCTCCCTACTTTGTGCATTATACCCTAAGCCATTTTTGTCAAAAAATGCTCTTTGGGTTTCTAACATGCTATCTAGCTTTTGTTGCCCCATGTGAAACCTATTAAAGGAGTTATGTAAATTGCTATTTTTCTCCTTAAGATCACCAATTTCTAGATTTGCCATCTCTAGTTTCTCCTCACATTCCAATTTATCTTTTAACATTATCTCATTTTCCCTTTTTAATTTAGATATTAACTTTTTATACTTCATGCTCATAGATTCATACTCTAATGCTAAATCATCAAATGCATCTTGCAGTTCATCAAAAGAGTATTCATTGATATTAGATGTTACCTTTTCATCCTCATCAATTGCCATGAAGCATAGGTTGGCAATGTCTTCATTTGATTCATCATCGGAGCAATCACTGTCACTCCATGTAGCTACCATCGCCTTCTTTTTATGAAACCTATCATTAGATCTTTTGAGAAGAGGGCAGTTAAACTTTATGTGTCCAGGTTTCTTACATTCAAAACACACAATAGAGTCTTTTCTACCTACTTCCTCTTGTTCTCTCCTATTGTTTCTCCTATAGCTATTTCCAGCTCTCATCCTCATGAATTTATTAAATCTTTTGGCAAACATTGCCATTTCAATATCCTCTTCACTGCCACTCTCATTTTTAATTACCTTTTCAGTAGTGGATTTTAGAGCAACACCCACTTTCTTGGGTGGCTCTTCATTTCTTTTAAGCTTCATCTCATAAGTTAGCAAGGAACCTATTAATTCATCTAAGGACAGTGTGTGTGGGTCCTTTGATTCCTCTATTGCTGTCACTTTAGCTTCCCATGACTTAGGTAAGCTATTTAAAATTTTCTTTACCATTTCAATATTAGAATATGTTTTTCCTAAAGATTTTAATCCATTAATTATATCGGTAAACCTAGTGAACATATCACTAATGGATTCTTCTTCCTTCATCCTAAAGAGCTCATAATCATGTGTGAGCATACCTACTTTTGTCTCCTTCACTTGGGTTGTACCCTCATGAGTTATTGCCAATTTATCCCATATTTGCTTGGCATTATCACACCCGGATACTCTATTATATTCATTAGGACTTAAAGCACAAAATAATGTGTGCATAGCTTTAGCATTTAGCTGTGCACATTTAATGTCATTAGAATCCCATTCATCTTCTTCTTTGGGAATGTCTCTTCCCTCTATTTTCTTTGTAGGGATTTGAGGTCCCTTAACTATAATTCTCCATACTTCATAGTCGTTTGCTTGTATAAATAGCATCATCCTAGTCCTCCAATAAGAGTAATGTTCACCATTGAACATGGGAGGTCTAACAGTGGAGTGCCCCTCTCCTATCAAATTAGTTGCTACATTGTTATGAGCCATTTAATCGTTTTTACTCTTAGGAAGTTGTTCCTATGTGATTAGAGAGTCCTAGCTCTGATACCAATTGTTGGCTCTACCGAGAGGGGGGGTGAATCGGTTTTCTAACAATTATGGGAGATTTTAAAACAATCACAATTTAACACAAGTGATAATGAATAAGACAGTGCAATATAACAATTTAATGCAAAGAGAGGGAAAGAGAAACAAACACAGCGACTTATAGAGGTTCGGCCAACTCTTGCCTACGTCCTCTCTCCTTGACCTTCTTGTCAAGTGGTTTCTTTCTCTCTTTCAACAGAGTTTACAAAGTTCCTTTTACAGGTTAAGGAATAACCTCTCTACCCTTAGCAATACAGAAAATGTATTCACCCTTTTACAATAACACTCACTGAGGAACAATCCTCTTTTCTTTTAAGGTGTGGATGAATACAGAATAAGGCTTTTTAGTGGGTAGGACTAACAAAGCTTGTAGTACATAAGCTTGTACAATTAATCTCAATAAAATGAGCAATAGAGATACAATGAATGAAAGAATTAAAGCTTGAGAATGTTTGGAATATTCAGTGATAGTCTCTCTCTCTTGCTTTGACTTCAATGCTTGGTTATATACTGAAGGTTGGGTAGTTGGAGCATTAAATGCAGTTTTTCCCGTTGAGATTTGAAGAAAATAGCCGTTGGGAACCTCCAGTGGTCAGACAGATCGATCTCCTATCTTGGCCAGATCGATCTCCTAGTTTTAAATCCTGCAATGACAAAGCACAAATACACAGGGAGATCGATCTTATACATTACCAGATCGATCTGTTAGTTTAAATAGGCAGAGGCAGATCGATCTGTCGAATAGGAAGATCGATCTCCTATCCTCTCTGTTTGAGGCAAGATCGATCTCTCAATATACCAGATCGATCTATTAAGCTCTCTGACTTTGAGCAGATCGATCTCTTCCTTACCAGATCGATCTCCTAAGTTCTCTGACTTAGAGCAGATCGATCTCTTAACCCTTGCAGATCGATCTCTTTTTACCTTAAACCCTTTATACCGTTTTAAGGCTTGCCAGATCGATCTCTTCCATCATGAGATCGATCTCTCATCAAATAAAAACCCAGGAGATCGATCTCTCACACCTCAGATCGATCTCTCATCAGCAGAACTCTAAGTTCTGGTCCTGATATCATCTAAACATGTTTGTATACCATCTTAACATTATTGTTTTAACATGTTTTGTCATTTCAAAATACATTAACTCAACAATTACATCAAATCCATGTATATTTAGCATCATTAGATCTGCTAACATTACTCTATCTCCCACCTTTATTTCACACCCTCTACAGATTAAATCAGTTCTCTAGGACTCACGCATAGGGGTATTTACATGTAGTATATACTCTAGAGATTTAAACTTCAAATTTAATCTACATGCAAAATGCTCATAAATAAACGAATGCATGGATCTCAGATCAATCAACACATAAGCCTTATGATTACAGACAGAGAGTGTACCTTTTATAGTTTCTGCAGAAGTGTCTACTGTTTCCTTGTCCAAAGCAAACACATGTCCTACTGTAACGAGCTTCTTTCCTTTCTCTGCAGCAGTGGCCCGTCTCAGGGGATTTACTCTCTGAGGCTATTGTCTAGGGGGCTCCGGAGCATGTGGTCTCTGAGGTTGAGAGCAGTCTTTTACTCTGTGACCCATGTCTCCACATCTAAAACATCCATGGATCAACCCAGTACAACTTCCCTCATGCGATCGGTCACAATTTCTGCAAACTCTTATCTCAGGCTCGACATCTCGAGGGGTCTCCCTGATGATAGGATAAGCTATGGGTCTCTCCAATCTGCCCTTCTGTACCTCAATCCTTCCCATTCTGAAGGAACCTCTCTTAACATCTATCTGGAAAATCGCTAGCCTCTTGCCCTTATCCCGAGTCACTGCACTGAACTTATTCTAAGATTGTACAATTTCGATTCCCCTCTCAATCTTTTGTGCTCATCTCAGAGCATCTCCAAACTCAGTAATACATAGCCCTATCAATCGATCTCTGATGATGGGCTTCAATCCATACACAAATCTCTTTGTGTGGAGCTCTTCATTTTTTAAGGTCTCTGGATCATATCTCAATATAGCGGCAAATCAACTCTTGTAATCATCCACAAACATATCGCCCTGTACCATATTCAAAAACTCTGCCTACTTCCTTCTTTGAGCAGCTCATGGTACATATTAGGCTCTAAAGGCTGTTTGAAACTCTTCCCAACTAATCACATCCTGGCTGGACATCAGAATACCTTGAGTAGTACCCCACCAATCTTGAGCTCTCCCTTTCAACATATAAGCGCCCACATTGACCCTCTCAGCATCATTGCATCCCAAATAGTTAAATATGACTCTCAACTCAGTCAGCCACTTCTCAGCCTCTGCGGGATCCTTTTTCCCCTTGAATGCGGGCGGATTCATCTTCAAAAATTCCTTCAGTCGAACTATACTCCTGTCATCGGGCTGAGTGGGGGAAGGCACTGGGTCCATCTGTACTGGAGGCACGGGAGGTCCTTGGGGTGGCGTAGGAGTAGTACTCGAGGCATTAACTCCAAAATGTTGTGCGCGAATAGCGCTACCCTTTGCTCAAAACCTTACCGCATATCATGCTCAATCTGGTTAAATCGAGAGTTAGGACTCTCCGATTGTGCGGCAGGTGGCAGAGGTGGCTCTGCCTGCCTCCTCGAACGACCTCGTCGTCCACTCATTCTCAATCCCAACTCGTTTCTTGCTCGTACACATCAAATTCGATTGAAATCTCAATCCTCAATTTCAGTTCATGACCAGACTTATACAGACACTTGGGATGTATTCTATTTCACTTAACCGACACTGACAGTACTAAACACCCTAAGCTCTGATACCAAGAAAACCCTACAACGCCCCGAAAGCGTAGAAAATAGGGCAATTTAAAACTTTTTATTCATCAATTCATGCATCATCATACATAATTTATAATATTCACCTCAAGATCTCATCATCTCATAATTATATATCATACCATATACATTACTCAATTCAAGGTTAATTAATCCTAATACATCCCATACATCATTGTACATCAAGTGTCTATAAATACAACATTAGTCTGGGTACATGAAATGCTAAAATATACCTCAACAAAATACATATGGCTTGGAGCTCAAGTCCTCCACTAGCCACTACTCCGTACGTCGCAGGGAAACTCTCTTCACTTGAAAAAATCTGGGGGGAGAGAAAACATGGTGAGCTTCTCAATCGCTTAGTAAGGGGGTAAAGGATTCATTAATAAGAAAATGATTTGCACAGCACAATCATTTTGTTTTTGTGGGAGAAACCCAATAAAATTAGTAAAAAATGTAGCATGAATAATTAAAACATCATCTCAACTCATTTCTCAAAGCTCATGTAGAAACATGATAATAAATGGCTCAAACCATGATTACAAGCATGTAGAAAACAGGATGCGATAATGGCTTTTCTCATAAAACTTGATGAAAATCACTACAATAGTAATGCATGTGGCGCAGCCACCAAACACAATCTCATGTGTAAAATGAGACTAGGCAAAAAAATCTCATATAAAACTCGTCATAGCAGATCAAAAACGATTGAACTCGTCCCCTAGGCGGACATCCCCAATCGAGGGATTTCGTCGACAATAATACACCCATGGCCATGGTTCGCTGTAGACTTGATCAGAGTCGTACAACAGTCGGTATTACATGCTATCAAAGCATAGCCTAGTCTTACATGTTATCAAAGCAATGCCACCCATCGCTATCGTAGAGCGGGGTCATCTCACGTTACCAGAACAGAGGAATATCGGACTTACGTAATACCAGAGCAATGCCCAGACTTACATGCCACCAGAGTAAGGCCCGATGTGTATTCAACATGACACGCCTAAGTCTCAGCAATAACCATTATCATATAAAATCGTTTTGCCTTCACGTAGCACTCATAATGGTTTGCTCATAAAACTCATCTCAAAACCGTTTTGAACTCAACACAAAACATGTCAAAACCGAGCTCAAACCGGTAAAACCACGCACACATTCCTCAAATCTCATTACGCCTTAACGTAGAGCCTAAATCACTTTTCATTTTTTAAACTCAAAATGGTTGTAAAACAATTTCACATTTAGTTTACAACTCATAAAAATTGGACCCCAACCGGCTATAAAACTGTGAGCAATAACTCATTCACAACTCATAAAAACATGCTTGTTTTCTCAAATCACATTTCATGCTACAACATCATTATAAAACACATACACAAATGGGTTTAAGTTTTCCCTTACCTCGTTGCACCTCGTATAGTGCAATTGTTTCCCCCAAACAACGGACTAGCCTCGCATTCCTCTCTGGAACTCCCGGGCTGTCCAAACGATGTTAAAACATCAATAATTCATCTTAATCACATCATCAAGCACATATTTGCTCATATTCTCGTTAAAAACTACAAACCTCATTTTTCTCATATTCCTATCATAGTCCACATTCTTATCCACTACATTTCAAATCCTACATTTTCCATGCATAATATCCATGCCAAAATCACCTTATTGCCTCAATTTCAATTTATAGCCAAAATTCCAAAATTACCACAAATTGTATAATATCATCATCACCCTAACAAAATCACAATTTCATCAACTCTAATCATTTCCTAGCTATTTTATCACAACACCCATAGTCACAATCACCAAAATCACCCCACTATCAAAGATTAAAGCTTAGAATTTTACCCAAAACTTATAGAGAGCTTTATTCACACCTCGATTCAATACGTCCTTTGATTTCCAAGTATGTTTTTCTCCTTTAGATAAGGAACAACTTTCCTTCTTGCCTCGACTTGAGATTTGGACGAAAATGGGGGTTTGAAGGAGAGAGAAAGCTAGGGTTTCGATTGAAATGGGGTTTTTGGAGAGAGAAAATTTGAGATGCAGGAAAAATACAAGGGTCCTTTTATAGGCGGAGGGTAGGAAATCGATCTGGTCCTTTATGAGATCGATCTCTCTTTGAATTTGGGAACATTTTGCGGCAATTTTATGCCTAGGAGATCAATCTGTCGTGGGGTGAGATCGATCTCTTAATGGCTTCATGAGATCGATCTCCTCCTTGAGGAGATCGATCTTCTGTTTACAGAATACTTCATGAGATCGATCTGCTCCTTAAGGAGATCGATCTTCTCTTTACAAAATCATAAGGAGATCGATCCTCTTCCATTGGAGATCGATCTGCTCGCTTAAATTCCTCCTTCCTTGTCACTTTAGCCTACCAGATCGATCCTCTCTTCTCCAAGATTGATCTGGCCTCATAGTTTCACACTTTGGTTAAATACTGAACATAAAATCTCCATATATAATTGCCATCATTTACTCTATTGATTATTTCTCATTCATTACTCATTCATCACTTAAAAAATTCCATTCCATACCACCTCAATATACGAGTACATTAGATTCAGCTCAATTAATTACACTTCATGTTCACATTACATAATCAGATATGTACAAAATTATCAGATCTCACACTGAGTCCTGACAAGTGTTGATTTTATTGAGATGAAATAGCATGATTTGCTTGAGAAAGTATGATAATGGCTTTAAAGTGCACTTACGCATGATGGTTTTCCATGCCTTATTTGTGAAATATGCATGATGGTTTTCCATGCTTTGAAATTGATTTGAGCACTGAATTAAATAGCATGAATTGCTTTACATGCCATTAACACAAGCATGAACTAATGCTTTTGAGGTGTGAATGAGAAATTGTATGGTTTTGAGCATGGCATCACGATCACGTAGATAGTACAGTATCTACCTGTTCGCAAGATTGCCTTACTAAGTGTGTTGTTTGCTCACCCCCTTATTTTCCCCCTCTTTATAGAGCATTGAGTATAAACTGAGGGCGACTGGAGGTTTCTTTTTTGGTATCCGCTGCATCCCATCATGAAAGGTATACACACTTGTATAATTTTGTATCTAAGCTTGTCATAGCACAGTAGCATTTTGAATGTAACCATTGAGGAAGTAAAGCAATGTAGACACATGTAAACAATAACTCTGATTTATTTATACAAGTGTTTACTTCTAAATTTTAATACAAATCAAATTGTTATGGTTGGATGAGATAGACATTGACACACAGCCCAACTATTGAGAGTGTATCTGATCACGATCGAAGTAAGGTAAGAACAAATAATAAATAATGTATGAAAAGCGAAAAAAAATTGTAACGATTTTTGGTAATTTGAGGGTCGTGACAAATTCAATATGAAACATCTTTAAGATTTATCACTTTCACAAAACACATTAAATCTTAATTCATCCTTTTCTCAAAATGCACCAATCTCATCACAAAAGAACATCTTTTCTTTAAACAAATCTCACAAGGCTCGACCCCTCCCTCGAGTCTACCATGGACAACACAATCACACTTAGTGTATAAAACCAGGTGGTACTATGTAATATTATGTGAGACAGGCGATCACTATATCTCAAAGACTATGTTGGCCAACTATGTCATAATCATCCCAGACCACACGGATCTCGGTGTGCATGGCATCATGCTGGAACGAAGGTGGGTTAGTTCTTCTCCAAACTTTTCAAATCATCATCACAATCATACGGTACAGCGTACTTCATGTGATATACATGGTACAACGTACTCCGCAGACCCATATCATGGTTGGGGGTGCCAGCCGTAGGTCTTATCTACCCCATGCCATGTGTAACCTATATAGACTCAAGTGCACGTGGAGCTTTTCGTTTCCATGTAAGAGAGCCTCTCCACCAACAGAGCCTTCCCACCCCAACGAGCTTAAGGATGTTGGCTTAAGGATCCTACTGTAAGAGAGCCTCCCCACCAAACAGAGCCTCCCCACCCTGTCGGGCTTAAGGATGTAGGGCTTGAGGATCTTACCATCTCCACGACATCATACATACCACAGTGTGAAAACCTATGCAAGCTAAGCTCTAGCACGATTCATGCATCATCAATAAATCTCCTCGTACGAGCAATGCTCTAGTACGGTTTTATGAATAAAAACATGAAAAAGCACGTACGAGCTCAGCTCCAGTATGATTATATGCATAAGAAAGTCAATCGAAATCCACGTACGGGCAGAAGCTCCAGTACGGTTTATAAAACCTCATCACAGTCCAAATCAAGGTGCGAGCTAAGCTCCAGCACGTTTCATACATGTGAAAACACTAAAATCCAGTGCGAACGAGACTCCAGCACGATTTAACTCATGTAAACACGATAGGCGGCTCTATTTTAGCAAAACATTCTCAAAACAATGGTTAGCACCTCATTTGTGTCTTTTCTCAAAATCAAGAAATTACTAGCCAGCCTATCTGTCATTTTGCTTAAACCAAAGCAATGTGTGTTCATAAAAGCATCAAAACATGTTATTTATGAATTATTAGCCTTACTAATCCCTTTTTATAAAATCCACTTTAAAACCAAATCATACACCAAAAACGCTTGTAATCGTTCACATACACCATCAATTCATTTTTCTAGATAATCATGCATTTTCCAACGCCCTATATTTACCCACAAAATACGAGCAGCTATCTCTATATACTCACAGAATTCCCTTACCTGAAATCGCGTCGCGTGATTTCACTTCCTTAAAGCTGTTGGATTTCGCGGTTCAATTCACCTCGAACAAAGTCTCTGAAACTGCACAAGATTACGTTTCACGTCAATTTAGTTCAATATAACACAACTCTAGCATTTACTATAGTCAACTCGACCTATAGTTCTTATTAACGCTCATAAGGTCTCATTTGATTACTCTACTTATTTCTCGAGAGTCTATTGATTCTCACTAAATCAATATTTAAGCCCATAGTGTTTCTATTTCATCAATTACTTCACTATGACATTTTGTCAAACACCTTATATACTCATTTTCATAATTTGACTATCTTCACAATGTAGCTTCAGTTCATCATCTTAAGATCATACATATTACCTCATAAACACTTTAGCATAGTCCGTTTATCATCAACTCACCCATAACACATTTTCTCACACTAGACTCATTCTAGGTTATACTTGTTCCATTACATTCCATGTAGTTCTAATCATCAATACACATACCAATCAACTACAAAATCAATAACTAAACAAATGTACTTGGATTGGTATATTAGAAACTGACCTAACTTGATTTCCTTCTTGCTCTAAATGAGAACTCTCCTTGCTCCTTCAATCCAACCAAGGGGTATTGATTTCAAACTATGTTGTTCTTCTCTTTATGATGAATAACTTTGCTCTAATGACTTTTTCTTAAATCTTAACAGAAATGGGATGATTTTAGAGTGAGAAAGCTAAGTTTTAGATTGAAAATGGAAGAATGGAGTTGTTTCCCATGAATTGCAGATCCAACTGCTCCCTATTTATAGAATTGGCTTGATGAGATCGATCTGCAGAGGTAGAGATCGATCTGGTCCTCTTGAATTCCTCATTTTCACGACATTTTGAAGGCATGAGATTGATCTGCTTGCTGCATGAGATCGATCTGCTCTGTCGCATGAGATCGATCTGCTCAATGAAACAAGATCGATTTGTCTCAAGCAAAGAGCTAAGGAAATCGATCTGGTCTTAAGGGGAGATCGATATGCTCTAGCTCGAGAATTATGGAGATCGATCTGCTTGAGCGAGGGATCGATCCCCCTCTTCCAAAATGCTTGATTCTGCATTTTCCAGGCCACAAGATCGATCTCTCCTTGCATGGGATCGATTTGGCCTTCATTTTTCATCCTTTCTGCTGCAATTTCTCCATTTAAATTCATATTAAATCACTTTCACACTCATTTATCATTCCATTCACACTTAGAACTCGAAAACATTCATTTCTTATAATTCATACATAATTCAACTTGTTTGTACGTCATATAATTATATACATTACATCAAAAATTAAGGGTCTTATAATCCTCCTCTCCTTCAAGAAATTTGGTCCTTCAAATTAGAACCAAGTTAATCCGAAACTAACTTTGGGTACTTCTCTTGCATCATGCTTTCTAACTCCCATGTAGCTTCCTCTGGAGTGTGATATTACTAAAGAACTTTCACTAATGGAATTGTCTTTTTCCTTAGCACCTTCTGTTTCCCATCTAATATCCAAATCGGCTTTCAACATACGTCATACTCTCATTGAGCTCCAAGGGCTCATATCTTATCACATATGTCGGGTCTGGGTGATACTTTCGAAGCATAGAGACGTGGAAGACATTATGTACACTTGTTAACTCTTGTGCCAATGCCAACCTATAAGCTTTATCTCCCACTCTCTCCAGAATCTCGAAGGGTCCGATATATCGAGGGCTTAACTTTCCCTTCTTATCAAATCTCATAATCCCTTTCGAGGGAGAAACTCTCAAAAATACTGACTCACTCACATCAAACTTCAGTGGTCTCTGTCTCCTGTCAACATAACTCTTTTGTCGGCTCTAAGTTGTCTATAACCTCTCACATATCAACTGGACATCCTAAGAAGCTTGCTGCACTAAATCGGAAGCAAAAATCTATCTGTCACCAACCTCTTCCCATCCAATAGGGGATCGATATCTGCGTCCATGCAGTGCCTCATATGGTGCCATTTCGATACTCACATGATAGCTGTTATTATAGGCGAACTCCGCTAACGGTAGGTGATCATCCCATGAGCCTCCAAAATTCAGCACATACACTCTCAACATATCCTCCAGGGTCTGTATCATCCTCTCTGACTGACCATCTGTCTAAGGATGAAAGGCGATGCTAAAACTCAACTAGGTCCCCATCGCTTCCTGAAAATGTTCCCAGAAATGGGAAGTGAAACGGGCATCCCGATCAGAAACAACGCTCACTGGTACACCATGTAATCGAACTACCTCTCGAACATACAAGTTCGTTAACTGACTCAGAGTATCTGCTGCTCTCATAGCTAAGAAATGGGCTGACTTCGTCAACTGATCCACAATAACCCAAATGGCATCATGACCTCTACGGGTCCTAGGTAATCCCATCACAAAGTCCATGGTGACGTGCTCCCATTTCTATGTCGGTATCGGTAGAGGCTGCAATAACCCTGCAGGCTTCTGATGCTCTACCTTCACTTGCTGACAGTTGAAACATCTAGCGACATATTCTGCAATGTCTCGTTTCATTCCAGACCACTAATAAACTTTCTGAAGGTTCTGATACAACTTAGTACTTCTCGGATGTATCGTATACTTTGATGAGTGAGCCTCTGTCAAAATCAGCCTCCTGATCTCTGAATCCTCGGGAACACATACTTTACCCCTGAACCTCAACAATTCATCAGTACTTAACTCAAACTCAGTACCCGTACTTGTCTGTATCTGACTCAGCCAATCGATGCACTGTCGATCGCTTTGTTGAGCCTGCCGAATACAAAAAATCAACTCTGACACTAATCTCAAACTAGCCATAATCTCAAATCTCTTTGAACCAGGTGGGGTTACATTCAAACTGAGGTTCACAAATTTTTTCAACAACTCGTGTTCTCGTACCATCATATAAGACACCAACCTGAGGTTCTTCCTGCCCAAAGCATCGACAACTACATTCGCCTTACCCGGGTGGTACATAATCTCATAATCATAATCTTTCAGGAGTTCAAGCCATCTCCTTTGTCTCATGTTTAACTATTTCTGGGAGAACAAGTACTTAAGGCTCTTATGGTATGTATAAACCTGAAATTTCTCACCATAGAGATAGTGGCGCCATATCTTCAATGCAAACACTACGACCGCCAACTCTAAATCATGTGTTGGATAGTTCCTCTCGTGATCCTTCAACTGTCTGGATCTATAGGCAACTACCTTCCCATCCTGCATAAGTACACAGCCCAATCTCTGGTGTGATGCATTCATATGCGCAGAGAAACCTCCTGAGCTGGTAGGAATGGTGAGAATCGGAGCAGTGGTTAACTGATGCTTAAGCTCCTGAAAACTCCTCTCACATGCCTTATCCCACACAAACTTAACAATTTTTCACGTGAGGTGTGTCAATGGAGTAGCTAGTCTAGAGAAACCCTCAACAAATCTTCAATAATAACTTGTCAATCTCAGGAAACTTCTGATCTCAGTAACTGTCTTGGGCTGTTCCCACTGTACAACTGCCTCAATCTTGGATGGATCCACTGATACCCTATCCTTCGATACAACATGGTCCAGAAATGAGATCTGCTCTAACCAAAAGTTACACTTGCTGAGTTTGGCATACAATTCCTTCTCTCACAGGGTCTGCAGAACTAACCTCAAATGCTGCTCATGCTCTTCCCTAGACTTGGAATAAACCAATATATCATCAATGAACACTATCACAAACTGGTCTAGGTATGACTTGAATACATCATTCATCAACGCCATAAATGTTATGGATGCATTCGTCAATCTGAATGGCATAACCAAAAAGTCGTAGTGACCATAATGGGTACGAAATGCTATCTTGGGTACATCTCCGCTCCTTATCTTCAACTGATGGTACCCAGAGCGCAATTCTATGTTGGAAAAGACCTGTGCTCCCCGGAGCTAATCCAACAAATCATCTATGCATGGAAGGGGGTATTTTTTCTTAATGGTGACCTTATTCAACAACCGGTAATCTATATACAGTCAAAGGCTTCCATCCTTCTTCCTTACAAATAGAACTGGAACTCCCTAAGGTGAGATGCTCGGTCTAATAAACCTCTTCTCCAACACTCTTGCAACTGCTTCTTTAGCTCTTCCAGTTCTATCGGAGCCATTCTATAAGGTGGCTTAGATATCGGCTCTGTACCAGGCACTAACTCTATACAAAACTCCATTTCCCTATTAGGTGGTAGCCCTGGTAAATCATCCGGAAAGACATCAAAAAATTCTGCAACTATGGGAATGTCTCTCAATTCCGGATGTGCCTTATCTATGTCAACCACATAGGCAATGAACCCTTCACATCATTCTTTCCACCGTTAGCAACACAAGTAACCACTTTATCATTCATAAATAATAAATAAATTCATCTCTCAAATATAATGGATTAAAATTATGCTCTTTTCATTTACAATAATCATGTCTTCATTTCTTGTCGACAAAGCATACAACAAGATTATCTATCTCTGAAAATATCAATATCTTAGCAAGACAATCCATAGCCACATGATTTGCAGCCAACCAATCCATTCCTAGGATTACATCAAAATCATTTATGCTTAGAAAAATTAAATCGGCTGCCATTTTCTTTCCCCCTATCTTTAACTTACAATTCTTATACACATACCCAGTCAATTGATTATCATTCATAGGGGTAGATATCATCAATATCTTATCTAGCAATGTGGGTTTTACATGCTTCAACAATTTATGTGCAAAGGAAGGTGATATAAAAGAATGCGTGGCACCAGGATCAAACAATACAAATGCTTCTCAATCAAAAATCAAGATGGTACCTTTAATCACATCCGCTGAAGTGCCTGCGGTGTCCTGGTCCAGTGCATGCACTCATCCTCTGCCAACACCAACCGCTTGTTTCCCTTTTTCCTCAACTGTAGCCCTCCTCCTAGAAGCAGTTGTCTCAACTGGAGCTCTCTTTGGCTCCTTACCTTTCTGTGGGGACATGTAACAGGGGGCGTCTGACAAGTTTTAGTCCCATGAAATCTGTCACATCTCCTACACTACTCAGTAGTAGGTCGTGATCCTCCAATAGCCCTGCCCCTCGGTGCAGTCAAAGCCGGGTACATGGGAGGTTTAGCAGCTCTCTCCTGCATAGTGTTTCTATTTCATCAATTACTTCACTATGGCATTTTGTCAAACACCTTATATACTCATTTTCATAATTTGACTATCCTCACAATGTAGCTTCATTCCATCATCTTAAGATAATACATATTACCTCAAAAACACTTTAGCATACTCCATTTATCATCAACTCACCTATAACACATTTCCTCACACTAGACTCATTCTAGGTTATACTTGCTCCATTGTATTCCATGTAGTTCTAATCATCAATACACATACCAATCAACTCCAAAATCAATAACTAAACAAATGTACTTGGATTGATATATTAGAAACTCACCTAGCTTGATTTCCTTCTTGCTCCAAATGAGAACTCTCCTTGCTCCTTCAATCCAACCAATAGGCTATTGATTTCAAGCTATGTTGTTCTTCTCTTTATGATGGACAACTTTACTCTAATGGCTTTTTCTTAAATCTTAACAGAAATGGGATGATTTTAGATGAGAAAGCTAGGTTTTAGATTGAAAATAGAAGAATGGAGTTGTTTCCCGTGAATCGCAGATCCAACTGCTCCCTATTTATAGAATTAGCTTGATAAGATTGATCTGTATAGGGTAGAGATCGATCTGGTCCTCTTGAATTTCTCATTTTCACGACATTTTGAAAGCATGAGATCGATCTGCTTGCTGCATGAGATCGATCTGCCGTGTTGCATGGGATCGATCTGCCGTGTTGCATGGGATCGATCTGTTCAATGAAATAGGATCAATTTGCTCAGGCAGAGAGCTAAGGAGATCAATCTGGTCTTAAAGGGAGATAGATCTGCTCTAGCCCGAGAGTTATGGAGATGGATCTGCTTGAGCGAGGGATCGATCTCTCTATTCCAAAATGCTTGATTCTGCATTTTTCAGGCCATAAGATTGATCTCTCCTTGCATGGGATCGATCTGGCCTTCATTTTTCATCCTTTTTTATGCAATTTCTCCATTTAAATTCATACTAAATCACTTTCACATTCATTTATCATTCTATTCACACTTAGAACTCGAAAACATTCATTTCTTGTAATTCATACATAATTCAACTTGTTTGTACATCATATAATTACATACATTATATCGAAAATTAAGGGTCTTACACCCAAAGTAAGTGATCCTCCCAAATCTAATTCAGAAGTGCAACATTTGAAAGAGGACACTAAAGACATGAAGCTCAGGTTAACTAAATTGAAAAGTACATTAACTGAATTTATGACTCAAATGATGAGCTACACGTTAACTAGTGCTACTAACAAAAGGAAGCTCAGAGCAAGACCATTTAGATCAGGATGCCATATTGATTTCCCCTTTTTATTTTATTCTTTTTTGTATGAATTACGGATGAGGATGATGATGATGATGCGACGACGACGACGATAATGATATTTCTTTTATGTGAATATTGAATGAAAATTTGTTTATGTAAATTTTTGGATGGATATGGTACTGCATTAGATGAATGATATTGATCCGTTGTTTTCTGTCGATTCTACTTACACATTTGATTATTTTAGGTACCAAAAATTGAGCCGAAAATATGATTTAATAAAAAAACAAATATATATAAATTAAATAAAAAATCACTTTTAGCGTTGAAATTCCAACGCTAAAAGAATTTTACGATGGATAAAATAAAAAATAAAATTAAAACTATGGCTTTTAGCGTTGAAATTTCAACGCTAAAAGCATCAACGATGAAAAATAAAATAAAATAAATAAAAAATAAAATGAAACAAAAATAAAATAAAAATCACATTTAGCAATCAAAACTTCGATGCTAAAAGCTTTTAACAATGAAGAAATTTTAAAAAATATAATTTAAAAATATGGCTTTTAGTGTTGGAATTCCGAAGCTAAAAGCCTTTAGCAACAGAAAATAAATAACAACGAAATTTTGTCGTTAAAGGCCTTTAATAATGGAATAATTATTTTTTTTCATTTTCTTAATTTTTTAAAAACTAAAATCATTTTGCGTCAGAATTCCATAGTTAATACTTTCAATGACGAAGTTCATCATTTTGTAATGAAATACTTTAAATGACTCCAAATTTAAAGATGGATTTAGCGATGGAAATTTCATAGTTAATTCTAACACAAATACTCATTAGCGACATAATTTTTAAATTAGTGACGAAAATTCTGATACTAATTTCATTGTTATTGGTCTAGTTTCTTGTAGTGGTGCCTAAAAAAAGATGATTTTGGATATGCCAGAAACTCATTAAGATGAATGAGCAGTTAAGATGAGGGTTCATCACCGAAATGACTTAGGGACAATATCTCGCACTACAGGAATTTATGCTTTTAACGTCGAAAAATTACTGTCGAAAATTTTCCATTGCAAAATAGGAGAATTATCGACAGATTTGAGACGAAATTTCGTCACGAATGTGGAGCTATTATTTTTCCATTTGCAACGGAATTTAGCTGTAAAATTACGTCAAAAAGAATTTCGACACTAAATTTGTTGGTAAATTATTCACGCGAAATAATAAATTGGTGCCAAATTTTTTCGATGCTAATTACATAACTTGCGCCACCTCGTTTTTAGTATTTTTTTATTATTTAAAAAATTATTGTTCTGACGCAAAAGGCCTTCAAATGCTAAAAAGTTTTTTCTTGATTTTTAAGAATTACAAAAAATGTTTTCTACTTTTTATTGATTTATTTTGATAGGAAAGGGTATCTGCATCATAATTTCAAAGCGGATATCCTGATTTTTTAACTTAAATTTTAAAAATTTAATTTTAGAAATATTTCTTTTAATATTTATTCTGTAGCTAAAGGGTTTTAGTATCGGAATTATGACGCTAAAGCCAATTCCGACTCTAAAGCCCCTATTTTTAATTTTTTTATTTTTAATTGTATTTAAACTTTTTTAATATTTATTTCGTAATTAAAGGGCTTTAGCATCGAAATTTCAAAGCCAAAGCCCTTTTATTTTTTATTTTTAAATATATTTGAACTTTTTTAATATTTATTCCATAGCTAAAAGGTTTTAGCATCGAAATTTTGTGGCTAAAGCTCTTTTTTTAATTTTTAATTTTTAATTTTTTAAAATATATTTAAATTTTTTAATATTTGTTCCATAATTAAAAGGTTTTAACGTTGAAATTTCGACGCTAAAGCCTCTTTTTAATTTTTTTTATTTTTAAAAGTATTTGAATTATTTTATATTTATTCTCTAACTGAAGGGTTTTATCATCGAAATTTTATCGTTAAAACTCCTTTTTAATTTTTTATTTTTTTTAATATATTTAAATTTTTTTAATATTTATTTTGTATCTAAAGAGTTTTAGTATTGAAATTTGGATGATAAAGCTCTTTTTTACAAATTTTTTTTTAAATGTATTTAATTTTTTTTAATATTTATTCTGTAACTAAAATATTTTAACGTCAGAATCCCATTGATGATACCATTAATTTATTTTTAAAGTATTTGTCAAAAGATTTTTTGGGTTTTCGTGGTTACCATCGGAATTCCATGCCAAACACGCAAGACAGGCCAAATGGGTTATATATTTTTTCCTTGTCTCTACACTCAATCCCACTCTCTTTTTCTTCTCACCCGCCGACTCAAACTCTCTATCTCCTAAAAGTGCCTACAGTCGCCCCAATCCCGACATCGACGCTGCTATCTCGCCACCGGTCAAGCACGGCTCTACCATGCCCTTGTCGATATGTGAACGTCTTCCAGTATTCTTTTTTTCTTTTCTTTTCTGTTTGGTTTAGGTTTTAAATATTTTTCTTTTTTTTTCCATATCCGTCAGCCGATATTCTTCAGTCTGTCACTGCTGCTATCTTTCCACCTCTCTCTTGGCATAAAAGATTTTATTTAATAGTTATTTACCATTAAATATTTATTGTTACACTTATTTATTAATGTTTTTATAGTTATTGGTTTGATTTTAATTTATTTTTCTAAAATAATATTATGTTTGTTAATAAAATATTTATTATTAATGATATTGTGTTTAAATATTTGTCGCAAATTATTGTTAATATGTTGTTTAGTTTTAGTATTTTTATTTAGATAATTTTGATTATTTAGTTGTAGATGTTAAATATTGTTTTCAAAAGAATTCTTATATGATTGTTAAAAATTATAATAGTGATTAACACAGTTTTTAAATTTTGTTTTATTTTCAAATAAGTGAGATCCCTTTTCTTTTATTTTATTTTGTTTTGTTAGGGAGGATATGATGACTATGTTGATGATGATGTTTGACGATGTTGATAATTTTGTGTGTATGTTACGGTCAAATTTTAATTGCTTCGTTATTTCTAGCATATAACTTACTCGTATTTTGAATTATTTTAGTTATCGAAATATGTTTTTTTAATAAAAAATAAAATATGTATAATTATATAAAATATTTTTTTTAAAAAATGAGATTAGCTTTTTGTGTCGAAATTTTATCTCTAAAAGTATTAAACGATGAAATATTTAATAAAAATAAAAAATAATATACTTTCAATGTCGAAATTCTATTTTTAAAAGTTTTTAAGAAATATTTAGAAAAGAAAAATAATAATATATTTTTAATATCAGAATTTTGTATCTAAAAGTCTTCAACAATGATATATTTAATAAAAATAAAAAAAAATAATATACTTTCATTATCAAAATTTCGTGTATAAAAGCTTTCTGTAATGAAACATTTAAAAAATGTATAAATTATATTTCTTCTCTTCGTTGAAATTTCGTCATTAAAGACTTTTAGCAACGAAAAAATTAAATAAAATAATATTTTAAAAAATGTTTATTAGCTTCGAAATTTCATCGTAGAAAGTTTCAATGATAGATTTTTTTCATTTGCGATAGAAGACTTTTAGTGTCTTCAAAATTGCATTTAGAATTAACGTCGAAAATTTTGACGTTAATTGTGATTATCAACAAAATACAAAAAAAAAAAATTGATCGAATTTCCAATGCAAAATCCAACGATGAAGGCTCATTTTCTTGTAGTGCTAGTCATCCTTGCTCGCATCCTTGACCAAGGCAAATATGGTTTGATAAGTTGATATTGGTAGCATAAGGCAAAAAAAAATATGTATAAAGTAGACATTGCACTATACTTTATTCATTTTTGAGATATTATGATGAAATAATTAGATTACACTAAGATTTTACACACTTAATAGGTTAAGTAAAATTATATGACATTTCTAACATTTGAGTGGTGATGATGCATTGCTAGACATCGGCTTGATCTATGAATTGATTAAAAATTCAATTCATTGTCAACATGTCGAAAACCTAATGGGTCATTCACATAAGAGTGGCTAATGGATTAAAATGAATTGAATTTTTTTGGGAAATTTAAAATTTCTCACATGGACTTATTGTACAGAATTGTAATTGGACTTAATTAAATGTATTTAATTAAGTGAACTTGATTAAAAGTGATTTAATTAAGTCATTGGACCAAATTATATTTAGAAGTGTTTGTTGAGCTTAACTAAAAGAGTTTAGTTAAGTGGTCTTAATTAAAAGAATTAATTAAATTGTAATCTCCTACATTTAATTATAATTTGTATCTTACTTTTAATTAAATAATTTAATGAAGTTGAGGATGATCCAATAGCAATTAAAATAATTCAAAAATTAAAAGATAAATGAATCAATTAATGAAACACGTTTATCCTAACATATAAAAGCATCATTATATTCGGCCACTGTCGACAACAATATTGCTAGAAAACTCGACAACACCAAAACCTTGTGGTGTCGATTTCTTCACTCCATGACAATGCTCGACTGGTGGCTTATGCTAAAAGCTAAGGTTTCTGTGAAGATTCTGACCAGTTTGGTGTGTTTTCAAGAGTTATTAGATATTAAAGGGCTTGTAAGAGAATTATAAAGGTTATATTACGAGATCGTTATGCATCAAATTCATGTTTTTACTAAATCCATAAAGTCAACCATGAGCTGCAATAACTAATATGAAGAATTAATAAGTAAATATTGAACCATACTTATTATTTTTTTGAGATATTTGATGAAAGCACTAAATTATATTGATAAACTAATTACTGAAAGATTAAATCAAAATTATTTTAACTATATAACATTTTCGTAGTCATAATGCATTTTAGATACCGCTCCTAATCTATGAATATAAATTGAAAATTTTACTATAATTTGAATTTAAAATTCATGACCAACATATTAATCTAATGGGTCATTACAACAAAAGACATTAGCGGTATTAAAATAGATAAGTCAAATTTAATTGATAATAGCTAAAAACATAAGAAACACTAATTAAGATTTTAAGGACTTAAGAAATCTAAATGTTACATTTAGAGTTGAAAATCTAGCAAAGATATACAATCCTTGCTTGGACCGTGCATTGTAAGTAGAAACAACCACAACCACCTTTTTTTCTCACTCTCTTAACAAACCCTAAGTAATGGTTCCTTAGATCTTTGGGTTAGTTGAGACCAAGGAATGGCTTTGTAGAGACTAAGTAATGGTTTCCTAGATCATTTTACTAGTCGAGAAAAAAAATGTTTAACTACTTGCTTGAGAAGAAAAACTTGCCACATAATGTATACACAAATTTTCACATTTAAGAATTTTAGAACACGGATTGATGATGAAAACTTAATTTTTATTTATTTATGTGAATTTGTGGGTACTTTCTTAATTTCAATTATATTATAATATAATAATATAACAACAATTCTATGTAAACCCCATTAAATTCTACACAAGAGAACGATCCTCTGATTCGATCTCCTAAAGTAAATTTGTCAAGGGCGTGGCACTTAATCCCGATGAAATTGTAATGAGTGATTGTAGAGAGAAGTGACCAAGGGCTTGTTGTTCCTCTTGAATTTGTGGTGGCGCAGCTGATCGTTGAGAGAACTGTCTATGACTTGTTGTCCTCTTCTTAGATCTGTAGTGACTTGGTTGCTCGTTGAGAGAACGGTCTATGACTTGTTGTCCTCTCGTGGATTTGTAGTGGCTTGGTTGATGTGACTTGTTGTCCTCTTGTAGATCTGTAGCGACTTGGTTGATCGTCGAAAAAACGGTCTGTGACTTGTTGTCTTCTTGTAGATCTCTTGGCGGCTTTATTGAAGAAAAGACTTGATTGAAGAGAAGGCTTGATTGGAGAAAGACCGGTATTCTATGGGCTTCCAATTCTCTAAGGAGGCTAGAACTTCTCTTCTCTGTGTGTTCTGCTCTTCTTTTGTATGTGTCTTTCTGCTGGAGGAGCTCTTTATTTTATAATGATTGGTGATATAGAGTTCCAAAAGAATTCAATCACTCTAGAATTTATTTCTAATTAATTTAATTTGATTAGAGAGAATATAAATGGTTAATAATTTTTTATTTATAACCAATTTATTAGGAATTATTAATTAATTAAATATTTAATTTAATTAATTAATAATATTAATTAATTATTATTATTTTAATACCTACAAATGCCCCCACTTCAAGACACGGACATGCGCATACTAGGCATGAAGTACGGAACTTGAAGTCCATCAATATCAATAGCATGCTAGCTATGATGAAATTTCCTTGAATTTTTATTGTTCTTTTTTTTAATAGCACAACATTTTTTTTTGCTTCGTATATTTTTTTTAACTTTTGTGTTTATTTTTAACACAATTTGAAACTCAAAGAAACAAATTGCAAGTGGGTCTCTTCATTTAAAATCCAACTTAAATTATTCTGTCAAATTATATATATTGACTGATAATCATAATCTTCCTTCCATAAATTCCAAACAACTCAAATACTTCTCCACCAGCTTTTTCTGCAAAAGTGTAGAACACGATCATTAGGTATGGCTCTTCTCTCTCTCTCTTTTTTTTTTTTGTATTTTTGTGAATGTATGCTCGTACACCTCATCATAAGCCATCTATACGTCGATGTTTGAATTATCGTTATGTCGCCTACTGTACTGCTATTCTGCATCACTTGAATTTTACTGCCTCATTCTCTATTTTCTGATATCATGTCGGATATCGTCATTGTGTTCTTTCAGAGCTTGTGTGTGGAGAGACGTAAAAGAGGAGGCTAACGATGTTATTGGTGGAGATGGTGATGGAAATAATTGAGCACGTGTATATGACACATGTAGCTTTGCGGTTTGCACAGTGTACTGTAGAGCGGATAAAGCTCACCTCTGTGCTGAATGTGACACTCGTGTTCATGCCGTAGGCTTCACAATAATTCTTACTTAGAGAAAGAGGCTTCTTCGATTTCTGCTAGTATTTTGGTTGATATCTCCAAAAATTGTTCAGAGCTTCCATGATCTCTTTTCTGACTTCTTACACCAGATTAATGCAATTTCAGAATCTGACCCAGCAATAAGCTTTCTTTTTTTTTATTGGCCAGAATCGATTGGATTCTTGCAGACTCATGGAATAGGACATGAACATGGCTGTTCATCGCTGCGGCCATCATCTTCCCTGGGTCCGTGCAGCACCTCACTTCATCGCGCTTCCCTGTTAACTGTTGCTCATAGTGCCTTGATTGTTCGTCACTCTCAGGTTTTTCACCTATCTCAGCTTTATCTATATCTTCATCTAATGCCAAAAAGGTCATCATCAATGACATCACCACAGAAATATCTGAAAACTTGCTCAATAGCAGACCTCATGGGGCTGATGACTGTGACGGCAAAGTATTCACAAGAACATCCATTAATTCTAGTGTCACATCACCGTCCAACTCATCTTCAACAGATGAGTCGAGATCATTAGGAGTGGCAAAAGCTTTCTTGCAACACATGATAAGCTCAGAGGGAGCATCACAGAATTCCCCTAGTAAGAGGAGCACTTGGAGTAGCAATAGGATGAGCAAATACCTCAATGCATGTAATTTTTTAGTATCACAACTGCTGAGCCCACTGTTCCTTCCTCTTTATAAAGTTTATTCTCGATTTCTTGCAAAAAAAAAAAATTAACTGCCTATTTGTCCTCATCATTCAAAGTTCGAAAGAGAGAAACTGAAAGATTGTTTCGTAATGTGCTAAAGAATCGCATGAAGTAACAACCAAGGTCATTTGGCTCGAGTCCATTAGCCAAAGATAGTGACAACTCAACCTTTTGAGCATTTGCTAGCAGAGATTGGAGTTGTTCGATGTACATCCTATAAAGAGCACCTGAGGTGGTTCCTTTCTCCTACCGTACCATTCTCTGCAACTTTCTGTCTCGTCATGTCAATCATAACAGCCTTGTAGCTCTCTTTCCCACCATTTCCCTCACAACAGCTAGCTATTCATCACAACAGCTAGCTCTCTGCCTTATTATTTCCATCACAACAGCTAGCTCTCCATCACAGCAGTTAGCTCTCTACCTTATCATCTCCATCAAACAGCTAGCTCTCTGCCTTATCATCTCCATCACAGCAGCTAACTCTGGCTCATAATCTCCATCACAGCAGTCACTGTACAGTCTTTTCATCTCATCATCTCCATCACAATAGCTCTATATTGTGAATCAGACTGCTGTAGTAGCGCCACTACTGGAGTTGCTGCTGCCATCATCGTCCCCGATTCCATGGACCGCCTTACACCATCGCACGTCTGTGCTAGCTACTGCCCGCAATGCCCTTGCACTGCATTACCATTCCTGCTATGTTCTGAGTTGATAAGAATAGTTGCTTAACCGAGCTTTAAGCGAACCAACTGCTGATAACTCAACACCAACTTCAGTCTAAAACTTTAACCGCTTACTTAGAGGAGAGTGCAAGAAAACATCTTATGGGGTTTATCTACTTCTCAGGCAAGAGTGTGCAGAGGACGCGGCAGGCAGCAATGCAGTAACAGGGTAAAGCAATGACAACGGTAGAGTAGCAGTAACAGTGATGTAACATTGGTGCAAGCTAGGAAGATCCTTGTTCAGCTTTGACATCGAAGCTTTGAACTTCAATTCAACTCCAAGTCAACTATGTTGCGTTCCTTCTTGCATTCACGAGGGTCATCAAGATTTGTAGTTCTCTATACTGACAAACAGCCCAATGGCGAAAGTCTTGTTAGGGAAAACTTTCGAGCTCCCAGACTATAAATTTCCCATATGAAATTTTCAGCAATGTCGATAACGAAATCCTCATATTGCTGAACGATAAATTGCGACTTTTTGTTAGGAAGAGCATAGTAACTTTTCAGGAAATCGTTGGTTCCTATGCTTATCAGATACAATGCATCGGAGATTATCCCATTCGCCTCCTTATCACCAAGATAGGCTCGTAATCTGTCCTGGTACTCCTTGTAGTACTCCACTTCCTTCCATAGAGGGATCACTTTCAGGACATCAGTCGTTACATTGTCATAGCCGGTTGCAACAGTTATTTGAGATTCATCTTTCCTGTTACCAATAGTAGGAGGGCATATACTATTGACATCCGTATTGCTAACTGTAATTGAGTTTTGATTCAAGGCAGTGTGGGTGTTGCGTTCAGATTTAAGAGAATCAGCTTGAGATAATAATAATAATAATAATAATAATAATGGATACATTGTTCTCTAGCTCTTTTCTGTTGGCTTTACTCTCATTTTTTTTTTCAACTACCCCTTTAAATATGTTGCTTGATCGCAACTTCGTCAACGGTTTCTAGTGGCTTGTCACATATTATTTTACCATCAATGCATTTTTATTACTATTACTTCTTTATTCACTATTATTTTGGGCTTTTTTTTTTAAAGTTATTTGATCCCTTTTACTAATCTTTTTTTTAGTCATGAACAAATTTCCTATGTATCGTCTTTCGAAATCATCCATCGTCAAGCATTACCAGGATGAAGTTAGGGGTAGACCTTTTTTTTCAAAAAGTCAAGAGGAGTATAAAGTCGTCTATGTGATTTCCTACTTATTTGAGACAAGGCTAGTGAAGATGTAAGCAAAGCCACCAAGTGTTTAATTCACACCTCAGCTATTGGTAGTAATGCAAATAATTGGGATTTCGATATGACAACTCTTTACCATTTGGATGTCTGGACTTCTGAAGAGGTTGATGAGGTATTCTCTTACAATTCTCACACTACTCAAAAGGGTGTCTTTAAGACGGTGCTAAAGTTGCGAGACAGTCATTATGAAGAGAGCTTCAAATACACTACCCTCACCGCTTTGGGCCATCGTATTTGTAGACGCGAAGTTTCTTGGCATGGATTTCAACCATGCAGAGAATTTATTCCTCCTCCTGGATATTGGGAATGATCAGAGCTTATTTTGAATAAGCACAAACAAATTTTAGAGGAAGCGAGCATCTATGAATTGATCTTTGTTTCACTATTTGTTTATGATCAAGGTCGATATATGATTCATGCCTTGTGCGAAGCTTGCTCGTGGGGGGATTTTCATTACATTATGGGATTTGAAGATTTTAGGAGGCCTTTCTATTGCTGGAGAATTTTAGGACGAGGTTGCCCCCAGCTTAGAAGAAATAACTGATCTTGATGAATCTTCATGTCCCATTTTTCCAGTCAGTTGTCGATACCTTTTTCTTGCATATCACCTCGTCAGCTTGCAGGAGGATCATAGGGCTTTGAAAAGCAATGAAGTTTCTACTTTCGCTTGGGTGAGATTTTGGTTTCGAGGCAAAAACAAATACAATAATCCTTATGATTCGATCATGATCAAAGGCAAGAAAAATTCTCCATATACTCTTGATGGTCGTTTCAGACACCGTCTTCGTACTAGAAAGGAAAATAAAGTTTTCCTTGATCTAGGTGCTGTTGACATTGATAGAGATGAGGTATTCTTAGCTACATTCTTATCAGTTTGGCTATGCTTTTTTGTTTTTTCGAGCACTCCTGGTGATGTCATTCAGGCTGAGACTTTCAAAGTGGCTTCTTTGATGGCTAAAGGTACACGATTTAGTCTTGTTATTCCTGTCTTGGCAAGCATACACAATGGACTGAATCAAATTGCTACTTGCGTGGATGGTCCTGGTCAATGCAATGTTACTCTTCCTTGGCATTTTGTGCATGCGTGGATGGCATCTTATCTTGGGACTCATCCTAAATCGAATAAAGTACCGATAAGACCTAAAATGTGCAAGTATTGGGGAGCTTTTGGTCACAGATCTTATAGTGAGGTCAAAAGTCGAGAAATCATTCAACAATTACTTGGAGTGGATTGGCAAGCCACTAGGATAATTGAAGTTTGGAAGGCTAAACTCATGGACACTCTAGGGAACCGACTTAAGCTTGACAATTTTGAATACTTGGTGAGCATTTGGTATTCATTTTTGACTTTAAGGAGAGGCAGTTTTCATTTGGTAGAATCATATAGTCCTCATCGTTTTGCAAGGCAATTTGGATTTTGTCAAGATGTTCCATGATCTTTGATAACTGATGTTAGAACTGCTAGTTTGGGAGGTTTGTTGCGCTATTGGCGATGTAGCGTGTTAAGAGGTCCAAGCTGTGAAGTGACTATCCCTAAATGGAGTAGCACGAATGAAAACTTATTTGTAACAAGAAAATTCTTTGTGTGGTGGTAAGGTCAAATGAGAGATTATTACCGCACCAGTATACCCATCTTGAAAGATAGCGCAAATGCTGACTTTAGACTTGCTTCTTTTAGCTCTTGTAATGAAAGATCATCGAAAATAGTACAACGTTTGATCGAGACGACCGACCTTGAGGCTGAAGATATTGATGATGTTACTATCATGCATCGCCTTGATATGGGGCAACTTGAACAAAGCAAAGATTCTTTAACCCCTGATGCGGATGAAAGAGAGGCTCTCAATGTCAGAGATAAACGACATCCTTAGTGTGATGATTGTAGTGATAAACCTGTGGAACCTATTGGAAGTGATCATGATAGGGATAGATTGTCAGACCCGAGTTTTCGATTTACGTTTGTAGCTTGTACCTTATGATTCCTATGCGTACGAACGTTATATTTCATAGTTGAATCATAAGAAGAGTATTTACTATCGTGCAATCGATTTATTGAGAATTAAAAATGCATGTAAGCTACATAATAGCAAGATAAGGGTTAAAGTGATTTTCGAGCAAGTACAGGGGTAAGACGGTCAATTGACCAAAATTCGATATAAATCCGATGAGAAAATTTCATTAAAAATATGAAATCGAGAAATCTTGATCAATAACGGGGCAAATATTGAATTTCGAGTCCAATTGATCGAGATATGAATTTAATTAATATTTTGGAATTTTTATCTCGAAAAATGAGCCCAAAAATAGTGAAAAAATATACCGAAAAGGTAAAATCGAACTGATAAATTCATTTGCGGACTAAATGAATTTAATTAGAATTTTTGAGAATTTTTGGGATATTTTTGGGATTTTTATTATTATTTTAATGAATAAAATAATAATAAAAATTCATTATTAAAAAAAAAAAAAACGAAAATAGAAACGAAATTCTGAAAACGCGGGGAGAGAGAAGGAAACGAAGCCGACGCAAACCGAGGGAGAAGAGCTCACCGGACGGCCACCAATCCGGCGACCCAGCGACCAGCGAACGTCTGAAAAGGAAGAGGGGAAGCCCGCGACCTCCCAGCCACCAGGACGCGCGCCACCGGCGCCGGAATCCGGCGAATCGAAGGGAGAAAGCCGCGGAGGAAAAACGAGCATTCGGCGGCCACCGGCGGGAGTTGGCTCCGATCGAGGCCAACCGAGAGGTCCCCTGTCCAATACGTGTCGAACGGCGGCAACGGCACACCGGGAACCGGCCGGACGTCGTCGGCACGACTAAAAAGGTACTGAACCGATCGGCGGTTCAGTGGGAAAAGTGACTGTGCTGAACCGGACCGGACCGGTTCAGCCAAGGAGAAAAGGGGAAAAAGAGGAAAAAAGGAAAGAAAAAGGAAAAAGGAAAATTTTCGGGATTTCACCGGACTTCGGGTAAGTCGATACGAGGTCAAAAGTGACCAATTTAATTTCTGATAAATTTATTTAAATTATATTTAATCAGAAATTGACCCGGAGTTAAATATACGAAATTGTGCAGTTCGACGATTTATTTCCGAACGAAAGCCCGATCGAACTTCGATTCGCGCACCATCGCACAATCTCGGGTAAGTAAAGCTCATTTACGACAATTTATGTGATTTATGCGTATTTAAGATTTAATTTACGCATTTCGGATTAAATTTTGGATTTAGTGAATTATATTCAGAAAATTGAATAAAATGTCGTAAATGATATACGGGCTATCCAAAGAGCTTGGAATAAAGCCCAATGGGTATTGATAGGCCCAATGAGTCGATAGACCTTGATGAACGGGCTTAATACGGATTAAGGCCCGATTAACGTGATTAAGGCCCATTAAGCGTAAAAGGGCCAATTTAAGTGAAATAAACTGTATTAAATGTGTAATACAGTAAGAAAAGTGTAATTAACTCAGTGAATGATTAAATGCAGTTCCAGAGTAATATTGAGAGTTGACCGGACTGCGAGATTAGACAGCACAGAGGAAGAGAGGTCACACGACGTGATCCGAGGTAGGGGACTCTTGCAAGTAGCTAGAGATATCTGTGCATATTTTCGTTGGATTTTACATTCACTAAAATTGTTTGAGGGTCAGAGAAAATCTATAATAATTATAGGGACCCGATATGGGTAAATTACGATTTTGCCCCTAGTTAGGCAAAAAAGTGAAATTTTGGGAAAAGTGGTAAAAAGCATGGAAATGATGTTTTGAGTGGTTTTTACTGCTGTGTAGCAGAAGAGTAGGTGGATGAGCTAATGTTTTGAGGTCGATGTAAATTAAGCACACTTTATAGTGCTGATTTTAGTGATTTTTAACATCCCTATTTTTAAAGAGCCATCTACCGAATTATGTGGAAACAATCGTGCTAGAGCATAACTCGCACTTGATTTCAGATGTTTTTCACATACATTAGTGCTGGAGGTTGACTCGCACTACATTTATTTGACATGCATGATAGAGTATTGGAGCATTGCTCGTACTCAGTTTTTATGTGATTTGTGCATGATAGAGTGCTGGAGCGATTAGCTCGTACTCGAGTTTTACATGAGATGCATGACCTGGTGCTGGAGGTTCACTCGCACTAGTGTTGATATTTTGACATGCATATACAGTGTTTTGAGGCGGAGTGTTGACTGTGTGTCACACTCAAGACGCGCACTGTAGTTTTTCGTGATATACACACATGTTAGAAAACCGTGACGATTTCCTCCGTGTAGACTGAGTGTCACATTGTTGAGATGTTCTCACGTGGATTTAGAGACGTGGCATTGATTCCATAGTATGAGGGCTAAGACCTATGGCAGGCACCCCGACTATGATGTATTTTCATGGTATGAGAGGCTAAGACCTATGACAGGCACCCCGACCATGATGTATGGGTCCACGGGTGTACGTTGTACCGTGCATGTGGCATGGAGTACATTGTACCGTGTTTTGTGTTGTGGAGTTATGGAGGAGAGTTGTTGATAGCTGACGGTTGTGATGGACTGACCCCCCTCCCGTTACAGCAGTGATAACCCGCACACCGAGTACTGTGTTGCCTGGGATTTCACCACATGTTAGGATATGTACATAGTCCGGAGATACTCTCTAACAGTAAGATCCTTAAGCCCAACATCCTTAAGCCAGAATAGGCGGGGAGGCTCTGTTCGGCGGGGAGGCTCTCTTACATAGTCTAGAGAGATTGCATTTAGCCACTGAGTCTCGCAAGGTATATCACATGTATTTTATGATACGGGTAGACCTAAGGGATGGGTCGAAACCCAGTTTATTTGTGTTGTGATGAGAAATGCCATATTTACTGTATTTTGAATGTAAATGGCATATTTTATATAAAGGCATTCTTAAATGATTTAATATGCACTGTTTTGCATGAATGCCTCTGATTGATAAACCAGCATGTGTTTAGTACATGGGATTTTAAATCTGTACTATATTATATATATTTTAAACATGCTTTTGAAATGAGAGAAGGAAAGGCAAAGCACTATTTTCAAGTAGATAGTATGGATGTCTACTTGCTTGCCTGATTTCCTTACTGAGCGCGTTGATAGCTCATCCCATTCATTTTCCCCCCATCTCTACAGATTCTCATCAGTAGATCGAGTCGGCCAGGGTATTGCATTCCTTTGATCCGCTGCCACTCCCCATCTAGCAAAAGGTATACACACGCATACTCTTTTGTACCTGAACAATGTATAAACACAGTGATGTACACGTTTTAATATGGGGGATGTAATGATGTAATTATATTTAAGAATATGAATTTACTTATGATATAAATGTCATGTATGTATGATACGAAAAAGAATGGTAAGGTATGCATGGATGAGGAGACTAATGCCTATTCACAGCCCAACTGTTGAGGAGATAAAGGTAAGTAAAAAGTGAAAAATTTATTGTGGTTTTTGGTAAAGTCGC
Source organism: Firmiana major (assembly GCA_033439115.1). Lineage (NCBI taxonomy): Eukaryota > Viridiplantae > Streptophyta > Magnoliopsida > Malvales > Malvaceae > Firmiana > Firmiana major. Next base: position 51,072,634 of record CM065905.1, read on the forward strand.
GTGTGGGAGGAGGGCGTGACAGTGTGGTATCAGAGCGTAGTTGGTCTGATGTGTCTAGGCATTTGTAATTAGGAAAATGTACATCCCCAAATCACTGTGTTTTGTTCAGTTACAATTGTGTATACAAGATGGGAGTTGGATAAATTAATATTTGTGAATGCAGGAATTGAGCCTTTATGGCAATTACCCGCCGTGGTAGAGGGGCGAGAGGTAGGGCTAGAGGCCCTAGAGGTAGGCCTGAGAGCCGAGATGAGACCTCATTTGACTTAGTGACGTCGAGTCCCATTGAGGTATTAGAGAGTATCGAGGCACGCTTCACGAGGATAGAGCGTAGCCTGGAGGCGATAGTAGGGCTGTTGGCACAGACTTTGCCAGGTAGACAGAGACAGGATGCAGAGACTGCGACTGGAGAGGCAGTTGCACCTGATACATCTGCGCAGCCTGTACAGAGGCCACAGACTACTGATACTCCTACACCCCCACCAGCTCAGGTTAGTAGAGGATATGGGTGTGATTTGGATCGGTTGCGACAGTTCCAGAAGCTTGGACCTCCATCTTTTCGAGGGGTCAAGGACCCAGCCAGTGCTGAGGAGTGGATTGGCGAGATGGAGAAGTTGTACGATTTCTTTGAGTGTACGACTTCTGAGAGAGTCGCATTTGCTGCTTTCCTACTGAAGGGAACGACAGAGCATTGGTGGAAGTCCACCAGGCCGATATTGAGAGCCCGACATGCTGAGATTAGTTGGGAGATGTTTCTAGAGGCCTTCAGGAGGCAGTTTGTTCCTGATACTGCGCAGCGTAGACTGCAGGCTGAGTTTTTGAGATTGAGCCAGGGGAGTCTCACAGTGGATGAGTATGAGACCAGATTTTTGGCCCTGGGGAGATATGATCCCGATACCATGTACAGCGAGACCAGGAAGGTCCGCAGATTTATTGACGGATTGAGACCGGTGTTGCGGTCTAAATTGGTACCACTAGACATTGGTACATATGATGAGGCAGTGCGCAGGGCGCAGCTTTGTGAGCAAGATTATGAGAGGCATTTCTCTGAGTTTGGGAAGTTTAGTCGGAGCTGAGATAGAGAGAGGAAGAGGCCGGCTAGAGATAGAGGGTTCAATTATCGAGGAGGGAGGAGACTCTTCGGTAAGGGACCACGGATAGAGGAGGTGCGAGAGCGACCAGTTAGACCTCCTACATACCCGGCCATAGCTCCGGTGAAGGGCATTGTGATTGGAGGACCGAGGCCTACTACTGATCAGTGCAGCCGATGTGGCAGACATCATGGCGGTAGACCTTGTCCGTTGAGCCCTGTTGTGTGTTTCCGATGTGGGAAACAGGGGCATATGGCTAGAGAGTGCCCAGAGACATATGTGATTGCCCCACAGAAGGGCAGGGAGCATGATAGAGCTCCAGCTGGTACGTCGGCTCAGAGAGGTAGAGCGACGGCAGAGGAGAAGGGGAAGCAGGTGATGGGTCGAGGGCGAGTACATGCTTTGGACCAGGACACAGCTGATGCTTGTACGGATGTGATTAGAGGTTTCATTGCATACGTGGTGGATATAGATAAGGTACATCCGGAGTTGGTAGATATTCCTGTGGTCAGTGAGTACCCAGATGTTTTTTCGGATGAGTTGCCAGGGTTACCACCAGACAGAGAGATGGAGTTCTGTATAGATTTGGTGCCTGGTACTGAGCCTATTTCGAGACCACCGTATCGCATGGCCTTAGTTGAGCTGGAGGAGCTCAAGAGACAGTTACAGGAGCTGTTGGATAGGGGTTTTATCAGACCGAGTGTTTCACCGTGGGGAGCACCGGTTCTGTTTGTGAGGAAGAAGGATGGGAGCCTCCGATTGTGTATAGACTACAGATTGTTGAATAAGGCTACCATCAAGAATAGATATCCCCTTCCACGCATTGACGACTTACTGGATCAGCTTCGGGGAGCACAGGTCTTTTCTAAGATTGATCTGAGGTCTGGGTATCATCAGTTGAGAGTTCGGAGTGGAGATGTACCCAAGACAGCATTTAGGACTCGATATGACCACTATGAGTTCCTAGTTATGCCATTCGGACTGACAAATGCTCCCGCAGCTTTCATGGCTTTGATGAACGATGTGTTCAAGCCATATTTGGATCAGTTTGTTATCGTATTCATCGATGACATATTAGTATATTCGAGATCCGAGGAGGAGCATGAGGAGCACCTCAGGATCATATTGCAGACTCTACGAGGGCAGCAGTTGTATGCTAAACTCAGCAAGTGTGATTTTTGGTTGACAGAGATCTCGTTTTTGGGACATGTAGTGTCGAGGGATGGTGTATCAGTAGATCCATCCAAGATTGAGGCTGTAGTTCAGTGGGAATAGCCGAGGACAGTTACCGAGATCAGGAGTTTTCTGGGTTTAGCAGGGTACTATCGGAGATTCGTTGAGGGATTTTCGAAGTTGGCTGCTCCGTTGACACGTCTCACTCGGAAGAATGTTGCATTCGTGTGGGATGAGGATTGTGAGAGGAGTTTTCAGGAGCTGAAGAGTCGATTGACCACCGCTCCGATTCTCACTATTCCTACCAGCTCAGGAGGATTTTCAGTATATACCGATGCTTCGCATCAGGGACTGGGCTGTGTGTTGATGCAGGATGGGAGGGTAGTTGCTTATGGATCCAGACAGTTGAAGGATCATGAGAAGAACTATCCGACCCACGATTTAGAGTTAGCAGCAGTAGTGTTTGCGTTGAAGGTATGGCGTCACTACTTGTATGGTGAGAAGTTTCAGATTTTTACCGACCACAAGAGCCTCAAGTACCTGTTCTCACAGAAGGAGCTGAACATGAGACAGAGAAGATGGCTAGAGTTTCTGAAGGATTATGATTGTGAGATACTTTATCATCCGGGTAAGGCTAATGTTGTAGCAGATGCTTTGAGTAGGAAGAGCCTTGGGATGATATCGTATATGATGGTCAGGGAGCACGAGCTGCTAGAGCAGTTTGCTAGCCTCAGTTTGGGAGTTGTGCCTTCGGACAGAGATGCAGATTGTATGATTGCGAGTTTACGCTTAGAGCCAGATTTATTGGATAGGATCAGACAGGCTCAGCAGACAGATCTGCAGTGCATCGATGTGATTGGTCAGATGCAGAGGGGCACAGCGATAGATTTTGAGTTGAGTTCTGATGGACTACTGAGGTACAGAGGGAGATTGTGTGTTCCCGAGGACCCAGAGCTCAGGAGATTGATATTGTCAGAAGCTCATTCCTCGAGGTACACGTTGCATCCGGGGAGTGGCAAGATGTATCAGAACCTCCGGAAGGTGTACTGGTGGTCAGGTATGAAGAGAGATGTGGCAGATTGTGGCGAGATGTCTCGTATGTCAGCAGGTGAAGGTAGAGCATCAGCAACCTGCAGGATTGTTGCAGCCTCTACCTATACCGACATGGAAATGGGAGCATATCACCATGGATTTCGTGATGGGTTTACCGAGGACCCGGAGGAATCACGATGCTATATGGGTGATCGTTGATAGACTGACGAAGTCAGCCCACTTCCTTGCTATGAGAGCTACCGATACTCTGAGTACATTGGCAGGGTTGTATGTACGCGAGGTAGTGAGGTTGCATGGTGTTCCAGTGAGCATTGTTTCGGATAGGGATTCCCGCTTCACTTCCCACTTTTGGGAACATTTTCAGGAAGCTATGGGAACCCAGTTGAGTTTGAGCACAGCTTTCCATCCTCAGACAGATGGTCAGTCAGAGAGGACGATACAGACTCTGGAGGATATGTTGAGAGCATGTGTGCTGGATTTTAGAGGCTCCTGGGATGATCATTTGCCACTAGCCGAGTTCGCCTACAACAACAGTTATCATTCGAGTATCGGGATGGCACCGTATGAGGCCTTGTATGGCCGTAGATGTCGTTCCCCTATTGGGTGGGAAGAAGTGGGTGACCGTAAGATTTTTGCTCCTGATATGGTTACACAGGCTTCTGAGGATGTCCGGTTGATAGTTGAGAGATTGAGGACAGCTCAGAGTCGACAGAAGAGTTATGCTGACAGGAGACGTAGGCCACTTGAGTTCACAGTTGGTGAGTCCGTGTTTCTGAAGGTTTCTCCTTCCAAGGTTATAGCGAGGTTTGGGAAGAGAGGTAAGTTGAGTCCTCGCTACATTGGACCCTTTGAGATACTTGATCGAGTGGGAGATAAGGCTTATAGGTTGGCATTGCCACCAGATTTGTCAGGCGTGCACAACGTCTTCCACATTTCGATGCTTAGGAAGTATCACCCGGATCCGGCACATGTGATTAGTTATGAGCCTTTGGAGCTCAGTGAGGACATGTCATATGTTGAGAGGTCGATTCGGATACTGGATAGGAAGGAGAAGGTTTTGAGATCGAAGACTATCGGGTTAGTGAAGGTACTATGGCAGCATCACACTTCCGAGGAGGCTACTTGGGAGTTAGAGAGCTTGATGCGAGAGAAGCACCCCCAGTTGTTTGAGGATTGATTTGGTTCTAATTTGGAGGACCAAATTCTTTTAGTTGGGGAGGATTGTCAGACCCGAGTTTTCGATTTACGTATGTAGCTTGTACCTTATGATTCCTATGCGTACGAACGTTATATTTCATGGTTGAATCATAAGAAGAGTATTTACTATCGTGCAATCGATTTATTGAGAATTAAAAATGCATGTAAGCTACATAATAGCAAGATAAGGGTTAAAGTGATTTTCGAGCAAGTACAGGGGTAAGACGGTCAATTGACCAAAATTCGATATAAATCCGATGAGAAAATTTCATTAAAAATATGAAATCGAGAAATCTTGATCAATAACGGGGCAAATATTGAATTTCGAGTCCAATTGATCGAGATATGAATTTAATTAATATTTTGGAATTTTTATCTCGAAAAATGAGCCCAAAAATAGTGAAAAAATATACCGGAAAGGTAAAATCGAACTGATAAATTCATTTGCGGACTAAATGAATTTAATTAGAATTTTTGAGAATTTTTGGGATATTTTTGGGATTTTTATTATTATTTTAATGAATAAAATAATAATAAAAATTCATTATTAAAAAAAAAAAAACGAAAATAGAAACGAAATTCTGAAAACGCGGGGAGAGAGAAGGAAACGAAGCCGACGCAAACCGAGGGAGAAGAGCTCACCGGACGGCCACCAATCCGGCGACCCAGCGACCAGCAAATGTCTGAAAAGGAAGAGGGGAAGCCCGCGACCTCCCAGCCACCAGGACGCGCGCCACCGGCGCCGGAATCCGACGAATCGAAGGGAGAAAGCCGCGGAGGAAAAACGGGCATTCGGCGGCCACCGGCGGGAGTTGGCTCCGATCGAGGCCAATCGAGAGGTCCCCTGTCCAATACGTGTCGAACGGCGGCAATGGCACACCGGGAACCGGTCGGACGTCGTCGGCACGACTAAAAAGGTACTGAACCGGTCGGCGGTTCAGTGGGAAAAGTGACTGTGCTGAACCGGACCGGACCGGTTCAGCCAAGGAGAAAAGGGGAAAAAGAGGAAAAAAGGAAAGAAAAAGGAAAAGGAAAATTTTCGGGATTTCATCGGACTTCGGGTAAGTCGATACGAGGTCAAAAGTGACCAATTTAATTTCTGATAAATTTATTTAAATTATATTTAATCAGAAATTGACCCGGAGTTAAATATACGAAATTGTGCAGTTCGACGATTTATTTCCGAACGGAAGCCCGATCGAACTTCAATTTGCGCACCATCGCAGAATCTCGGGTAAGTAAAGCTCATTTACGACAATTTATGTGATTTATGCGTATTTAAGATTTAATTTACGCATTTCGGATTAAATTTTGGATTTAGTGAATTATATTCAGAAAATTGAATAAAATGTCGTAAATGATATACGGGCTATCCAAAGAGCTTGGAATAAAGCCCAATGGGTATTGATAGGCCCAATGAGTCGATAGACCTTGATGAACGGGCTTAATACGGATTAAGGCCCGATTAACGTGATTAAGAACCATTAAGCGTAAAAGGGCCAATTTAAGTGAAATAAACTGTATTAAATGTGTAATACAGTAAGAAAAGTGTAATTAACTCAGTGAATGATTAAATGCAGTTCCAGAATCATATTGAGAGTTGACCGGACTGCGAGATTAGACAGCACAGAGGAAGAGAGGTCACACGACGTGATCCGAGGTAGGGGACTCTTGCAAGTAGCTAGAGATATCTGTGCATATTTTCGTTGGATTTTACATTCACTGAAATTGTTTGAGGGTCAGAGAAAATCTATAATAATTATAGGGACCCGATATGGGTAAATTACGATTTTGCCCCTAGTTAGGCAAAAAAGTGAAATTTTGGGAAAAGTGGTAAAAAGCATGAAAATGATGTTTTGAGTGGTTTTTACTGCTGTGTAGCAGAAGAGTAGGTGGATGAGCTAATGTTTTGAGGTCGATGTAAATTAAGCACACTTTATAGTGCTGATTTTAGTGATTTTTAACATCCCTATTTTTAAAGAGCTATCTACCGAATTATGTGGAAACAATCGTGCTAGAGCATAACTCGCACTTGATTTCAGATGTTTTTCACATACATTAGTGCTGGAGGTTGACTCGCACTACATTTATTTGACATGCATGATAGAGTATTGGAGCATTGCTCGTACTCAGTTTTTATGTGATTTGTGCATGATAGAGTGCTGGAGCGATTAGCTCGTACTCGAGTTTTACATGAGATGCATGACCTGGTGCTGGAGGTTCACTCGCACTAGTGTTGATATTTTGACATGCATATACAGTGTTTTGAGGCGGAGTGTTGACTGTGTGTCACACTCAAGACGCGCACTGTAGTTTTTCGTGATATACACACATGTTAGAAAACCGTGACGATTTCCTCCGTGTAGACTGAGTGTCACATTGTTGAGATGTTCTCACGTGGATTTAGAGACGTGGCATTGATTCCATAGTATGAGGGCTAAGACCTATGGCAGGCACCCCGACTATGATGTATTTTCATGGTATGAGAGGCTAAGACCTATGGCAGGCACCCCGACCATGATGTATGGGTCCACGGGTGTACGTTGTACCGTGCATGTGGCATGGAGTACATTGTACCGTGTTTTGTGTTGTGGAGTTGTGGAGGAGAGTTGTTGATAGCTGACGGTTGTGATGGACTGACCCCCCTCCCGTTACAGCAGTGATAACCCGCACACCGAGTACTGTGTTGCCTGGGATTTCACCACATGTTAGGATATGTACATAGTCTGGAGATACTCTCTAACAGTAAGATCCTTAAGCCCAACATCCTTAAGCCAGAATAGGCGGGGAGGCTCTGTTCGGCGGGGAGGCTCTCTTACATAGTCTAGAGAGATTGCATTTAGCCACTGAGTCTCGCAAGGTATATCACATGTATTTTATGATACGGGTAGACCTAAGGGATGGGTCGAAACCCAGTTTATTTGTGTTGTGATGAGAAATGCCATATTTACTGTATTTTGAATGTAAATGGCATATTTTATATAAAGGCATTCTTAAATGATTTAATATGCACTGTTTTGAATGAATGCCTCTGATTGATAAACCAGCATGTGTTTAGTACATGGGATTTTAAATCTGTACTATATTATATATATTTTAAACATGCTTTTGAAATGAGAGAAGGAAAGGCAAAGCACTATTTTCAAGTAGATAGTATGGATGTCTACTTGCTTGCCTGATTTCCTTACTGAGCGCGTTGATAGCTCATCCCATTCATTTTCCCCCCATCTCTACAGATTCTCATCAGTAGATCGAGTCGGCCAGGGTATTGCATTCCTTTGATCCGCTGCCACTCCCCATCTAGCAAAAGGTATACACACGCGTACTCTTTTGTACCTGAACAATGTATAAACACAGTGATGTACACGTTTTAATATGGGGGATGTAATGATGTAATTATATTTAAGAATACGAATTTACTTATGATATAAATGTCATGTATGTATGATACGAAAAAGAATGGTAAGGTATGCATGGATGAGGAGACTAATGCCTATTCACAGCCTAACTGTTGAGGAGATAAAGGTAAGTAAAAAGCGAAAAATTTATTGTGGTTTTTGGTAAAGTCGCGTGTGGGAGGAGGGCGTGACATAGATGCAATCCCGAAAGGCTTGGGAAAGATGTGCAGTCTTCTTTGAAAAGAAAAATGATGATTTCCACTCAGCCAAAGATCTCAAATCAAGTAATAAGGGTTGTTTCTCCTAAGTCATCTTGTCATGGTAGGCTTCGTTTTTCCTTAAAGAGGAGACGTCTTGAAATTGATCACAGGGAGTCCAAAAAAAGAACTTCGATTGCATTAGAAGAAGTTGTTGATTCAGCAGATAATGATGTGATCCCTCTTACAAAGATGTTAAAGAAAGGGACAAAAAAAACACTGCTGACGAGGTCAAGAATATTATACCAGATGATGAGCCTTCAAAAAGTGAAGAATCTGTAAGTGATGCTGGTAAAGTTCATAACCAAGTGAAACAATTGTTTACAAAAATAGGCTCTACATCTTCATCCAAGGGCAACTTTAAATTTGTTTCTATCGACTCATCGATTAAGAGAGCTCGAGGTAACGGTACAGTTGGGAATAAACCTCTTAATCAAGATCTATCCCAGTTGCCAATCAATCCTTCTCTTGAACAAGATACTATTTCTATTTCCACTTATCATCCTGACAAGTTTTCTTTCAAGATTTTTAAAAAAGCCATTAAAGGGATCAGACATGATTTCTTACTTCGACTTAGGGATGCCTCTTTTTCTCAAGTTAGTAAGCTTTATAAAGATGCTTCCATAGTTTATTCAGGCATTGAAAGTTTGCATGGTGATCCGACTTCCTTAAAAAGGATTGTTGATTCCTATGTTGGGGAGGTGAATGCATTGTTGTGTCTGGAGAAAGAAATTCATGGTCGTCTTTCTAAAAAAACTTTAGAAAAGAAGAAGGCTGAAGTAACAGAACAGCTGGAATGTGCTAAGTCTTCATTGACGTTGAAGCAACAACATTATGAGGCATAAGTCACAAAGTTTCAGACTTTGCAAGATAAATGTGCTGCACTAGAAGAGAAGTTGCATTTAATTCAAAAAGAGGAATTGGAAGTAAAGATTGAGTTGGAGGCTCGAGTTGTTGAAGTGAACAAGGTCAATGATGAAATTGCTTCCTTTAAAAAGCTCATGATTGAATTAAAGACCACGACTTCCATTGCTGATGAAGATGTGGAGAACATTGAAGAGCTTAGGAAATCATTACAGGCTCATCGAGACTCTTTGGTTGATAGTTTGAGCAGCAAGTCCTAGATATTGCTTGGACGTTTTATTCAATTTCATTTTTTTTTGTAATAGACATTTTAATGATTTTGTTTTTAGCATTTCATCTATGTCATACAAGACTTTAATCATTATAATGAGTTTTTTTTTTTAATTTGGTGTGACTGAACTTAGGATGGAGGAATTTCTTAAGCTGTCTACGTACCTTCTAAGAGAAGGATCTTAGAAGGATCAAGTCATTATGTAGTTCCCCTCTTTTTTCTTTTTCTTTTTTTTGCTTTAATTTTTGCCTAGATCGCCCTAGTGGGGTTTGTAATCTAGCAGACTTCTTTCTTTTACTTGCCTTAAATTTTACTTAGATCGTTCTAATGGGGTTTTCAATCTAGCAAGGTATTTTTTATTCGTCTTAAATTTTGGCGAGATCACCCAAATGGAGTTTTCAATCTAGCAGGCTTTTTTTTAGGCTAAGGAGTGCACTCAAAAATATAAGGCGCAGTGCATCTGAGGTGCCAAGATTTACCTCTTTAAGTTCGTCAATAGTCGTTTGCCCCTAGTCTTCTAAAGCAGAGGGAGCTTCTTCTTCTTCTTCTTCTTCAATTTTAGGCGGCTCTTCAAGCTCATCTTCTGACGATTCATCATCTATACTTTCTTGGATGGTTACATGATGAATTTTGTCTCATATTCATCAAGATGTATAGATGAAGTGGTGTCCACAACAGTATGACATTGCACTTTTAAGGGCCCTTCTATAGAGATTTCAAGATCCAAATGTCTCTTCATGCGAGATGAAATTGAGCTTCGGATTTCCTTATCATCCTTCAGTTCAGTATAGTTTTTACTCTTCTCTTGATGTGCTCCACTGCTTGAAGAGTTTAATCTATCAAAAATTGAGTTGCGCCTTCTGGATGCTTGATGCAACTCAAGGTGAGGAACATTCAGTCCATCAAACACTGAAATACGGTTGTTGGCGTTCCCAAACGATCAAATACTGACACAAGAGTTGTGTTTTGAGAAGAATGAGTTGGTGAAGTTTTTGATTCATCAAATTCTTCAGTAACCTCCACTGAAATGTGTTGAATACTAACCGATTTATTCTTCCTACCAACATGAATTCGTTCTGAGTTTTGAGATTCACATCATAATCCATCTTTTAGAAAAGGTTTCCCATCCGACTCGTTTATTAGCTTTTTATAGTTTTCAATAATTCCTTGCAACTTTGCAGTCGTCATCCCATCATGCAACTCATTCATGGATGATGGTTTGAAAAAATCGAACCCAGCCTTGGCGATTAGTTTATAAGCCTTTGGATCGTAATTTTCAGTAGTACGACCTTAAGGCAAAGTCCCATGTTCTATTGCACCTTGGGATGGTTGAACAAACCCTTTCAATGGCTTTTTAGGTTGACTATGAGCAATGTTAGTTGGAGGCAACGTGCAAATATCCTTTAACGATTGTATGTCTTCCTTTAATTTGTCAAGAGAACACTCTGCTTGGCTAAATCCTGAGCATTCCAAGAATGTCGATTGACCTTTCTTGCAACGCGCCTTCAGAATATAATGAAGAATTGGAGTTTCTTTTACCTCTTTGGGTGAAGATTCGACTGGATTGTTCCTTACGGTATCTTTCAATGTAAGCTTGGAAACACCCTCAAGAGATGCATTTAAAGGCTCTTTCATCACAGTAATATATGTTTTCATTTTACGCTTAATTTTAATTTTTTCAGTGCTTGGCATTTGAGCGGGTAAAACTTCTTTTATATCATAGTTCTCTAAGTAAAACTTTGCATCAGCATAGTCAGACTTGACCTCATTGAATGGTTTTAAATTAGCATTAACCTTTCTCGGTCCATCTCGATAAAACTTTAAGCATTGATGAAGTGTAGAAGGTATAACGCCATTTGCATGAATCCAAGGATGTCCAAGCAACAACTTATATGTAGTTCTAGCGTCGATGACATGAAAGATTGTACTTGACGTTAATTCACCAACCGCAACATTCACTCGTATTATTCCCAAAGCACATTGCTCCATTTGATTAAAACTTTGGATCAAAAGTCAGCTTTTGGACAATTCATTAATTGTTATGCCAAGTTCCTCTATTGTTGCTTCAGGCATGATATTAACTACAGACCTATTATCGACTAACATGTGATTCACCCTTTGTTCTCGGATGTATCCATAAACATGAAGAGGTCGATTGTGTGGTTTTGACCCTAACAACAGATCTTCATCTGTGAATACAAGAGTCGTCAAGCAGTAGTCACAAAAACTATCATCTGAAGCAGGTTTCGTAGAAAGAGGAAGATGTGCAGCATAAATTTTTGAGTTTTTCAAGGCATGTGCAATCGCATCACGTGTTTCCTTTGGATACTGTAACAACTCGTAGATGGTAAGATGAGAAGAGATCCCTTTCAAGATCTTAAGGTATTCTTCCAGGACTGTTTTTGTCTGGCTATCATCTTGAGCCTTAATAACATGTGAGCTTTCTCCCTCCGACTCTTCTTTAAAAGAAACCATATGAATGCCAACATTCATTTGCTCTTCCCTAAGAAAACCTTTAGGAAATAATTCCTTTAATGTTATTAATTTTTGAGGCTTTTGCCTTAAGACTTCTTGATTTAAAAAATTTTGGGATTGGGGATGCTTTATCGCTTTCTTCTGCCCTTAATGTGGATGCGAATTATTTATCTGTTGAATTCCCTGTTGAAAAGGAGCATTTGCGAATTGGACATATTGTTTTTGCGATTTTCGTCGCGTTACCAATGTCCATTATTCTTCATCATCTGCAGCATATTCAACATCTTTAAAAGAGCTAGGAATTGAACTCGTTACTACAACTGGTAGGGCAACAGGTTCTAAATAGCCAAATTGTATTAGTTGATACGTTATATCCTTTGTAGGCAAAGAAATGAAAATAACATGATTTGACTATACTATGTCATTCATATCAAGTTCAATGTTGCGCTTATTCACTAGCTTCATTATCAAATCTTTCAGGTCAAAGCATTTTCAGTAGGGTGACCAATGATGCCATGATACTTACAATACTATGGATCATTAACTTTTCCTTTTTCTTCTGGCCTTTTAGACTCTAGAAGTTCAATCAGCTTCTGTTTCAAGAGTTGATCCAGCATATCAAGTACATCTGAATCAAGGAAAGGATATTTTTTTCTTCTCTTTCTTGGAAGCTCAAGCGTTGTTTATTTCTCACTTGAGGTCGCCCGATATTTTCCTTAGTTTTCTTAGTGCCTTTGGAGAAAAAATTTAGAGGTTTAGTCTCAACGAACATAGACTCCTTAGTAATGCTCTTTAAAGACTTCTCAATCTTCTTGAAATCCTTCTTATCTTTACAAGGATAAAAAATTTAAGAACTTTTGTTACCAGAGTGAGCAATACTCAACTCCATGTCATGAGCACGGGTGGCCAATTCTTCGAAAGTATGCGGCTTTATTCCTTGAAGAATGTAAAGGAGTTCCCAGTGCATACCTTAGATGTACATCTCAACGGCAGAAGTTTCAGAGAGCTTGTCTTTGCAGTCAAGACTTAACGCTCCCCATCTATTGATGTAGTCGACGACTGGTTAGTCCTTTCTTTGCTTGGTATTAGTTAGCTCTGTCATGCTTACTGTGCGGCAAGTACTAAAGAAACGATTAAGGAATTCCCTCTCGAGTTGTTCCCAACTATCAATAGACTCAGATTCCAGGTCAGTATACCATTCAAAAGCATTTCCTTTAAGTGACCTTACAAACTATTTTACCAGAAGATCTCCATATGTGCCTACGTTGTTACATGTTTCCACACAATGGGCCACGTGTTGACGTGGCTTTACTTTTCCATCAAACTGTTGGAACTTAGGAGGTTGATAATTTGTTGGCATTCTTAAATCATCAATTCTCCTCATGTACGATTTAGTGTATGCATAATAGGACTTGGATGATGTACCACCATACTGCGCCTTGATGGTATTCGTAATCATCTCTTATAGTTGTTGAATAGAAAAAGACCCAACTGATATTGACGATGATATGTTTACTTCAGGATTTTCAGCATCATGAACTGCTTTTAGTTTCCTAAAGGCTTCAGCAGTTGGTTTGTGTGGTGTATGGTTATCAGGCTTTCAGTTGACTCTTCAACATCGCAATTTCAGCATCCTTCTCTTCTACTATCTGGTGCAAAGTTGACATCATCCTTTCCATTTCAGTGATCCTTTCTTCTAAGGTAGACGTATTAGTAACCATTGCAGACATCGTTTGTAGAGAAGAGAGAGTAGATGTTGATTGTCTTATTGGTGTTTGTGGAGCAGACTTCCTTCTTACCAAAAGGTCCATCGAGATGACAGGTTGCTGAGCACCATTGTTGGTTGATCCAACTAAATCTTGATCTTGCGTAGCAAGATATCGTACCCTAGCACGAGTTATTGGTCCAGCGTAACTGGGTTGCATAGTTGCGACGGGATTGAACTTGTGACTTGATGCGGCGATTTTTGGAGCCATAGATTTGAATGATTGATTGATCTTGATTGCTGATGAAGAACGAGATGAGAGACAGAGATGTCCGACCAGGTATGTTAGAAATTTGTATACACAAATTTTCGTGTTTAGGAATTTTAGAACACGGATTAGTGATGAAAACTTAATTTTTATTTATTTATGTGAATGTACAGGTATAAGTCTCTGTATTGAATTCTACACAAGAGAATGATCCTCTGATTCGATCTCCTAAAGTAAATTTGTCGAGGGCATGGCGTTTAATCCCGACGAAATTGGAATGAGTGATTGTAGAGAGAAACGACCAAAGGCTTGTTGTTCCTCTTGAATTTGTGGTGGTGCGGCTGATCGTTGAGAGAATGGTTTGTGGTTTATTGTCCTCTTGCATATCTATAGCGGCTTGGTTGATCGAGAGAACGATCTGTGACTTGTTGTCTTCTCGTGGATTTGTAGTGGCTTGGTTGATATGACTTGTTGTCCTCTTGTAGATCTGTAGTGGCTTCGTTGATGTCGAGAGAACAGTCTGTGACTTGTTGTCCTCTTGTAGATCTTTTGGCGGCGGCTTTGTTGAAGAGAAGACTTGATTGAAGAGAAGGCTTGATTGGAGAACGGTCAGTATTCTGCGAGCTTCCAATTCTCTAAGGATGCTAGAACTTCTCTTCTCTGTGTGTTCTGCTCTTCTTCTGTGTGTATCTTTCCCGTTGAAGGAGCTCTCTATTTATAATGCTTGGTGATAGAGAGTTCCAAATGGACTCAATCATTCTATGATTTATCTCTAATTAATTTAATTTAATTAGAGATAATATAAATGGTTAATAATTTTTATTTATAATCAATTTATTAGGAATTATTAATTAATTAAATATTTAATTAAATTAATTAATAATATTAATTAATTATTATTTTTTAATGCCTACACACAAACTCTTAGATCATTTTACTAATTGAGAAAAATATATATTTTAATTACTTGCTTGAAAAAGCAAAACTTACCAACACAAGCTCAAATCTTCCTTGTGAAAGTGTCCGTTTGAAGTCATCTTACGAATCACTATAAAAAACCATACACTACTGAGGTTGACTGATTTAAAACACATTTTAGTCTGTTGCATTTATGTATTCTGTTTTGGTTCTTGTACGAGTCTTTCACAGAGTGCGTAATTTCCCCACATATTGAAATAAATTGAAAGGACCAATGCTGACATGATCTCTTTTTTCATAACTTCATCTTATAAACTATCGATTAGAGGATTATATACCTTTTTCTTTGGTTCTGTATTAACAACCTTAATCACCATTAGATTCTACTTCGAGTGGATAGCTCTAGCTCCTGCTTAACTTGATCCCTCAAAGCTCTTCTTAGTAATTTGTTTGAAGCAGTTCGGGGAAAAGCCGGAACTATCCTAACAGAGCTCACCTGTAATTGTCAAAAGAGAAAGAAAGGGAAACCCCCATCAGTGACGAGTATTCTCTGCATATAATCTAAAACTACAACTCTTTTAAGAACTGAAAAAACATATTAGTCCACTTCAGCCAAGTGAGAATATGTGTCCAGCGAACAATCACCATCAGCCAATAGAGAAGTATATAAGTTTTTTCAACATATTAACAAGACAAACTAAAAGTTACTTGTTCTTATAGGAAAACATGACCTGGTTCTGCTAGTCCAAGCCTATCCCATGGAATGAGCACGATGATTTAGACTTACCAAAAAGGTAACTGTTGTCCTTAAATGGAACACTACTGTAAGTACACAGGTCAGTTTTCGAGTATAGAGTAAATATGAGTATCGTACCACAGGGAACTGTGTCTACCGCTAATCACTGTAATCAACAACCTTGAGCTTTATTTAGAAAATTAATGAATGTTGGTTAAAATCCTATTTATTACTTTAACGATTAACTACGGAACAATTTAATTAAAATAAATCACAATAATTAAAAATGAAAATATCAATGGCAAAATATTCCTAGTAACCGATTTCACCTAACGAGGGTTCGTGCAATTCCTTTGATCAATTGTTCTTTTGATTTCAATTTGTTTATAGCCGAAACTATTTCCTGTTTATCTCTCCTGAGTTTTAAACAATCATACCCAATTTACCTAATCCTAACCTCCCGATTCAGAATTAAATAATAGAGTTCATTAAGTAATAATAATCAGTTTCTATATGACTCATAAGAATTGTCAACCTCCCGATTCAACAATGTCCTACGTTAATCTACCCTTGTGCATATAAATAATCCCCTCTCCCGAGTGTTGGATTCTTATACTAATTCATCTAATTGGTGGCCAATCAACTAGAGCATTAAGAACAAGTAGATTAAATAAACATAATAGAAATCATCCAAACAACATCACAAAGTAATTGCAATCTGCTCAAAGTTGGTTACATCGATTCTAGGAAAATGAAGTTTAGTTCCTAGACATCATAATAAACATCCAAGAATTCCAATTTAACATCCCAAGAATAAACATTGGTGGAAAAAGATGAAAAAGATAAAGTTTCTATGGAGCTAAATTAGTCTTGAAGTCTTCTGCCGCAGCCTCCTTCGAAATTCAGATAAAAAGACTATTTATAAGGTTTCCAAGCACTAAAACGCGGAAGGCCACATGGAAAAACAGTGTTGCTCTAATCAGACTGCTATGCTGCGACAATGGCATTAATTCCTCAGATCTGCTCTGCACTGTCCAGTTTCTTCTATTGCTGCAGCATAAGTCACGATCAGCATCCTGTAACTTCAATTCTTCACAAAATCATCAGAACCAGCTCCAAAAGCTTTAACTTCTCCAAATTGTTCTTTTTCCTGCACAAGTGCACAAAACATAAAAAAACATACCTAATATTGTAAAGAACAAATCAAATAACTAAGTATAAAAGGTCCTAAACATATATAAGGTGCTAACAAATACCCCAAACTTAGAAATTTGCTTGTCCTCAAGCAAAGACATACTAGAAACAGAACAATTAAAGACTCTCAACCATACTCAGCTCACATGCTTGTTATACTAAATTGGGATTTTCCTCAAGAATTCACAAGATTCTCAACTTAAGAAAAATTTCATATTTATATTGTTCAAGTCAATCAAAACAAACCAATCCCCCTTCACTCTTTACTTTCATCAGCCTGGTCGCAGACACGCTCAATTTCAACAGAACTTGTCTGCATCTCAGGAAGGATTTTCAATTTCATGCTGCATTTGCTTTGAGTTTAGAACAACCAAGGATTGCAAAGTACCAATTTCACTCATTCAATTAGTACTATGATAT
This sequence comes from Firmiana major, assembly GCA_033439115.1. NCBI lineage: Eukaryota > Viridiplantae > Streptophyta > Magnoliopsida > Malvales > Malvaceae > Firmiana > Firmiana major. The sequence goes on from CM065905.1 coordinate 51,089,654, forward strand.
CAGTCAAGAGTGTATTTGACAAAAAATTATAGTCAAAGAATTGCTTCTTGCAATTTGATTCCCAGAATGCAGACTCCAAAATGCTTTCAAATTCAAAGGTCATGCAGCAGGCCTATACATTAACGATCTTCAATTTGTCAATTATCAGTGACTTATAAGAGAGAGAGAGAGAGAGAGAGAGAGAGAGAGAGAGAGAGATGGAAGAATGTTGTACCTTTATGCCACCAAGATTCATGGTGTCATCGGCCCGCTCTGTACAACTAAATAGCCACCAATAGTTCTTTTGAGGATATCCCCATGCCTCCTCAGGCGCTGCCAGTGCATACATTGAAATCATAAAAAAAAAAATTAAAAAAAAAAAAAAGATACTAGAAACTGCTCCCTCCCAAGTATCTGTTTAACAGAATACATAGCAATTATTGCTTGATACTTCCCTAACTGAAATTAACTACAGCAAGCAATAGAGGGTTAATCCTAGACAGTGAATCACAAGTAAAAACGTTTTTGTCCAAAGCCATATTTTGTGGTTTAGAGCATTGATGTGAACAGCTTGGTTGCCTGATATGGTCTTCGAGACAGTAGACTAGCCTCCAAAAAGAGAAAGAAGTTTGGGGCCTCTGCCTTTGGGGAAGCAACAAGTTACAAGGAGCTTCCCCATATTTGAGGACACTAAGCACGAGTTAAAAATCGGCTGCCCCATAAGTCCATTTGAAATGTCTGCACACCTTGTAATTTCAAAAGAAATATAGCCACAAAATTGTAAGCAACATTCAGTTTTAGAAGTTGTAAAAGGCTATCGACTTCTGAGATGGTTATATTCTATTACGTCATCTATAGTTGGGGGGTGTATGCTACACGTAGCATTACATATAAAGTAAAATTTTAGATCTCCACTGTAACTCTTCGAAGAAAGACACAGTAAGCCTGGTTTGCTACAGATTCTAACAGAGAATTCATGTACTTCATGATCCTTTGCAGTTTCAGGGGCTCTCTGTACTTTTTGCCTTTCTTGAATATATATTGGATTCGTTACCAAAATACTTATCCTAAGAAAGATGCGTTTGATCTTACCATTCCATTATGCATTTGGCATTCCCTCAAAATAGACTTTCTCATGATCAGCATTAAGCAATTTATCAGTTGCACCCAGGTAGAGAGGGAGTAAACCCACTTCACCAACACAAGCTTCATCATCCAGCTGTCACAAAGGTCAGAGGAATCAAAATATAGTAATGCACACAAAATTAATAAGAATATGGATCAGTTGGTAAGACTCATTTTATTCATGGTTGTTGCCATGACAATTTTATCCATATAGCAGTCAAAAACAAATCAGTAGGGGCATGATCAAGGACAATGGTCAAAGAAACTAAACCGCAGTCAAAACCACCCAGAAAATGCTCTTACATAAGAATGTCCATGTTCATTCAAGATGACAAAGCCTGCTGTCATTGCTGGAGTGCTAAAGGTTCCAAAAGCTTGTGGCTGCAGCAGGCTACCTTGGATATATGCTGATGAAAGCTCTGTGCCCCCACAACATTCAAGAACGAGCTTGTAGTAAGATTTTGAAGAAAGCCAAAGGTCATCATCAACATTGGAGGCTTCTCCTATGGTAGCAAAGCATCTAAAGATATTTACTTGTCAATCCATTTTGTTGAGATTTCAAGTCAAATAACATTTACACTTGAAATTCAAAATAATTACTTTATCTTTGTCCAGTCTAAGCCTTCCAAACAGTTTGTACTTTTCCAAGTTTTTACCAAGCTTGGAACAGTGCCCAAAACAGGCACTCCAGCAACCTGAACAAGTTACAGTAGGAAAACAAGGTGGCTTAAGATGTTAAACAATGGTATACAGTAAATTTTAATAACTGTAGCATGAAGCTCAACTTTTTTACAAGAAAAATCAATGGAAACTGTCTACTACTTTTCCCTATGAAGACCTTTTCATAGCACCTCTTATCTCACTAGAACCGGGGGAAGTTCTTATTATCTTTTTCTACGTAGCCTGTCAAGCAGCATCTTTTTTCTTTTTTTTTTCCTTTCGGTAATTGTTGTTGTGTACCACCTATGTTGTCAGAAACATATTATTAGTTCTACATATTACGGCCTGTGTGTTTTCAGTTCATATAAGCATATGATACACCAAAGATTACTAGGCTTCAGCTCACCTGAAGGATTAATCCCCCTTATCTCTATAATAATTCACCAGAAGGCTCCTGAGATTTACAATGCCTAATTCCCTTATTTCAGTCATTTCCTAGTAAAATTGCTTCAAATGTTATTAACCATGCTATAATTTTGATGGCAGGCATATTGATTAATGGTATTGTTTATAAAATATCCCTTTCAAACTCAGATTGGCAGGAAGAACCAGGTGATGGCCATTTACAATAAAGAAAAACGCATTGAAAGTTCCACTTGAACAAATTTTCCAAAACCACGTCCCAAAGGGGATCCATGATACAGAGCCATTGTTGCACCATTTAAAAAGCATGTGAAGAGTAGAACTGGCGCCATCACCCATCCTAGATTTGTGGGCCAGCAGTAAACATCCCCAACTCTAATATCATTGTGAGCCCACTCATCAGCAGAACATCGAACTGGGGAAAGTTGTGTCCATGGAATGGCTTTTGGTTCTCCTGCTCAAGACCAAAATGTTTCACTAGAAAATCATATAAAGGGCATTTCAAGCTACAGCTTTAAGCATGCACAACAGAAGAACAACATTTTCTACCTGTGGTTCCATATGAAAAAAAAATATTGATTGTAGAGTCTATCGGTCGACAAATTGGAGAGTAATGATTGGATCTGCCACAAAGACAATGTCATCACACAATAACAGTAAATTAATCTTCAGTAGTGTTAAATAAAGAAAAAGAGAGGAGAAGTAAATGTTAACACCATTTTCAATGATGGAAACTGATTAAGAGACCTTTTATTCCAAAACTTCTCTAACCCAATAATTGTAAAGATTACCTTGGATGTTGATTGACACTGGAAATGAATTCTTTCCATGATAGATCTTGTTTTCTTAGTTTAACGCCAAGATTATTCCCACTCACAGGGAGCACAATAGCTTTAAATGGATCAGCTCCTACCACGCGACTGCCTAAGAATGATAAATACTCATGATAGCAACAGTAATGTTCTCAAAAACATATTAAACCTTGATTTTGTCTTGTAGATCATTTAAGACCTTCAAGGATGCAAGTTAGAGAAAAACTGAATTTGGAATCTATCACTGAAAGGACAGTAACCTTTTAGCTGTTATTTGAAGGTAACAGTCCAGGCATCTTGAAGAATTCAATGAAGTTTTGATTGAGGAGAATGAAACCAAAGCATGCTAAATGAAACCTCAATTCCCTACCAGTTCATACGAGTAGGTATAGACAGCTCCTTGCCCACATCCATTTGACACAAAATAAAATTTTCTCTTAAGAAACAAGAAACCATAGAGGGAGAATATAATGACTTTCGGTTTATTAATGGTTTTGAATCCCAAAGTTCATTTTTGACTGGGTTAGGGAGCAAAAAAAACATGGATTTTCCACCAACCATAACTTGAAAGAAGTTGTGGTATCTGGCATGTACAGAAAAAGTAAGTTTACCGGTATAGAGGAACCTTTCGACCCCGTCTGAGTATAAAATCCTGAATAGAAAGTGAAGATTTGTATCATTTCCAACACAAAGCAGAAGAGAAATTAGCTTTAAAATTGAAAGTTTTACCAAAGCCAGTAGGCCAACATTTATATGAATGCAAAAATTTCTTAAGCTTTGATTTCATCCACTGCAATACGAGTCAAAGAAAGTGAAATTGAAAAGAATTGTATCACAACTTAAAATGTAGAAATAACAAACAGGAAGCTAATCACCATGCCGAACTATGCACTTCACAGTAACCTTACATTTATCTGTCAGTTTAAAAAAGGAAAATATATATATATATATATATATATATATATATATATATATATATATATATATATATATATATATGGGAAAAAGTTTGGCATCTGAAGACATGGAAAAACTTCTAAAGAAAGTCCATGGACAAGATATACAAAGATTCTAAATAATGCAGCAGAAAAAGAGAACTGCAGAGGCCCCTTTGCCAACTATTGAGCTTCTCAAGTCGTTTAGAGAAAAGACAGAAATAAACAAGCAGATATTACTACCACCTATACCCTTTTCCAATTTCCTAACTTTCATGAATTTTATAACCTAAAGAAATCAAAACTATACCAGAGTGAAGATAGCTCTGGCATTTGAGACCCACAAACACGTTGCAATTTGCTTGGCTGCAAAACTGTCAGCTATGGATACAACAACAAATCCAGCTAGTATAATTGCCAGATATATAACAACGGTACTGACTGTCATTGGCACGTCAATGGCAATTGCATCACCCTTTGAAAAGGTGGCATCTCGACATGCAGCCCTATGCCTTAAAATGAAATAATGCAAACGGAGAGAAAAAGAACAATAATGAGTATCAACAATAAATCTATTTCTTGTTAATGCTTAGCAAAAATTTAATAATGCAAAAACAGAAAAAAAAACTAACCCACCCTGCCCAAAAGAATAAGATACAGTCTGACTACCAACTGTGATGATATATAAGATCATACATTACTTGCTCGCGAAGTTGTTTTAATGTCATACGATTCACATCCAAATCACCACAGCCTTGTTCTCTCCATACAAGAGCACAACTATTATCCTCTTTCCTAGGATGACTAGAAGGCAATAAACAACATTCAGCTATATTCAGAAGTGCACCAGGAAGCCAAGTTCCACTGGGTTTCAATTTGTTACTCTTATCTAGAATGCAACTTGGGGATTCACGAAATACAACCGAAAGTTCTTTTAGAACGATAGACCAATAAGTCTGAAATTATTCAAACTTTCGGTTAGAAGGGGGGAAAAAAATCTGTGAGACTGTAACTTTATATACATGTAATATTAGATTGACATTTACCTCACAAGGTACAAGGACAAATATTTGTGTTTACCTCAGGATGCTGGACAGAGTATTTCTGAAAGAGGCTAAAACTTGCAATAGAATCCTTGTATGAAGTCCCTAAAAGCTTTGGACCATGAACCTCCATTATACGTCCCAGGTTTGTGAACTTAGACTGGCGTCTGAAAAAAAAAAAAAAAACATTAGGCTAACTTAGCAGAAGATATTCTAAGTTCAACTTGTTGATTTGAATGACTATGCTCGCTATGCTTTCCTATTTCACTGCTAATCTACAACAATTGAATATATCAGAACTATGTAACATTAGCCTCAACTTTAGCATTCGAGATTTTCTAGCCATTCACCATATTTTAACTTTAGAACTAAATCGCTTTTTTAACTGTAAAATGCAGATACAAGCATCAAGCAGCAATGAAGTGTTTTTTGTGAATCAGCAGTGAATTCAACTCATCAACCTCACAGCACATAACTGAAAACTCCACTCATCAAACCATACAATCAGGTTGGGTTTTATAAGGCACTAATTAATCCTAATTTTGCTAATTTCAATTTTCCAGTGTCTACTGTCATGTTTCACACACCTTTCTATTAATGTTTAATTTTCCATTTCTATTTAACTCTTCAACAATTATATATATATATATATATATATATATATATATATATATATATATATATATAAAGGTATATCAAGGTTTAGCAACTTCCCGGTAACTGGAACATACTGCCAGCGGATACTTTGTTCATTACATAAACAGAGGCAAAACCTATATCTTATTTAGCAGTTTAATTATTATACATGTTATTGATTTGACTACTCTCTTTTGCTCTACTCCTGCAAGGATTAAACTTCAAAAAAAATCCTCAGGCCTAGAAATACCACTCATCATGAATTGCTGGAGCCTGAAAACATATTATTGTTGCATTCTAAAATTTTAGCAGTAGCGTAATATAGCTTTTCCAGTTTTTTCTCCATTTTTTTTAAGAGCAGCTAGATTACTTAGTACTTACACAATGGAAATACCCGTACCCAGCCCTGTACTATTCTGTAACCATACTAGAATTTAGAAAGGAAAGCAGAGATTACAGAGAAGGGAAGAAGTAAAGAGGCGGGCCATTGGTGGAGGCATCCCAGTTGGCATAGACAGAGTAGTATAACAACTGATGCAGCTGATGGGAGTGCCATGGCTTTAACACCCTCCTATCCACCACCTCTCTCCAGACCTGTCTTGGGTCAGGGTCAGACCCTTCGCTTTCTGCTATGGCAATGGCTTCTCTTATGACTTGAAAAATCTGGCTGGCTTCCTCTATGCTTAAGCTTGATCCACCTGCCTGGCAAAAATCTTCTAAGCCCACTTCACCTATGCTCTTTCCCATCTCCCTCTGTGTTTCAACCCTCAAGAGTGTGAGACTTTTTCTGCTGTAAATGAAGTATACTACTTATTGGCAATAGAAATCAGATACAAAAAGACAAAAACCATGGAAGCCGTTGAACCACCTGATAAAAGTTTGCAATAAAACAAATAAGGGAAAATTCCAAGGACACGTCGGGAAAGTAATAATTCATTACATGGAGCAACGCAAAAATTATTGGAAAGAAAATAAACTCTCAAATAATCACGGGAAAAATAAAATAATTATCTTATTTATAATAAGTTATCGCAATAAATAAATAAATAAATAAAACACGTAAAATAAAATTGTTGTGAGTACTGACACGGGAAGTGTCATGTGGCATATTTGTATATGGGTTAAAGCATAAGAAAACTCAACATTTAATGAAGAGGATAGATATGTAATTAATGACAGAGTAAGTCTTTATAAATAGGGGTCAGGTATGATTCATTACGGAAGTCTGAATTTTTCTACTGAAACTCTACTCAATTCTCTGGCTGACTTAAGTATCGAAGTGCCAACGCAGGGAACAACCCCTATGTCCCTCTGATCATTCTTTTTATTGCAAAGTTTTCGGTAACACGTGGCAGAAACATCGAGGTGAGGACGTCAACAACACGTCATCATTTTGTTAAGTAACAACAATTGACGTCGTCTGTAGGAAATGAAAGAAAAGCTTTCTACTTTACAACAATGGGGCGGACAGAATTAGCAGTGCCAGGAAGGTGTGAAGTCACGAGAGAAGGAGCCGGCTGCGAGAGGTGCCTACTGCCGCGAAAGTGTACACTTGCCGCTAGGGATGCTTGCCGCGAGAGTGTGCAGCTTGCAGCGAGAGCATACACTTGCCGCGAAGGCTTCTTGCCGCGCGAGTGTACAGCTTGCCGCAAGGGATGCTTGCTGCGAGTGTGTACAACGAAGGATGCTTGCCGCGAGTGTGTACAACTTGTCGCAAGGGATGCTTACCGCAAGTGTATATAGCTTGTCGGGAGGGATGCTTGTCGCAAGAGTGTACAGCTTGCCGCGAGAGTATACAGCTTGCCACGAAGGATGCTTGCCGCAAGAGTGTACAGCTTGCCGTGAAGTATACAACTTGCCGCAAGGCTGCTTGCCGTGAAGGATGCCACGAGAGCCGTGAGGGTGTTTAGGCGCCGCGAATGCCTCAAGAGTGGAAATGGAAGATGCTGCGAGAGTGCAGTCTTGCTGCGAGCGCCGCGAAGGTGAAGTGATACCGCGAATGTCGTGAGGGTAGAAGTATCGCTAGAGTGAATGATGTCGCGAGCCACGAGGGTAGCACTGAGACCCTCACAGCAAGGGAGCACGAGACTTTCACGGCAAGGGTGCACGAAACCCTCACGGCATGGCTACGCAAGACACCCCCTGTTTTCTTCGTGCGCCACGTGGCACACTCATTGCGCGGGGATGTCAGCTCGCACGAGACCCTAACAGCATGACAGCTCAAGACCCTTCCGCGCGAGACCCTCATTGCCTGGCTTCGCGAGACCCTCACGGCAGGGGTACGGGAGATCCTCGCGGCATGGCCGCACGAGACCCTATGTGTGAGATCGAGGAAGATATGAGGCTTCAGGGTATGGGAGACCCTGTGCGTAAGGCCTCAAAAGGCCTGCGGCACTAAGCTACGGAAGACCTCATGCATAAAACTCCAATGAACTGGAGACATCAGGGCGTCCGAAAACTGTGGCGTCATGGTACAAGGAATTCAAGACCAGAGATTGTTGGTGGCCCCAAAGTACTAGAAACCTTAAGGTTCCGACTATGGTAGATTCTTGATATTTGGGCGCGAAAGATCCTTGGCCCCAGAACACAAATGGCCCGCCAAACAATGGAATCAAAGGTGTGAGAATGACAAGGTCTCATGTTGGTAGAGACTCAAAAATAGATCTAACACGGAACCTTGAGACTGAAATGGAAAACTTTCAACCTCAGACTCGTTAAAACCGAACTCAGGGTAACGAGAGGTTGACAGTGAACCTACCAGAGCTGCTATTAATGTAATTTCAGGAGGAAAAGGAAGGGCAGGTGACTCATCGGCCTCAAGGAAGACTTACGCTAGACAGGCGTATCGATCCGTTTTGTTATGAAAGTTGACAAGAATGAAGAGGAAATTATGTTCACGCCAGCCGATCAAGGGGATGTGATTATTCCCCATGATGACCCCATGGTCATATCAGTAGTAGTGGCTAAACACCCAGTAAGCCGGATTCTGGTAGATAATGGGAGTTCACTGAATCTTATCTATTGGAATTATTTCAAAAAAATGAATTTGAGCGAAGACCGATTTGAGCCTGAAACCACCCCGCTCTTTGGATTTACAGGCGAGAAGGTGCAAGTAGCCGGATCCATTAAGCTACCTGTTACCTTGGGAGAGAGTCCTAGATGTGTGACAAGGCAAGCTTTATTTATGGTGGTGAGATCAACTTCCCTAGTATACAACATTATCTTTGGAAGACCACTGTTGAGCGACATGAGAGCTGTGCTTTCCCCTTGTTATTTGTTGATGAAGTTTTCCACTCCTGAAGGAATAGGACAAATAAGGGGAGATCAAAGGAGGGCGAGAACATGCAATGTTGCATCCACCACATGTAAGGGTATGCAAAGAAAGGAAACCCTTACAATTGCTGAATCGCCCAAACCTAAACCCATGGAAGAATTGGAGGAGCTTAAGTTGGCAGAAGATGAGGAAAAGAAGTTGCATATCGGGAGCCAACTGAAATCCAAGGCCAAGGAAGAATTGGTAAAATGTTTGATAGACAATGCTGATATTTTTGCATGGACCCCCACTGACATGCCTGGAATTGATCCCACAGTGATCTGTCATGAGCTGAATGTGTTGCCTGGGGCTAAACCTATCAAACAAAAGAAAAGAAACTTCACCCCATAAAGGCAGCAAGTCATAGAGGAAGAGATCGAAAAGCTGCTTAAAGCTGGATTCATTCAAGAAGTTCTGTATCCGGACTGATTGTCGAATGTGGTAATGGTGAAGAAGGCTAATGGAAAATGGAGAATGTGAGTAGACTTCACCAACCTAAATAAGGCATGCCCAAAGGACTCATACCCATTGCCTCGAATCGACAAATTGGTGGATGAAACTTTCGGACAAGGGCACTTATTGTTACAGAGTGATGCCATTTGGCTTAAAAAATACAGGGGCTACATATCAGCGCATGGTGAACAAAATATTCAGGGATTTGCTCGAAGAGACCATGGAAGCTTATGTAGACGACATGATTGTAAAGAGTAAAGAAGGAGAGTCTCATGCCTCGAGATTATCCAAGGTCCTGACAGTCTTGAGAAAGTATGATATGAAGCTTAATCCCAGTAAGTGTTCCTTCGGGGTTAAATCCAGAAAATTCTTGGGCTTCATGATAACTAGTCGAGGGATTGAGGCTAATCTCGGAAAGGTACAAGCCATTCTAGATATGAGACCCCCAGTTACCCTCAAAGAAGTGCACAGATTAACATGGAGAGTAGCTGCACTAAATCGCTTTTTGTCAAAATCAGCCAAGCGAAGCCTACCCTTTTTCAAGACACTTCGAGGTGGGCAGAATTTTCAATGGACCGAAGAATGTCAGAGGGCCTTTGAGGAATTGCATGAGTACTTAAGGGAACTCCTGTTGCTATCGAGACCTCTGACCAGGGAGCACTTGTTTATGTATCTGGGTATAGGAGACAAGGCAGTGAGTGCGGTGTTGTTAAGGAAAACTGTTGACGGAGATAGACCAATCTATTACGTGAGCAAAGTACTCTTAAATGCGAAAACACGGTACCCGCAAGTTGAGAAAGTAGCTTTAGCACTGGTCATGGTTGCAAGAAAGTTGCGTCCCTATTTCCAAGCACATTCAATAGTGGTATTGACAGATCAACCTCTGAAACAAACACTACAAAAGCCTGAACATTCAAGGCGATTGGTGAAATGGGCTGTTGAGCTCAGCGAGTATGACATCAGTTTTTAGCCTCGTCAAGCCATCAAAGCACAAGCATTGGCAGATTTCATAGTCGAGTGCACTTGTTGGAAAGACCCAAAAGAACAGGCAATAGAATGGTGGAAGCTATTTGTTGATGGAGCATCCAACCGTCAAGGAAGTGAGGTTGGCATTGTGCTAGAATCGCCAGAAGGAGCAATGCTTGAGTATTCCCTAAGCTTCAATTTCCCCTGTTCTAATAATGTGGTCAAATATGAAGCTCTGATCGGGGGTATGAAGTTGGGGAAGGAGCTTCAAGTTAAAAACTTGTTAGCTTATAGTGATTCTCAGCTAGTAGTCAATCAATTTAAAGGACAATTTGAAACCCGAGAATCCTCCCTTGCTCCATATCTGCAAAAGGTCCAGACTTTAGCCCAATCACTTGATAAATTTCAACTTACCCAAATTAATCGGTTCAAAAAATAATCAAGCTGATGCTCTGTCTAAGTTGGTGTCTTCCAAAGAAGTAACTGGAAGATTAGTAAAAGTAGAGAGGCTAGAGAAGCCTAGTATAGAGGAGGAGAATCTCATTCAGTATAACAATCAAGGGAAAATCATTGCTCCCAAAATTCAAGATGCCTCAGATGACGGCGTATACTGGAAACACTAACCCTTACGATCATATTCAGAACTATGAGTCATTGATGCTATTACATGGATGAGAGGATGAGATTATGTGTAGAGCATTCCCCTTAACTTTAACTGGTAACGCACTAAAGTGGTTTAACAGTTTGTCGGAGGGGTCTATTTCGTCTTTCAATCAATTAAGAAGTGAATTTCTGAAGGCCTTTGTGATAGAAAGCCAGAAAAGGAAAGAGGCCACCTATCTGCTTACCTGAAGGCAGGGGAGCAAAGAATCACTCAAGTGCTATGTGGATCGATTCCGTAATGCTACTCTTGAAGTACATGATCTACAAGCTGGAGTAGCTGTGACAGCTATGCTACAAGGGACAAGGTCTGAAAAATTTCAAGAGTCGTTACCTTTGGATCAATCGACGACGATCTCGGACTTGTTCTCTAGAGCAGATAAGTATATCACTCAAGAAGAAGTCATGAAAATGATATCGACGCTGAACTACATATAAGGAAGTTCAAAGAAAAGAAACCCCTACCATCGCCGAACTGCCTAAGCCATCACCAATGCCTTGAAAGAAGATGAAAAGTTCATAAGGTAAGAGGATAGCAAAAACGCGGAATACCAACCACTTGCAACTACACTGGTAGTGAGACTTTCTTTCATTTAATGTTATTTTTTGTTATTCAACTATGGGTTGAAATTTATTTGTTGAACTATGATTTATGTCATATTAATATTTTATTGGCTATTGAGGTTTTCACATAATTGATAGATGACTGATCGCACCAGCTATACAAGTGCAAGAGCTTAAAGCGAAAAATGCGCGAGGTAAGCCACACACCCAAGAAAAGGGCTTGAAGCGAAAATGCGCGAGGTAAGCCACAAAGAAATGTACAAGGGCTTGAAGCTAAAAATACGCGAGGTAAGCCATGCACCCAAGAAAAGGGCTTGAAGCGAAAAAAGTGCGAGGTAAGCCACGAAGAAATGTGCAAGGGCTTGAAGCGAAAAATACGCGAGGTAAGCCACGCACCCAAGAAAAAGGCTTGAAGCGAAAAGTGCGTGATGTAAGCCATGAAAAAAATATGCAAGAGCTTGAAGTGAAAAATGTGCGAGGTAAGCTAAGCACTCAAATAAAAGGCTTGAAGCGAAAAATACGCGAGGTAAGCTAAGCACTCGAATAAAAGGCTTGAAGTGAAAAGTGCACGATATAAGCCATGAAGATATTGTATAAGGTTTGAAGCAAAAAATGCGCGAGGAAAATAAACCTAAAACCTAGCAACATAAAAAATGGAAGCTTGTAAAACCTATAACAATGGTGGCTGCCAACGTGAAAAGCTAAAACAACTAAAGGAAAATAAACCTAAAACCTAGCAACATAAAAAAAAAACTTTTAACCTAAAAATTCTAAAACTACTCTAAAAACTACTTCTAAAAATTACTTGGTTTTCAATTGCCTCATCATGTTCTATTTATACACAAAATTGGTGGGTACAAAGGTAATTTCCAATCTTATATGAGTTGGCATTATTTGGCCACTTGTCTTCACTCTATTCGCTTTAGAGAAGATATTTTCATGTCATTTGTCTTCTTGTCCACTTGGATGTGTGATGTGACATGTGGTGGGCAATGTGTCCTTTTAAGCCCATTTTCAATCCATTTTCTACCGAAATAATTGAAGTTCATCCGGATTTAATTTATCTGCAAATATGAGAAATTTAATTAAATTGAGGGGATAATTAATAAAATAATTAATTCAGAAATTAAGTATAAATAATTCTATTTTAATAGAATTATCATAATCTCCTAAGTTTATCTTTCAAAACCTCATCGTAAGTATTGTCTTTAAAATTCATCAAAATCTCACACTTGAAATTTTCTCATTCTTATCTTTCTGATTCGTGAAATCTCATCTCATTTTTAAAATCCAATCTTTCAAAATTTCTCATATTATCTTTGAAAATGTTATTTTATCCGTCAAAATCTCCAATTTAATCTATCTAGAAATTTTTTAAAAAATCAAGACTCAACATCTTATCCCAAAACTTTCCAAGGACAAAAAATCAATCTTTGAAATTTTTCTCATCTAAAGGCTGACTTATTAAAAAAAACTTCCATAAAATTTGAATTTCCTTCTTCCGTACTTAAATGTATGTAGTGAATGTCATGTAACGCAAAATTTACTAAAATTCACGTCTAATCTCCTGATTGGGATAAAGAATACTTGAATTCATACTTTCCATGCCCTCATTTCTCTTTTTTCTTCAATCCTAACATCATTTGCCCTAAAAGAACCCTCTCATCAAATCTTATTTCATATCAAAGCGATTTTAAAATTCAAATACACAATTGCCTCATAAAATTCTTTACCATTTTTAATTTCTTGCAAAAACATTCATATTCTCAACTAATATCAAGATCAACTACGATAGGCTCAAAACAAAAGGATTCAAACCTAGAAATAAATTTTCAAAAAGCATTCTTTTTAGATTTTTCAAAGGTTCTTAGCCTAATAGAGCATCCTGTAAAATAACTTTTTGCCCTATTATAATACCTTATTGTTGACACCCCTTGTATATCCCCAGAATTGTTTTGCTTGATCTTGGTGGTGAGTTTCAAGAAACTCAAGATACTAGCATAGTTGTTACCATAATATGATTCAACCTTCTTTAGGTTCTTGTTATTCTCGTATGGATTACCATTAAAAGCCAGACACTTGAACGACTCTAGTTTGCTTTAATCAAGTCAACGTGTGTGAAATCAACTCGGAGCTAAATTCTTTAATTACAAGATTCAAGAATAAAAGTAAAAATTTTGAACTCTATGTATGCTTGATGACATTTTAATTGTTTTCTATTATTTAGTATCAAGTAGATCCCACGTGTGTTTGGGTGTTTCTTTGTTTTAATTTCTCTACGATATAAGGTTATTTAATATGATTATTTGAGCATGAGTTGCATGATGAGGTAATAAACCTTCAACAATATCTAGGCCTTACATATAGTAGCTCATTAATTCATTATGTATCATGTCGGCTTGCTAGTTATATTTTTACCTCCAAAAGTTAATAAATTTAGAAAAGTTATAGTAGTTTTTGTAAAACTTAAGCTTTGGCTCAAACTTCAAACCATGTAAATCATTACAATCAAACCTTGACAGCCATTTCAAGTGAATATATATTAAGAAAAGTGAAGCTTTTTTATTTTCCAAATGATGAATCCCCTGCAAATGAGTTTGTCACAATAGTTTAAAGCTTATGTTTTTCGACTTTTAGATTGTATCTACAAATGATGAATAGTGTCTCATACCTGCTTCACTTAAAATCCCTACAAATTTTTCATAATTTCATTCTATTTACCAATTAAATGGTTGGGCTATGAGTCAATGTTAGTCCAGCCAAATTTCTTACATTAATAAACATTCTTGCACTCAACATCATATAGAATTCACTTTTACTGAAATTTATACACCTATTACATTCAATTTTATTTATACATGTCTACATCCCCAATGTTCTACTTATGTACATCACTGTGCAACTAGATATTCAAATACAAAAGAATCATGAGTGTGTATACCTTTACGCAATAAGGGAAGCTGTGAACAAAAGGGAGTGCAGGACTTCCACAGAACTCACACTACTGAAAATAATCTGTGGAGAGGGAAAGTAAAGAAGTGAGCAAAACATGCTCAGTAAGGTAAATATGCAAGCAAGTAGATAATCATATTATCTACATGCTTATAAATGCCATGTCATGTAGTAAAACGTTAATCTTTACTAAAATAGTAACAGTAAATAGATAACAATATACGCAGTGTATAAAGAAGTATTCAGTGAAATATATATATTCTGGTACTGTAATGCCCGTAGTTTTACGCATATTTCTTATGAGGCTATGATGTATATGCACATTGTTACAAGTGTATAGATAAGAAAGGATGTAGGGATTATGAAATTTAATGTACTATCCATGATTTCAAATTGTGTGCACAAGTTTTATTGCCTATGAATTATATAGAATGGATACTATTATACGTTGGTTGTGTACGGAATGTAAAATGAGGTATTATGCGAATAAGGATGAGTTACACATTGAAAATCTGCAGAAAACTGCAGTAATGAGGAATGCAAGGGAGGAGCAGATCTATCTCCCATGAAGGAAAGATCGATCCCCTCTCACGAAATGATACGTATTGGTTCAATTGGAACAAGGTAGATCGATCTCATAACAAGGCAGATCGATCTCCTTAAGCCTCGATCTGGAAGAAATCAATCTCTCACAAGGAACAGATCGATCTCCCCTTTACTAACAGATCGATCTCCCATTTACAAACAAATCGATCTTGTAGCAGGTAATTTGAGTGGTTGGAGTAGTTGAACCACAAGCAGATCGATCTCCACTAAGCACCAGATCGATCTCCTAGACTTTGTCTATATAAGAAACACGGCTTTTGGAATTGGAACATATTTCCCTCCTTCCTAAACACTCAAACACTCATCATTTTTACACAAAACCAAGCTTTCTCACTCTAAACATCACTACATTTCAGCCAGAATTGGAAGAAACTCAAGAAGGGGAAGTTGTTCCTTGAAGTAAGGAGAACAACATACCCAAAAATCACATATTAGTTTGATCAAGAGGAGGAGAATAGACTATCACAAGTTTGACCAAGGAAAAAGCTAGTTAGGTAAGTCCTTCAACCCTTAAGCTTTAAATATGAGTTTCTAGACATTTTGTGGGTTGAATGGTATGTGAAATCTTGATAGAAATGATATTAGAAATGTGAAAAATCAAGCCTTAAGGAAGGGTAAGAAGTGATGATTGTAGTGATGAATTAGCAATATTAAGAGGAAATTATGAAGAAAAACCCATGGAAAAATAATGAAAAAATTAAGAGAAGGTATAGTGATATTGGTGGGAAATGTAATTATGTAAAGGAAGTAACTAAATGATAAAATGTGCAGACTATGGAAATATGACGGAGAACAACCTGCCCGGATCACAGACAACAAACCCAAACAAAGGCGATATCAGTGTGATTCGAGGTAAGGGATTGTATGTTAGCGATAGAGATATTCGTACGTATTTTACAGCGATTTTAGTAGTTATGACGCTAGTGATATTATGTTTAGCTATTGACCCATGAAGTGATATGAAATTGTGAAATGTATTATGGTATATATTGTGAAAAATGGGATGCGGTAAGGAAAACAGCATGACATGCATGTTTTAATGTCTTTACAACTATATGTTGTTATTGTGACTGAGAAATGATGACGGATAGGCTGGCTAGTCTTACATTTTTAGCATGGAACGACATGTTACGTTAATAAACATGATTTGAGTCTTTAAAAGAGAAAAATAGCCACCTATCAGATTTGAGATGTGAAATGGTGTTGGAGCCTTAGCTCACACCTACTCTTTATGATTTTGACTATGTTGGAGATTTTACTTGCATATGTTTTATGATTTGATAAACCGTGCTGGAGCGAAGCTCGCACATGATTTTATGAAGATGATAATATGCTGGAGCCTAGCTCGCACAATGATTTGAGATGATACAGTGCTAGAAGCAGTTGCTCGCACTGAGAGATACCACGCTGGAGCCTTGCGGAGACTGTGTGTCACACTGATTCTGCTCACCTGGTATATGAGACATGGTTTAGGATGATGAGTCCATCGGTGTATGGTGGATGGACTGGGTCCACGGGCGTACGCTGTACCGTGTAGTTGTCCGAGGAATACTATGTACCGTGTTGTATGCACGTGGGTATGAGTATCGCGTAGATAACACATGGAGTACGTTGTACCGTGAGTATATGTGATATGATGAGGAAGATGATGATGATGATTGAGATGAGTCAGAGGGTAGGACTAACCCATCCCCCTTCAGGCGAGTGATGTCATTTGCATACCTGATCAGTGAGGCCTGGAATCACTGACTATGGCCATATGTCATGGCTATTTGTTTGCCTAAAGTTCCCTACCTGTCTCAGAGATTAAGAGAAAATGATGAAAAGAAATGTTTTGCGAAAAGAAAAGAAATAATGTGATTTGATAAATGCTTTGATTTAAATGCTTGTGTTGTGATAGCACTATTCTATGAAATATTTCTAAATGGAAATATAGAGCATTGGTTTTTACGAAAATGCCTATGAGAGAAGAATGTTAAATGCATTTTCCATTGATATTTTCATTCATAATGAAAGATGATTTTGTTAATCATGCATAGGCTACGTAGATAGTACAACATCTACTTGTTAGCATCCTTTTTCCATACTGAGATGTGGTTTGTTCATCCCACTATTTTTTCCCTCCAAATACTGAGAAGTAGAACAGTGCGGTGGTCTCCAGACCCTTTTGTGTTGGTCAGCTCCTACTAGTTGTTAAGGTATAAGAATTGTATATAAAAAAGTATTTTGTATCTATCGTGTTGTATCGCACAATCGTACATTGAAAATGAGAAAAATTGTATGGGAATGTTATGTAAAGATATTTATTTATACAATAGATTTTGTATATCTACACACATGTATGGGAGTGTGTGATTTAAAGTTTCAAGTATTTCCACTATAAATGTATGGAATTTGTAATTACATCGGCTCATAGCTCAATCATAAGTGGTATATGTATGGATGAAAGGCACCCAGAGTCGAGGTGTGACAAATTTGGTATCAGAGCAAGGTTGGTCTGATGTGAGTTGATGTTTAGGACTAAGAAAATGTACATCCCCAAGTTACTGTGCGATATTTAGATACAAATGCGTGTATGGAGCTGGTAGTGATCTAAGAGTTTGTAATAAATGCAGGAAAGTCAACAGGCTTGTGAGATATGCCTAAGAGACACCGCAAGAGGGGAGAGAGCTCACGAGCTCAGGGGGGAATGATAGGACTGAGAGGCATAGTAGATCGTCCTCTAGTCATGAACCCCATGATCAGATAGAGACTCTCGATCCTCGGGTAGCCATATTAGAAGAAGATATGCGTACGATGATGACCATGATGGGTCAGATCATGTCTAGATTAGAGGGTATACCCGGTATAGGACGACAGGCTACACCGAATCCCCCAGCAGCTGCACCTGAACCTGAAAATGTTGCACCTGCACAACCTGGACCAGATAGACCACGAGGTCCCCCTATTCGGCCAGTTCCTCCTCTAGTGGCCCCACAGCAGTGTGATGATGATGATTTGGGGCATGGTTATGACTGTGATATGGAGAGGTTAAGGCATTTTATGGACTTTAAGCCTCCTTCTTTTAGTGGGATAAAGGATCCAGCAATGCCTGAGGATTGGATTAGTCAGATGGAGAAGTTGTTTGATTTTTGTAGGTGTTCGGCTATAGAAAGAGTAGTGCTTACGGACTTTGTATTGAGAGGCGAAGCAGAGCACTAGTGGAAGTCCACCAGGTCTATGTTGAGAACTCAGGGTATAACGATCACATGGGATATGTTTTTGGGTGCTTTTAGGGAACAATATATTCCAGATACTGCTCGACGTAGGTTACAAATGGAATTTTTGAATTTGACTCAAGGGAACCGAACAGTGGATGAGTACGAGTCACGATTCACATCATTGGGTCGGTATGATCCGAACTCTATCAGGAGCGAAGCTATAAGGGTCTATAGATTTGTTGATGGACTAAGGTCTTCGATTAGAGTTAAACTGGCTCTGTTTGATATTGCTACATATATAGAAGTTGTACGACGAGCCCAATTGTGTGAGCAGGACTATGACCTGCATATTTCAGAGTTCAGTTGGGGTAAGGACAAGGGTTCGAGGAAATTGGGAGATAGCAAGAGTGTTAGATTTGGTCGGAGATATACTGGTAAACGTTGGAGAGAGACAGATGAGTCACAGAAGAAGGCTGCTAGACCTTTTATGCATCCGACTCCAGCCCCAGCCAGGGGTAGAGTGATTGGTGGACCCCGATCGATTATTGATCAGTGCAGAGTATGTGGCTGATATCATGGCAATAGGCCCTGTCATTTTTAGGGTACACGATGCTTCAAATGTGTGGTGGACCCCGATCGATTATTGATCAGTGCAGAGTATGTGGCTGATATCATGGCAGTAGGCCCTGTCATTTTTAGGGTACACGATACTTCAAATGTGGTAGGTTTGGGCACTATGCAAAGAATTGTCTAGAAGCAGTTAAGGTAGTCCCGTAGAAGAGCAAGGAGCTTGAGAAAGTTCCTCCAGTTAGACCTCCTACAAGGAAGAGAGCCACGACTGAAGAAAAGGGGAAGTAAGTTGTGTGTCAAGGTAGGGTGTATGCGATAGACCAAGCATCAACAGATACCTCTTCTGAGCTGATAAAAGGTATAATTCTGATTTTCAATTTGGAAGCTATAGCTTTATTTGATTCTGGTGCTACGCATTCCTTTATATCGCCTGCATGTGCATCAAAGTTAACAGGTTTTGTAAGACCTACATACTTGAATAGAACTTTATTAATAAGTACTCCAATGAGAGTTAGTCAATTAGCTGAATAAGTATATAATTTGCAAAGTGAGGGTAGGAGATAAGTGTACGACAGCTAATCTAATTTTGTTGAATATGTATGACCTTGATGTAATCTTGAGAATGGATTGGTTAGCTACCAATCATGCTGTCTTAGACTGCCACTCTAAGTCTATTACATTTTCCTTACTCGAGAAATTTGTTGTAAAATTTTATGAGAAGTAATAAATTCCTGATTTTGTAGCAAGTAAAGTGCATTAGTACATAAATGACATAAATGTTATTTTGAAGGTTTTATTGCTTATGTGATGGATTTGAACAAAACACATCCGGATATAGATGACATTCCAGTGGTTGGAGAATTCCCTGATGTCTTTCCAGACGACCTACCGGGATTGCCACCAGATAGAGAAATGGAATTTGGTATAGATTTGATACCTGGAACAGAGCCAATATCCAAACCTCCATATAGGATGGCTCCAATTGAGCTAGAGGAATTAAGGAAGCAGTTGCAAGATATGCTAGATAAGGGGTTTATAAGACCGAGCGGCTCACCATGGGGAGCCCTGGTATTGTTTGTGAAGAAGAGAGATGAGAGCCTTAGGTTATGTATTGATTATCGAATGTTGAACAAGGCTACCATCAAGAATAAGTACCCCTTGTCGCACATTGATGAATTGTTGGATCAGCTTCGAGGAGTACAGATCTTTTCCAAGATAGATCTGAAGTCTGGGTACCATCAATTGAAGATTCGAAAGGAAGATGTGC
The DNA here is from genome assembly GCA_033439115.1 of Firmiana major. Taxonomy (NCBI): domain Eukaryota; kingdom Viridiplantae; phylum Streptophyta; class Magnoliopsida; order Malvales; family Malvaceae; genus Firmiana; species Firmiana major. The sequence continues at coordinate 51,109,818 of CM065905.1, forward strand.
CCAAGACAGCTTTCTGCACCCGCTATGGTCATTACGAATTCCTGGTGATGCCTTTCGGGTTGACAAATACGCCAGTAGCTTTTATGGCTCTAATGAATGATGTATTCAAGCCATACTTGGATCAATTTGTGATAATATTCATCGATGATATATTTATTTATTCTAGATCCAAGGAAGATCACGAGCAGCACTTAAGGATTGTTCTGCAAACCCTTCGAGAGAGAAAGTTGTATGCCAAACTTAGTAAATGTGACTTTTAGCTAGAGCAGATTTCCTTTCTGGGCCATGTTGTATCGAAGGATGGGCCCAGTTTCAGTAAACATCCAATGCATTGTCTCAAAACCAGTATGAGCCAGACAGCTTAACACACAATCAGCACTCGGCTCAAGCACGATTTTACCAGTAAAATCGATAGGTGGCTTGATTTTCTCGAAAATGGTATTAAAAACGGTGCACAATACTTAAATAGTATGTAAAAGTAGCGTGGGTGGGGACTTCCCGTTTGGTCACCCATCTATCGAATTTCCCCCACACAAGCACGCTTAACTTTGAAATACATTAAGATTTATGCAGATAAATAAATAAGAGTCAGCCTATCGTTTTGCAGTTATAAACCACAGGAAACAGTAATGCACAATAAACATGCAGTTCATGCAGTGGTGCAATGTACGTGTAATTACTGTACAGTTTAGACAGTAGTTGGGAGCAGTATTTAGTGGTTTCTATAACTAGGCTTAAACCTAGATATTACGATAGCTACCTACCCTACAGTATTTATTTACCTACGAGAGGCCGAATCATGTACATATAATTATCTCTATAGCTTACATAATTCCCTTACCTCAGTGTGGGTCAGTCGTCCTACTATCCCAGCACCATCAGTTGATTTGACCATTTAGCTCTAATTATATCTTCCGGAGCTACAGAAAATTTGGCAATCACTTTCATTAATCTTATAAACTCGTATCTATTTCAATTGCAGTCAAATTAAAGTCTTAGGTCCATTGAACCTTCATAGGTCGAATTATCCACTTAATAGGCCCAATTCTATTTTAAGCCCAATTAAATCTTTATACTTGTTCCCATCAAGGCCCATTAGCCAACCTTGGGTCGTCCATCATGTAAGCTTGGCCCATTGTGACATTTCATCAAACACTTGGTGGGGGTAACCAATTTCCACCACCAATCTAACTTACTACCCATTCAAGTTCTCTTGGACAATTCAACAAACACTTGGTGTGCATGTCTCATGCCATCTTCCTAGTTCATTTAGGCATTTCTACAAACACCTTATGTGCATGGCCAACTAATTTGACTATTCTTAAATTTTGATCCCACCTATCATCACTATCATCAATTCCATGTTACAACCATTAAATATATCAATTAAAACACGTAGCATATTCTTCATAAATCTACCCATACCCATTCGACCAAGATGAGATTCATGCCTTATGGGTTGTTTTCCATACTAATTTCTAAACAATCCTACTCCATAAATTCAAGACATAAACATATATTAAATTGGAGGAGAAAGAAATCGCCTAGCTTGGTTTTCTAACCTTGGCCAAATAAGGAGGGGAGAGTTTTGCTCCTTCAATTCAACTTTGTTTTATACTACTCTTAGGTATGTTGTAGCTCTTGAAATATGGAACAACTTTGGTGAAGAAAGCTAGTTGAGTTGGTGAGTGTAGAGGGGACTTTGTCTAGTGAGAGAAAGCTTACACTTAAAACCAAAAATGGAGGAAAAAAATGAAGCAAGAGGGACGGCAGCAATGGCTTCAATTTTTTGAAATTTTAAGGCTTTATTTAGCCATTTATTTAAACAAAATCCAGCCCATAAATTGTGTTTTTTATTGTCTTAGGTTTGGGCTGTATTAGGTTTACTTTAATTCTAATTTGGGCTTTAAATTCAAATCAATTTGGGCTGGATATTTAAATCATAATTTAGGCCAAATTATTTAATATATGTGTATATATATTCAAGCCCAAAGTCCATGTTAAATTCAGTTCATTCTTCCTTTTACTTGTTGGGCCATCTTAATTCCATAAGCCCAAAATTGCTTTTATGCATAAATATTCATCTCATACAAAACACTTAGCCCTATTGCATTTGATTAATTTCCTAAGCTTAATTTGTTGGAAATTAAGTTTTCTAACCTAAAATTAATTTTCCCAATGCCTTGACCATGGTTGGGTTAATTTAACCATGGTTAGGTTACTTGGTCAAAGTCACTGTATCAATTCTGACTTTGACTTTGACCTTTGACTCATTGACCACATTTGACTATGGTTGATTATGTCTTATACAAGGTTTTCCATGCTTAAGATATTCATCTTTAGGTTTTAACTACCCTTGGAGGCTCAAAATGCTAAAAACATATCAAAACGATTGATTTTGAGCTCGTTTGGGCCTTTTTTTTTTTTTTTTGCATTTTTACTACTTCAACATTATCTGGACCAATTCAAACGAACGTCCCTTCATGACATACCTACATTTTGATGTTTGATACGAGCCTAATGCCCACTATAAGTGACCTAGACGTTCTATCCGCAAGTGTATGAGTCGTACAAATAATAATGAGATTTGAGTCTCGGATTATCGTCCCACAGAGAAGTTGATCAGCCTAATTAACTACCGGTTAACCTTACCCTAAGTATATTTTAGCAAATTATGAATTTTTAGGGAGTGATCTACAAGGCTAAAATTAAAAGTACTGAAAATAATAAAAATTATAAACTAAAGAACAAAAATTTACTTACAGAGTTCCAAGCACTTAAAAACAAATAACCTACAAAAATAATTAAAACTGTTAAAATTAATTAACGCAATTGACTAAAATGAAAAATATAAAAATAAAGAAACAAATTAATTAAACTAAAATTAAACTATCCTAGAAATAAAATATGCATGTAATTAAACTAATGAAAATTGCAAATAAAACGAACCTAAAGTCTAATAAAATAAAACTTCAATTAACCTAAAAATTCTTAAATCTAACTAAGAAATTAACTACCTAAAAATTGATCATAAATTAAATCTAACTCTATCTAATAAAACAAAATCTAAATAATGCATGAGAAGTATTTTTTGATTTTTCAATTTAAAATGAAAACTTAAAAATGCGTAAAATGATTTTTTTCTAATTTAATTCTAATTGTAACACCTATTACTAAAATAAAAATTAACTAATGACATAATTAAATCTAAATTCTGAACTAATCAAGTCATTGAACTTAACTAATCATGCAAATAAATTTAAAATTCTAACTTCTTAAGCTAACAAATTAAATTGAAGTTAAGCTATTCTAAACTGCAGGAAAATGAACTTTGTAGCTAAAATACAATGGCCAAACAAGGCCTTAACCAATCTTGCCAACTGAGTGGTCCCTCCATGCACTGGTAGTGTTCTGCTTTTTCTCCAATTGTTTGCTTTCAAGCTTTGTCCAGGTACCAGCTGCTGCTACATGCGCCTTCTGCTTCTAATCACGGTTCGCGCCTGCTGTCTGTTGCACGTCCTCGGCCTACCCAGCTCAGATGTTGTCCTGCACTGCTGCATCAGGCGATATCCTTGCTACCTCAGCTGCCCGACCGTGCACTGGACTGCCAACCCGAATGCTCTGTGTGCTTCCAAGTGCAGTGAGTTCTGAACGTCCTCGACCTACCCAGCTGGCGTATGTCTCTGCACAGCAATCCAAATATGTAGCTAACGTAGAGCTGCCAACACCTTCCTACCCAGGTGCTGTTTTCCAGCGTTCACCAGGAGCCATCCTTGGCATGTTGTTGTACAATTCATTCTCCAGCCAAGGTTTGCACAAGTTGTTGATTCTAAAACAGGGGAGAACAGAGAAATGATTTTCTGGGTTGGTTCTCTGCCATGGTGCAATTTGGTGTCTTGGTTCTGCACCGATGCAAACTGTTTCACCAGCTTCAACAAGAACCAGCAACTACCCCATCTAAGTCATGACTACACAAATTCTCTAAACACCGAATGCAAATGAACTGGCAGTCGGGAAGCTACTGGAAACATTTTCTGCATCAAACCTTCACTATCAACAGCCCGTAACACTCTTTGAACCATTAGCTACTCAATGCACATCAGCCTCTCGGCACCACACGGCAACTCAAGCAAGCAAAGTAGCAACTAAGAAAAATATAAAATGCTGGAAGCTAACACTTGAGAACTAAACCAAAAATAAAGAAAGCCATTAAACAGAAAAACATAAAGTTCCAGTGGCCACGGCTTGTCATCATTTTTTTTTTCAACTCAGAACAGTGAAATTTTCTTTATAAGATTTGAAGAAATTGGGGACAATACTAGTAAAGATGTGATGAAACAATACCCGAATGACACACTACTGAACTGTAAACAAAAGAAAGAAAAAAATAGAAACTGATAAAATGCACAATCTGGAAAATGGAAGATAAACTAAATAAAGAAAAATAATCAGTGAATAAAATTGAAACAAGAGCAACGGGTTGAGTATTATGGCTTCTGTCACAAGCCCCTCATACCTCATTGCAACAGAAACCAACACAGTGAAATGAAATAGCGAAGAAGAAAAAGAAATCAACTTTTGTAACCTAAAAACTTGTAAAAATAAACATATCCATGGAAGCAATCAACGTGAACTACAAAAGAACTAGGAAAGAAATGAAACTTTTCATCAACAGAATAAAGAAAGTTGTTGTGAACAGTAAAGATTGAAAATAAGAACAATGGTAGCTAAGAAAAAAAAAAACTACGCGGAAAGCTTAAAAAAACTTAAAGCTACCCTAAATTAAAACTACTCCTAATTTACTTCTAAAAACTACTCCTAAATTACTCTACACTACTTCTACCCTAGACTACTTGATTTTCAATTGCCATCATATTCTATTTATATACACACTTAAGGGTACAATGATAATTTTTCATCCTAGATGAGTTGACATTGTTTGTGTTGGCTCTACCGAGAGGGGGTTGAATCGGTTTTCTAAGGTTTATGACAAATTTAAACTATATTAAGTCAAATTGCAAATAATGAGTAATCAATATAATGTAATATAATAAATTTGAAGGAAGATAAGGGTAAGAAATAGCAAACTCAGTAGTTTATAGAGGTTCGACCAATCTCTTGCCTACGTCCTCTCTTCTTGACCTCCTTGTCAAGAGCTTTCTTTCACTCTATCACTGAATGTTACACACTCCCTTTTTCAGGTTAAGGAATAACCTCTCTACCCTTTTTACACAAATAAATATTCACCCTTTTACAAAGTTTATCTCACTGAGGAACACTCCTCTTCTCTCTTGAAATAAGGATGAATACAATATCAAGTTTTTCTTAAGTGGGTAGGAAAAATATAGCTTTTTCACAAAGGCTTATACAACAATATCAATAAATGAAGATTGAAGACAAATGGAATGTTGGAATAAACTCTTGAGAATATACAGAATTTACAGCAATTGTCTCTCTTTTTCCAGTGTCTTCAATACTTGATTTTATACTGGAGGATTGGTAGTTGGAGCATTTAATGTTGTTTTTCCCGTTGAAAGTTTTGCAGAAAGAGCCGTTGGAAACCTCCAGTAGAGTGCCAGATCGATCTCCAATCTTAGCCAGATCGATCTCTTAGTTGAATTTCCTGCAATGACAAAGCAAATAGAAGCAGGGAGATCGATCTCATATATATAGAGATCGATCTTATAATTTGAAAATGTTAGTGCAGATCGATCTGTCGAACAAGAAGATCGATCTTCTAATCTCTCTGTTTGAGGCAAGATCGATCTTCTAATCTCTCTGTTTGAGGCAAGATCGATCTCCAGATCGATCGACCAAGTAATCTCGTAGTGAGGAGATCGATCTCTAATCAATCCAGATCGATCTCCTTAGCTCTCTAACTTTGAGGAGATCGATCTCTAATCAACCCAGATCGATCTCCTTAGCTCTCTGACTTTGAGGAGATCGATCTCTAATCAACCCAGATCGATCTCCTTAGCTCTCTGACTTTGAGGAGATCGATCTCTTCCTATACCAGATCGATCTCATGAACTCTCTGTTTAAGCATAGATCGATCTACAGATCGATCTATTGCCTTTACCCTTTGTTTTAGAGGAGATCGATCTCTTCCTAGACCAGATCGATCTTATAACCATCCTGTATTTAGACAGATCGATCTTATAACCCTTATAGATTGATCTCTGCTTCCTCAATATCTTGCGCAGATCCTTTGAGGATTCAAACCTTTAGCAGATCGATCTCATATCCTCATGAGATCGATCTCTCATACTAGAAAACCCAGGAGATTGATCTCTTATCTCAGCAGATCGATCTCTCATCCTTAAAGACTTAGTTTCTGGTACTAATAACCTCTAAACATGTTTTTAAATCATTTCTATATTATTGAATTTACTTGTTTTGTTATTTCAAAATATATTGACTCAACAATCTCCCCCTTTTTGATATGACAAAACTTATTTAATAAATATGTTTAGTTACTCATTTGCATTGTGCACAAAATATTTTTTGTTTTTCACAAACTCTTTGTTTTTCACAAACTCCCCCTTACTGTAAGCTCCCCCTTACTTTTATCCCTTTAACTCCCCCTTAATTTAAGCTTTCCTTTAAGACATTTAAACATGTTTTCTTAACGGATTCTTCTCCCCCTTTTTGTCATATCAATGGCAGTAAAGGTAAAAAGACAATTAACTTGCAAAAGACATGTCATTTTAAAATAGTAACTCATTATAACATAGTTCAAAGGAACTATCATGTCATTTCAGAAGGTAAGCATTCAAGCAGATGACGTTTCTAACAACAAACAGTAAGCATGAAAAACTATCTAGAACATCCCTAACAATCATGTCCTAAGGCTGAGGAGGGAAGCGCTCCATGAGTTCCTCGACTCGAGTGTGAGTAATCTGCAGCTCATGGAACATTGCCTCCTGAGTGGCATGAAGGTTTGCAAAGCCTTCATCCATCTTTCGGTTACGCTCCATAATCATCCCCACAATTGATTCCATCTCGTCGGATGATGGTGCAGTGGGCTGAGCAGTCGATGAAGATGGACCCTCAGTAGGTGCAGCAGGTGGATCAGTAGGCTCTGATGATGGGTCTTCTTCCATGACTGCCTCAGACTGCTGTTCCCGTTTCTTTCTCCATTCCCCTCGAAAGTCCTTATAGTATCCCATGTGGTGAAGTGTGCCAATGTTTAATACGCTCTTTGGGGAAGGCACTTCACCAATCTCACAGCTGCAATCGACCCCAAGTCGTTGTAGTAAGTACGCCAGCGGTTATGGAAAAACTATTGTGGAGGCTTGGCCGTGTACGATCTTCAGCCAGTCTTCATAAATGAAGTGGACTAGATTGGGTTTTTGATTTGTGGAGTGGAGGTGATGGAGCCAAAATCGATCTAATCTCCTAACCGTGGAGTGACGGGTACCAAACGGTCTAAGATTCCACGAGATGATAAGGTGGAGTAACCTCGGGTGCATCGGTAGGTCACTCGCCTTATCCCTAGGAAGGTCAAATTCTAATGAGACTTCTTCCTCTTCATTGGTCAACCCCTCATCTTTTATTTTGAACACTTGGGCTAATATAGATGTGTCTATAGGGATTGATTTAGACATGACATACGTTTTAAACCCTAGAATTTTGCAGGCATCATTAGGGTCGTAGATGAGTTCTGCGTTAGAAAAGAATGCCCTGATGATGTTTAGAGGTACGGGGGTATTGATTTTAAGAAATGGAAGCCAACCAAATTCTTCCATTTTTGACAGATATGGAAAGTCAATGCGATTGAGAAACGAGAAATCAATTGTTCGCCAATGTTTAATTGGCATGGTCGAGAAATACTCTTCATATCGTTTCCTTTTTGCAGGTGTTTGAAAATACATGTTAAAGGTAGTGACTGAAGAGGCAGAGGGTGGTTGTGAGGAAGAGGGTCTAGACTCTCTGTTGGCCGCTCTCTTAAGACGAGGCATAACTGAATGTTGAGAGATGTCCTAGACACACACAAGGATTTCTCTAGACACACCTAAGCACTAGTTGAAGAGTTCTCTAAAACCTAGGTGATGAAATAGTGATAGTATTGCCCTAGTGAAAATTTCAGCACAAAACTAAGAAATTTTTTAGAAAAATTCAGCAATGTAGGTTATTAGAACACTAAACGATGAAGATATTTGACAAAAATCTTACCAAGATCGATCTGGGAGAGAGAATCGATGGAAGAGAAGCGACCAGGGTTAGGGATTTGAAGATTTGGGATTTTCAAAATTTGGGGATTTTGAGCAGTTTTTATAGTCCGGGGTAAAGGAGATCGATCTGTCGCTGTGACAGATCGATCTGTTATTTCCAGAGACTTGAAGAGATTGATCTGCTGAAGCGAAGGATCAATCTTCAAAACACAGAAGCTCAAGGAGATCGATCTGCCAAAGGCATAGATCGATCTGTTGTTTTACAGAGGCTTAAGGAGATCGATCTGCCAAATGCATAGATCGATCTGCTGTTTTACAGAGGCTTAAGGAGATCGATCTTATAGTGGAGAAGATCGATCTGCCTAGCTTAACCTTTTTGCTTTAGGCCAATTTGGAGTATAGAGATCAATCTATAGTGATTGAAGATCGATCTCTCATACTTTTTGCCCAGAAAAATCATTGAAAAATTCATTTAAAATCATTTTGAAATCAAGGTTTTGAAGCAGATAAATCTTAAGGAACATTCATGAGTCCTAATTCACCTCTAAGAATACAAAACCTATCTCTATCAAGAGGTTTGATGAAGATATCAGCAATTTGATGTAAAGTATCAAAATACTATAGAATTATATCTCCTTTTTGTACATGGTCTCTAAGAAAATGATGCCTAATCTCAATGTGCTTAGTTCTAGAGTGTTGAATAGGATTCTTAGATAGATTAATGGTACTGGTATTATCACATTTGATTGAGACTTGCTTCATGTCAATACCATAGTCTTTTATTTGTTGTTTAATCCACAACACTTGAGCACTACAACTATCTGCTGCTATATATTCAGCTCCAGTTGTGGACTGAGCTACACTATTTTGTTTCTTAGAGAACCATGAGATTAATCTATTCCTTAAGAATTGACATGTACCTGAAGTGCTCTTCCTATCTATTTTACATCCCCCAAAATCCGCATCAAAAAATGCATGAAGAGCAAAAGTGGAGTCCTTAGGGTACCAAAGTCCTAGAGAATGAGTGTTTTTAAGGTATCTAAAGATCCTTTTAGTGGCTAATAAGTGTGACTCCTTAGGAGAAGATTGAAATCTAGCACAAAGGCATATACTAAACAGAATATCTGGTCTACTTGCAGTAAGGTAAAGCAATGAACCAATCATAGACCTATAAAGTTTAGTGTCTACACACTTACCACTTTCATCTTTATCAAGCTTAATGTTGGTGCCCATTGGAGTTGCTTGAGGTTTGCAATTATCCATTCCAAATCGTTTGAGCGATTCCTTAGTATATTTTGCTTGATTGATGAAGGTTTCATCCTTTGTTTGCTTCACTTGAAGTCCCAAGAAGAAAGTGAGCTCTCCTATCATGCTCATTTCAAATTCACCTTGTATGATCTTAGCAAATTCTTGGCATAAAGATTCATTAGTTGATCCAAAAATAATATCATCTACATATACTTGAACAACTAGTAAATCTTTATTTTTATTTTTGATAAACAAAGTAGTATCTACTTTTCCTCTTGAAAATCCTTTTTCTATTAAGAATTTTGACAATCTTTCATACTATGCTCTAGGAGCTTGTTTCAAACCATAGAGTGCCTTAGATAGTTTGAAGACATGTTCAGGAAATTCATGACTTTCAAAACCGGGAGGTTGCTCAACATAAACTTCTTCATTAATGAAACCATTTAAGAATGCACTCTTTATATCCATTTGATATAACTTGAAGTTTTTATAACATGCAAAAGCAAGTAGCATTCTTATTGCTTCTAATCTAGCTACCGGTGCATAAGTTTCATCATAGTCTATTCTTTCTTCTTGTCTATAGCCTTGTGCAACTAACCTAGCTTTGTTTCTTATGATCACACTATTTTCATCCATCTTGTTCTTGAAGATCTATTTAGTTCCAATTATAGAGTGATCACTAGGTCTAGGAACTAGTTTCCATACTTTGCTTCTCTCAAATTGATTTAATTCTTCTTGCATGGTTAAAAACCAATTATTGTCATCTAAGGCTTCATTAACATTTCTAGGTTCAATTTGAGATACAAAGGTTAGAGATGATCTAGTTCTTACTCCAAGAGGTTGGATCTCCTACTATTTTACAATCTTTTACATATCCTAATTCTCTTGGTGCTCTAGACTCTCTTTCTAATATTTCTATTTCTTCTTCATCTTCTTTATTAATGTCAAGTCTTTCTAATAGATCATTTTCTATGGTTGAGATTTCATTCAAGTTTTCATCAAATATTTCAATATCCTCATCATTGGTTGAATCTTTAGATAAATCATTTGACTCATCAAATATTACATGAATTGATTCTTCAACCATCAATGTTCTTTTGTTATATACTCTATATGCCTTTGAATTCAAAGAATACCCTAAAAAGATTCCCTCATCACTCTTGGCATCAAATTTTTCTAAATTATCTTTTCCATTATTTAAGACAAAGCATTTACAACCAAAGGGGTGAAAATAGCTAATATTAGGCTTCTTACCCTTTAAAGCTCATAAGGGGTTTTCTTTAAAATTGGTCTAATCATAGCTCTATTAATGATATAGCAAGAGGTATTTATAGCTTCAGCCCAAAAATATTTAGGTAAATTATTTTCACTCAACATGGTTCTAGCCATTTCTTCCAATGTTCTATTTCTTCTCTCAACTACCCCATTTTGTTGTGGTGTCCTTGGGGCTGAAAAATTATGACTAATTCCTTCATCATTGCAATATTCATCAAATCCAATATTTTCAAACTCCTTGCCATGATCACTTCTAATACTAGTTATAGTGTAACCTTTTTCATTTTGAGTCACTTTTGTATAAGCAATGAATTTTTCTAAAGCTTCATTTTTCATTCTCAAAAAGAACACCCAAGTGAACCTAGTGTAATCATCAACAATTACAAACCCATAATGTTTCCCACCTAGGCTTGTTGTTCTAGTTGGTCCAAATAGATCTAGGTGGAGTAATTGAAGAGGCCTAGTGGTAGATACACTATGTTTAGGCTTAAATGTTGTCCTTTTATGTTTTCCTTTAACACAAGCTTCACAAATTTTGTCATAGTCAAAGGACAACTTAGGTAATCCTATAACTAGGTCTTTTCTAGCTAACATAGATAACACATGCATGCTAGCATGACCTAGTCTTCTATGCCACAACCAAGGTTCTTTTTCCTTGTCTACCATTAGGCATATGTTTTCATTTTTAAGTTCATTTAGATAGACAATGTATAAATTACCTTGCCTATGACCTAGGAAAAGAACTTTATTAGATTTAGGATCTATAACATGACATTTCAAGCAATCAAAAATTACTTTGTAACCTTTGTCACAAAGTTGACTAATACTTAGTAAATTATGTTTTAGACCCTTAACAAGCAACACCTTTTCTAATGAAAAGTAGTCATTACCTATTGATCCACTTCCTTCAACTTGGCCTTTGGAGTTGTCCCCAAATGTGACTTCTCCACCAACTTTTGATTTAAATGAATTGAAGTGGCTTCTATCACCGGTCATGTGTCTTGAGCATCCGCTTTCCAAGTACCAAACCTCCTTTGTTTTAGCTTTGTGGCAATGCTCAATCACCTATAATCAAAATTCAAACTCATGTCTTAGGTACCCAAATTCTCTTGGGTCCTTTGGAGTTAGTGAATATAATTCTTGATCCCTTTGGGATCCATTTTACTAAAGCATTAACATCTTTTGAGTTAACTATTTCTTTTGGAACCCAAATTCTTTTTACTATTTTTCCTCTAAGAGTGGTCAACTTCATATTGCAATTATATGATGCATGCCCCTTCTTATTACAATGTGAACAAATAGTTGAGGGATTATGCATGTTCTTTCTAGCTATGAAACTTTTGAGATGGGTCTCTCTACTTTTTTCATCATATCCTAATCCATTTTTATCAAAGAAGGCCCTTTGAGTTTTTAATATGTTATATAACTTTTGTTGACCCATATAAAATCTATTAAAAGAATTATGTAAGTTACTATTTTTTTCTTTTAGCTCACAAATTTCAAGATTTGTAATTTCTAGTTTCTTTTCACATTCTAACTTATCCTTTAGCATTAACTCATTTTCTTTCTTTAATTTAGATATTAATTTTTTGTACTTCATACTCATGCATTCATATTCCAATGTAAGATCATCAAAGGCATCTTGCAATTCATCAAAAGAGTATTCAACGAGGTTTGAAGTTACTTTTTCATCTTCAATAGCCTTGAAGCATAGGTTGGCATTGTCCTCATTCAAATCATCATCGGAGCTATCACTGTCGCTCCATGTTGCCATCATTGCCTTCTTTTTGTGGAACCTATCATTGGATCTTTTAAGATGAGGGCAGTTAAATTTAATATGTCCTGGTTTTTTACATTCATAACACACAATGGTATCCTTTCTACCTAACTCTTCTTGATCTTTCTTGTGGTTTCTCCTACCACTACTACTTGCTCTCATTCTCATGAATTTGTTAAATCTCTTGGCAAACATTGCCATCTCAAGATCTTCTTCACTACCACTCTCATTTTTATTCTCCTCTTGAGTAGTAGATTTCAGAGCTACTCCCACTTTCTTGGGTGGCTCTTCGTTTCTTCTTAACTTCATTTCATAAGTGAGTAGTGATCCTATTAATTCATCTAGTGACAATGTGTGAGGGTCTTTAGATTCCTCAATTGCAGTCACTTTAGCTTCCTATGATTTTGGTAGGCTATTCAATATTTTCTTGACCATTTCTATATTTGAATAAATTTTTCCTATGGACTTTAACCTATTTATTACATCAATGAATCTAGTGAATATGTCACTAATTGACTCTCCTTCTTTCATCCTAAATAGCTCATAGTCATGTGTAGGGGTGTAATCGAGTCGAGTCGAGCCGATACAGTGAGGTGCTCGAGCTCGACTCGAAACTCGGTGCTCGATACTCGGCTCGAGCTCTATCGAGCCTTATTTTTTAAGCTCGAGCTCGGCTCGAGATCGAATTTGAGCTACTCGATTAGGCTCGGTTAGGCTCGATTATATAAGTTTAATATTTTACTCGAACTCGATTAGGCTCGATTAGGCTCGATTAAGCTCGATTAGGCTCGATTAAGCTCGATTAGGCTCGATTAGGCTCGAATCATTATATAAATATTATTATATTATTAAAATAGATAAAAACTCGATGCTCGATTAGGCTCGCGAGCTACTCGAGCCGAGTATCTAAGTGCTCGAATTCGACTCGCTCGATAGCTCGAGTAGCTTGAGCTCGAGCTCGACTCGACTAAAATCGAGCCGAATTCGAGTTTTGCTCTAGTCGAGTCCGAGTAGCTTGCGAGCACCACTATATCGTTTACACCCCTAGTCATGTGGGAGCATTCCTACCTTAGTCTCCTTTACATGGGTTGTACCCTCATGAGTTATTGCCAATTTGTCCCAAATTTGTTTGGCATTGTCACAACCGGAGATTCTATTGTATTCATTTGGCCCTAAAGCACAAAATAGGGTGTGCATGGCCTTAGCATTTAGCTGAGCACATTTTACATCATTTGAATCCCACTCATCTTCTTCTTTAGGGATATCTCTTCCCTCTATTCTTTTAGTTGAGATTTGAGGTCCTTTAGTTATAATCCTCCATACCTCATAATCATTTGCTTGAATGAAGAGCATCATCCTAGTTTTTCAATAAGCATAATGTTCATCATTGAACATAGGGGGCCTAACTGTAGAATGCCACTCTCCTACTAAATTGGTTGCTATATTGTTATGAGCCATTAGATCGTTTCTAACTCTTAGGAAGTTGTTCCTCTATGATCAAAGAGTCCTAGCTCTGATACCAATTGTTGGCTCTACCGAGAGGGGGGGTAAATCGGTTTTCTAAGGTTTATGACAAATTTAAACTATATTAAGTCAAATTGCAAATAATGAGTAATCAATATAATGTAATAGAATAAATTTGAAGGAAGATAAGGGTAAGAAAAAGCAAACTCAGTAGTTTATAGAGGTTCGATCAATCTCTTGCCTACGTCCTCTCTTCTTGACCTCCTTGTCAAGAGCTTTCTTTCACTCTATCACTGAATGTTACACACTTCCTTTTTCAATAGGGAATAACCTCTCTACCCTTTTTACACAAATAAATATTCACCCTTTTACAAAGTTTATCTCATTGAGGAACACTCTTCTCTCTTGAAATAAGGATGAATACAATATCAAGCTTTTCTTAAGTGGGTAGAAAAAATATAGCTTTTTCACAAAGGCTTATACAACAATATCAATAAATGAAGATTGAAGACAAATGGAATGTTGGAATAAACTCTTGAGAATATACAGAATTTACAGCAATTGTCTCTCTTTTCCCAGTGTTTTCAATGCTTGATTTTATACTGGAGGATTGATAGTTGGAGCATTTAATATTGTTTTTCCCGTTGAAAGTTTTGCAGAAAGAGCCATTGGGAACCTCCAGTAGAGTGCCAGATCGATCTCCAATCTTGGCCAGATCGATCTCTTAGTTGAATTTCCTGCAATGACAAAGCAAATAGAAGCAGGGAGATCGATCTCATATATATAGAGATCGATCTTATAATTTGAAAATGTTAGTGCAGATCGATCTGTCGAACAAGAAGATCGATCTTCTAATCTCTCTGTTTGAGGCAAGATCGATCTCCAGATCGATCTACCAAGTAATCTCGTAGTGAGGAGATCGATCTCTAATCAACCCAGATCGATCTCCTTAGCTATCTGACTTTGAGGAGATCGATCTCTTCCTATACCAGATCGATCTCATGAACTCTCTGTTTGAGCATAGATCGATCTACAGATCGATCTACAAATCGATCTACTACCTTTACCCTTTGTTTTAGAGGAGATCGATCTCTTCCTAGACCAGATCGATCTTATAACCATCCTGTATTTAGACAGATCGATCTTATAACCCTTATAGATCGATCTCTGCTTCCTCGATACCTCGTACAGATCCTTTAAGGATTCAAACCTTTAGCATATCGATCTCATATCCTCATGAGATCGATCTCTCATACTAGAAAACCCAGGAGATCGATCTCTTATCTCAGCAGATTGATCTCTCATCCTTAAAGACTTAGTTTCTGGTACTGATAACCTCTAAACATGTTTTTAAATCATTTCTATATTATTGAATTTACTTGTTTTGTCATTTCAAAATATATTGACTCAACAGTTTGGCCACTTGTCTTCATTTTATTTGCTGCAGGGTAGATATTTCCATGTCACTCGTCTTTTTGCCCAATTGGTTGTGCGATGTGGTCCGACGTGTGTCTTCCAGAGGGTTGGCACGGCGTCCGTCGATCTTATCGTTTCGGAGTGAATAAAATACGGACACCTGGCATCACGCGTGTCTAGACGACTTGGTGACTCGGTCTGCAAATTGGAAGTGGTTCAGTCTCCTTTAGCCCGTTTTCAGCCCAATTTTGACTGAAACAACTGAGTTTCATTCGGATTTAATTTACCTGCACATTAAAGAATTTTAATTAAATAAAGGAGATAATTAATAAAATAATATGGGGATTTAAATAATTAATTAGGAAATTAAGCACAAATAATTTTATTAAAAATAGAATTATCAATGTTCTTAATCATTATTATTAGTTAGATTGATCATATTCAATTCGCTTCAACCCTGGCATGTCATTACTCATTATTTTCACTTTGGTTCATTTGGAGGTATAACTAATTCAAATTGATCCAAAACTGAAACAAACTTCTTTTATTTGATTAACAGTAGTAAGATTTAAAGATTACAATGATGGACCTCGAAGAATACAATGACGGATTTCGAGTCTTACATAGTGAGTGATGAGGGAAGAATTCAGCTGACTGTAGCACAAATTGTGTATCCTCTAGACACAAATAGTTTTCAACGCTTGTAAAGTTCAAGCTAGAAATTAAACTTAGAGGTTACATCATCAGGTCTTCTTAACATCACATATCTGCCAATTCTTATTCCTTAAATAGAATCCATGAATTGAACTTCTATTTCAATAACAAAAAATCAAAAACAAAAAAACTTATGTCATCTATCAGTAACAAAAAAAGAATAGTTTATCCTATATGCTGAACTAAGTGGAAATGTTTAACCCATCATTTTTAACCCATAATGTTGGTCATCCATAAAGTTTGGTAGCCCATAATGTTGATCGTTCAAAATGTCTGGTAGCCAAAAATGTTGGTCATCTAAAATGTCTCGCAGCCCAAATATTGGTTACTCAAAATGTATGGTCACCAAAAATGCATAACCAAAAATGTCAGTAGCCTAAAATTTTAGTCGACCAAAATTTATGGTAGCCAAAAATATCTAATAGCCAAAATGTCTAGTCATAAAAAATGCTAGTATCTCATAATGTCCGTGTAAGACCCGTATTTTTTTGTAGCTTGTTGCTTATGATTTCTATGTGTACGAATATTTTATTTCGTTAGTTGAATCATAATAAGAGTATTTACTTGATTTAAGTGTTAGTGAAATATTTTAACACTTATAAGCTACATAAAAGTCGAAAAAGGGCTATAAGAGTCACATGGCTAAACCGAGTGGATCTAAATCATTTTGACTGAAGATAAGAACTTAAAATGAGAAAAATATAGAGAGCTCATGAAGAAAATTCGGTTTGATTTGGTCCCGATCATGGAGAACAAAAGTAAGAGCCAAAAAGGGGCAAAATGGACCATTTCAGCTGTTTAAGATATTTTGGGTGTATTCACCTATCGGAAACGGCCAAAACGTAAAGACGAGAGTGTAAACCATAAAATATGACACTTTCAAATTTTTAAGAAAAAGTCAAATGTGGTCAATGGTCAAGAAAAAGTCAACTGTAGTTAAGAAAAGTGGACTTTGACCATAGTTGACTAATAATGGTTAAAAATTAACCTAAGTATGGAGAAAATTTTGGGAAAAAATATTATTGGTCAGAATACACGATAATCATCCCCTGAAATAAGGAAAATTTATTTAATCGAAATCTGAATTAAATTTAAGGGGTAAAAATGTAATGGGGAAAAGCAAAAAATTTAAAGCCCATTAAGGTATAATAAGTGTGGATAAAATTTCTTAGGTCCGTTAGACCGAATTGTTAGACCGATTTGTGGGCCCAATATTTAGACAATTAAAGGCCCTATGTATAGTAAAAATTTCAGCCGAAAACCCATTTGGAAGGCCCAAATCGAAAGGCCCAAAAGCTAGGCCCAAATTGGTAAAAATCAAGTCCATTAGTAAAAGGTAACCATAGCCAAATTGGTAACCATTACCTAAACTAATTTAATTCAAATTTGTTAGCTGAAAAGTAAGGCTTAATGACTAAGTAATTGACTTATAAAATCAGCCAACACAACTTCATCTTCTTCCTTAAGAATTTGGCAAAGAGAAGAAACCATTAAAGTCAAGCTTTCTCTCACTAGAAATCACTAGAAAAAAGGCATATTTGGAACTTGCAATCTTCATGAAAGTTTTTCCAAATTGAAAGAGGATTAACATATGTTGGAATTGGCTATCAAGGAGCCAAAGTGAGCAAACCGAGAAGCTTCAAAGTTTCGGTCAAGTGTGAAAGTGCAAGCTAGGTATAATTTCAAGCTTTCAAATTCATATATGTTAATGTATGAATTATTCTAAGTAGATTGGTACATGTTTTAAGTATTGAAACACATGAAATCACTAAGAACATGGATTGGCCGAGAGTGGGTAATGATAAATTGATGAATGCCCATATGATTTTAAGGCATGAATGAGTTAATATACATGTGTTAATGATTATGGTATAGTTAGAATTAATCAATTTGATCAATTGTTAAATGAATTAAGTTGGCAATCAAGGTGTTGGACAAAATGCCTAAATGAACTAAGTTAAGCTTAAGAACATTGCCAACCAAGTGTTTGTGAAAATGCCTAAGTGAATGGCTAGTGAAATGGTCGACGGTGGCGTGGTGCTCGGCATGGCTAGGCATGCGTGGTTCTCGGCCATGGCATGTGGCCGAGAGGTTCAATGGGCTAAGCTCAATTGGTTTCGGCCCAATGTGATTTAATGGTTCTCGGACAAGCCCAATAAGAGTTGTAGGGTCCCACAAGCCTAATAGACCCAACAAAAATAAATAGTAAAATGAAAATGGGCTTAAGATAGAGTTAGGCCCATTAAGGTTTATTAAAACCCATTAAGTGAAATAGACTATATTAAATGTGAAATATAGTAGGAAAAGTAAAATTAACCTGATGAATGGTTATATGTAGCTCCAGAGATTATTGGAGGAGCAAATCATACTGTTGGATCGAGCAGCGTTGAGAAAGTAAAATTTTTCGAGTGATTTCAGGTAAGGGACTTTTGCGAGTAGTTAGAGATACTTGCACGTATTTTCGTTTTCTTTTGCATTCACTTAAAAACTCTGAGGGTCAGAGAAAGTGAATAATAATTATAGCGACCCGATAGTGGCAAATTACGATTTTGCCCTTAGTTAGGAAAAAAGTCAACTTTTGGGAAAAGTTGTAAAAAGCATGTAAACCACAATTATGAGTGTTTTTACTGCTATTTAGCAGAAGAGTAGGTAGATGGGCTAATGTTTTCATGGTTGATGAGAAATAACAATTTATAGTGCTGATTTTGATATTTTGAAAATCATTCTATCGAATTATGTGAGAATAAATCGTGCTAGAGCACAACTCGCACTTGATTTTATATGTTTTCGACATATATTAGTGCTGAAGTATGATTCGCACTAGATTTCCATGACATGCATGATAGAGTGCTGGAGCTATTGCTCGTACTTAGTTTTATATGATTTATGCATGATAGAGTGTTGGAGCTATTGCTCGTACTCAGTTTTATATGTTTTGTGCATAGCATGGTACTGGAGCGATTGCTCATACTTGATTTGAAACATGAACTATGCATGACCTAGTGCCGGAGTGTTACTCGCACTAGAGTTCGAGTTTGTGATATGTGAAACAGTGTTTGAGCGGAGTGTCGACTGTGAGTCGCACTCAAAGGCGCGCACTGTAGTTTTATGTGATATATAAGACATGTTGAAAAACCATGCTGATTTCCTCATGTAGATTGAGTGTCACACTGTAGAGATGTTCGCATGTGGATTTAGAGACGTGGTATTGATTATCCATTGAGATAGGGTCTACGGGTATACGTTGTACCGTGTGTATGTCACGAAGTACATTGTACCGTGTGTTGTTGTGATGTGTATGAGGAGTTGATAGCTGACGGTTGTGATGGATTGACCCCCCCTCCCGTTGCAGCAGTGATTGCCCCGCACACTAGGTACCGTGTAGCCTAGGATCATCATTATAGGATATGGCCATAGTCCAGGATATTATTGCATTTAACCACAGAGTCTTACATGATATATCACTTAATTGATTTTATGATACAGATAGACCTGAGGAATGGGTCGGAATCCGATTATTATGTTGTGAAAGATTTAAATGTCATATTTAATGTGATTTGAATATAAATGGCATGATTTATCTAAAGGCATTTTGAAATTATACAGATGCATTGTTTTATACGAAATGCCTACATTTAAGAACTAAGCATGATTTCTGTACATGAGATTTAATCTGTACAAGTATATGTATATATTTTAAAGTGAGTTAAGGAAATAATATTTTCGAGGCATAGTATTATTTTGAGTAGATAGTGTAGATGTCTACTTGTTTGCCTGATTCCTTACTGAGCTGTGAGCTCACTCATTTTTTTTACACCTCTCTACAGAGCATCCGCAGTAGAGCGAGTACGACTGAGGGATAGTATTCCTATTGTCCGCTGTCATTTCCTATCGATCGACTGGTATACACAATTTTGTACGGTTTTATATCTAAACATATGAACAATACAGTGATGTAAACGATGTAAATTATAGGGGATGTATTTGTATTAGATTTTATATGAGCTCACTTATATTATAAAAGAAATTACAGTCAGTAGATAGTTTATTGACATGTATGTATGATAATGGATGAATGGTATGGTAAGAGAAGATACTAATATCGAATCACAGCCCAACTGTTGATAAGGAGAAAGGTAAGTAAAAAGCGAAAAATTTATAGTGGTTTTGGTTAAGTCACGGGCGGTCGTAACAGTCCGGTCACACATATATCCTTACCTCAAATAGTCTCAAATCTTCTCCAAATAGTCTTAAATGCTGGTAGCGCATAATGCTAATCACTGACAATATTTGGTAACACATAATGCTAGCCTCACAAAATATTCAGTAATCCAAATTGGTAACACATAATGCTAGCCTCACAAAATATTCAGTAATCCAAAAATGATGGCCGCGCATAGCCTGAAATTTCGATCGTCCGATGTTGGTCACTTAAAAAGTTGATCGCTAAAAATGTTGCACACTCAACATTTTGGTGGCTAATATGTTTGATAGGTATGATTTCTAGTAACCAAATATTGGAAAAAGAAAAAAGAAAAGAAAGATGGTTCACCACCTTTCTCAATACTGGATCATACTTTGGCTCGTTTGGAATGCACGCGGGTTGTCCTAACACCCATAATGACGCAACGCTAATCGCCAATAACTCTTACAGCAAAAAAGCTAGTATTCTAAAATATTGGTCGACCAAATTATCTGGTCGCCCATATTTTTGGTAGCAAACATTTTTAGTATCCTAACATGCTAATTGACCAAAATATTTGATCGCCTAAAATGTTAGGTAGTAAAAATATATGGTAGCCAAAATCTCTTATAATGAAAATGTTTGGTTGCCAAAAATACAAGTATCTCAGCGATAGTAGTAGTTGGACCCTTAAAGTTTTAAAATTATGATCTCTCAAAAATGTTGGTTTCCCAAAATATTTGTTAGCCCAAAATATTGGTCACCTAAAATGTTTCGTAGCCCATAATGTTGGTCTCTTATGATATTGGTCACCCACAACATTTGGTAGCTGATCGCACAAACTGTCTAATAGCCCAAAATGTTGAAAGTCCAAATCCAACAACTCAAAATGTTAGTCGTCTAAAATTTTGGTGGACAAAAATGTTGCATGCCCAAAAATGTTAGTTGAACTAAATGTCTTGTCACTCAAAATGTCTGGTAGTAAAAAATGTTGATTGTGTAAAATGTCTAGTAGCCTAAATTGATGGTAGTCAAAATATTTGATAGCCAAAATGTCTAGTAATCAAATATTAAAAAAAGGAAAAAAAAATGGTTCACCACCTCTCTCGATACTTGACCATGTTTTGGCTCGCTTGAAATACATGC
Source organism: Firmiana major (assembly GCA_033439115.1). NCBI lineage: Eukaryota > Viridiplantae > Streptophyta > Magnoliopsida > Malvales > Malvaceae > Firmiana > Firmiana major. Next base: position 51,131,215 of record CM065905.1, read on the forward strand.
TAGTTGCCTCTAATGCTAGTCGCCCATAACTTTGCCTAGAGATGTCAACAGGGCGGATACCAGATAATCCTGAGGAACCCAAATTTGTTTACTTTTACAATACTCTAACCTGATTAACTACCCAAATATTACTACCCGAACACTACCCATATAATATAAGATATACTTGTTAACTATCCAAATCAATTAAATACTCATTTATTAAGTCAAAGTTTGACTTTCAAATTTAAATTTAAAATCATTTTAATTCATATTATTGAGAAATATTAAGTTAATAAATTTAAATTAACTTATAAAAATAAATTTTCTTAAAAAACATAATTAAAATACTTAATGAATTAATTTAATTAAGTATTATAGTAATAATAAATAATTTATAAATAAAAATGTATTATAATAATATTTAAAAGTTATCATTTATAATCGAATTCGGATAGTAGGTATTACTATACAAGATCTATATCTAAACTCTATCTAAACCCATGATATATAGTAAAATTACTATACAAACTGTACCCTAAGCTGACTATTAACTACTCTAATCTTACTTAATCAAATTCAATAACTTCATGTACCCATTTATAAAATATTCATTTACATGTTTAACTTTGCCTTAAAACCTCAAAAGGTATCCAAGAAATCCGCCAGTTGTCCTGTGGGCCTAAAGAAAAATATAGACAAATCAAAACATGTCCTCGATAAATTGTCCAATTTGGACACATCAAAACAAACGAGAAAAAAAAATTATAGGACAAAATGCTGTAGAAAGTGAAAAAAAGACATGAATTACCCTAAAGGCTTTACTTTCTAGAAAATTTATAATATTGATGGATATTATGATTTCTACAATTTTACATTATATTTGGATTAGTGACAATGCTTTATGTATTCATTATTCATTATTTTACAAAAAGAAAAAAAAAAGCATTGTGTTACTTTGTTGTTTACAGTCCATCGTCAAAAAAAAATCTTAAAATTTGTTTGGTTTACTGAAAATAACTTTTAAATAATATTTTTTGAAAAATGTTTACATTTCTTCAAAAATTAATGATTTTCCATTGTTTGGATGAAATAAAGAAAAATATTTTCTACTATTTAGTTGTTGTTTTTGGAAAGATATGCTGTTTTCTTACAAATAATATTAAAATTTTAAAATTTATTTATTATTTGTTAATTAGTTTATTAATATTAAAAATAATTATATTTTGAAAATAATATTTAATATTATAATATTATATTATTAAACATTTAAAAGAAAAATATTTATTATTACTTTTATTAATATTTTAAAAAATTTGAAGTAATATTACTATTTCAATATATAATATTATTAATATTAATATTTATTATATTAAAAATATTTATACTATTAAAATAATTATACTTTATAGTGAAAGTATTTATTATTAAAAATCATAATAAAAATATTATTTATTTATATTTATTATAAAACTATTAATATAAAAATTTGTAAATAAATTATAAAAACATTGTGTTAAATTAAAATATTACTAAATTATTAAAATCATAAAGAATATACAAAAATAATATTATGATATTGTTTATTATTGAAGTATTAGAAATATTTAAAATTAATAATATACAAAATAAAATATTTGAAAGATTTTTATTGTTAATATTTTAATATTTAAAATTTTTAATCTAATTAAAAAATATTTTCATCAATATAATAATATTTTATGTAGAGTTAAACAAAATTAAAATTTAAAAAATCACATCAAAAGTGTAATTTAAATAGATTTATATTTACAAACTTAATAAATAATTTTATACATAAACAATTATTTTCCGGAAAATGTATTCTCTTTTCGAAAGCAAAAGACAATTTAAAAAAAAAAAAAAAACCTTAATTTTCTATTAACCACAAAATTATTTTTTTTGTTAACCAATCAATTTTCTACTTATTAAACATATAAAAATTATTTTTGAAAATCATTTTCAGTTAACAAAATGAATCCTTATTGTAAGAACTGATTGTACACTGCAAATAGGCGAAACATAATCTGCACATGATTGCATTTAGGTTGTGAATGACAATTAACAAATCCAAGTTTACTCGTGTCCCAAAAAAATCAAGGCCAGAGTGGGTAGTGCTACTGCTACTGCTACTGCTACCACTTCAAAGATCATACAAATGCAATGAAGCCCACAAAAATAACTGAAACAACAGGATCGACCGACTTAAACCGAAGCAAAATTGGTAAGGATGGACAAGTGAACACCACCATGAATGAACATCTTTGTGCTTTGTGGTGGCCGTTACATTCCGCATCACACACTTCATCTTGTGATTGTGATCTTCAGCACTACTTTAACCTTGCCAACGAGATAAAAATCCAATGCTATAGCAAGGCTACAACAAGACAAGCTGCTTGCATTAGAAACTGAATCTTCGACACTGGAAGCTTTGTACACTCTCCCAAAGCACTTATAGGACCAAATGCAACAGGAGGCGAAATCTCTCTGCCCTTGCTTGAATTAGAACTGCTTCAATAAAAAAAAAAATGTCATAATCCTGAATAAATCATTGGTAATGCAGAACAAATTAACTGTAAAAGATTAGAAACCTCACCTTCCTGTAAATATACAGGATCCATAACCTGCACGAGTTATCCACCAATAAAATAATTAGCCAAAAAAAAAATAGTAAGCCGGATATCATGATATATGTGATAATTAAATAATAAGATAGCAACAAACAGCAATATGGTTGATGCGCCAACAGATGGTTCTTATAGAAAAGTCAAGAATTTGAGCACATTTTCATATATTAAACACTGATAGGAATTCAGTTTTGTTGCTAGACAATCTAACAGTATAATATTGTGCCGTAAAAAGTAAGAAAATAGAACTGTAGAGCAGGTAATTCAATCAAAATGTTTAAACTAGAGGCTAAATGCACCAATTAGATATAAAGTTTAAGGAAAGATACTGCAATGTAATGAATTACTACTTAATTGATTAACAACTGATACATTTGTAAAAGAAAATACACCTATCATCGTCAACGTTAAAAAAAAATAATTGTCATGCGGCAGCCAAATTAGATTTTAGATTTTTTTTTTTCTTTCTTTCTTTCCCTTTCTCATTCCCCAGCCCTTCTTTCTGCGCCTTCAGCTAATATTTGAGCACTGAAGGCAAGCTAGCTAGCAAATCACCTCCATATGCCCCTTCTTTACATGCCTACTGTGGTAATCTAATTCCTATTTGGTAGCATTAATTGTCACTGTTACCTGCTTTAGTCAAGTTTTTATTTTTTAAAATGAGTGATTCTGTCATCTCTGAATCTCTTACTCTTATATTTTTACTTATTGAAATGAGTAATTCAGCAATCACTGAATCTCTTGCTCTTAATATTTGTTTCCTACTTTAGTGTAGGATAATTTTCCCCAATTGTTAGATGTAGTTTCCTATTTTGTATAGAAAATCACAGTATAGAGAGTCTGTGTTATTCCACTGTATTTCCTTATACGTAAGTATATTTTTCATCAGAGTAGAAAAGTTATTCTTTCATATAAATCTTCTTGGTATCCGAGTAGTCAATATATGGCTATTGAATACTCACACTTGAAAAAAACAAAAATTCCTGGATGGCAAACAGAAGGGAGGCTCGACTTCGGAGGTCACATCCAACCCAAGAGCAGTGATCACCGACTGCAGCAATGTACCTGAAGGTTCTGTCCTCCAAATCATAGGTCACAAATGGTATTGGGTCACTAGAAAACACTACCACTCCTATCAGTACTGGGTCTCCAGCACAAAATGTAATTTTCTAAACACCATAAGTGTAAAACAAGAAAGGGTTATGGACTCAAGGGCATCAGAGATCATGACTAGGGATGCCTATGTATTTCGCAAATATAGCCCATGTCATGTTTACCATCCGGATTTTCGATTTGTCACTTTCAAAAGTGGCTGGTAGAGATGTTATTGTATGCCTTAGAGCCGACTCACTTAGCATGAGGCATGGTACAATAAGCATATATGATACTTATGGTAACTGATATAAAGATTTCCCTTCACTATTTAGTTTGACAATAATAGAGATTATTTGTAACTAAATGAACTGAAGCCCAAGAAACAAGATAGGTCTTGCAAAGAAATTATAAAGAGGTTGTGAGATCCTTATGTATCAATGTCTAGTTCCTAAAAATTATCCGTAGTCAATGTATTGTCAAGAAAGGACATTGACAATGCTTAGAAACTGACATAGGTTAAGCCTCCTTATGAAATAAGTAATTAATCTCATGGATTAAAGCATAAGACACACTTGAAGGATAACATTTGGATTATAATTAGAAAATAAGTTCATTCAACGTGACACGACATTAGAATTCTATTTGATGGTATTAGTCAAGTGTCTATGGAAACATTATCATGTGGCAGTTGTGCAAGTGATCCTTTGACTTAAGACACTAGATCATCTTGTATGTAGATTGTTATATTTTGATTTTATGAAGATGGATGAGTGGCAAAGAGAGAATTCATCACCCCAAGTGATTTTAAGGAGCGTATCTTGTTATTGACTTGATTAAAGCCATGGTCATAGTACAATGAATTAAGTTAAAATCGATTTTACTTAAATTCAATAAAATCAAATCTAAAGTTGCAAGAACTAATAAGAACTCATAAGTAGAAATTGCACCATACTTATTAATTCTTTGAGATATAAAATTTGGTTACATGGAGTTAAAATTGAAAATCCAAAAAGATAGATCGATAAAGATTCTTAATCAAAAATATTTTTTTTGTTTGAATGCTTTAAATAAGTTATAATCCTTTATTTAAGCAAGCATTTTTATTAAAAATTATTACAAAATTTTCACCCTTCAATAACCATTTAGGGTTAATGTCAAAATTAGCCACTTAACTATATCACTTTTGTCATGTTGGTACTTACAGAAAAAAATTATCATGTTGGTACCTGAACTTCAATTCCATTTCGCACTTTAGTACCTAAGTCTAAGACTGTTAAAGAAAATGTTGATATAGCATGAATACCCAATGAAATCATGACATGTGGCAAAAATGCCACATTATTTGAGGAGAGAGAAGAGGGGAGGGCAGAGAGATGAATGGGGCAGGTGGTGACAGCCTGGGGCAGATTGGCATTGACCTGCCCAAGATCGGCTACTAGCCCATCTGCCTCCCCCTCTCCCCCTCCCTTTCTCCCCATTCCCTTCTTCCTTTTTTCATTTTTTGAGTTCTCTTTTTAAAAAAATTTCCATATTTTTTAAAAATATTTATATTTTCATTTTTTTCTAAAATTTTTAAATTTTTTGGTTTTTATATTTTGTAAATATTTTCTAATTTTTTAAATAAGAACTTTAATTTTTCTCATTATTGCAGACACGGCACATTAATTACGTGGAATTTATTGTTAAGTGTCACAATTGAATTGGGTAATCATGCCACATCAGCATATTCATTATCGGTGTTAGACTTAGCTACCAAAATGTAATAGAATTAAAGTTCAGTTATGAACATAACAGCATTTATTCTGTAGGTACCAACATGACAAATAGTGGAGGGCAATTTTCTCATTAACCCAAACATTTATCATATTTTACATAAAGATACTATTATTTTTAATTATTTGTTCACATATTGTTGATCTATAAACCCTGATACTAGAATTAAGAGTCCAACAATCAACCAACAGATCACACGGTTGTTGGCTTGATATATATTCACTAAATTCTATCAATCTATCATTTTTAATTTTTGTTTCTACTTTCACTTTTTAACAAGGAATCTTATGAGCTTGACCTAAGGACGCTTATCTATTTTTATACTTTTGAAAATGCAAAGGGAAAATTGTATCTTTGACCAACCTCAAGGGGTTTTTAAAATTTTCCCAAAAATCTTATAGAAGCCTAGATGTGAAGCTTTGAAAACAAGCAAAGGGCATCGGAATAAAAAGACAAAACCTAAAAGTATTATTCAGCATACTTATTACTGAGTTACAATTTGAAATGCTAACAAGAAGATCCACATCTAACAACGCGATATATATAGTAGCTCATAGAGGTTCTAAAAAGGTTCCTATAGAAAACTTAGTTTGAATGGGAAACTATCAAAGGAATATCAACTTCCTTTCAAAGCAAACCTAGGTATTGGCATTGCATCGTGTAAGCCTACTAGCAAAAGTTCTGAATAGACTGAAAGTTAAAATCTACTTAAGTATATTAAATGATAAAAGTTGTAGATAATTAAATAAGATCAATAATGATGAAAAAACTTGTGCAAACTTACTTGGATCATTATTAGTAGTTGTGGCTGTCCCATCAAAATCACATGTCCCACCAACACTATGCATTTTTTGATAATAATCATTGTAAGCATAAGATGCATGGTTCTTGATGTTATTTGGGAGATAACATGGCCGCCCTGATTGTATAGCACCGCAATTGGCCTGGCCCTGCCCGCATGCCCAGTTAAGCCCATCTTGCAACTTATCTTCACTAGCATCGTCTTTTGCCACACAGAAAACTGTAGTAGAATTTCCTGTAATCTGACTAGAACCACTTAAACTCAGAGGAAAAACAGCAGTTCCATTCGTAAAAAGCACCCCCCAGTTTTTCTCAGAGACAGGCCCAGGTCTCTTGTCTTCATTAAACAATTCATAAATGTATGTGTTTATGGGGATAGTTGGTTGACTAGGTGGACCTGAATTATTGGAAACTCGCCGGATCAAATTATTAATAAAGGTCTCGGCGCTGTCCACAGTGGCATCAGGTTCATTGGATCCACCTTGCCAAGGCCATCCTGTTTCTGTGACAACAACAGGGATCCCAGAAAAATTGAGAGCATCCATAGAATAATAGATTGCATCAACCATCGCATCAAACATGCTGTTATAGTGGAAGAGAGTGTTTGGGTCAACTATTTGTTTGACAGACGGAAGTGGCTTGAAAAGAGCATAATCAATTGGAAAAATGCCATTTGTATTAGTGTAACCATAATAGGGATAAGCATTTAACATGTAATAGGAGTTAGTATTCTTCAAAAACTGAAGAAGCTGGTATATTGTAGAGTTTGATGAGAAATTAAAGGCAGCAGTAGAGGGGGGGAAAGGCTTGGGGATGATGTCCATTGATTGGGGGCTTGAAACTTTTACTTGAAAATTTAGATTAGAAGCCACAAGAGCTTTGTGAAGGTTATTCATGGCAGTGACTAAAACTGGGGCTGCATGAGGGATTGAGGTAAGAACCTCACTGCCAACAGCAATGGCTGTAATGTTGGTTGAAGGCATGTAGGACGCAACATTTTTGTTGACCCAGGCTGCTGCTGTTGATGCAGATTGTCCAATTCCTAGGACTTCCTCATTTGTCACACCAACTATAACTTCAATTCCACTGTCTGCAAGGGCTTTCAGCATGTGAGAGTCAGCATCATAAAGTCGTATGTGAGTAATTTGATGGGCTTTGACAATAGCGACCACTTCTGAAGCTGATGGCATGCCAGAAACATCTGTACCTATGTTTATCCCAACAAATGCACCTACACAATTAAGAATCTAAGTCAGTAAGAACCAACAAGAAACGCTTTTACATGTTACTCTTTTATGTAGAATACCTAACACTAAGAAGCCCCTTGTAACTAAATGAAAACTGGACTATAAAGGTAACTTCACCATTATGGTAATGGAGAAATCCATTGTGCTTCATTTTCCTTCTTTGGCTTGCATTCGATTCAGTGTGATCTCCAAATTAGTAAATAAAGGAACCATGGATTGATTACTTCTTTTACACATATTACAACGCCAACGAACCGACTATCCTAGCTATAGAATCCTCAATATTTCACCAGCATTCTCCACAATGCAAGAAAAAGAACACCTACTCAAGCATAAACCCAAGAAAAAGCCCAAAAAGTGTATGTTGAAGAACAAGAAGATCATGTCTGATTTCAGTGGTGTCTAGATCTTTGAAGTCATGTCTAATGCAGACTAACCAATATGAAGTATTTATTACCAGTAACTTGACTAACATGGTTTCAATTTTACAATGATATTCACTGGTGGTACAAGAGAGATCCTTTATAATGATTATAATATTTACAACTGATGCTTTGAGACTCATAGGAAGAACTAACCCCAAACATAAAAACTCTAAATTTATAGAGACTTGTCTAAATAGCATACCTGTATATAATTAAGCTTCCAAATAGAATTTGGCCAAAAAATTGAAAACCTCAACAAATTTTCTAAATTACCTAGCACATTGGCAAACATGCCAATTAGAACCAGAAGCATGCTTCCAAGACATCCGTCAAGAATCATCTGATCACAAAAAGCCTTCAAACTAGATAGGGAGTCTTGCGCTTTTAACTCTCAGTTGGAGAGTAAATGCTAAATGTTCAACAAACAAAAGCAAGAATCAGACACAGCAGACAATTGTAAAATTCAGCTAATACTGAGAATTTATTGAAAATAAATAAATAAATAAATAAATAATAAACAACTCATAAAAGCCCCAAGTACTCTAAATATAGCAAAACTATTTTGAAATTTAATATCCTTGGGCGATAGAAAATAAAATGCAAACATGTAAATCTTTTATGCAAGGCAAATGCTAACTCAGAAGATTAGTCAAAGTAAAGTTCCATACTCGTTACAGAAAATATAGACATAACTCCAAGAAGGTTTCTTCGAGCATACATGTCCTAGCAAATGTCTGAAAAGTACACAAAACCAGCAACTCTGCTCTTGAGGTACCTATTCTAAAGTAAACTTTTAATTTCACTTCAAAATTTCAATTGAATTTATTCTAGAATGCTCTGTGTATTTTTGGAACAATTTAAATTATTTGTTATTGCATCGATTTTTTATATTTTACCATTCAAAAGTTAGGATTCTTAATTTAAACATGTATAGAACTAATCATGAAACTTAAATCTTGTGTAGAATTAAACATTCTACAATGCCATAATACAACATTATAACAAAAATTCTTGGTACTCCACTTAAATAATAATAAAATTTTATATTAAGATTTTTCTTTAATTTATCCTTCTTGAATTAGCTTACCTAATATTTTATATGAGTTTATTTTTTTGCTTCAGATTCCTCAAACTAAAAGTCCTGGCTCCGTCCTTGATCATGCTAACTACGCTAGCCAACCAGTTGAAGAGAAGAATCAATCCTGAAAACATTTGGCTTTACAATGCTCTTGCTCAAAGTTGGCAAGCAGTCCTATATGTACTAACCAGGTAGATGACACCAAATTCAGTAAAGGACGGATAAGTATTTCATCTTTACAAATGAACTTATGAAGCACATTACCAATGAATGTACCTTTGTGTTTTATAGGACAGAAAAAAAACAGATGTGGACCTCTTTTGACTCCTTAAAAATATATAACATAGCATAACATTCATCAAATGCATTATTAGTCTTCAGTGAATTTGCTGTTGACATTATGTCAAGCAGAACTCCCAGTACTAGCAGTATTTATTAGGTCCACAGTAGTTCAAAGCCATTGTATGTGTAATTTCGCTATTTAAGGACAGTATTTTAGTCGTCTCGCAAAAATACTTTCTGTATGCTTTTGCTGATACAGGATGAATTCATGACTCCCAGAAAGTAGAGTTAAAAGAATAACCAAACATCCCTAGTTGGAAGTTGATAACAGCAGTAGAAAATATCAAAAGTGGAAGGAGAAAAATTCTTGAAGAACAGCTACTAGATTAGTTAAAAAGAAAATGATTTTGATAATTATAAGAAATTCTAAGAACCATATAGATGCCTCCAACAGCAGTTTTTGCGTTCATCTTCTGCAATCAGCATTTCCAACTATTTCTAAAAACAAAGTAAGAATCTAAAATATCCAAACCACCCTTTTACATTCTGAGCATAAAAACCCCTTAATGAAAAGAAAGCAGTGCAAGAAAAGTCTAATTCCAAAATACCCAGATTCAAAGATCCCCAAATGTTGCATTCTTAAACTACCCAGAAGCCAAACTCCACATAATAATGACATACAAGGTTACCCAGATGAAAAAATCAAGGGTAGAAAGTTTTACAGTACCTGATCCAAGTTGTCGAGCTGCAAAAACAAGGAATTCTGGGAAAAGAAAAAGCAGAAAAGTAAGTGTTAGAAGACACAAAACTAATAATCCAGTACAAAGAATAAACTTAAGTGAGAATCTGAAAAGGTTTTCAATAGCCCCACAGTAACCTTCTCTACATTAATGTGGAAGCCAGAGCAGCAGGGAAAAAACTGAGTTGTAGGAGATTCACTTGATAAAACATTCTTTTACATGAAATACAAATACAATAATAAAGAAGCATATCCCACAATTTCATAGTAATAAAAGAAAGAAAACATGAACTACATAGATTATAAGTGAAAAATATTAGTTTAATTAAGAGGAGATTTCAGATTCAGAGTTAAGAAACCTCAAATGGCAGGTTGTCTTTGTTTGATATCTCACTCAGACTCTCAGCACTCAACAGCCACTGTCTGAAACAGCCTTCTTTGTCTTAGCAACTTTTTGTCGACTGTTGTTTTCCTTTTTAGTTACTTGTTGTTTGTCTTTTATTGCAGTCGTTTTAAGCTTTTTTTTTTTATCTTTTTAAATATATAATAGACAGTAATTGAAGTGGTAAAATATATCTGGGGTTATCCCCATTTGTAATTTTAACTTATTGTGTAATTATTAAAAACTATTTTATTTTATTTTCAACTCAAAATGAGCCATGCAGATGCAACGCAGAGAAGGAATTTTCTTCATTCTTGGCCTTTCTTTTTCTTTTGGATTTCTGTGATTTTCCCTCCAAAAGTCATCCAAATGTATTGTTGGAGGAGTTGAAAAGTCTATGCAATGGAAACGTTTCTTTTTTTCCTTTTTTAATGTGAACGTAACTCAAAGCTGAAAAGAAGAGGAATAAGTTTGAATTATTTTAAAAATGGATACTTCTTATTTATGTTTTGCGCTAATTAACTTCACCCAGCTCCTTAAAATTAAAATTTTGAAGTTATAAATGGTCAGGACTTTTTTTTTACCGGTCATCTTGAATTGTCTATGATAAGCTTTTGTTTCTTAACTGACAAAGATGAGATGAAAAAAAAATTTCCTTTTTAAAAAAAAAAAAAAAACTAATGGGAATAAATATTAATGATTTTGATTCTGCATAAAATTTAAAATTTTTTAAATTGGATTTAGATTTTTATTGATTATAAGTTTTTTTTAATAATTTAGCTTGAAAAATAGAAAATGCTCATGATTATAATTAATGATAATGGAAAAATCAAGAATGGTTTCCCTTTAATTTTTCAAATTAGATAGAATTTTAAGACAATTAAAGAAATACAAACGAATTTGTTCTTTTCAGATCAAGAGAATGTTATGTAAAATTTTGAAAAGTATAATCTCTTTAAGCTTTTTATGGTAAGAATAAGAGAAATTAAGAGATAAAAAAAAATTTAATCGAATAATTAAATTTAAAAATTTTAAAAAGTAAAGTAATTATAAAACTTAATGAAAACTTGGAAAGTTTTTTCTTCACCTTTTTTTTTTTTTTTGTTTAAATAACATAGTAAATTAATTAATTGTTTCTGGTTCAACGAAATGATTTTATTCCTTGTTGGGTCAAAAAGTATGCAATTTTAGAAGATGAGGTGAGCAAATAAAAGGAATATATGAAGTAAAGTCTAAAACCGCGTATGAAGGGGTGACTGAGGAATATTTAACAGAGACGCTGCTGCTTAGTTGTAATGCAGCGACACTGCGACCCAATTGTCAAAAAGTTCTCCTTTCTATCTCGCTTTTGTCGCCTCCCTTCTCGCTTTATTTGCCTCAATTCTCGTTAAGGTGAAGCAGCTCGAATACAATAATGCCGCTCGTGTCATGTTTGAATTTAAGAAATTGAACACAGTACAAGCACTTCCATCTCTACTCCTATGCTAATGCTCTAACAACGCCAGCATATTTTCATCAACTTGTACGATTTTCTTACAAAAAATTAGGGTATTCAAATAATTGTAACTTGATTAATCAGTACCTCAATATCACTACTACGGTTTTAGTTACTAGAGCCACGGATGTCATGAAAGAACATCTCAACTAATAGCTTAATTCTTCACATACCCAGTTGGACTACAACACCAAAAAGGTTCAAGTCAAACACCAGCCTCCATGAACAATACCTAAAATATTTTCAAAATAATTAAAGAATGATTAGTAAATATGCGTGGTGTTTAATCAATAGATCTAATAACTAGTGTTAAAGAAATTAAACAATAATAAGTTTATAAAAGTTCCAGGTTAAAAAGAATATCGATTTAAAGTAGATTGGTAAAGCTTAGCATGAGGTACAAGGCACGTGACTTCTACATGTGGCAGAAAGCTTTTGTTACAAACACTACAATAAAAACTTCAGAGGTTAAGATAATCCATAACGAGAGGTCATATATTCGAATTTTTATCAAATCAAATTTTTTTAAATTAATATCAATCACGCAGTTCAAATAAAAATTAATCTCATATCCAATGTGATGAGAGACACATCTCGATTTACATAAAAAAAATATGCAATTATAAAAAAAAGCGTCAAAACTATAGTTATGTAAAAATATTACGCGCAATCGATTTTGATCTAAGCCATATTTTAACATTCAAACATCATAAATCTTACTATAGCAAAACATAAAAGTAGTTTTATTTTATATTTATTTTCTCTTTTTTTTTCAACACGTTTTTTAAAACCAGATCAATTTTATATAAATTACGCTTATGTATTTAACCAAAATCTTCTTTAAGACATTTCTTTATAGTAAAGATTACGATTAATGATAAATCGTAGTCTATACTATATACAGTTATTGAAAACGTATGGAGTTTAAGATCTTTAACTATGGTTTTAAAGTTCTAAAATTTTTTAGATTTCATACGTAAAAACTCAATGTTTCATCTTTCAAGTTTCAAGTACAAATAGACTATAGTTTTTAGCTTCAAACGTGGTCTTTTTTGGGCACAATGCTCAATGTTTTGTATTCCATGATTCAAGAACGTTAAAAGTACAAAAATAGACTACAATTTTTGTTTCAAACCAGTCTTTTGTGGTCCCAAGCTTAATGTTTCATCTTCAAATATTTATGTACATTAGAAAATAATTTCACTTTCTGGCAAGATTGCTGCTAAACTATTTATGGAAAGACATTTTATTATTTGAATAAATTGAATTACGATTTTTATTTATTAAAAGACTACGATTACTATGTTTAAATGTAGTCTTTTGTAGTCGATTTTTCTTCCTCCTAAATTCATATACATTATAAATGATTTGAGTCATTTATAACATGCATTCACTGTCTGAATAAATTTAACTACTGTTTATAATTTGAAGCATAGTTTTTGTGTCTGATGTTTTGTCTTTCAAGATTCACGTACAATGATCAAAGATTATAGATTTAACCCTAAGTGTAGTTTAGTTTCTAAATAGACAACGACATTTATATTAAACGTAGTAGTTTTTCGTATTTTCAAATTAAATTACAATTATAAATGACTACAATTTTAAATGATAATCGTAGTCATTTTCTTTTTTATTTATAGTTTATAAGCAGACTTAAGATTCATTGATCACTCTTTAAAACTTTTCTCATTCTAAAAACCATCATTTTCTTTCTATCTATGTAGGTTTATCCTACAAAAACAATTTTCTACTTAACCTCATTTTGAATAGAAAATCATATTCATCAAATAATAACCTAGGAATAAAATGGTACCATTTTTAGGATGGGCGTTATGGATGAGCTAATCTTTCCTCACACGTAACCATATTCTTGAACCCTAGGATCTCTAAACATGAACTAAGCATTACTTATAGTTCAAATAGGTCGCCAATCACACCTAAGTAGAATGATTGGTGATGACTCCATAGTATTATATCTAGCTTTTAGGTTCTCGGACCTATACGGGATGACACATGTAATTGTGAGAATATCACTTAAGGCTAGAGAAAATGTTACACCAACCTATGCTAAACACTTTTCTCAGGTTTGAGCCATAGCAACACCTTTGTTTAAAAGTGAAGCACACCAGCTCCTTTCTTTAAATGATTTATTAATGTCAATTTAAATAAAATTTCCTATTGTCTTCTTTAGATTCAAAGGTAAGGGTTACACCTCCCAACAACTAAAAGGACCTAATTCCAGTATTTAACAAAGAAAAGTACCATTATTTTATAATTTTTTCTCAAATGTTATTGCTAATCATTATAATAAACACAATCTTGAGCATATTATAGTGCTAAAAGATTATAGCTAACAACATACACTTTCTAGAGATCACTTGCAACAAAATGTAAATTTAACAATTAGTCAAGCAAAAGTGTTCCTTGTTAGCGGGTATAAGCTTCTTAAAAGATATTCATGTCTCCTTACATCCTCTTCTATATTCTCAGGAATGGATAATTGCATAAATTGTCCATGCAAGAATAGGAAAAATATCATTGATAATAGAAAAGGATTGACATAGAAACCTTGAAATGGTTTTATTACTAAAGATATTGATAGTTTATGCAATCTGGAACTTTATATTGAATTGTCTCCATAAATAATAAAAACAAATCTTAGCTTAATTTTGTCATAACCCTTTTTATCCATTTCATCTAAAAATCACCATAAATTTTTCGCTTTATTTGTTAACTTACCCGGTCGTGAACAACCCTCACAAACACAGTTAGGCTGTGAGTCAGTATTAATCACCATTTGCATACATCTTTCAATTAATCAAAGACATATATTTGAAAGTTTAAGTCATACACTTATACATGACATGGTTTCTAACATTTATATCCCCATAATACAATTCAAAATGATTACTGTGCTTTTACATGTTTAGATACAAAAAGAATTCATATGAGAATATCTCTTGGTGATGGAGAGCAGCGGATATCCCAATACAACGCCTCAGTCCTTCACTAGGCTACTATGTGCGCTTTGTAGAGGGAGAGAGTGAATGGGATGAGCAACCACATACTCAGTAAGGGAATAATGCAAGCATGGTAGATAACTACACTATCTACATGCTTATAATGTCATGCATTGTCACGACCCCCTTTTTTACCAAAAATTGCTACAAATTTTTCGCTATTTCTTTTCCTTTCCCGGTCATGAACAATCTCACTACCAAATAGTTAGGCTATGAGTCAGTATTAGTCACCCTTTACCATCGACCATGTCATCTATCTTTTAACTTATTCAAAAGCAGACACGTATACTTTATAATTGAGGTTTTATACTTGTACATGTTTACTAATATTTACATCCCCCGTATTATATTCCAAAATGATTACTCTGCTATTACATCTTTATATACAAAATGATACCAGGGTGTATACCTTTCGATGATGGGAAGCAGCGGATACCAAGAATGCAAGTCCTCGGTCGCTCACTAACTACTGCGAGTGCTCTAAAAAGAGGAGAAAATAAGGGGGTGAGCAAACCACACGCTCAGTAAGGCAATCAGGCAAGCAAGTAGATAACCACACTATCTAAATGATCATGATGTCATGCATTAAATCATTCTCTTTCGAAATCATACTTAAATACGAATTTCATGCATACTTTTATGACAGATAAAATCATTCGTATAAAGCAATTTATTTCGTGAAATGACAGATAAAGCATGAAATTATACTTCATGCTATTTAAATAATGCACATTATGTCAAAACATGCCATTTATTTCAAATCGACAATTCATTTCGTGAAATGACAGATAAAGCATGGAATTATACGTCATGCTATTTAAATAATGCACATTATATCAAAATATGTCATTTCTTTCAAATCCACATCCGCCCCAAAATCATCAGGACTCAGTCCCAAAACATAAAATCATGAAATCACAAAAAAAATCAAGTAATAAATAACATGTGATTTCGCAAAGTAAGTGACATGTGAGACTAGGCAAGAATAAGGGCAATAACTCTAGGACTATGGCCATATCCTCTGATCCCAAGCTACACTGATCAAGTGTGCGGGGTATCACCTCATTTGCTTCCACACGGGAGGTAGGTCAAGTCCAACCCGTCGGTCCATAGCAGATCTGAACATCGTCCGAAGACAGCATATCACATTCTCAACACGGTACAACGTACTCCATGCTACCTGCACGATACAACGTACTCTGTGGACCCATATTAACACATCATATCACACCACGTCTCAATAAGCACGTGCGAGCCTATTTAATCAGTGTGGCACACAACCTACTAAAGCTCCCAACACGGAACTCAACATGTCATAAAACCACGTGCGAGTAGTCTCAAGCATGACAACAAGTATAGTGGACATCTAGTGCGAGCTATGCTCCAGCACCATGTCAAAAATCGTATGAAAACTAGTGCGAGCTAGGCTCCAGCATAATGTCATTTATAAAATCATGTAAAAATCGAGTGCAAGCCAAGCTTCCAGCACTCTATCACATGCACAAATCATGTCAAATCTCGTGCGAGTAACCTCAGCATGTTTTGTTTCCACATATATCATGTAGGTGGCTTAATTTCAAAGAATGGTTTTCAAAACTAAAATGAGCACCTGCCACGTGCTATTTTATGTAAATTGATAAAACTTCAACCAGCCTACTCATATCCTTGTTCAAAAGCATTAAAATTCATCAAGAACACTCAGTTCTTGTTTTTCATGACTTTTTCTAAAAGTGAAAATTTTTACCCTTCACAGGGGTAAAATCGTCATTTACCCTTTCGGGTCAAAATAAAAATTATTTAATTTGCTAAAAAGCAGTATTTCATAGTGAAAACACTCAAAATATGCTATTTATGCATATTCCAATCCAATCCTAACTTTTCCAAAATTTCCCTTAGTAGAGGCAAAACGGTAATTTTTTTATGTCGGGTCTCTACCAATATTTTTCATATTCAAAATTTATATGTAATTTAATTATTCAAAAATCTACCTGAAAATACATGTAGCCACCTCTAGCTACTCACAAAATTCCTTTACCTCAATTTCTCTGATCACTCTACCTTTTTCATTATTACCGATCACCCGATCCGTTTAACTCTCAGTACGTTCTCTGGAGTTGCAGATAATCATTTATCGGGTTAAATACAGTACAATTTACTTGCATTTCACTTTTACAGGACTTAATTTACAACATTTGGCTCGTTTACTCTTATTGGGCCCGATTGCACCTTAATGGGCCTTAATCGGCCTTAATCCCATTTTTCACTTACTATTCATATCATCGAGCCCTAATGGGCTCATTGGGCCCACCAACAATTTATTGGGCCTCATTCTAAACTCTTGGATAGCAAAAATAATTATTTACAATAATTTATCTCCAATTCCATAATATAATTTATTTTATGCGAAATTAAATCTGTAATTTATGCGGTAAATTTTTAACACGCATAATGATGTCATTTGTCGTAAATAAAGGTTAATTACCCGAGATTCCATGATAATATGCAAATCGAGGCTGACTCGAGCTCTCATTTGTCGCCAATTATCGAGCTACACATTTATATATTTTCGGGTTAAATTTGATCAAATATATATATTTAAATAATTATTCTGAAAATTAAATTGGTCCATTTGACCACTTACCGGCTTACCCGTAGCTCGATTGCATCACTGAATTTTTTTCCATTTTTTCCTCTTTTCTTTTTCTCTTTCTCTTTCTTTTTCTTCTTTTCTGGCTGAACCGGTTCAGCCCGGTTCAGACCGGTTTGATTTAGTCGGTTCAGTCCGATTCGATTTTCTCCTTCATCGTTCGAAGCTTCGTCGGTCGGTTCTTCACTGGCTTTCGTCTCCAGCAGATCCGCAAGGTTGTCCGGTGCATGGATCTGGGGTCGGTTTCACCAAGACTGGCCGAAAAGTGGTCGGTCCGGCCTCTTCTCCTTTCGACGTCGGTGCCGTTTTTCCTCCCGTGTCGTTCGACAGCGTTTCTCGCAGATCCGCACCTAGATCGACGCCGTTGTCGCCCCCTCTGGCCGATGGCGAGGCGTTCCCCCTCCTCCGGAGTCCGTTCGTCTCTCTCTCCTCCATTTCTATCCTCTCCTCTCAGTTTCTCTCTCTTTTCCTCTTTCTCTCTCGCCGACCGCGGCTCTCCTCCCTCTACCAGTGGATACGAGGCTCGGCTGCCCCTCTCGTCCGGCTTCTCCTCGGTGGCGGCCTCCGTCGATGATGCAGATGGATAGGCCTCGGCTCCCTCGCCGTCTTCTGCTTCTTTCCTTGCAGAATCGCGATTTCGCGATTCTGTTTCTTTTTTTTTTTACTTTTTTTTATTATTTTAATTGAATAAAATATAATATTTTTACCAAAATATTCCAAAAATATTATATTTTATTCATTTAATCAATTAATGTATTTATTTGTCTGATTTTATCTTTCCGGTGTATTTTTTTAATATTTTCGGGATAATTTCTCGAGGTGAAAATTTCAGTTTATTCCAACAAATTCATATCTTGATCAATTTAACCTGAAATTTAATTACTTCTCATTTATTGATCAAGATTTCCTGAATTCATGTTTACAATGTAAATTTCTTACCGAATTGATACCGAATTTCGGGTCTTTTGAACGTTTTACCCTTTAACATGTTCGGGACCAAATCAACATAACTTCCCTTTATGAACACTTTCTCATTTTGTGTTTTTAAATTTTTATCTCCAATCTAAATGGTCCGAATCTCATTCGTTTAATATGTGGCCATTTAAATCTCTATTTGTTCTTTAAATGCATTCGGGAATTTTTATTCATTCTATTTGCATTTTTCCATTCACGTAAAACTCTTCTTATGATTCAATTTACATATAACCATGTTTGCCTTATGCGAATCATAAGGAAATATGATAAAAATTCGGGTCTTACATAATCTCCCCCAGTTAAGAAATTTGGTCCTCCAAATTAGAACCAAGTCAAATGGGTCCATAGACAACACCGGGTACGTCTATCGCCTCATACTCTTTAATTCCCGTGTGCTTTTTTTTTCGGAGTGTAATACTTCCAAAGGACTTTGACTAGGGAGATCATCTTAGACCTCAACACTTTCTCCTTCCGTCTAATACTCGAATCAACTTTTCAACATACGACCTACTCTCTTTAAGCTTCAACGGTCTCCGTCTCTTGTCAGAATAGCTTTTCTATCTGCTTTGAGGTGTTCTTAATCTCTCACACATCAACTGAATATTCTCAAAGGCTTGTCTTATCAAATCGAGAGCAAATATCTGTCTGCCACTCACTTCTTCCCATCTAATCGGGGAATAACAACTATGGTCATACTATGCCTCATATAATGTCATCCCAATACTCGAGTGATAACTATTGTTGTAGGCAATTTAGCAAATGATAAGTGATCATTCCAGGAGCTTCTAACATCAATTGCACACGCTCTCATCATATCCTCCAAAACCTGTATAGTCTTCTCTAACTGACCATCTGTCTGAGGACGGAAAGTTGAGCTAACACTCAACTGGGTTCCCATGGCTTCCTGAAAAAAGTTCCCAGAAGTAGGAAATGAAGCGAAAACCCCTATCTGATACAATGCTCACTGGAAATTACATGGTGTTCCACAATCTCCTTAACACATAAATCTGCCCACGCACTCAGAATATCAATAACTTTCATAGCTAGGAAGTGGCAAACTTGGTCAATCTATTGACTATCACCCAAATAGGCTCGTGATTCTTGCGGGTCCTTTATATCCCATCACGAAATTCATGGTAACATGCTCTCATTTCTGTGTCGATATTGGAAGAGGCTGCAATAACCCTGCAAAATTTTGGTGCTCTACCTTACTCTACTGACATACGAGATACTCTGCTACAACTCTACGATGTCTCTTTTCGTGCCTGACCACTACTACCCTTTTTGAGATTTTGATACATTTTATTACTCCCCTGATGCACTGTATATCTTGAAGAATGAGTTTCTGACAACAAAAATCTCATCAACTGTTGGTCCTTGGGAGCACTTATTTTACCTCTGAACCTCAGTAAGCCATCATCGCTCACTGTGAACTCTGTCACTGTACCCATCTGAATCTGACTCACACTATCGACACCATGTCGATCATCACGCTAAGCTTGTCGAATTCGGTCAATCCAATCTGATTCTAATCTCAGGCTAGCTGTCACATAATCACTGTCAGTATCAGAAGGGATTATATCACTACTGAGACTCACAACTGCTCTAACAACTCATGCTCCCTTACCATTATATGTGATATCATCCCGAGGCTTTTTCTACTCAAGGCATCAGCCACTACATTAGTCTTACCCGGGTGGTACAATATCTCACAATCATAGTCCTTCAAAAGCTCTAACCCTCTTTGTTATCTCATATTCAATTCTTTCTGTGTAAACAAATACTTAGGACGTTTATGATTAGTGCATACATGAAATTTCTCACCGTATGAGTAGTAGCGCCATATCCTCAGTGCAACCACTACGACTATCAACTTTAAATTATGGGTCGAATAGTTTCTCTCATCGTCCTTAAACTGTCTGGATCCATAAGCGACTATCTTCCCATGTTACATCAATATACAGCCTAATCCTTGTTTTGAGGCATCCATATACACTGAAAAACTTCTTAAGCTGTTGGGTATGGTGAGAATAGATGCGGTGGTCAGTTTATGCTTCAATTTACTAACTCTCACAGAAGCTACTTTCACACTTATCATCCCACTCAAATATAACTTTCTTTCGAATGAGACGTGTCAACGGAGCAGCCCATTTTGAGAAATCCTCAACAAATCATCTGTAAAACAGTTTTCAATTGTTGCTCATGATCTTCTCCCGACTTCGAATGCACCAAAATATCATCAATACGTGGAAGGAATACTTATTCTTAATGGTAGCCTCATTCGACAACCAATAATAAATTCCCTGTCGGAGGCTTCCATCTTTCTTTTTCACAAATAGAACTGGTGTTCTTCAAGTCAAATACTCGGTCTGACGAACCCTTATCCAATAACTCCTATACTTACTTCTTTAGTCCCTTTAGTTCCATTGAAGCCATTTTATACGGTGGTTTAGTTATCGGCTCAACACTAGTTACCAAATCAATATAAAACTCTATTCTTCTAACTGGTGGCAACTCTGGTAGATCATCCGAAAAGACATCAGACAACTTCCTGACCCTTGGGATATCTGTCAATTCCGGATGTGCTTTATCCATAACAACCACATAACTGATGAATTCTTCTCATCATTATTCATTCTGTTTTATACAATCATTCACTCCTTTAATTATAACCATTACACATTTCATTCCTTGTCAAAACATACAGTGCACTTTTTAGGGATGGAAACATCACTATCTTAAAATAGCAATACTAACATCATAGTTTGCAGCTAACCAGTCCATTCCTTATTTTACATCATAATCATTTGCATTCAATATTAAAAATCAAAATGGTACCTTCCACCACATCAGATGAAGCATCAACAGTGTCTTAGTCTAAGGCATACTCTCGCTCTCGACCAACAGCCTATTTCCCCATGCTCTTCGGTTGTGGCTTTCTCTTTTGGGGCAGAGGTATCAGTAGGGCTTTCTTTGGCTCTTTGCCCTTCCATGGGACAATCTCACCTAGCTCTAGGCAATCCTTAAATTGATGGCTCGTATTACCACTCTTAACGCATGTTTTAGTTAATAAGATGCAGAGCATATTTTCGTGGTATCTACCACACATCTTACACTGCTCAGTAGTAGATCGGGGTCCTCCAATCACAATACCCCTCGTAAGCGCTGAAACTGGATACACTGGGGTTTATCAATCATCTTACCCCATGACTTATCAACTCTAAATCTCTTGCCAAATGGCCTCTTTCCCACTCTGACACTTTTGTCATCTACTATTCTCTTTCTGTCTCTATCGGCCCTTATTACCTTTCCCAAACTTAGAGGCGTGTAACTCATAACCTTATTCACACCCTGTGATCTGCGCACTGCCTCTTCATATGTAGTGATATCTAACGGGGCCAATCAGACTCTTATAGATGATCTGAGTCTTTCCATGACTTTTAAACCTTTCGATTCTCACTGTTCATAATGTCGGGTTATACCTGCCCAGGGATGTAAATCGAGATTCATACTCGTCGATTGACATGTTCCTCTGGGTCAGAGTAAGGAACTCTATCCGTAAATTCCTTTGAGTAATGTCCGGAATATACTATATTTGTGCATCCAGAATTATCTCTCATGTCAGCTTTAGATGTCTAACTCTTAAGATGGGTTGAGCGAACTTCCACCCATGTTCCATTTGGCCCTCCAACATAAACGCCTCAAAAGTCACTTTCTCGGTCGACATACACCGATAGAACCCGTACAACTTTGGTATCTCATTCATTTAGTCCTCAATAGCTACTAGGTTCTTTACCTCGCTAATTACCAATGGTATGAACTTTTAAAATTGCATTAACCTGTCCAGCTCATAATCATATTCCAAATCATTACCACTCTGCTGTAGACCTGTATGCAAAGACGTATCCAAAATCGGTGAGGTGTTGGAGTCTCTATAGTCTGAGGCATCTGTGCAGGCTGTGCAGCTGGGTCTCGTCAGCCCTCAACTCCCTGCATAGACTGAGTAACAACTCCAAAATATTTTCCATACTCCGCTTCACTCTCGTGAAGCGTGTCTCAATATCGTCCGGTCTCACTGTGAGACCCTGTGGAGTATGCTCAACACCAGCCTTCACCTCAATCTCATCCTGAGTCTCATGTGATGACTTAATACGACTCTCAAGCCTACCTCTACGGCATCAAGTACATGTACTCGCCCTTCTACCATAGTGGCTATCAGTTATAATGATTACATTCTTGCATTTATAATCATTCATTAATCTAATCCCAACTCGGTATACACAGTTATATATAAACAAAGCACAGTAATATGGGGATGTAACTTTCTTACTTACTAATACTGACTCATATCAGGCCAACTCAGCTCTGATACCATCTCTGTCATGACCCCATTTTTACCAAAAATTGCTACAAATTTTTCGGTTTTTCTTTTCCTTTCCCAATTGTGAACATTCTCACTACCAAATAGTGGGCTATGAGTCAGTATTAGTCACCCTTTACCATCTACCATGTCATCTATCTTTTAATTTATTCAAAAGCAGACACATAGACTTTATAATTGAGGTTCTATACTTGTACATGTTTACTAATATTTACATCCCCCATATTATATTCCAAAATGATTACTGTGCTATTACATCTTTAGATACAAAATGATACCAGGGTGTATACCTTTCAATGATGGGAAGCAGCGAATACCAAGAATGCAAGTTCTCGGCCGCTCACTAACTACTGCGAGTGCTCTGAAAAGAGGAGAAAATAAGGGGGTGAGCAAACCACGCGCTCAGTAAGGCAATCATGCAAGCAAGTAGATAACCACACTATCTACATGATCATGATGCCATGCATTAAATCATTCTCTTTCGAAATCATACTTGAATACGAACTTCATACATACTTTTATGCCAAATAAAATCATTCATATAAAGCAATTTATTTTGTGAAATGGTAGATAAAGCATGGAATTATACTTCATGCTATTTAAATAATGCACATTATGTCAAAACATGCCATTTATTTCAAATCGATAATTCATTTCGTGAAATGAAAGATAAAGCATGGAATTATACGTCATGCTATTTAAATAATGCACATTATATCAAAATATGCCATTTATTTTAAATCCACATCTGCCCCAAAATCATCAGGACTCAGTCCCAAAACATAAAATCATGAAATCACAAAAAAAAATCAAGTAATAAATAACATGTGATTTTGCAAAGTAAGTGACATGTGAGACTAGGCAAGAATAAGGGCAATAACTTTAGGACAATGGCCATATCCTGTGATCTCAAGCTACACTGATCAGGTGTGTGGGGTATCACCTCACCTGCTTCCAGACGGGAGGTGGGTCAAGTCCAACCCACCGGTCCATAGCAGATCTGAACATCGTCTGAAGACGACATATCACAATCTCAACACGGTAGAACGTACTCCATGCTACCTGCACGATACAACGTACTCTGTGGACCCATATCAACACATCATATCACGCCACGTCTCAATAAGCACGTGCGAGCCTATTTAATCGGTGTGGCACACAGCTTACCGAAGCTCCCAGCACGACACTCAACATGTCATAAAACCACGTGCGAGTAGTCTCAAGCATGGCAACAAGTATAGTGGACATCTAGTGCGAGCTATGCTCCAGCACCATGTCAAAACTCGTATGAAAACTAGTGGGAGCTAGGCTCCAGCACAATGTCATGTATAAAATCATCTAAAAATCGAGTGCAAGCCAAGCTTCAAACACTCTGTCACATGCACAAATCATGTCAAATCTTATGCGACTAATGCCCTTAGCACGTTTTGTTTCCACATATATCATGTAGGTGGCTCAATTTCAAAGAATGGTTTTCAAAACCAAAATCAGCACCTGCCACGTGCTATTTTATGTAAATTGATAAAACTTCAGCCAGCCTATCCATATCCTTGTTGAAAGCATTAAAATTCATCAAGAACACTCAGTTCTTGCTTTTCATGACTTTTCTAAAAGTGAAAATTTTTACCCTTCACAAGGGCAAAATCATCATTTACCTTTTCAGGTCAAAATAAATATTATTTAATTTGTTAAAAAGCAGTATTTCATAGTGAAAACACTCAAAACATGCTATTTATGCATATTCCAATCGAATCCTAACTTTTCTAAAATTTCCCTTAATAAAGGCAAAATAGTAATTTTTCTATGTCGGGTCTCTACCAATATTTTCCATATTCAGAATTTATATGCAATTTAATTATTCAAAAATCTACCTGAAAATACGTGTAGCTACCTCTAGCTACTCATAAAATTTCCTTACCTCAATTTCTCTGATCACTCTACATTTTTCATTGTTATCGATCACCCGATCCGTTTAACTCCCAGTACGTTCTTTAGAGCTGCAGATAATCATTTATCGGGTTAAATACAATACAATTTACTTGCATTTCACTTTTACTGGGCTTAATTTACAACATTGGGCCCGTTTACTCTTATTGGGCCCAATTGCACCTTAATGGGCCTTAATCGATCTTAATCCCATTTTTCACTTACTATTCGCATCATCGAGGCCTTGGGCTCATTGGGTCCACCAACAATTTATTGGGCCTCGTTTTAAACTCTTGGATAGCTCAAATAATTATTTACAATAATTTATCTCCAATTCCAGAATATAATTTATTTTATGCAGAATTAAATTCGTAATTTATGCGGTAAATTTTAACACGCATAATGATGTCATTTGTCGTAAATAAAGGTTAATTACCCGAAATTCCATGATAATACGCAAATCGAGGCTAATTCGAGCTCTCGTTTGTCGCTAATTATCGAGCTACACATTTATATATTTTCGGGTTAAATTCGATCAAATATATATTTAAATAATTATTTTGAAAATTAAATTGGTCCAGTTGACCACTTACCGGCTTACCTGTAGCTCAATTGCATCACCGAATTTTTTTTCCATTTTTTTCCTCTTTTCTTTTTCTCTTTCTTTTTCTTCCTTTCTGGCTGAACCAGTTCGGTCCGATTCAGCCCGATTTAGACTGGTTTGGTTCAGTCGGTTCAGTCCGGTTCGATTTTCTCCTTTGTCGTTCGAAGCTTCGCCGATCGGTTCTTCGTGGACTTTTGTCTCCAGCAAATCCGCGAGGTTGTTCGGTGCATGGATTTAGGGTCAATTTCACCAAGACTGACTGAAAAGTGGCCGGTTCAGCCTCTTCTCCTTTCGGCACCGGTGCCGTTTTTCCTCTCTCGCCGTTCGACGGAGTTTCTCGCAGATCCGCGCCTGGATGGGTGCCGTTGTCGCCCTCTCTGGCCGATGGCGAGGCTTTTGCCCCTCCTCCGGCGTCCGTTCATCTCTCTCTCCTCCATTTCTATCCTCTCCTCTTGGTTTCTCTCTCTTTTCCTTTTTCTCTCTCGTCGGCCGCGACTCTCCTCCCTCTACCAGCACTGGCGAGGCTCGGCTGCCCCTCTCCTAGGTGGCGGCCTCTGTTGATGATGCAGAAGGAGAGGTCTCGGCTCCCTCGCTGTCTTCTGCTTCTTTCCTTGCAGAATCACGATTTCGCGATTCTTTTTCTATTTTTTTTACTTTTATTTTTTTTATTATTTTTTTATTATTTTAATTAAATAAAATATAATATTTTTGCCAAAATATTCTAAAAATATTATATTTTATTCATTTAATCAATTAATGTATTTATTTATCTGATTTTATCTTTTCGGTGTATTTTTTCAATATTTTTGGGATAATTTTTCGAGGTGAAAATTTTAGTTTATTTCAATATATTCATATCTTGATTAATTTAACCTAAAATTTAATTATTTCTCCTTTATTGATCAAGATTTTCTAAATCCATTTTTACAGTGTAAATTTCTTACCGAATTGACACCGAATTTTGGGTCTTTTGACCATTTTACCCTTTAACGTGTTCGAGACCAAATCAACATAACTTCCCTTCACTAACCCTTTTTCATTTCGTGTTTTTAAATTTTTATCTCCAATCTGAATGGTTCAAATCCTATTTGTTTAATATGTGGTCATTTAAATCTTCATTTGTTCTTTAAATGCATTTGGGAATTTTTATTCATTCTATTTGCATTTTTCATTCACGTAAAACTCTTCTTATGATTCAATTTACATATAACCATGTTTGCCTCACGTGAATCATAAGGAAATATGATAAAAATTCGGGTCTTACATGCATAAAATCATTAATATCCCGAGCATGAGGAAATATTAAAACTATGCCACATGTATATATATATATATATATATATATATATATATATCATGCACTGAAAACATGGAAATAGGCATGTAAAACATGGAAAGATCATGTAAAACCTCTCATGCTCATTATCATTAAAATGCATCATAAAAAGGGAAACTCAACACAAAACATCCCTCAGGATTTATCACTTTCTCAAAACACGTCAAAATTAATCACAAAGAGCAATATCATCTCTTTAAACACAATCCACAAGGCTCGACCCCTCCCTCGGGTCTAGCCTAGACAACACAAATCGTACTCAGTATACAAAACTATGTGATATCATGTGAGACAGGTGGTCACTATATATATCAAGGACTATGTTGGCTAACTATGTCATTATCATCCCAGACCATACGGATCCCAGTGTGCGGGGTATCATGCTGGAACGAAGGTGGGTTAGTCCTACACCAGACTCTTAAATTATCATCACAACCATGCGATACAACGTACTCCATGTGATCTACACGGTACAACGTACTTCGCGGACTCATATCATGGTTGGGGGTGCCTGTAGTAGGTCTTATCTATCTCATACCATGCATAACCTACTCAGTCTCAAGTGCACGTGCGAGCATCTCATTCGTGTGACTAACAGTCTACACGAGACATCCAGCACGGCTCGTGCGAGGATCTCATTCGTGTGACACACAGTCTACACGAGGCATCCAGCACAACTCATTACATATCACACTATGAAAACCAGTGCGAGCTAAGTTCTAGCACGATTCATACATCATCAATAAATCCCCTCATACGAGCAACGCTCTAATATGGCTTTATGCATAAAATCATGAGAAAATCATGTACGAGTATAGGTCTAGTACGATTATATGCATAAGAAAGTCAATCGAAATCCACGTACAGTAGACACTTCAATACGGTTTATAAAACATCATAATTCAAATCAATGTGCGAGTTAAGCTCCGGCATGTTTCATACATATCAAAACATCAAAATGCAGTGCGAGCGAAGCTCCAGCACGATTTAACTCATGTAAATCTGGTAGGCGGCTCTATTTCAACACAACACATTATAATCAAAGTCAGCACCCAACTCGTGCTTTTTCATGAAATCATGAAAATCAAATAGCCAGCCTATCTATCAGGTTGCTTAAACCAAAGCAATGTGATTTCATAAAAAATGTCAAAATATGATATTTATGCAATTATTAACCTTACTATCCCTTTTTGTAAGATTCACTTCAAAACCAAATCATCCATGTTCATAGTCGTTCACACAAACTATTTATTCATTTCTAGATAACCAAGCATTTGCAAAGCCCTATATACACCCACAAAATACGTGCAACAATCTCTAAGTACTTACAAAATTCCCTTACCTGGAATCGTGTCGAGTGATTCCGCTTCCTTAGAGCTGCTTGATTGTGCAGTTCGATTTGCCTCCAACGAAATCTCTGGGATTGCATGAAATTACGTATCACATCAATTAAATCCATTGGAATAAGATTCTTGAGTTTACTATAGTCGATTCGACCTATAGTTTTCATTTACACTCATAAAGCCCTTTTCCTCTTAAGTCCATTTTGATTGCTCTATTAATTTCTCGATAATCTATTGAATTTCTTTAGGCCTATCGATTCACACTAAATCAGTATTAAACTTATAGTGCCTCTAATTCATCATTTACTTGACTATGGCAATTTATCAAACACCTCATATGCTCATTTTCATCATTTGACTAATCTCACAATGTAGCTTCATTCAATCATCTCAAAATCATACATAGCACCTCACAACACTTTAGTATAAGCCATTTATCATCTACTCAACCATATCACATTTTCTCACACTAACTCATTCTAGGTTATGTTTGTCCCATCACATTCTAGGTAGTTTTAATCATCAATACATGTGTATTGGAAACTCACCTAGCTTGACTTTCCTCTTTTCCAAGTTTGAAGACTTCTTTGCTCCTTCAATCCAACAAATGAAGTGTTGATTCCAAGCTATGTTGTTCTTCTCTTCACAATGAACAACTTTGCTCTAATAACTTTTCTCAAATCTTTATGGAAGGGGGTGAAATCTAGAGTGAGAAAATTAGGTTGTTGTTGAAAATGGAAGGAATGAAGTTTGTTCCCGTGAAATGCAGATCCAACTGCCCCATTTTTATAGAAAAAGCCTTAGTAGATCGATCTGCATAGGATGGAGATCGATCTGGCCTTGCTTGAATCCTTCAAAATTTTGACAATTTGCAGGCAGGGGATCTATCTGTTGAATGCATGAGATCGATTTACTCAAGGTAATGAGATCGATTTGTTTCATGTAGAAAGCTTTGGAGATCGATCTGGCCTTAAGAGGCCAGAGACCAATGGAGATCGATCTGCCTATGGGAGGAGATCGATCTGGTCCAACCCGAGACATCATGAGATCGATCTGCTTGAGTGAGGGATCGATCTCTCTCTTGTAGAATGCTTGGCATTGTGTTTTCCAGGCTATGAGATCGATCTCTCCTTGCATGGGATCGATCTGGCATGATTCCTGTAGCATTCTAGCTGCAATTTTCCCAAATTTTCTAAGTTAAACTTTTATCCAATTGATTCTATACTCATTTTGCGATTTATTCACACTTAGAACTTACAAACATCCATTTCTTGTAATTCATATGAAATGTAACTTGTTTGTTAATAAACATAAACTATAAGACCCGAAATTCGATGTAAATTCCTTAAGAAATCGTTATTTTAAACATGGATTTAGGAAATCTTGATCAATAAAGAAGAAATCATTGAATTCCGAGTCCAATTGATCAAGATACGAATTTATTACGATAACCCAAAATTTTCACTCTGAGAGATTATCTCGAAAATGTGGGAATAATACTCCAAAAAAATAATAAAATAAGATAAATATATATTTAATTAATTAAATATACAAATATATTGGTGTAGAAGAAAATTGTGTAGAAATAATATATTTTATTCTATTAAAATAATAATATAATGTATAATTAAAAAAAGTAAAGGAATTGAAAAAAAAAAGAAAAAAAGAAGACAGAATCACGATTCTGGAAAAAGGAACGAAGGAAGACAAGTCGAGGAGACCCAGCCTTCTCTTCTGCCTCACCGAACGGAGGCCACCGGAGGGCGAGCTGGACAAGAAGCCGATAAGGGAGAGGAGAGACCATCGCCGGCATCGACAGCTCAAAGGAGTGATGATCGGCACGAGGGAGAGAGAGAAATGGCGAGACCGAGAGAAAGACAGGGAAAAAAAGAGAAAAGAGAGGAAAGAGAGGCGAACGGAAGCGGGAGGAAGGGAGAGAACCTCACCACCGGCCAGAGGAAGGATCGAACCACCACCGTTAGCGGCGTAGAGGCGTCGAACGATGCGAGAGAAAAACGGCAGTGACGCCGAGGAAAGAAAGGCCGAACTGACCTCATCGCCGTCGATCCGAGCCTAACCACCACCAGATCCGTGCTTCGCGTGGCCAGACGGACCAACTGGAAAAGGAAGCTGGCCTGAAAAGAGTCCGAACGGCGAGATTGGCACTGAACCGGGTCAGACCGATTCAGTGGAAGGGTGGTCTGAACCGGTTCAGCTAGAAAAAGGGAAAAAAAGAAGAAAAAGAAAAAAAGAGGAAAAATGGGGAGAAAAATTTGGTGATGTAATCGGGCTAAGGGTAAGCCGGTAAGCGGTCAAAATTGACCAATTTAATTTTTGAGAAATTTATTGAAAATTATAATTGACTGAAATTGACCCGATTTAATTACACAAATATGTAGCGCGAGCCCCAATTTGCGTGCTATAACAGAATCTCGGGTAAGTAAATCTCATTTACAACAATTTGCATAATTTTGCGCGTTAGAAATTCATCGTATAAGTTACGCATTTATTTTCGTATAAAATGAATTATGTTTTGGAATTGAAAATCGATTGTCGTAAATAATTATATGAGCTATCCAAAGAGTCTAAACTGTCACACCCCACTTCCGGGTGCCCTTTTATCCATACATACACTACTACGGTTGGGTTGTGAGTCAATGTAATTACTAAATTCCATAAATTTTAAGCGAAAATATTTAAAACTTTAATTCACACTCCCAGGTGTGTGTGTAGATATACAAAATCAATTGTATAATAATTTATCCTTACATAACATCCCCATACAACTGTTTACAACTTCAATTCATAACTGTGCAATACATATAGATACAAAATGCTCGTGTGTATACAAATTTTTATACCTTTGCAATGGTGGGAGTTGTCCAACCCAAAAGGAATCTAGAAACCACCACACTGTCCTACTTCTCAATATCTGGAGGGGAAAAATAGTGGGATGAGCAAACCACAGCTCAGTAAGAAAATGGATGCTAATAGGTAGATATTGTATTATCTACATAGCCCATGCTTGCATAAACCAACCATCTTTCAATGTAAATGGAAATATTACTAGAAAATGCATTTAAACATTTATTTCTCATAGGCACTTTCATGTAAACTAATATTCAATACTTCCATTTAAAAACATGTCATAAAACAAGGCTATCACAGCATAAACATTCAAATCAAGAGATTTATCAAATCACAAAATCTCTTTGCTTTTCTCAAATCATTTCTTTTCATCCAATCTCTTTCTTTTCTGAGTTTCTCAATTTCTCTTATCTCTGAGACAAGCATGAAATTCTCGGCAATCTAATATCTACGACATATGGCCATAGTCAGTGATCCCAGGCCTCACTGATCAAGTATGCACAGGGCATCACTTCGCCTGAAGGGGGATGGGTCAGTCCTACCCTCCGACTCATCTCAATCAACATCATCTTCTCATATCACATATACTCACGGTACAATGTACGCCATGTGTCATCTGCGTGATACTCATACTCACGTGCACCCAGCACGGTACATAGTATACCAATGGACAACCACACAGTTCAACGTACAACTGTGGACCCAGTCCATCTACCAACTCCAATGGACTCATCATCTTAAACCATGTCTCATATACCAGGCGAGCAAATCAGCATGACACACAGTCATCACAAGGCTCCAGCGCGGTATCTCTCAGTGTGAGCAACAGGTTCTAGCACTGTATCATCTCAACTCATAAAAAACTGGTGCGAGTAATGCTCTAGTACTTTTCTCAAATCCATCGTGCAAGACGAAACTCCAATACGACATATCAAAACATAGAAACATGTGCGAGCTAAAACTCCAGCACATTATCATTATAAAACCACATGCGAGTCATGCTCCAGCACGGTTTATCAAAACATGTAAACGTATGCGAGTGAAACTCCAGCATAGTTTAAGTTATTAAAACGGGTGTGAGCTAGAGCTCTAACACCGATTCACATCTCAAATCCAATAGGATGTTAGTTTCTCTTTTAAAAACTCAAAACCTGTTTATTTACGTAGCATATCATCTCATGCTAAACATGTAAAACTAGCCAACCTATCCATCTTCATTTCTCAATCTCAAAACAACATATAGATGTTAAGGCATTAAAAATATGCATGTCAGGCTGTTTTCCTTTCCACATCCCATTTTCACAATATATATATATATATCATACTACATTTCACGATTTCATACTATCTCATAGGTCAATAGCTAAACGTACTATTACTAGCGTCATATCTACTAAAATTGTTGTAAAATACGACAAATACCTCTATCGCGAACATACAATCCCTTACTTCGAATTGTGCTCGTACTTCCCTTCGTCTTGTTTGCTCCGTTCGCGATCCGGTTTAACCATGTTCCACGTATTTCAATCTACACGTGTAAATCATTAAGTTATTTTCCTTTCCCTCTACTGAACATACACATTATCTTCTATTTATCTATCATACTTCCCAATCCTTAAAATCACATTTCACTTTTCCCATTTGTATTCACTATATCTCATCCTAAGTCTTTCCATCACTTTCCCATAGATTTTCCTTTATAAACTCCTCTTAACATTACTCACCCATCACTACAATCATCATTCCTATCCATATTTCACATATTATCCAACTCACAAATGCCTAGAAACTCATATTTAAAGGTTAAAGGTTGAAGAGCTTACCCTTTTACTTAGCCAAACTTGTGGTAGTCAAAACTCCTTCTCTTGGTCACACCAATGTGTGATTTTTGGGTATGTTATTCTCCTTGCTTCAAGGAATAACTTTCCCTTCTTGAGCTTCTTCAGATTCTGGCTGAAATGTAGTGATTTTTAAAGTGAGAAAGCTTGGTTTCTTGAGAGAAAATAGGCAGGTGCGGGTTTGGTGGGAGGAAAATCTGATTTTCAGTCCAAATCTCATGTCCTTTTTATAGACGCAGAGACATGAGATCGATTTGGTCCTTGTGGAGATCGATCTCTGCAAGGTTTGGTAGTCCTTTTTACCAAACACAACTACTACCAGATCTATTTTCTTCTATGATGAGATCGATCTGTTTACAAGCAAATCTCTTCTTGGAGATCGATCTGCCTCTCGTAGGAGATCAATCTGCTTTTTACAGAACCTTAAGGAGATCGATCTGTCGCTTAGGGGAGATCGATCTGTTTTTGGTCGAGAGTTAAGGAAATCGATCTGTGCCTTGTGAGAGATCGATTCCTTCCAGGCAGAGACTTAAGGAGATCGATCTTCCTTCCCATGAGATCGATCTGCCTAGTTCCATTCGACAAATTTTGGGCACTTTTAAGAGAGGAGATCGATCTCTCATCCCCTGCACCCTTATTTTTACATTTTTCTATAGATTTTTACCTATACACTCATCCACATTTGTTGCATACCTCAATTTGCATTCCGTGCACAATTAACACACAATGGCATCCATTCCACATAGTTCATAGTTAATGAAACTTGTGCACACAACTTAGAATCATGGATGTTTCATCAAATTTCCAAAATCCTTACATCCTCCAAACATTCTTACTCATGTTTCTATACATATACATACCTTATATCTTCTCAAGCTATTTTTGTAACAACATACATATACATTATATCTTCATAAAAATAACTACGTGGAAAATCATGGGTATTACATAAACCGAGGCCCAATAAGTGTTAATGGGCTTGATGAGCCCAATAGGCCCAGATTTAAGTGAATAGGAAGTGAAAATGAAATGAAGACTGAGTAAGGCCCATTAAGGGGTAATTGAGCCCAATAAGAGTAAACGGGCATAATGCTATAAATTAAGCTCAGAATAAGTGAAATACGAGTAAAGTGTACTGTATTTAACCTGATAAATGATTATCTGTAGCTCCAAAAAACATACTGGGAGCTAAACGGATCGGGTGATCAGAAACGATGAAAAAGGTAGAGTGATCAAAGAAATTGAGGTAAGGGAATTTTGTGAGTAGCTAGAGGTAGCTACACGTATTTTGGGTAGATTTTGAATAATTAAATTGTATATGGATTTTCGAATATGAAAAAATATCGATAGAGACTCGACATAGAAAAATTACCATTTTGCTCCTACTAAGGGAAATTTTGGAAAAGTTAGGATTAGATTGAAATATGTATAAATAGCATGTTTTGATTGTTTTAACTATGAAATACTGCGTTTTAGCAATTTAAATAATATTTATTTCGACCTGAGAGGGTAAAAGATGATTTTGCCCCTGTGAAGGGTAAAAATTTCCACTTTTAGAAAAAGTCATGAAAAACAGGAACTGAGTGTTCTTGATGAATTTTAATACTTTTCAACAAGGATATGGGTAGGTTGGCTGAAGTTTTATCAATTTACATAAAATAGCACGTGACAGGTGCTGATTTTGGTTTTGAAAACCATTCTTTGAAATTGAGCCACTTACATTATATATGTGGAAACAAAACGTGCTGAGAGCATTGCTCGCATGAGATTTGACATGATTTGTGCATGTGACAGAGTGTTGGAAGCTTGGCTTGCACTCGATTTTACATGATTTTATACATGACATAGTGTTGGGAGCTTTGCTCACACTAGATTTTTATATGACATGCATAAAGTTGTGCTGGGAGCATTGTGTAGACTGTGTGTCACACTAATTTAATATGCTCGCACATGCATTTTGAGACATGGCGTTGGATATTGAGATGATGTGGGCACGGGATGTATGTTGTACCGTGCTTATAGCATGGAGCGTACCGTGTCGTGATATATGATGTGTAGTCTTCGGACTAGTGATCTGATTGGCTGGCGGGAAGGTTTGGTACCCACCTCCCAGGGCAGCCTCAAATGTGATGTGATACCCCACACACTAAGATCCGTGTATCCTGGGATCACAGAGGATATGGCCATAGTCTTAGAGTTATTACCATGATTCTTGCCTAGTCTCACATGTCACTTGCTTTGCGAAATCGCATGTTATTTGCTTTGCGAAATCACATATTACTTATTATTTGATTTTGTGATTTCATGATTTTATGATTTTAGGATTGAGTTCTGATGATTTTGGGGTGGATGTTAATTTGAAATAAATGACATGTTTTGACATAATGTGCATTATTTAAATAGCATGACGTATAATTCCATGCTTCATCTGCCATTTCATGAAATGAATTGTCGATTTGAAATAAATGACATGTTTTGACATTATGTGCATTATTTAAATAGCATGAAGTATAATTTCATGCTTTATCTACCATTTCACAAAATGAATTGCTTTATACGAATGATTTTATCTGTCATAAAAGTATGCATGAAATTCATATTTAAGAATGATTTCGAAAGAGAATGATTTAATGCATGGCATCAAGATCATGTAGATAGTGTGGTTATCTACTTGCTCGCATGATTGCCTTACTGAGCGCGTGGTTTGCTCACTCCCTTATTTTCTCCTCTTTTCAGAGCACTCGTAGTAGTTAGTGAGCGGCTGAGGACTTCCATTCTTGGTATCCGCTGCTTCCCATCATCGAAAGGTATACACCTTGGTATCATTTTGTATCTAAATATGTAATAACACAGTAATCATTTTGGATTGTAATTTGAGGGATGTAAATATTAGTAAACACATAGAAGTATAGAACCTCAATTATAAAGTATACATGTTTGCTTTTGAATAAATTAAAAGATAGATGGCAGATAGATGCTAAAGGGTGACTAATACTGACTCATAGCCCAACTGTTTGGTGGTAAGAATGTTCACGACTGGGAAAGGAAAGGATAAAGCGAAAAATTTGTAGCGAGTTTTGGTAAAAATGGGTCGTGACATAAACATTACATAGAAATTTACGGGTCTTACAAATCCAAGCTAAAATCTAATAAATTTATACAAATAACACAATCCCTTTAAAAATTCCAAAGTAAAACTATAAAGTAACTTAAATAATCATCAATTTCTTAATTAAAATATTCAAATAAACAAAAAAAAAACTCACAATTACCTTAAATTTCCCAACTTATTTTGTTATCACATTTAAAGTCGACAACAATCTCGTACTTGCATGTAAAGCATTACGATTAATATCCACGAAAATTGAAAATAAATAAACAAGAAAATAGGAATGGGAGCGTGATATTAGATCCAAAATCAAAAGAGCTACCTAAATTGGAAAGATGTAATGTTTAGCCTTGTAATTTAAACTACTCTTGAGAAAGAGACAAAATTACCAAATGTGCATAATTGTAACCATTGTAGCCTTTTTCATTTATACATTCATTTTGTTCTTCCTTGAGGTGACATATATCTGTAGGGTTTTATGGGTTCCCTCCTATGTTAAAAAACCCATAGTTTTTAGGTCACATTTGGCCTTAGTTTTTTAGCCCATTTTCAAGCCTTTTACTAAAGCCTCGAGGGATTAAAAATATGTGTAGGGCTACTGCATTTTTTTTTTAATTTTGGTTGAGTGAGAGTGAAACACAGAAATAGGAGAGAGAACTATAAGAAAGTGCACAATTTTTGAAACTATAACCAATCTTCATCATGCTGATGATAAAAAGAACATTTGTCGTCCGATTAAGCTTATTTTTTGTAATGGGAAAGAGGACACGTAGACGTTGATATATGCACAGTCAGATTTTCCATTGGGCTACTATAGCATTTCGAATTTAGGTCTAAACAAAAGCTGCATTTTTAGTGAAATATCAACTTTTCTCTGTTGTTCTTAGTGATTACTTGATGATTGTTGAAAATGAAGTTGTGTACTCATTGTAAGAGCTAAAAAATTTGTTTTGTCAGAACACTCTTTTGATAGTAAGCCTTTTGAGTGGACTCTTAAGTCCCGTGGTTCTTACCCTTCAATTTAAAAGGGTTTTCTACATAAAAATTAATTGTCTCTTATGGCTATTAGTTGTGCTTGATCATTGGTTGGTTATACATGTTAGAATTTATTTGTTTGCGTGCCATTGGGATAGCATATTTGCATATTTTATTAATTGGGTGAGAAAGAGCTTTCAGTATTGCTTCCGTTTTTGTTCGGTAAGTTTAATGTTGCCCAAAAAATTGGCATCAGAGCTTGGTCGGTAAATTGTGTGACTATGAATATCAGTACAAGTAGAATAATCTTATTAAATGGCACAAACTATTCATTGTGGAAGAATAAAATGAAAGACCTATTTTTGTGAAGTCTTTGTATCTCTAGTATTTGCTACTCAAAAGCTTGAATCCAAGAGTGATGAGGAATGAGATTTTGAGCATCAACAAGTTTGTGGGTTTATTCGACATTGTGTTGAAGAAAATGTCTACAACCACATGAGCAAGAGACACTTGTAAGTACTTTGCGGAATAAGTTAGAGCACTTGTATGCTTTCAAGAGTGGTAATAACAAGTTGTTCTTACTTTAAAAAAAATGATACGGCTAAAGTATAAGATGGAACATCTGTAGCTGATCACTTGAATAAATGTCAAGGAGTAATGAATCAATTGTTTGGCAGGGGAGTTAACTTTGATGATGAGGTGATAGGGCTTTGGATACTTGCTACTTTACCTAATTCTTGGGAAACATTTTGGATTTAACTAGTTAATTTCACTCCTGATAATGTTATGCCATGGAACTTGTGAACAATGGTGTTTTAAATGAAGAAGTGAGAAGAAGTCTTAGGGTTCTTGATCATATTTCGAGGTTCTTGTTACAAAGAATAGAGGAGAAGGAAAAACAAGAGTGAAAGGGGTAAAGATAAAAGCCGAAGCAAGTCAAAGTCAAAATATAAAAATCTTAAGTGCCATCATTGTGGTAAGATAGGCCATATCAAGAAGTATTGCAACAAATGGAAGAGATAAAACAAGAGTGGTAGTGATAAATAAGACAAAGAGGATTATGATAACAATGATTGTATTGTTACTGCTACTTCGAATAATTTATTAATTGTTTGCTATGAGGATGTGATCATCCTAGCATTCCACGAGATAAGTCGAGTGATAGATAGTGGTGCTTCACTTCATGTTACTACACAGAAGGAATTCTTCACATCCTATACACCTGGTGATTTTGGTGTATTGAAGATGGGTAATGATGGCTTGTCTTATGTTGTTTGAAGACTAATAAAGGTCCAGAGTTGACACTTAGAAATGTCAGGCATGCATCGGATATCAGTTTGAATTTGATTTCAGTAGGGAAGCTTGATGATGAGGGACATTATAACACTTTTTGTGATAAGTAGTGGAAACTGTGTAAAGGCTCATTGGTTGTGGCTCGGGGAAAGAAATGTTCAAACTTTATTTGATGCAGGCTTCGATTTCCAAAGGCATTGTTAATGTGATTGTGAATGAAAATTTAGCTGAATTGTGGCATAAACGACTCAGTCATATGAGTGAAAAGGGGTTTAGCTGTTTAGTCAAGAAAAATCAACTTTTGGGATTGAATAGTGCTACATTACGGAAGTGTCCTCATTGCTTAGATGGGTAAGCAGAGGAAAGCTTCTTGTAAAAGCCATCACTCTTCAAGAAAATTAGATTTGCTAGAGTTGGTACATTCAAATATTTGTGGTCCTTTACAGGTAAGTTCACATGGTGGTGCACTTTATTTTGTGACCTTTATTGATGACCATTTAAGGAAACTTTGGGTTTATGCCTTGAAGACATAAGACCAAGTCCTTGATGTGTTCAAACATTTTCAAGCTTCAATTGAGAGGCAAACAAGGAAGAAGTTAAAATGCATCCGTTCTGATAATGGTGTCAAGTATAGCGGACCATTTGATGAGTATTGCTGCCAATAGGGAATAAGACATCAAAAGACACATTCTAAGACACCATAGCTGAATGGCTTGGCTGAAAAAATGAATAGGACTTTGATTGAAAGAGTCAGATGTTTGTTTTTAGATGCAAAGTTGCCTAGATCTTTTTGGTGTGAAGCTTTATATACAATGGCTCATGTGATTAATTTGTCTCCTAGTGTTCCTTTATAGGGTGATGTTCCAAATAAAATTTGGTTTGGCAAAAACGTCTCTTATGATACGTGTGTTTAGCTGCAAGGCATTCGTTCATGTTCTAAAGGATGAGAGGTCCAAGTTAGATGCCAAGACTCGTTAATGTATATTTCCTTGTTATGGTCAAGATGAATTTGGGTACAAGTTGTATGATCCAATTTAGAAAAAACTTATTAGAAGAGTGTTCTTTAAGGATCAGACTATTAAAGACATTGATAAGACAGAGAGAGAAACCCCACAAAACAATAATAGTTTGATTGATTTGGATCGTAGTCTTTTAACTCATTTACCTAATCCAATTGAAAATGACATGCTTATTGATGTTCATGATGGCCAGTATGGTATTGGTGAGTTTAATGCTCCCATGGATGGTGATGTGGATAATCAACAACAGGCAACCATGACTCCACTAGAAGTTCCACTTCAAAGATCTACTGAAGACAGATAGCCTATTATCAGATGTCCTCTTGATGAGTATGTTCTTTTAACTGATGGGGGAGAACCAGAGTGTTCTGAAGAGGCTATGGAGAGTGAACACAAAGATTAGCAGGTTGATACTACGAAAGATGAACTTAAATCTTTGTATGACAACCACATATTTGAGCTGGTGAAACTACCTAAAGGCAAGAGAGCATTGAAAAATCGATGGGTTTATAGGTTAAAGAAAGAAGAGAATTTTGCATGTCCACGATATAGAGTTAGATTGGTTATTAAAGGTTTCAGTTAGAAAAAGAGGATTGACTTTGGGGAAATATTCTTATCGGCTGTAAAAATGTCTTCGATCAAAACCATTTTCAGTTGGCAGCCCATTATGATCTAGAAATTGAGCAGATGGATGTGAAAACAGCTTTCTTTCATGGTGATTTAGGGGAAGAGGTTTACATGGAGCAACAAAACGGTATCAGTATAAAACAGAAAGATGATTATGTGTGCAAGTTGAAGAAAAGCTTGTATGATCTTAATTAACTCCTAGACAGCAGTATAGGAAGTTTAAATCTATTATTGGAGAGCAAAGATACAAGAAGACCACCTCAGATCATTGTGTCATTGTTCAGAAATTCACAAATGATGACTTTATTATTTGTTGCTCTATGTTGATGATCTACTCATTATTGGCCATACTGCTTCTCAGATTGACAAGTTGAAGTGAGATTTGAGTAAGTTCTTTGTGATGAAGGACTTGGAAGCGAGATTTGAGAAAGTCTTTTACGATGAAGGACTTGGGACCGACAAAGTAAATCCTTAGTATAAGGACTGCATGTGATAGGATGGTCAAGAAGTTATGTTATCAAAAGAGAAGTACATTGAAAAGGTGTCAGACCCGAGTTTTCGATTTACGTATGTAGCTTGTACCTTATGATTCCTATGTGTACGAACGTTATATTTCATGGTTGAATCATAAGAAGAGTATTTACTATCATGCAATTGATTTATTGAGAATTAAAAGTGCATGTAAGCTACATAACAGCGAGATACGAGTTCAATTAATTTTCAAGTAAGTACAGGGGTAAAACGATCAATTGACCAATAAATCCGATGAGGAAATTTCATTAAAAATATGAAATCGAGAAATCTTGATCAATAACGGGGCAAATATTTATTTTTGAGTCCAATTGATCAAGATATGAAATTAATTAATATTTTTGAAATTTTTGTCTCGAAAAATGAGCCCGAAAATAGTGAAAAAATATACCGAAAATGCAAAATCGGATTGATAAATTCATTTACGGACTAAATGAATTTAATAAAAAATTTTGGGATATTTTTGGGATATTGTAGGATTTTTAATATTACTTTAAGGATTAAAATAATATTAAAAATATATTATAAAAAAAACAGAACAGAAAACAGATTGAAAAGAATCGGGGAGATAGAAACGAAGCTGACCCGAGGAGAAATCTTCACCGGCGACGAACCAGCGGCCGACGGCGTGAGAAGTGCTAGGCAACGGGACGACCGGCACCGGGGGAGAGTTCGACGGCCACCACGCGCCTGGAAACGCCACCGGCAGTGAGATCTGCGAGAGGGAAGCCGCGGGAGAGAAAGACGGATTCGACGGAATCCGACGCTGGTCAACCCCAAACGAGGCCAAAAGAAGCCTCTAGAGACGAGGCCGAACCACTTGGTGGTGGAATCGGCTGGAGAACCGGTCTGACGGTACCGGAACGGCGAAAGGAGCCTGAACCGATCGGCCGGTTCAGTGGAAAGTGACTGTGCTGAACCGGACCGGACCGGTTCAGCCAAGGAGAAAAGGGGAAAAAGAGGAAAAAGAAAGAAAAAAGGAAAAGAAAAATTTTTGGGATTTCACCGGATTTCGGGTAAGTCGATACGAGGTCAAAAATGACCAATTTCATTTTCGATAAATTTATTTAAATTATATTTAATCGAAAATTGACCCGGAGTTAAATATACGAAATTGTGCAGTTCGACGATTAATTCCGAACGGAAGCCCGATCGAACTCCGATTCACGCACCATCGCACAATCTCGGGTAAGTAAAGCTCATTTACGACAAATTATGTGATTTATGCGTATTTAAGATTTAATTTATGCATTTCGGATTAAATTTCAGATTTAGTGAATTATATTCGAAAAATTGAATAAAATGTCATAAATGATATACGGGCTATCCAAAGAGCTTGGAATAAAACCCAGTGGGTATTAATAGGCCCAATGACACAGTAGACCTTGATGAACGGGCTTAATACGGATTAAGGCCCGATTAACGTGATTAAAGCCCATTAAGCGTAAACGGGCCCATTTTAGTGAAATGAACTGTATTAAATGTGTAATACAGTAGGAAAAGGGTAATTAACTCAGTGAATGATTAAATGCAGCTCCAGAGTCATATTGAGAGTTGACCAGACTGCGAGATAGACAGCACAGAGGAAGAGAGGTCACACGACGTGATCCGAGGTAGGGGACTCTTGCAAGTAGCTAGAGATATCTGTGCATATTTTGTTGGATTTTACATTCACTGAAATTGTTTGAGGGTCGGAGAAAATCTATAATAATTATAGGGACCCGATATTGGTAAATTACGATTTTACCCCTAGTTAGGCAAAAAGTGAAATTTTGGGAAAAGTTGTAAAAAGCATGAAAATGATGTTTTGAATTGTTTTTACTGCTGTGTAGCAGAAGAGTAGGTGGATGAGCTAATGTTTTGAGGTCGATGTAAACTAAGCACACTTTATAGTGCTGATTTTAATGATTTTAAACATCCCTATTTTTAAAGAGCCATCTACCGAATTATGTGGAAACAATCGTGCTGGAGCATAGCTCGCACTTGATTTCATATGTTTTTCACATACATTAGTGCTGGAGTTTTACTCGCACTGCATTTATTTGACATGCATTATAGAGTACTGGAGCATTGCTCGTACTCAGTTTTATGTGATTTGTGCATGATAGAGTGCTGGAGCGATTAGCTCGTGCTCGAGTTTTACATGAGATGCATGACAGAGTGCTGGAGCGTTGCTCGTACTCGATTCTTCATGATTTGTACATGACATAGTACTTGAGCGATTTGCTCGTACTTGATTTGAATGAGAACTATGCATGACCTAGTGCTTGAGGTTTACTCGTACTAGTGTTGATATTTTTACATGCATATACAGTGTTTTGAGGTGAATCGTTGACTGTGAGTCACACTCAAGACGCACACTGTAGTTTTACGTGATATATAGACATGTTAGAAAAACTGTGACGATTTTCTCCGTGTAGACTGAGTGTCACACTGTTGAGATGTTCTCACGTGAATTTAGAGACGTGGCATTTATTCCATAGTATGAGGGCTAAGACCTATGGCAGGCACCCCACTATGATGTATTTCTATGGTATGAGCGACTAAGACCTATGGCAGGCACCCCGACCATGATGTATGGGTCCACAGGTGTACGTTGTACCGTGCATATGGCATGGAGTACATTGTACCGTGTTTTGTGTTGTGGAGTTGTGGAGGAGAGTGTTGATAGCTGGCAGTTGTGATGGACTGACCCCCCTCCCGTTACGGCAGTGATAACCCGCACACCGAGTACTGTGTTGCCTGAGATTTCACCACATGTTAGGATATGTACATAGTCCGAAGATGCTCTCTTACGGTAAGATCCTTAAGCCCAACATCCTTAAGCCAGAGTGGGCGGGGAGGCTTTGTTCGGCGGGGAGGCTCTCTTACATAGTCTGGAGAGATTGCATTTAGCCATTGAGTCTCGCATGATATATCACATGTGTTTTATGATATGGGTAGACCTGAGGGATGGGTCAGAACCCGATTGATTTGTTTGTGTTGTGATGAGAAATGCCATATTTACTGTGTTTTGAATGTAAATGGCATATTTTATATAAAGATATTCTTAAATGATTAAATATGCACTGTTTTTGCATGAATGCCTTTGATTGATAAACCAGCATGTGTTTAGTACATGGGATTTTAAATCTGTACTATATTATATATATTTTAAACATGCTTTTGAAATGAGAGAAGGAAAGGCAAAGCACTATTTTCAGTAGATAGTATGGATGTCTACTTGCTTGCCTGATTTCCTTACTGAGCGCGTTGATAGCTCATCCCATTCATTTTCCCCCCATCTCTACAGATTCTCGTCAGTAGATCGAGTCGGCCGGGGTATTACATTCCTTTGATCCGCTAGCACTTCCCATCTAGCGAAAGGTATACACATGCGTACTCTTTTGTATCTGAACAATGCATAAACACAGTGATGTACACGATTTAATGTTGGGGATGTAAATGAAATGATGTAATTATATTTAAGTATACAAATTTACTTATGATATGAATGT
Source organism: Firmiana major (assembly GCA_033439115.1). NCBI lineage: Eukaryota > Viridiplantae > Streptophyta > Magnoliopsida > Malvales > Malvaceae > Firmiana > Firmiana major. The sequence continues at coordinate 51,175,145 of CM065905.1, forward strand.
CATGTATGTATGATACGAAAAAGAATGGTAAGGTATGTATGGATGAAAAGACTAATGCCTATTCACAGCCCAACTGTTGAGGAGATAAAGGTAAGTAAAAAGTGACTAATTTGTTATGGTTTTTGGTAAAGTCACGTGTGGGAGGAGGGCGTGACAGAGTGGTATCGGAGCGTAGTTGGTCTGATGTGGCTAGGCATTTGTAATTAGAAAAATGTACATCCCCATATCACTGTGTTTTGTTCAGTTACAATTGTGTATACAAGATGGGAAGTTGACAAATTAATGTTTGTGAATGCAGGAATTGAGTCATTATGGCTAATACCTGCCGTGGTAGAGGGGCGAGAGGTAGGGCTAGAGGCTGTAGAGGTAGGCCGACTAGCCAGGGTAATTTTTCGACTACCCATACACCCCCAGGTACTACTGAGGTACCGGATACTTCTGAGGTATCGATACTACTGAGGCACGCTTCACGAGGATAGAGCGTAGCCTGGAGGCGATAGTAGGGTTGTTGGCAAAGACTTTGCCAGGTAGACAGAGGCAGGATGCGGAGACTGCGACAGGGGAGGCAGTTGTACCTGATACACCTGCGCAGCCTGTACAGAGGCCACAGACTACTGATACTCCTACACCCCCACCAGTTCAGGTTAGTAGAGGATATGGGTGTGATTTGGATCGATTGCGACAGTTCCAGAAGCTTGGACCTCCATCTTTTCGAGGGGTCAAGGACCCAGCTAGTGCAGAGGAGTGGATTAGCGAGATGGAGAAGTTGTACAATTTCTTTGAGTGTATGACTTCTGAGAGACTCGCATTTGCTGCGTTCCTACTGAAGGGAACGACAGAGCATTGGTGGAAGTCCACCAGGCCGATATTGAGAGCCCGACATGCTGAGATCAGTTGGGAGATGTTTCTAAAGGCCTTCATGAGGTAGTTTGTTCCTGATACTGCGCAGCGTAGACTGCAGGCTGAGTTTTTGGGATTGAGCCAGGGGAGTCTCACAGTGGATGAGTACGAGACTAGATTTTTGGTCCTGACGAGATATGATCCCGATACCATGTACAGCGAGACCAGGAAGGTCCGCAGATTTATTGACGGATTGAGACCGGTGTTGCGGTCTAGATTGGTACCACTAGACATTGGTACATATGATGAGGCAGTGCGCAGGGAGCAGATTTGTGAGCAGGATTACGAGAGAAATGCCTCTGAGTTTGGGAAGTTCAGTCGGAGCCGAGATAGAGAGAGGAAGAGGCCGACTAGAGATAGAGGGTTCAGTTATCGAGGAGAGAGGAGACTCTTCGATAAGGGACCACGGATAGAGGAGGTGCGAGAGCGACCAGTTAGACCTCTTACATACCCGGCCATAGCTCCGGCGAAGGGCATTGTGATTGGAGGATCGAGGCCTACTACTGATCAGTGCAGCCGATGTGGTAGACATCATGGCGGTAGACCTTGTCCGTTGAGCCCTGTTGTGTGTTTTCGATGTGGGAAACAGGGGCATATTGCTAGAGAGTGCCCAGAGACATATGTGACTGCCCCACAGAAGGGCAGGGAGCATGATAGAGCTCCAGTTGGTACGTCTGCTTAGAGAGGTAGAGCGACGGCAGAGGAGGAAGGGAAGTAAGTGATGGGTCGAGGGCGAGTACATGCTTTGGACCAGGACACAGCTGATGCTTCTGCGGATGTGATTCGAGGTAACATCCTGATTTATGATTTAGAAGCATATGTTTTAATTGATCCTGGTGCCACACATTCATTTTATCGCCATCATTTGCATGTAAGTTAGAAAAGCATGTAAAGCGTACTCCTTTAAAGATGATGGTGTTGATTAGTACGCCTATGGATTCCAGTCAGCTAGTTGAGCATGTGTATAATGATTGTAAGTTAAGAGTAGGGGAAAAGGATGTGACAGCCAATCTAATATTGCTAAGTATGAGTGACTTTGATGTAATATTAGGTATGGATTGGTTATCTGCAAACCATGCTGTTTTAGATTGTTATGCTAAGACAGTTATGTTTCCTAACCCTACGAAAGTTATTGTAAAGTTTGATGGGAAGAAATGAAAGAAATAAATATGTTGTTAATAAATAAAAATATTTTGCTGACTGAGAGATAAATATCTTGAAGGTTTCATTGCGTACGTAGTGGATACGGATAAGGTACATCCGGAGTTGGTAGATATTCCTGTGGTCAGTGAGTACCCAGATGTTTTCCCGGATGAGTTGCCAGGGTTACCACCAGACAGAGAGATGGAGTTCTGTATAGATTTGGTTCCTGGTACTGAGCCTATTTCGAGACCACCGTATCGCATGGCCTTAGTTGAGCTGGAGGAGCTCAAGAGACAGTTGCAGGAGCTGTTGGATAGGGGTTTTATCAGACCGAGTATTTCACCTTGGGGAGCACCGGTTCTGTTTGTGAGGAAGAAGGATGGAAGCCTCCGATTGTGTATAGACTATAGATTGTTGAATAAGGCTACCATCAAGAATAGATATCCCCTTCCACGCATTGACGACTTACTGGATCAGCTTCGAGGAGCGCAGGTCTTTTCTAAGATTGATCTGAGGTCTGGGTATCATCAGTTAGGAGTTCAGAGTGGAGATGTACCCAAGACAGCATTTAGGACTCGATATGGCCACTATGAGTTCCTAGTTATGCCATTCGGACTGACGAATGCTCCCGCAGCTTTCATGGCTATGATGAACGATGTGTTCAAGCCATATTTGGATCAGTTTGTTATCGTTTTCATCGATGACATATTAGTATATTCGAGATCCGAGGAGGAGCATGAGGAGCACCTTAGGATTGTATTGCAGACTCTAAGAGGGCAGCAGTTGTATGCTAAACTCAGCAAGTGTAATTTTTGGTTGACAGAGATCTCGTTTTTGGGACATGTAGTGTCGAGGGATGCTGTATCAGTAGATCCATCCAAGATTGAGGCTGTAGTTCAGTGGGAACAGCCGAGGACAGTTACCGAGATCAGGAGTTTTTTGGGTTTAGCGGGGTACTATCGAAGATTTGTTGAGGGATTTTCGAAGATGGCTGCTCCGTTGACACGTCTCACTCGGAAGAGTGTTGCATTCGTGTGGGACGAGGATTGTGAGAGGAGTTTTCAGGAGCTAAAGAGTCGATTGACCACCGCTCCGATTCTCACTATTCCTACCAGCTCAGGAGGATTTTCAGTATATACCGATGCTTCGCATCAGGGACTGGGCTGTGTGTTGATGCAGGATGGGAGGGTAGTTGCTTATGGATCCAGACAGCTAAAGGACCATGAGAAGAACTATTCGACCCACGATTTAGAGTTAGCAGTAGTAGTGTTTGCGTTGAAGGTATGGCGCCACTACTTGTATGGTGAGAAGTTTCAGATTTTTACCGACCACAAGAGCCTCAAGTATCTATTCTCACAGAAGGAGCTGAACATGAGACAGAGAAGATGGCTAGAGCTTCTGAAAGATTATGATTGTGAGATACTTTATCATCCGGGTAAGGCTAATGTTGTAGCAGATGCGTTGAGTAGGAAGAGCCTTGGGATGGTATCGTATATGATGGTCAGGGAGCACGAGCTGCTAGAGCAGTTTGCTAGCCTCAGTTTGGGAGTTGTGCCTTCGGACATGGATGCGGATTGTATGATTGCGAGTATACACTTAGAGCCAGATCTGTTGGACAGGATCAGACAGGCTCAGCAGATTGATCCATATTGCATCGATGTGATTAGTCAGATGCAGAAGGGCACAGTGACAGATTTTGAGTTGAGTCCTGATGGACTATTGAGGTTCAGTGATAGATTGTGTGTTCCCAAGGATCCAGAGCTCAGGAGATTGATATTGTCGGAAGCTCATTCATCGAGGTACACGTTGCATCCGGGGAGTGGTAAGATGTATCAGAACCTCTGGAAGGTGTACTGGTGGTCAGGTATGAAGAGAGATGTGGCAGATTTTGTGGCGAGATGTCTCGTATGTCAGCAGGTGAAGGTAGAGCATCAGAGACCTGCAGGATTGTTGCAGCCTCTACCTATACCGACATGAAAATGAGAGCATATCACCATGGATTTCGTGATGGGTTTACCGAGGACCCGGAGGAATCACGATGCTATATGGGTGATCGTAGATAGACTGACGAAGTCAGCCCACTTCCTAGCTATGAGAGCTATCGATACTCTGAGTACATTGGCAGGGTTGTATGTACGCGAGATAGTGAGGTTGCATGGTGTTCTAGTGAGCATTGTTTCACATAGGGATTCCCGCTTCACTTCTCACTTTTGGGAACATTTTCAGGAAACTATGGGAACCCAGTTGAGTTTAAGCACAGCTTTCCATCCTCAGACAGATGGTCAGCCAGAGAGGACGATACAGACTCTAGAGGATATGTTGAGAGCATGTGTGCTAGACTTTAGAGGCTCCTGGGATGATCATTTGCCACTAGCCAAGTTCGCCTACAACAACAGTTATCATTCGAGTATCGGGATGGCACCGTATGAGGCCTTGTATGGCTGTAGATGTCGTTCCCATATTGGGTGGGAAGAAGTGGGTGACCGTAAGATTTTTGCTCCTGATATGGTTACACAGGCTTCTGAGGATGTCCGGTTGATAGTTGAGAGATTGAGGACAGCTTAGAGTCGACAGAAGAGTTATGCTGACAGGAGACGTAGGCCACTTGAGTTCGCAGTTGGTGAGTCTGTGTTTCTGAAGGTTTCTCCTTCCAAGGGTATAGCGAGGTTTGGGAAGAGGGGTAAGCTGAGTCCTCACTACATTGGACCCTTTGAGATACTTGATCGAGTGGGAGATAAGACCTATAGGTTGGCATTGCCACCAGATTTATCAGGCGTGCACAACGTCTTCCACATTTCGATGCTTAGGAAGTATCACCCGGATCCGGCACATGTGATTAGTTATGAGCCTTTGGAGCTCAGTGAGGACATGTCATATGTTGAGAGGTCGATTCGAATACTGGATAGGAAGGAGAAGGTTTTGAGATCGAAGACTATCGGGTTAGTGAAGGTACTATGGCAGCATCACACTTCCGAGGAGGCTACTTGGGAGTTAGAGAGCTTGATGCGAGAGAAGCACCCCCAGTTGTTTGATGAGTGATTTGGTTCTAATTTGGAGGACCAAATTCTTTTAGTTGGGGAGGATTGTTAGACCCGAGTTTTCGATTTACGTATGTAGCTTGTCCCTTATGATTCCTATGTGTACGAACGTTATATTTCATGGTTGAATCATAAGAAGAGTATTTACTATCATGCAATTGATTTATTGAGAATTAAAAATGCATGTAAGCTACATAACAGCGAGATACGAGTTCAATTAATTTTCAAGTAAGTATAGGGGTAAAACGATCAATTGACCAAAATTCGGTATAAATCCGATGAGGAAATTTCATTAAAAATATGAAATCGAGAAATCTTGATCAATAACGGGGCAAATATTTATTTTTGAGTCCAATTGATCAAGATATAAAATTAATTAATATTTTTAGAATTTTTATCTCGAAAAATGAGCCCGAAAATAGTGAAAAAATATATCGAAAATGCAAAATCGGATTGATAAATTCATTTACGGACTAAATGAATTTAATAAAATTTTTTGGGATATTTTTAGATTTTTAATATTATTTTAAGGATTAAAATAATATTATAAATATATTATAAAAAAACAGAACAGAAAACGGATTGAAAAGAATCGGGGAGAGAGAAACGAAGCCGACCCGAGGAGAAATCTTCACCGGCGACGAACCAGCGGCCGACGGAGCGAGAAGTGCTGGGCAACGGGACGACCGGCACCGGGGGAGAGTTCGATGGCCACCACGCGCCTAGAAATGCCACCGGCAGTGAGATCTGCGAGAGGGAAGCCGCGGGAGAGAAAGACGGATTCGACGGAATCCGACGCTGGTCAACCCCAAATGAGGCCAAAAGAAGCCTCTAGAGACGAGGCTGAACCATTTGGTGGTGGAATCGGCTGGAGAACCTGTCGGATGGCACCGGAACGGCGAAAGGAGCCTGAACCGGTCGGTCGATTCAGTGGAAAGTGACTGTGCTGAACCGGACCGGACCGGTTCAGCCAAGGAGAAAAGGGGAAAAAGAGGAAAAAGAAAGAAAAAAGGAAAAGAAAAATTTTTGAGATTTCACCGAACTTCGGGTAAGTCGATACGAGGTCAAAAGTGACCAATTTAATTTTCGATAAATTTATTTAAATTATATTTAATCGAAAATTGACCCGGAGTTAAATATACGAAATTGTGCAGTTCGACGATTAATTCCGAACAGAAGCCCGATCGAACTTCGATTCGCGCACCATCGCACAATCTTGGGTAAGTAAAGCTCATTTACGACAAATTATGTGATTTATGCGTATTTAAGATTTAATTTACGCATTTCGGATTAAATTTCAGATTTAGTGAATTATATTCGAAAAATTGAATAAAATGTCGTAAATGATATACGGGCTATCCAAAGAGCTTGGAATAAAGCCCAATGGGTATTGATAGGTCCAATGACACAATAGACCTTGATGAACGGGCTTAATACGGATTAAGGCCCGATTAACGTGATTAAGGCCCATTAAGCGTAAACGGGCCCATTTTAGTGAAATGAACTGTATTAAATGTGCAATACAGTAGGAAAAGTGTAATTAACTCAGTGACTGATTAAATGCAGCTCCAGAGTCATATTGAGGGTTGACCGGACTGCGAGATAGACAGCACAAAGGAAGAGAGGTCACACGACGTGATCCGAGGTAGGGGACTCTGGCAAGTAGCTAGAGATATCTGTGCATATTTTGTTGGATTTTACATTCACTGAAATTGTTTGAGGGTCGGAGAAAATCTATAATAATTATAGGGACCCGATATGGGTAAATTACGATTTTACCCCTAGTTAGGCAAAAAGTGAAATTTTGGGAAAAGTTGTAAAAAGCATGAAAATGATGTTTTGAATGGTTTTTACTGCTGTGTAGCAGAAGAGTAGGTGGATGAGCTAATGTTTTGAGGTCGATGTAAACTAAGCACACTTTATAGTGCTGATTTTAATGATTTTAAACATCCCTATTTTTAAAGAGCCATCTACCGAATTATGTGGAAACAATCGTGCTGGAGCATAGCTCGCACTTGATTTCAGATGTTTTTCACATACATTAGTGCTGGAGGTTTACTCGCACTGCATTTATTTGACATGCATTATAGAGTACTGGAGCATTGCTCGTACTCAGTTTTATGTGATTTGTGCATGATAGAGTGCTGGAGTGATTAGCTCGTGCTCGAGTTTTACATGAGATGCATGACAGAGTGCTGGAGCATTGCTCGTACTCGATTCTTCATGATTTGTACATGACATAGTACTTGAGCGATTTGCTCGTACTTGATTTGAATGAGAACTATGCATGACCTAGTGCTGGAGGTTTACTCGTACTAGTGTTGATATTTTTACATGCATATACAGTGTTTTGAGGCGGAGCATTGACTGTGAGTCACACTCAAGATGCGCACTATAGTTTTACGTTATATATAGACATGTTAGAAAAATTGTGACGATTTACTCCGTGTAGACTGAGTGTCACACTGTTGAGATGTTCTCGCGTGGATTTAGAGACGTGGCATTTATTCCATAGTATGAGGGCTAAGACCTATGGCAGGCACCCCACTATGATGTATTTCTATGGTATGAGCGGCTAAGACCTATGGCAGGCACCCCGACCATGATGTATGGGTCCACGGGTGTACGTTGTATCGTGCATGTGGCATGGAGTACATTGTACCGTGTTTTGTGTTGTGGAGTTGTGGAGGAGAGTGTTGATAGCTAGCGGTTGTGATGGACTGACCCCCCTCCCGTTACAGCAGTGATAACCCGCACACCGAGTACTGTGTTGCTTTGGATTTCACCACATGTTAGGATATGTACATAGTCCGAAGATGCTCTCTTACGGTAAGATCCTTAAGCCCAACATCCTTAAGCCAGAGTGGGCGGGGAGGCTCTGTTCGGCGAGGAGGCTCTCTTACATAGTCTGGAGAGATTGCATTTAGCCACTGAGTCTCGCATGATATATCACATGTGTTTTATGATACGGGTAGACCTGAGGGATGGGTCGAAACCCGATTGATTTGTTTGTGTTGTGATGAGAAATGCCATATTTACTGTGTTTTGAATGTAAATGGCATATTTTATATAAAGGCATTCTTAAATGATTAAATATGCACTATTTTTGCATGAATGCCTCTGATTGATAAACCAGCATGTGTTTAGTAGGGATTTTAAATCTGTACTATATTATATATATTTTAAACATGCTTTTGAAATGAGAGAAGGAAAGGCAAAGCACTATTTTCAGTAGATAGTATAGATGACTACTTGCTTGCCTGATTTCCTTACTGAGCGCGTTGATAGCTCATCCCATTCATTTTCCCTCTATCTCTACAGATTCTCGTCAGTAGATCGAGTCGGCCGGGGTATTGCATTCCTTTGATCCGCTGCCACTCCCCATCTAGCGAAAGGTATACACATGCGTACTCTTTTGTATCTGAACAATGCATAAACACAGTGATGTACACGATTTAATGTTGGGGATGTAAATGAAATGATGTAATTATATTTAAGTATACAAATTTACTTATGATATGAATGTCATGTATGTATGATACGAAAAAGAATGGTAAGGTATGTATGGATGAGGAGACTAATGCCTATTCACAGCCCAACTGTTGAGGAGATAAAGGTAAGTAAAAAGTGAAAAATTTGTTGTGGTTTTTGGTAAAGTCGCGTGTGGGAGGAGGGCGTGGCAAAAGGTACTTCAAAGGTTTAATATGGATAAAGCTAAAGTGATGAGCACTCCTCTCATTACACATTTTAAACTGAATGTCAAGTAAGGTCCCTCAATGGAAGAAGAGAAGAAAGACATGCAAAAGGTTTTCTATGCTTCAGTAGTGGGTAGTTTGATGTAATGGTTTGCACGAGACATGACTTAGCCTACTCTATTGGTATTGTTAGTCAGTTTCTTTCTAAACCGAGTAGAGAACATTAGAATGCAGTGAAGCAAATTTTGAGATATCTTGGGGATATTTCCAACTTGAAGTTTTGTTTTGGTAATGAGAAACTTGTTCTAGTTGGGTATACAGATTCTGATATGGCTGGAGATACTGATTCTAGAAAGTCTGCTTTGGGTTACTTAGTCACTTATGTAGGGGGAACTGTGGCTTAGCAATATAGATTTCAAAAGTATATTGCATTGTCTATTACTGAGTCAAAGTTTATTACAGTGACTGAAGCATCCAAAGAATTAATATAGATGAAGAGATTCATGAAAACTCAATTTTACACAGTAGAGGTATGTGTTGCTTTGTGATAGTCAAAGCGTTGTTCATCTTGGTAAGAATTCAAATTTCCATGCTAAATCTAAACATATTGATGTGAGGTATCATTGGATACGAGATGTTCTAGATGTTAAACTATTATAACTTGAGAAAATTCATACTAATGATAATTGTGCTGATATGTTGACTAAAGTTTTGCCAAGATGAAAGTCTAAAACATGTTACTTGATCTCCAAGATGGCAAGCACCTCTGTATAGTCAGAAGGGGAATTTATTGGGTTTTATGGTTCCCTCCTATATGGATAACTCATAGTTTTTAGGCCACACTTGGCCTTAGGTTTTTAGCCCATTTTCAAGCCTTTTACTAAAGCCTTGAGGGATTAAAAATATGAGTGAGCCTATTGCATTTTTTTTTAAATTTTGGCTAAGTGAGAGTGAAACACAGAATCGACAGAGAGAAGCAGGAGAAAGAGCAAAATTTTTTAACTCTATCCAGTCTTCATCATGTTGATAATTAGAAGGTTATTTATGGTCTGATTGAGCTGATTTTCTTACAGTGGGAAGAGTACATGTAGACGTTAATAGTGGGTAGCCAGATTTTCCATTGGGTTATTGTAGCATTTCGAATCTAGGTCTAAACAGAAGCTGCATTTGTGGTTAAATCTCAACTTTTCTCTCTCGTTCTTAGTGATTACTTGATGATTGTTGAGAATGGAGTTGTATACTCACTGTAAGAGCTAAGAACTTTGTTTTGTAAGAACACTCTCTTGATAGTGAAGCCTTTTGAGTGGGCTCTTAGTGTCATGACCCTTTTTATCCAATTCGTCTAAAAATCACTACAAATTTTTTGCTTTAACCACTAACTTACCCGGTCGTGAACAACCCTCACCAATAACAATTGGTCTGTGAGTCAATATTAATCATCATTTTTCATTCATTTCAAATTAATCAAAAACAATGTCATACATTTGATAGTTGAGTCACATGTTTATACATGACATGTTTCCTAACATTTACATCCCACATATTACAATTCAAAATGACTACTGTGCCTTTACATGTTTAGATACAAAAGGAATCCCTGTGTGTATACCTCTTGGCGATGGAGTGCAGCGGATGTCTAAATACAATGCTTGTAGGGGAAAAATAGAGGGATGAGCAACCACACGCTCAGTAAGGCAATAATGCAAGCATGGTAGATAACTACACTATCTACATGCTTATAATGTCATGCATAAAATCAATAGCATCTAGAGCATGAGGAAACATCAAAACTATGCCTCATGTATATACATATATCATGTACTGAAAAACATGGAAGTGGACATGTAAAACATGTAAAACCTCTCATGCTCATCATCATTAAAACTCATCATAAGAAAGAAACTCAACACAAAACATCCCTCAGGATTCATCACTTTCTCAAAACACGTCAAATCTCATCACATATAGAAATACCATTACTTCAAACTCAATCCCACAAGGCTCGACCCCTCCCTCGTGTCTGCCCAGGATAACACAATCATACTCAGTGTACAAAGCCATGTGATGTCATGTGAGACAGGTAGTCACTATATATATATATATATATATATATATATATATATATATATATATATATATATATATATATATATATATATCAAAGACTATGTTGGCCAACTATGTCAAAATCATCCCAGACCACACGGATCCCAATGTGTGGGGTATCATGTTAGAACGAAGGTAGGTTAGTCCTATGCGAGACTTTCAAATCAACGTCACAACCAGACAGTGTAGCGTACTCCATGTGATCTACACGATACAACGTACTCCGCGGACCCATATCATGGTTAGGGGTGCCTGCCATAGGACTTATCTACCCTATGTCATGCGTAACCTACATAGTCTCAAGGGCACGTGGGAGCATTTCGCTTTTATATAAGAGAGCCTTCCCGCCAAATAGAGCTTAAGGATGTTGGGCCTAAGGATCTTACCAATGTAAGAGAGCATCCCCGCCGAATAGAGTCTCCCTGCCTCAATGGGCTTCAGGATGTTGGGCTTAAGGATCTTACCAGCTCCACGGCTCATACGTACCACAGTGTGAAAATTCAGTGCGAGTGAAGCTCTAGCACGATTTCATGCATCATCAACAAATATCCTCGTACGAGAAATGCTCCAATACGATTTTATGCATGATAAATAATGAAGAATTCACGTACGAGCATAGCTCCAGTACGGTTATATATAAAAGGAAATCAATCGGAATTCGTGTACGAGCAGAAGCTCCAGTACGGTTTATAAAACATCGTCATAATTCAAATCAATGTGCGAGCTAAGCTCCAACACATTTTATACATGTCAAAACGTCAAAATCTAGTACGACCGAAGCTCCAACACGATCTAACTCACGTAAATACGATAGGTGGCTCTATTTCAACACAACATAGTTCAAATCAAAGTTAGTACATGCCTCGTGCTATTTCATGAAATTACAGAAATCAAATAGCCAGTCTATCCTTCAATTTGCTTAAACCAAAGCGATGGGTTTCATAAAAACATCAAAACATGTGATTTATGCAATTATCAGCGTTACTATCCTTTTTTTATAAGATACGCTTCGAAAACCAAATCATATACATATATATTTGTAGTCATTCACACATACCCTCAATCACTTTTCTAAATAACCATGCATTTTACAAAGCTCTATATTCACCCACAAAGTACGAGTAGCTATCTCTATATACTCACAAAATTCTCTTACTTGGAATCGTGTCGAGTGATTGCACTTCCTTAAAGCTGCTTAATTGCGCAGTTCGATTTGCCTCCAACGAAGTCTCCGAGACTGCACAAAATCATATTCCACGTCAATTGGGTCCAATATAACACAATCCTTGCCTTTACTATAGTTGACTCGACCTATAGTTTCCATTAACGCCTATAAGGCTTCATTTGATCGCTATACTCATATCTCAAGAGCCTACTGAACTCTTTTAGATCCATTGATTCCTACTAAATCGATATTAAGCTCATGGCACCTCTAGTTCATTATCTACTTCACTATGACATTTTGTCAACCACCTTATATACTTATTCTCATATCTTGACAAACTTTACAATGTAGATTCATCCAATCATCTCAAATCATGCATATTACCCCACTAACACCTTAGCACAACCCATTAGTCATCAATTTACCCATATCACATTTTCTCATACTAGATTTATTCTAGGTTTTACTTGTTCCATTACATTCTAGGTAGTTTCAATCATCAATACACATACCAATCACCTCGCAACAACTACTAGATAGATATATCTTGAGTTTGGTGTATTAGAAACTCACCTACCTTGATTTCTTTCTTGCTTCAAGTAAGAACACTCCTTGCTCCTTCAATCCAACCAATGGGGTATTGATTCCAAACTATGTTGTTCTTCTCTTTATCATGAACAACTTTGCTCTAATGGCTTTTTCTTAAATTTTTATAGAAATGGGATGATTTTAGAGTGAGAAAGCTAGGTTTTAGATTGAAAATGGAAGAATGATGTTGTTTCCCGTGAAATATAGATCCAATTTCTCCACTTTTATAGAAACGGCACTAGGAGATCGATCTGCATAGAGTGGAGATCAATCTGGCCTTGTTGAATCCTTTATTTTCTCGACATTCTGCAGGCAAGAGATCGATCTATTGGGTGTATGAGATCGATCTGCCTTGTTATATGAGACTGATCTGTTCAATGGTATAGTATCGATTCCTTTCAGGCAGAGAGCTTAGGAGATCGATCTGGCCTCAAGAGGAGATCGATCTGCTCCTACCCGAGACCAATGGAGATTGATCTGCTTGAGTGAGGGATCGATCTCCCTCTTGCAGAACGCTTGACATTGTGTTCTCCAGGCCATGAGATCAATCTCTCCTTGCATAGGATCGATCTGGCCTTCATCCTACACCCATTTACTGCAATTTTTCCCATTTAAACTCATACTCAATCATTTCAACACTCATTCATCAATACATTCACACTTAGCACTCAAAAACATTTATTTCTTGTAATTCATATGTAATATAACTTGTCTGTACATCAAATAATCATATACATTACATAGAAATTTATAGTTCTTACACTTAGGTCCCATGGTTTTTACCCTTCAATTTGTATAGGTTTTCCATGTAAAAATTGATTGTCTCTTATGGTTGTTAGTTGTGGCAGAATGTTGACTGATTATATTTGTTGGAATTTATTTGTTTTTGTGCCATTGTGATGTAGTTACATATTTGATCAATTAGGTGAGAAGGAGCTTTCAGTATTGCTTTCGTTTTTGTTTGATAAGCTCGATTTCTACCTAACAATATCATCAATGCTTTGATTCAATGGTCGAGCTCCATGGATTGTTGCATAGTTGTGGGGGCCATACACAACTTCATAGCTTTTAAACATGTAAGAACTTAAGAAAAAAATCAACATAATTTATAGTAAAATTCTTGAATACTTAAAGCAAAATGATTAAAAGCATTTAAATTAATAACTTACAAGATTTTGTTGATAAAAGAACGTGAAACATGCATATTATTTCGTTAAGAACTTTAATGTTTCGATCAATGAGAAATCTCCATGCTTGGATAAAATAATGACTTTTTCAATCAAAAAAATATTGTTTGATCTTTCCCTTTCATTCTTACCTAGCATTGAGGAACATATATGTCCCAAAACTCTTATAACCAATTTAGAAAATTATGAACACCCAAATTGTTCCACTAAACCATAAATACATTGTTTCCATAGAATAAATGACAAAATTCAAGCCTTTAAATGTGTATCAAAGCTCATTTGTTGAAGTACAAAGAAAACTCCAATGAAATGACAATAGCAACCCCCATAAACCAATAGAAAATGTTATAAGAAGTACGACAAAATAACCAATCAATTAAACTTCCATTTTGGTATGACCAATTAAAATACAAATCTATTATATATTTCATACAAAACGTTATATATAAAATAGCTAGAATTTGGTCAATTATGAATTCTTCTTAATTTTCATGTTCAAATTTCTCTAAACCTAAAGACAAGAAACTCAAAGTTTTACATATGTTTCTTTTTAAGCTCTATCAAAAATCAAATATTTAAATGCTTAGGCAAGTTCATGTTCACAAAACCCCAAAGCTGCACTCAATTATCACTTTCAAAGCACTTCTTTCAAAAATGCTAAAAATATAAACCAAACTATAAATCCTATATAGAATTATCTAATCTAAAGCTAAGCTTCAAAACCTAAATGGCAATAGTTAAAAAGTCGAATAACCAAACTATATGTTTTAAAAAGTAGTTTAGTCACAAAATGGCAATTGTTATAAAATGCTCCAAAATTACTTTAAAAAAATTAGCAAAAATTACAATGAGAAAAGCAAAAAAAAAAAAAAAATAGAGAGATAATCAATATTAGTAAAGGGAAAAGAAAAAAAGAGAAGTTTTGTAATTTAACTCCATTTAACCTTCCTCCCATACCACCATCATCTAATTTCCTAACAATTGCAATAGCATCCAACATTCGATTCCCTACTTTCACACCCCTCTTTTCTAAAAAATCAAAAATAAGGAAAATTTTGAGAAGAAAATAGAACTTTAAAAATAAAATGTGAGTGAGAGTTAACGAGGTGGGTTTATAATAAATGGAGTATTTTGATAAACAATACAAATAATAAAAAGGAATGACGAAAATAAAATATTTTGTTGAGAATGTGAGAAAATTTAAAGGATTTTTTGTGAGCTTTGATGAAAAATTAAGGCTTGATAAGAAAAGGAAAGATTTTTTAGAGGAAGAAATTAGAAAGATTGAGGTTAGAGAAGAATTTAAGGGAAAAAATGAAAAAGCTTTCTCTATTCTTTCTTCTAAGTCTAACCCCAAGCAAAACATCTAAAAAAATAGAAAACAATTGTTGACCCACAAATAGAGTTTACAAAGTGATTCATCAAAGCTAACATTTTTCAAATGCAATGATTTAACTGGAAAAAAAATTAAGATGTGAAAGAAAAACTAACACGATTTTGACCAATGCAAACTTTACTAAAAGTGAAATTCCAAAGTAAACGATAGAGAAGAGAACAAAAGTCGATTTATGCTTAATTCTCTTACTATTTTGGTCTGAGCATTAAGAAAATTTCAACTCCGTTCAAAGGTAAACCTTTAACCTACGAAACACCACCATCTTTTTCTCTTAGTCTGTTATTATCCTCAAAACCAACTTGAACCATAGTGAAATTTATTCGCTCCACTAAACTCATTCGGGATTCTCCTAACATACGAAGAAACATTATCTGGAGCATCCAAATTGAGTAAAGCAACAGTTATAACTCTTAGGGGTGTTAAACGAATAGGTCGTACCAGATCAAGATTTGTTCACGCAGACGTGGGCTTAAATGGGTTTGGTTTATTTATGCCCGCTTTAAAACGAGAATAGAATACAAGTCTGATTTGGTCTTAATACAGGCATAACTGACTCGAGGGCTAGTTCATTTTTTTGCCAAAAATAAAATTTCAATAATTATTAATTAAAATCCACATACAAATACAATAAAAAAGTCCTATTTGGATACGCCGCTTGAATTTTTCTATTTGAATTTCTAATCTTTCAAATAATTTGTTCCTGTTATAGTTTACGTGGATTTTTTTAACATGTAATGATTTTTTTAATTGTTAATGAAACTATGAAGAAAATTAAATAAACTACATAAAGATTACAAGTTCTAATTAAAGAATAAGTTAATATTTCAAGTGGTCCCCAAAGTTTGCGCAATATTTTAAACTGGTCCATAAAGTTGTCAGAGTCACATATTAATCCTTAAAGTTGCAAACTCGACTCGTTTAAGTCCTTCCGTCATATATTCTGTCAACCTCAACGTTAAATGTCAGCTAGTACCACGTGGCAGCACACTTGGTGCCTATTGGCATGCTAACGTGTGAATTTTATTTAAAAAAATGTTTTTCTTAAAAAAATCAGTAAAAAAAAATCTCCAAGTTCCTAGATCTCTAATCTTAAATCTACAAACCAAATGTTTTTTTTTGTTCACCTTGATCACCTTCCCCAAAAAGCTCTAATGGAGGTCCACTTGCTCGTGATGCTCATGATGATCGTGATGCCAAGGATCCATGGGTCATCCAAGGAGGTCCAATTACCCGAGCTCGAGCTAAGAATATGCAACAAGCCCTAGCCTCATTGGTTTGTCAAGGAAGCTTCCATGAAAAGTCCCCAGCCATCTATATTTGTTTGGAAGCCCAAACGACATGAGTCTTGGCTTAATAATAAGTTGGGTTAAGTGTTTAAATAACCCACATTTGAGTCTTATTGCGTTTTAGACCAATTATCATATGTAACTAGGCTTATGCGTGAATTTAGGTTTTAGTCTTATTTTTTGTTTGGTGTTAATTCTAGCCTACTTGTTTAAGGGCTTAAGTGCTAGATATTATTATAAATACCTTGTAACTGCTCTTGAATAAAGAGAACAGATCATAATTGAATTTCAAAAATTTGAGTGTGCCTCTTTCTAGGGTTCTCTCTCAACTAGGCTTATCAAGGTCTTCTTCCTTGTGGCGCCTCCCTCTTCACCAACCACCATTGTATACCTTAGGTTTTCGAATTTTATATTCGTAGGGTCGAGGTCCAATACATTTGGTTCGAGTCTCTTTAGACTTCGGGTCTAGGTTGTTATTCTATTTTTCATTCAAATTCTACCATCATTGTTTTCGCCCAGCTTGCGTTTTAGCCGCTTCAACTCCCAATCCACACGTTCCCTTGATCATCCTAAATCATCATCTTATACGTGCATATTAGTTTGGTATCAGAGCAAGGTTTTAATTTTTTGGTTATGCGTCTTCCCCTTCATCTCTAACACTAAGTCAGTGTAAAAAAAAAATCCTACATTTAGTTGTAGTGTTTGTGATGGACTCTACACATAATTGTTGTGTTTGAGTTGGACTCTATACTTAGTTGGTGTGTTTGAGTTGGACTTCTAAATTTTTATTTCAAGTCAGTCTCTCAGCCACACTAAAACTCTTCCTTGCCACCTTAGCCGCAAATCATATTAATCTTTGTTAAAAAAAAAAAAGAGAAAATACTTGGTGAATTGGTTGATCCTTTGAGGTTGAATCTTTGACTGAGTCTCTAGTACGATTTTGAACCTATAAAGTTGAGGTAGAGTAAGGGAAAAAGGCATGAGTGTGTGAGAAACACTAGTAGAGAAAAGTCGAATTACTTGAGTGAAACACGAGTGTGAGTGCTCCATCTTAAGTGAATTGAGTGTAAACACGTTAGGTTATCACTTGTGAGGTTCTTTGTTTTCTGTTATCACTAACGTTTCTTGCAAGTTAAAAATGTCTTCTGAAGGTGATAAATCAGACTTTTATAAAATTGACTTCATACTTCAGGCAATGCAACAGTAGTTCCAACGGATGGACATGAAATTCAATGACATTCATGATAAGTTGGACCAACATGAAGCTCAGTTTACAAGGATCCAACAAGGTGTTCTTCCCGTATGAAAAGTAAGATTGTTACCAATAAAGAGTATGATGATAATGTTGGGCATGATTTGGAAAAAGAGTCTGAGGCAGATAGACATCATAGAAGGCATCATGAGTATAGAAATAGAGATTGAGTTGATAGAGCCTGTGATAGAGGCAAAGAGAAGATGAATGGAAACCTTGGCAGCATAAAATTGAAGATTCCTCATTTCCAAGGTAAGAATCTGAGACATATTTAAAGTGAGAAAGGAAGATTGACATGATATTTGACTGCCACCACTACTTTGAGGTAAAGAAGGTTAAACTTGCTTCATTAGAGTTCACAGAATATGCTATGGTATGGTGGGATCAGCTGGCCTCCAGTAGAAGAAGATGTGGTGATCCTCCAATGTCTACATGGGATGAGATGAAGTGCATCATGAGGAAAAGATTTTTGCCTAACCATTACTATAGAGAGCTGTACCAGGAGCTCCAAGGTCTCACCCAGGGTTCAAAAAGTGTTGACGATTACTACAAGGAGATGAAGAAAATCATGATCCGAGCCAATATGCAGGTGGATGCAGAAGCTACTATAGCTCATTTTCTCCAAGGCTTGAACCATGAGATTGCCAACGTTGTAGAGTTGCAGCATTATATAAATTTAGAGGAGATGTTGCATGTGGCCATCAAAGTGGAAAGGCAACTCAAAAGGAAAGGTACATCCTGTTTCACTCCTAGTTCAGTTCCTGTTTGGAAATCTAACACCTTTCGTAGGGATGATAAGCTTGTGTTTAAGCCTAAGTCAGAAAGTTTTATTAAGCCCAAGTTTGAGGACCCTCCAAAGCCCAAGACTGAGCCTGCCCAAGCATCCCAAAGCAAAACACGTGACATTAAGTGTTTTAAGTGTTTGGGCCGTGGACATGTTGCCTCTTAGTGTCCCAACCGTAGAGTGATGCTCATGCTTGAGAATGGAGATGTTGAGAGTGAAGGTTCTGATGTTGGTATTGAGGATGAGTTGCCTGCGTTAGAAGATGCTGAAGAAGAAGAAAATGTTGAGTTTGCTACTTATGGTGAAGCACTTGTTGCCAGACGTGCTCTTAATACTCATGTGAAGTTTGAGGATGAGGTACAGTGTGAGAACATCTTCTATACGAGATGGCATATTAGTGACAAGGTATGCTCTGTGATCATTGATGGTGGGAGTTGTGCTTATGTAGAAAAAATGCCCAATTGCCTTCTTCAGTGAGAAGTTAAGTGGGATAGCACTTAACTATCCCACATATGATAAGGAGATGTACGCGTTAGTGAGGGCCTTGGAGACATGGCAACATTACCTGTGGTCCAAAGAATTTGTCATCCACACCGATCGCAAGTCCTTGAAGCATATAAAAGGACAGAGTAAGTTGAACAAGCGTCATGCCAAATGGATGGAGTTCATTGAGGCGTTCTTGTACGTGATCAAGTACAAACAAGGTAAAGAGAACGTCATAGTTGATGTGTTGTCTAGTAGGTATACTCTTATCACAACTCTTGATGCTAAGCTTTTAGGATTTGAGTATCAAAGATTAGTATGTTGATGATGTTGATTTTGGTAATGTTTATGATGCATGTGCTACATCTGGTTTTGGCAAGTTCTATAGGCATGATGGGTTCTTATTTAGAGAGAATAAGTTATGTGTGCCTAGGAGTTCTTTGCATGAACTGTTAGTTAGAGAAGCCCATAGTGGAGGGTTAATGGGTCACTTTGGAGTTAGGAAAACTCTAGATGTTTTGCATGAGCACTTCTTTTGGCCTAACATGAGGAGAGATGTAGAGAAGTTATGTGATAGATGCATTTCATGTAGCCAAGCTAAATCTAGAGTTCATAATCATGGCTTATATACTTCTTTACCTATTCCTACTACTCTGTGGACTGATATCTCTATGGATTTTTTTTTGGGCTTACTAGAATAAAATGTGGTAGAGATTCTATTTTTGTTGTGGTTGACAGGTTCTCCAAGATGGCTCATTTCATTGGTTACTACAAGACGGATGATGCAAGCAATGTTGATGACCTTTTTTTCAAAGAGATAGTATGTCTACATGGTATACCAAGGACTATTGTCTCCAATCGTGATGTCAAGTTCCTCAATTACTTTTGGAAGACGTTATGGGGAAAATTGGGAACTAAATTGTTATTCTCCACCACTTGTCACCCCCAAACTGATGGATAGACTGAGGTAGTCAATCGAACCCTATCTATATTATTGAGGTCTGTCATACAAAAGAATTTCAAAATTTGGGAAGAATGCTTGCCACATGTTGAGTTTGCCTATAACCGTAGTGTCCACTCCACTGCGAGTTGCACTCCATTCGAAGTTGTTTATGGCTTCAATCCTCTTACTCCTTTGGATTTGTTGCCTTTACCTACTGTCGAGCAGAGTAACTTGGATGGAGAACAGAAGGCTAAGTTTGTGAAGCAACTACATGAGAAAGTGAGTCAAGCTATTGAAAGGAAGACTGAGCAATATACCACACAAGCCAATAAGCACCGCAAGGAAGTAGTCTTTGAACCTGGTGCTTGGGTTTGGGTACATATGAGAAAAGAGAGGTTCCCAACTCAGCGACGAACTAAGTTGCATCCCGAAGGATATGGACCATTCCAAGTCATTGAGAAGATCAACGATAATGCCTACCGATTGGATCTTCCTGGTGAGTCTGGTATATCTGCTACTTTTAATGTTTCTGATCTTTCTCCCTTTTTTCTTTTGATGAAGGTACATGCTATTTGAGGACAAATCCTTTTGAGGAGAGGGGGAATGATGGAGGTCCACTTGCTTGTGATGCTCATGATGATCGTGATGCCAAGGATCCATGGGTCATCTAAGGAGGTCCAATTACCCGAGCTCGAGCTAAGAAGATGCAACAAGCTCTGGCCTCATTGGTTTGTCAAGGAAGCTTCCATGAAAAGTCCACAGCCATCTATATTTGTTTGGAAGCCCAAACGACATGAGTCTTGGTTTAGTAATAAGTTGGGTTAAGTGTTTAAATAGCCCACATTTGAGTTTTATTTCGTTTTAGACCAATTATCCTATGTAACTAGGCTTAGGCGTGAATTTAGGTTTTAGTCTTATTTTTTGTTTGGTGTTAATTCCAGCCCACTTGTTTAAGGGCTTAAGTGCTAGATATTATTATAAATACCTTGTAAACGCTCTTGAATAAAGAGAACAGATCATAATTGAATTTTCAAAAATTTGAGTGTGCCTCTTTCTAGGGTTCCCTCTCAACTAGGCTTATCCAGGTCTTCTTCCTTGTGGCGCCTCCCTCTTCACCAACCACCATCGTATATCTTAGGTTCTCGAATTTTATATTCGTAGGGTCGAGATCCTATACCTTTGGTTCAAGTCTCTTTAGACTCCGGGTCTAGGTTGTTATTCTGTTTTCCATTCAAAGTCTACCATCATTGTTTCCGCCCAGCTTGCGTTTTAACCGCTTCAATTCCTAATCCACACGTTCCCTTGATCATCCTAAATCATCCTCTTGTACGCGCATATCAAGCTCCCAACTTCTTAAAAAACACTCCCCTTAAATTCTTATAATTTCAGCCTAAAACATTAAACATTCAAGAATAAAGTGAAAACTTTTAAATGGCTTTTATCATGCCATCGTAGTAACCCAAATATTCATCATACTTTTGTCATATGCCGTTGCAAATAGCCTTAAAATTTTTCAGCAATCATCTTTCACCTTTCCCAAAACCAAAACTTACCTGAAAATCACCAAAAACTCAAAGAAATTACTAACATGGATTGTTGGATTTTAGGTTCAGGATCATGGTGTTTGTTGGATTTTTGGTTTCTATATAGGTTTCTTGTTTTTGTTTTACTAACAAATTTTTTAGTAAAAGGGGTTTGACAATGAACACGATTCTGAAAATCCCCTTTAAAAAAATCTCAATTTTATTCTCAACTACTATCTAAGATTTTTTTATGTTTTACTTGTTGGTTTTTCTCAAATTAGCTTTTCTCTTTTTGTTTATTCCTTTCTTATTCATAGAACTAAAACCAACAGTTCTTCCCTCTTTCTGCTCACAATTTCAATCACCTCCCTTAACCATCATTCGAATCTTCACTCCACGTAATAGCCACTTTCTCCAGTCACTATTACCTATAGTCACCGACGAATTCTGACTCAACTCTCCAAGAATGGCCTAAAATCTAATAGCTGAAAAGGCTCAAAATAAAAATTTGAAAAGACAACCTCTTTTTTTTTCTTTGGTTACTTTTTGGTTTACTTTTTTGCTATGCTATGTTTGTAATTCTAGATCTTCTTGCCAAGGATATTTAGGTTGGGTATTTGATTGGCTTAAACTTCTACTATTGGTTAATAGAGGAGTGTTGGGTTCTCTATTACGGGTAGTGTTTGGGCTTGGGAGATTTCTAAGCTGTTGCGTAGCTGTCTAATTAGTGGTTGACGTTACGTTGTAGGTAGTGGATTCTAATGACCAGGAAGAATTAGAGACTGACTTCTTAAGCGTTTTAGGTACTAAGTAAAGATGAAGGTGGGTTTCGAGGTCAAGATTAGTGATGAGGCTTTGGCTTTCCTTTAGTTGTGTGAGGTTTCAATTCAAGATTGTAATGGCTGAAATGGGTAGAATTTTTGGACAGGGTTAGTGAAGATTGAGTCTTAGTGGTGGTGAAAGGGCGATAAGTATGGGCAGTTTTCCTAGGTATTAGGTGTTTTAGCTTAACATTGAATTTTTGTTAGGTATTTTTATTTTAAAAGGAAATGTATAGATCACTTGCCAGTTGGCCCCACGTGTGGTTACACATAGCACCAATTAGCATTTAACGTTGAATTAGATAGAATATATGATAGAAGGACTAAAATAGGTTACATTTTCAATTTTAAGGACCAATAAGTGACTTTTAAAAGTTTAGAGACCAATTTAAAAAATCGTGCAAACTTCATGGATCATTTATGATATTTACTCTAAAAAAATTTAAAATTTAAAAATTAAAGTGAAACTAAAATAAAAAAGTTAATAACGATGAACGAAATTTAGCTTTGATGATGAATAAATGAAATCTTTAGGAAAGATGAACATTTATAATTGCAATAGTGATAGCAAAGAATTGACAAAAATGTTGTAGGGTCGGCACTTGATACTCGCGAGTGTAGCATGGTAGCAAGCTGGGGGTTAGGAAGCTTGGGCTTGGGATTTGGTATTGGTAGGCTTTTATTTAGGCTTTCACAACTTTACTTGTGCTTGGGATTTGGTGTGGGAGAGCCTTTAGTTGGGTCTGGCTATGGTCGGCTTGCATGGTGCAAGGATTATTTGTGTCTTTGCGGGTTGGTTCATGCAAATTGTTCATTAAACGAAGCTCGTTTAGGCCATTTTTTAAACTGATCTAAAAATAAAAACTCAATCTTAGGAAAGTCCATGGGTTTAATGGACCGCTCGCGGACTTTGGTCTATTTACACCTTAGTAACTCTATACCTTTTTTGAGAAATTAAGCCTCTAAACAACTACAAAGAAAAAAAAAGGTGTCATGCTAGAAAAATGTGTTAACCACATGTAAATAGAAGAGAAAATTGGTGTAAAGTTAAAAAAAGAAAAGGTGTCTGGCATTTTTCTCGTATCTTCATTTCTTTGCTTTGTTAAAGCCATAAAAAAGAATAGAAAAGGGAAAAAGCTACAACCCAAGAGATTTTCTTTTCTACAATCTTGATTAATATAGATAGATATACTACAAAGATAAATCAGCATGAATAACATAGTTGGGTAAAAAAAAAAAAGCAAATTGGTATGGATTGTTGATTAAAGCCCACAATTAAATAAAGCCCATAAAAATAGTCTAACTTCTCCTTAGCCCAAACCATTATAAGAATTAGCAAGAAAGTTATGGAAAAAAGCACAAGCGAAGAGATTTTCTCGTTGGTTCTTTATCCTAAACTCACAAATTGCACAAAAATCAAATTTAGAACTGCAGCGCATCTCCATTTTTGATTTCATTTCCTTTCCACCATTATTATTATTATTATTATTATTATTATTATTATTATTATTATTATTATTATTATTATTATTATTATTATTATTATTATTAAGCTCCATGCGTTAAACCACTGACACAAGATTGTCAGAGTCTTCTTCTTTCCTCTCATGACTTTTTTCCAAAAAAAAAAAAAATCATGTTTTATAGAAGGTAAAATTTTATCTTATTTTTATTTTGTTTTATTTTTTCTTATTACTTTCAAAGATGTTGGAGAACAAATTTCTTTCTCTTGTGATTATAAGTTTGTCCACTTTTCTACATATTCTATAGCATCATTGGCTTAAAATGAATTGATGCTTTTTCTTTTTTCTTTTTTTACATATTCTAAATTACCATTAAGATATGTATATATATACACTTCCAATCGCTTATGCTTGTAGTTTTACATAGTATTTTGAGAGTTTTGAGTGTAATGACAGTTTTTTTATACTTTTAATGTTGACACCATTTATACTTATAAGCTTAAGCTAATGGGTTTTTGGATCTTTTAGACATATAACTACTTGCTAAGTTTACAGCCTATGTCACGACCCAATACTACCAAAATCAGTACAAATTTTTCGTTTTTGGAAAATCTTTCTTACCTCATCGTGACATATTCCTCTTAACAGGTCGGGCTGTGAATCAATATCGATATACCCTTTTTAACCATTAAAATATCACACGTAATATATATATATATAATTACTTCAATCATATTATAATAGAGTGGTCGGTATGTTTTATACATCACATGATTCTATATTTACATCCCCAAATATTCTATCATATACAATATTGTGCTGTAAGCATACTAATACAAAATTCTATACGTGGTGTATACCTGACAATCGATGGGAAACACAAAAAATCAGCTATGTCGTCTACTCTCTACACTCGCTATCTCTATGGTGGAAACACTGAAAGTGGGTGAAAAATGAAAGGGTGAGCTCCACATGCTCAGTAAGACAATAATACAAACGGGTAGATAGCTATACTATCTACATGCTGATAAGAAATCAAGATATATGTGAGCATGAGGTAAAAACAATGATATGCCATATATATAATATCATCTGTTCTAAAACAGGAAATCGACATATTAAAACATGGAACAATTCTCATGTGAAAACATCTCATGCTCAATGAATTAATACGTTTTAAAATACTCTATCTGGGTCAAAATATAATACACTCACGAATCAAAATCCATTTCAATGAAATTTTTTTTTTCAAATCTCCGTTATAAAATCACCCTCCTCACAGGGTTACAAATCAATGAAAGTTTCATAAAATCCCTCCATGGGAATAATCAAATCTCAATTGAAATCATAAGAAAATCGGGGCTTGACCCCTCCTTCGGGTCTACCCTGGTCTATTAAGACCAAAAGTTATATCATGTGAGACATGTAAGCGACTATATCGGTAATATCCAGGACTATGGCCATAACCTCATGATCCCTGGCACATGGATCCTAGTGTGCGGGATGTCACACCTGAAACGGGAGGTGGGTCGGTCCTACCCGCCAGAACAGCATAATATCAGGATTGCGAGGGCAAGACTTGCTGTCTCGTGGCTAATGCCACTCCACTCCAACAATCTCCACGGTACAGCGTACTCCGCGTGACATACACGGTACAATGTACTCCGTGAACCCAAACTCAATCAGGGGTGCTTGTAATAGGTCTTATCCACCCATGTCAAGTATGTCTCAGTATGCACGTGTGAGCATATCATCTCACTGTGACACACAGTCAACAGGAGGCTTCAACACGGCTATATGCATGTCATAATAATTCATGTGCAAGCGAAGCTCTAACACGACTCCATGCATATTTATGATATCTGAAAATCTCGTGCGAGCGAAGCTCTAGCACGGTTTCATAGAAATCAATAAAATCTCTGTACTAGCAACGCTCCAGTACGACTTAAACTGATTATAAATTCTATTCAAATCCACGTACGAGCATTGCTCTAGTACTGATATGTATAAAAACTCAATGAAAACCTCATACAAGAAAAACTCCAGTACAGTAGTTATATGAAATAAATCTGTAAAATAGTGCGAGCAAGGCTCCAGCACTCTGTGTATGAGTTAAAATATAAAATCCAGTGCCAGCAATGCTCAAGCACGGTTACAACTCATATAACACTGATAGGTGGCTCAATTTTATCAAAACATGTTAAATAAATATCCATTGGCACCTAACCTGTACCTTTTCACTTAAAACATGAAAATAATAGCCAACCTATCCATAAATTGCTTGAATTAAAGCAATATCATCATGAAAATATTAAAATCATGAAATTCATGCAATTTTATAGCCTTACTACCATTTTTGAAATTTTCCTAACTGGGGGCAAAATAGTCATTTGTCACTATTTCCATTTTTCTCCGCAAAAATTATTATTCTGTTTTCGGGTAGCCTAATGAATTTAACGTAATGTAAATCCCGTCGAAACTACATACAACTACCTCTAAGTGTTCATAAAATTCCCTTACTTGGAATCACACGCGAGCTTATCCCGACTCGGCCGTACTAGGTCTCTCAGTCCAATTCGCTCGTCTACGGAGCTGCATATAACCACATATGGGTTCAGTTCAAATATATTGATCAGTATTTCACTCTTACTGATCGAATCTAAAGCTATGGGCCTGTTTTACTCTATTGGGTAGCCCGATTGCACTTTAATGGGCCTCGACCCATTTTTCAACCCTTTTTCACTTTTTAAATCCCTTCTTCGGGTTTACTGGGCTCCTTTGGCTTATCAATAATAATCGGGTTTCATTACAAACTCATTGGATAGCCTGGATACTATTTACGATAATTACTTTGAAATTTCGAATAAAATTCCTTTTATGCAGAATTAATCCGTAAATTCCGTAAAATAATCTTAACTCTGCATTTAAGGACTCATATTATCGTAATTAAAATGTACTTACCCAATATGGTGCGGGATACGAAAATCGGAGCTAAATCGGCTTTCGTTCGGGCTCTGTAGTAACACTGCACAATTATTTAAATGCGGGTCATTTTCCAATAAAATAATATTAAATTGAATTCTCGGGATTTATCCGCAGGTCAATCTCGACTCTCGGTCACTTACTCGAATTTCGAGTTGTCCCTGGGTACACTTTCTTCCCTTTTTCCCTTTTCTTTCTTTTCTTTTTTTTTTCTTTTCTCCCTTTCCTGGCTACGGTGCCGTTTTGGCCCGTTTGCCGTCGCCGGTGATTCCGGCCATCTCGTCGGCAGCCAGTAGGCTCAACAAAACTACCTCAGCCTGGGGAAGGCTCTGCGGGGTTGAATCGGCGCTAAGACACCGCCGTTCGCCGAGACCGACGCGATTTCTCCCCTGATCTTTCAGCCGTCGATTCGCCGAAAATAAGGACCGTCGACGCACGTCACCGGTACCAATGGAACCACCGGGCTTCGCTCTTCCTTTTTCGACCGGTAGCTGGGCTCGTCGGCCGTCGGTGGCTCGTCGAAGGTCGCGGGTTTGGCTTTCGGGTTGCTGGGTTTTCGCGGGTCGACTTCAGTTTCCGTTTTTCACTTTCTCTCTCCCCGAAAATCTGATTTCCGTTTTTTATTATTATTATTATTATTATTTTAATCAATAAAATATATTAAAAATACCCAAATATCTCTTAAAATATCTTAAAAATATTATTTAATTCATTTATTCAATAAATGAATTTTTCGGTCTATTTTCGTCTTTTCGGTATATTTTTTGATTATTTTCGGAATAATTTTTCGAATTAAAAATCTCGATTAATTTCGAATTAATTCGGATTAATTTTCATAAATTTATATCTAGATCAATCGAACTTGAATTTAAATATTTTCCTCGGTATTAATCCAGATTTCGTAAATTCCATATTTTAATGAAAATTACTTGTCGAATTTATACCGAATTTTGATCTTTTGACCATTTTACCCTTGCACGTATTCAGGACCAAATTAAATCGACTTTCTTTCATAAATCTACAATCTTTTCCCTATTTCCAATTCCTTATTTTCAGTCAACTCAATTAAATTCCTTAAACGAACTTGTTGCTTCCTTGTTTTCTCGATTTATCCATATTCAATTTTACGTACATTATTTCGTTTCATCCACATTTATCAAATCCGAATCAACCATCTTATGAATCCATTAACATATAATAATGTCATACAATATGGAAATCATAAGGAATATCATACAAAGATGCGGATCTCACATCCTACTTCCCATTGGTCTAGGTTATTATACTCATATGCAAACCTCGACAATCCTGGTTGATGTAAAAAACTTGGGTTGTTCTTGGTAGAGAGGAAAAGTGGAAGGATGAAAAAGAGTGCGTGGAAAAATGGTAACAAAAATATTTTTATTAATGTTTGGTAGGAAGTAAAAGTGTAAGGAAAGAAAATAAAAAAGATTGCTATTTTCTTTCCATATTAAGAAAACGAAATTATTCCAAATTAGAAAGGTTAGTGGAGAGAAAATGAGAGAGAAATTAATATAATTTCATTTTTTTTCCTTCCATTTTTCAAAGTATCAAGCAATGGAAGGAAAAAAATTATATTTTCTTTTACATTTTCCATATTTTATACCAAGCACACCTAAGAAAAAAATTAATGTTTTCCATTTCTTCATTTTTCCCTCCCTCCATTTTTTATCTTTCCATTTTTCTTTTCATTCTACCAAACAAAGCTTTAAGGAATTTCTATTTACACTACATTTTTTACTTTTTCTACTACATCTCTATTTACACTACAAAAAATACCAAATATATTTCATTAATTTACAATATTAGCCCTACACTTTTTCACCCACGTTAACCATCCTTTCTTTAGAACCATCTTCATCGCTTCATCTTCGTTGATTCCATCGCGTTATCTTCATCAGCTCCATGTAACGACCCTTGACCCTTGAAAATTGGGGGATTTTTTTTTTTAAACTTAACTTACCAACTTATT
The DNA here is from genome assembly GCA_033439115.1 of Firmiana major. Lineage (NCBI taxonomy): Eukaryota > Viridiplantae > Streptophyta > Magnoliopsida > Malvales > Malvaceae > Firmiana > Firmiana major. The sequence goes on from CM065905.1 coordinate 51,203,893, forward strand.
CCCTTATTCACTTAGGTTGTATTCCTGTTCAGTGTCAAATCACTTTTCATAATTATTTATCCGTAATTATATTTAAGTTTCACATTTTGACATATATGGCCGATAGAAATTTCGACAACATAACGGCTTAAATATGAGCCTACCCACCTACAAGTCAATTGTTTTAACGATGCTAGATATCCACAACTACCAAACATACTTTCCAAATCCACATCTATAACCCAATACATCAATTTCGATTCAATACCAATCATCTTAAAACATAGTCCCAAAAGTAATATTCCTTATATTGTTTTCCTTACAAATTACATCTCAACAAAATATTTTTAATATATGTCTGTGCATACAAATATGTCTGGTAAAAGAATGTAATTGTATACCTTTTCTGCATGTACAAAAAGTAACCTAGGGTAGCTCTTTCCCACCAGCCTACGTCGTGTATGCGGCAGCTAACGCCTATAGATCACTGCAAATAGTTTGAAAGGTAGAAGGGTGAGCTTTTGGGGAAAAGCCCAGTAAGATAATACTTTTAAAGCAATTCTGATATGTAAAAGCATGTAAAATTGTTCATAAAACCAATATTTAACGTGCTACATAAATTGTCATTTCATGCATAGTCATCGTAAAAATCATAAAGGATGAGTTTCCTTATAACAAATAACATGTTTAACTGTTTTACAAACTTTTCATTATTCATGGATGAGTTCTTAAGATCATCGTGTTCATAAACATTTCATAAACATTTCATAAAACATATCTATTCGTAACCAATTATCGTAAATCTCATAAAAGCACATAATCATTCATCATAATCGACATTCATAATCAAATCGAGGAGACTAGACTATAACTAAGTCATGCGATACGTGTCATTCTCCGAAGAGAGTCATCATACCTATGGCCATGGTAAGGGGACTGTAGACTGGATCAGGGTCGTACAGTCCTTTCATAAAATATGGGTAGTATCTATCTTACTTATTTTCACTAGCACCTATCTAGGACACAGGCACCAAAGGCACTCTCCGTGTGGGAAACATAAATGCGTGCTGCGCGGGCACGGGATACTACCGAAACATCATCATCATAAACCACCAGTAGCTAGACATCTTCCACACAAGTTGAGTCAAGTGCTACAGGGGCCCTACGTACCGGCACCCAAGTGGTGGAGCCAGAATACCACAAGAAGTAACCATGCATGAAGCCTATAGTCTCGAAAACTTCTTTTCCCATTTTCCCTTTTTTTTCTATGCTTTTGAAATTGTCAAAAGTTTCTTTAAAAGTATGGATATAAAATCATAAATCAATGTAAAGCTTCCATACGTTTCATACCTTAGGAAAAATTCATTTCATATCATGGAAGGTACTCGGGGAATATTTCTTAAATTAAAACATGCTTCGTAAATAGTTCCACAAGTATGAAAGCAGTGATAAATCATTTCAAAATATAATGCTGCTTCATAAAATTTCCACAAGTATGAAAGCAGTGATAAATCATTTCAAAATATAATGCTGCTTCATAAAATCTTTTATCGGTGAAACAAGAATGCATTATCAGAACTAAGTTAAATGGTACCCCTTACCTCGATTTATCGGATATTTCGTGTTCGAGTAATGACGCCTCCAAGTGTCTCCCCTAGCTCCTCTACGATTCTCCTACACCGACACTTGTATACTCAGTATCTTATTCATACAAATTGTCCGAAATGCGTCAAAATCATAACCTATTCGTTACTACCTCGTGTGTACGTATAATTGTACATACCTAGGCTATTACGTGTGTTTATATATTTTTTTCTTACTATATTTTTTTTTGTATGTACATATACTAACATACACATTTATTATATACACCTATATGTATATACACACACACACACACACATATATATATATATATATATACATATATATATATTATTTGTTTTCATTATTCATTATCACATATATTTATTTATTTGTCTACTTCTCAGCTTTCCCATTTTTTTTATTTCACATCTAATTTAATTTACATTATCATGCTTATAAATACAACACATATATATACATGTACATTAAATATATATATATATATGTATACATTTTACCTTTTCTTTTCCAATTTTCAGCTTTTTCCTTCCCCCCCTTTTTTCTTTCTTTTCTCCTTTTCCTTTCTCCTCTCTCAGCCAGCCCAGCCTCGGTTTGCTTGGTCTTCTTCCTCCTTTAGCTCTCGGGTCCTGCTTTCCTCATTCTCAGTTTGCTCCTTCAGCCCAGCTCTGCTTCAGTTTTCTGGTTCTGCTTCTCTTCACCCTTGGTCTACTCTCCCTCCAGCCTTAGTTTACTCTCCCTCAACCTCTCGATCTTCTGCTCCAGCCCCTCGGTCTGCTTCAATTAGCTTCAATTTCTTTTCCCTCAGGTCGGCTCCAGCTTCCTCTTCTCCCTTTCTTTCTTTTTTTTTCCTTTCCCTCGGTCAGCTCTCCTGTTCCAAATTTGCTCTTCACAGTGCTCCTATCCACGGTGGTGCTGCAACCCACAAGGCTTGCTCTGTTTTTTTTTTCAACCCCGGTTCTGCTTCAGTTTTCCCTCTTCCTCGGTTTGCTCTGCTTCCCGTCAATCTTCCTCTCCTTCCTTCCTCTTTCTTTCTTTCTTCCTTTCTTTCTTTCTTTCTTCCTCCCTCTTCTCGACTGACCAGCTCTCCTTCCCCTCCTCTTTTTTTTTGTTTCCTTCTTTCCTCTCCCGGCCAGCCCTCCTCTTCTTTCCTTCTTTCTTTTGCTTTTTTCCCGCTCCTGCTATGCACTCTGCATTTTCAAAATGCAGAGTTGTGGAATTGGCTTGCTTTGAAAGCCAATTCCGTACATGCATTATATTAATATATATATATATTATTTGTTTGTTGTTTAGTGTTATTATTATTATTATTATTATTATTATTATTTTGTTGTTTTTGTTTGTTTTGTTTGTTATTATCCATTTCATTCTTTTTTTTTATTAACCTATATCACATACTATATATTACCTAACATATATATTTGTTATATATTTACATTGTTATCTATCTATTTAAATTTGTCTAGTGTATATATATATACATTTTCTTGTTTATAAACTTATCCAATGTCACAACATTCATGCCTTCCATGAAATTTTCATTGTTTTGGGAATGAAATATTCTTGGGATTTCATCATTCCTCATAAATCCCCGATATAAGTTTTTACATCAAAATTATTTTCGATCCCTCCATACTTGCATTTGCTTCATCACTTCCTGTATTTCGGGTTCCCTGTCATTCACGGGCTTATCGGCTCCCATACTTATCGAGCCCTACAATGAATATTCGCACTTTCATTAAAACATATTATTTTTATTCTTACATAGTCTAATTAAATATAGGAATTTTGTGGTCTTTACACTCCATCACTCCCAAGATTGCTCCAAACCCATATCTCAAGTATATTTATAGTTTTTGGTTGTTAAAATAATAATAATAATAATAATAATAATAATCATTAATTATAATCATTAAAATAATATTTACGTTGCAATTACAGCAGGGCTACCTACACAAGGTTGCTTGCATTGGAACCACGTATCTGCGCAAGCTACCTTACGTAGATACAAGCTCCGCGCACAAGTTGCCTTGCGTGTGGAGCTTGTCCCAATGTAAGGCACCTTGTGCTGGGACATTTTTAACGCTAGAAATGTCCCTGAGCAAGGTGCCTTGTGCTGGGATAAGCTCCGTACACAAGGCAGCTTATGTATGAAGCTTTAGTCTGTGCAACTTAACTTACGTAGGAAAAGACACCCCCTGTGACGGACCAGCCCAATCGACCATGGCAACTCACTTCTGAGCCCATCGACAACGATTGCTGTGACAACGCCACTCATCCGTACTGTTCTCTTTGGCAGCCCACAGTCACAGGCCCCTCACGAGCTCGTGAGCTCAATGGTACCAGGGGTGTCGAATCAGGCATGATGTCCTGAGTTCGAGCCTCTGGGGACGCGAATTCTGGTTGGACCAGGATAAAATCTTGAGGGGCCTGTGGGCTACCAAAGAGAACAGTACGGATGAGTGGCGTTGTCACAACAATCGTTGTCAATGGGCTCAGAAGTGAGTTGCCATGGCCGATTGGGCTGGTCCATCACACCCCCTGTAAGTGCTTTAGTGTGAGATTATGCTCCACGTGCAAATTCACTTGGGTGAACAACGAAAAATATGAAAATTTATTTGAATTTTTTTTTTTTCCTTTTGATGTTTTTGAATCTTATCTCTTGTTCTATTTCTATACTTTCATATTCTTTAATATTATCATAATAATTACTCCCACTTAAATTTTTCATTATTTTATTTTTAAAATAAAATAGTAAAAAAAAATAGGGTTTGGAAGAGCCTTGAAGAGTAATGTAAACTAATTATGAGAAGAAAGAAGAAGATGAATTAAGTGTGATGGAAAAAAAATTATTACGGTAGATTTTTCTTTGGATAATTATTTAATACACTATCAGTGTAGTTTTTAGACTCTACAAGCGAGTATGATGATGACACATACCCTTTAAAAATGTTTAAAAAATAAAAACAAATAAAGTAGTGTATGTACCATCTTTGTAATTCCGCTTGTGGAGTTTAAAAACTTCGTTGACAATGTATTAAATAATTATCCTTATTCTTTTATACAACAATTTTTTTCTTATAAAATGTAGAAGTTTAAAGAGTAAAAAAAGAATGAAGTTTGTATAGAATTTTTTTTAAAAAAATTAGGATAAATTTCATATAAGTATACAAAGGTTGATCCTAATCCAACTTTAATCCATTAGTATAAAAATGGACACTTCGCTCTCAAACTTTTCTATTTTGCAGAATAACTTAGTCATTTCATTAGTCAATCGTTAAGTCAACTGTTAAAAATTTAATTTTGAAATCATTTTACCTCTTAAATCATTTGGAGTGTTTTAAATGTTCAACTCAATCAATAATGAATAAGGTAATACTAAGAACTACTACTCTTAAATCATTTGGAGTGCTTTAAATGTTCAACTCAATCAATAATGAATAAGGTAATACTAAGAACTACTAGATTTTGAAAGTTTATTTTTTTTTCTTTTTGATTTATTATTTATTTATTTACTTATAATTTATTATTTATTTTTTCATTGTTTTTTTATTATATTTATTTATTAGATATTATACCAAATAACACATTTTGTTATTTTTTGTCCATAAAAATTTTATTAGTTAATTAGTATAGTGTGTTATTTAATACAATACCTAATAAATAAAAATAATATACAAAAAATTAATAAACAATAAATAATAAGAAATAAATAAAAAAATAAAAAAATAAAACTAAAATTTTAAAATATAATAGTTCTTTGTATTTTATTATTATTATTATTGATTAATTTAAATATTTAAAATATTCTAAATAATTTAAAAAGTAAAATAATCTTAAAATTATATTTTTAGCTATTTACTTTTGATTGATGAAAGGATCAATTGTCCTATAATGTAAAAATGGTTAAGGTGAATTATCCATTTTTGATATTGATGGATGATATATTCTAATTAAAGATAAAAATAAAACAGAAGAACGGTAGGGTTCTTCGCAACTCTTCTCCCTTCTGCCTTCCCTTCCTTACGCTCCTCTTTCTTTATTTTTTACTTTCCACAACCATTACCAATATCTCTCTCTTCAATCCAAAAACATATCCTATAAATCAAATTTTTGGATGCCTTCTTGCTTACTGGATTTTCTACTCTTCTTTGCATAAAATTTGATATTTTTTCTTCTCGGTATTGCTTGTTTCTGTTAAATATGGAGGCAATTTTTTTTATTTAAAGATTAATTGGATATAAGTTAAAACTTCTCTCTGGGGTGTTTTTCATCGAACAGGTGGTGAGAATCGCGGGTACAAGGCTCCTATCGGATTGGCTTCACTTTTCTCTTATTGATTAGGTATTTCTGATTTTCTGCCGTTGTCTTTCTGTTTTCTGATGTTAATAAGTTAACAGCAAGTGTTTATATATATATATATATATATATATATATATATATATACTCATTATTTGTTGTAATATTTAAGTGGTTTTTCATTTTTTATTTTTTTTTTGGTCCAAGAATTCAAATAGACTTGTTCAAGTTTTGTTGGTGGAATTGTCTTTTGGAAAGAGAATGAATATGGCCCTTAATTTTACAACTTGTTGAAAATCCATTGTTTAGTTTATATAACTTTCCAAATGGTATTGGTTTCCAAGTTCCCCAAATACCAAAGAGAAGAAAGGTTCCGGCATCATTCAGAAGGGACCTCTTGGCTATTCTCGCGCTGCTTGTGAAGAAAAACACTTTTTGTAACTTATTTTCTGGAAAACAAAAGGCTATGGAGAATAACAATACATCATTTATTTGCTTCATAACTTTTAGAATCTTCTGATTTGACTTTACTATATCAGAATATGTTAACTAATCATCAGTATTCCTTCTGCATGAAACTTTCCCCTTTGTTAGTTCCTGTTGCAGATGTTGTTTGTGAATCTTTGTTAGACTTACTTGAAGTATAATACTGCTTAAATATCAGTACAAACTGAAAACGCACTTGCAATCCTATTGTAGAAATAGTCAAATCATATGAATAATCAAATTTACAGTTAATTAAAATTGCTTAATGACAATTCGTAGTTCTTTGTGGCTTGCATTTTACAAGCTTGATAAAATGTATATTTAAGGAGTTGTGCTTTCGTCTTGGGTAATGCCTGGAAGGACCAATCGCGTTTCAGAATTTAATGGCAAATCAATTGGGCCTTTCTCTTCCATGCCATTAAAATGTTTGATAAAGCTTTAGGTTAATTAGGTTTCTTTCATTACATTCTCTTTTAATTACTTTAAATGTACATGATCATTAGTGCTAGATGATTCTAACTGCAAAAGATTTAGTTTCTGTGCTGATTCTAGCCTTTTTTATGATGAATTGGAGTGTTTATGAGCCTTTCTTCTAGGTGACTTTAAGTTTCTTTTGTACTATATATGATAGTCTGATTTTAAAATAAATATAATTTGCATTCTGCTAAAATTAAAGAAAACTTATTTTTGATATTTTAGGAAAATTATTTTGTTTACGATGTGTTTAACTATGCTTGTTATTATGGTGTGCTTAACAGGATTAATCTAAAATTGGTGACAAAAATGAACTTTTGAAATTAGGTTGATCTTAATTATTAGGCTTAATGACCAAATATACCCTCAACCTTTTACGCAAAATGGATATAAGCCCTCAACTTTTAATTTTATTGTAAAATTTCATAAACTTTTATTTTACTGTAAAATAAGCCTTCAACCTTACAAAATAATGTAATTAAAGAAAATAAATAAGAGCTAAAGGTCTTATAAGCCCTCCACCTCTTTATTTTACCGTAAAAATTGATAACTAGTTTGGACTTAATTGCATTATTTTAAAACGTTAAGGTTTTATATAGTAAAATTAAAAGTTAAGGGTTTATTTCCATTTTTTACAAAAAGTTGAGAGTATATTTAGCTATTAAGCCTAATTTTATGATTGTATGGTGTCTTGATTGCAGGACTTTGTGTTTTTAGCTTTTTCATTAGTTTCAAGATTGATGGTTGACTTGGAATAAGTTAATCTTTCTTCTTTCCTATCTTTAATTTCATTTAGCAGGCATGGATGAGCAATTCATTCTTAGAGTTCCACCTTCTGTTGCTGAGCGCATAGATCGCCTTTTAAGTGAAAATGCTTCATCTTCTGAGGACAAATCACTGGATTTGGTATTTTCTGGTGAGAAATTTCACTGGATTATTCAAAATGCCTCATTAACTGTTGCATTTGTAATCTGTTAAGATTTTGTGTTCTTTCTGAACTTAATACTCAGTTTTCTATGAACTCACTGTTAAAAGCTATTGATTCCTTTAATTTAATTTAGCTAAACATTTTTGTGGTTAGAGAACTTGTACTTTTGCGGTATTATAATCTCTGTTTTGTCTTTCTTGTTGATTTGTATATTAACTAAACCATAGAAGGCCCAACTGTCTTTTTTCAGTCATTTTCTAGTAAATTATCTTGTTTTGGCCTAAAGAATATGGATTGCGTGCAACTTTGTTACTTTTCCCTGGAGAAATAGTAAACAATTGATAGTGTTTAAGTTTGGGGTTAGGTTTTAGGGTTTAGTCTTTTTCTAGTATGGTGTCTCTTTGTGGCCTAAAGAGTATGGACTGCCATGCAACTTTATTACTTTTTGCTGCAGAAATAGAAAAACAATTGTGGCAATTCATATATTTTCCAACTTAATCCACTACAGTTTCTGCCATAAGTTTTTCCATTCTATGTCCTTTCAAGGGCTCCAGCATTGATGATTGACTTATAAACTTGACTGGAGATTATCAAGCTTCTAGCTAATAGTATTGTTAGACAGATGGGGTTGAACCTAAGGCTGGAAGAGAATGTTGCATCTTAGTGAATTTATCTTTTGTAACACCTTTACTTGGATTCAGTTGTCATTGTCTACTAACATAATCCAGGAGAGTCATTGACCTTTTATGGTATCGACATGTAATTTGGTGATGAAACATTGCTGCGCAAGGTAAGCATTTGAAACAAAGAAATGAAGAAAAAATTATGTTAGCAAGTGTTTATTATTTTAAGAAGGCAATAGATATGAGTTTTCTTGAGTGTAATAGCATAGCCTTTCCAGCAGGCTCCAATAGTGTAATTATGTAGATTTACATAGAGAGTAGTACATGGGAGTTATTATCTTTAAAACAATTTTGTCTTATAAAATGTATTAGCTAACTGGGATGAATAATTTTGTTCTTGGAATGGTGATATGCCTTTTATGGTTTCTTGCTTCATAAAAAGTACATGTTATAATACCTTGTGTGGGACCGTTGGTCTAACTAGAGTGACACTTTCTTGAATGATACCAGCAGTTTTTGTGCAGCAGCAAATAATTATTGAAAACAGAATTAGCCCTGCTTGCTTCCAAGTAAAACTGATGAGTGATTACCAAAACTATAGTTAAGATTGTGCATCTATTATATGCATCATCAATAATATTTGCATGTTTTCTTGGGATATCTGTGAATGTTAAAGCTTTTCCTTGCATTGCAGAGGATGGGCGGACTGGTACATTTGTCATTGGCGATGATCGTTTCCCTGCATCTCTCTTTGAACTTCCTTGTGTTGTTGAGTCATACAAAACTTACGATGATAGTGCATTAGTTAAAACAGCTGATGTTGGCCAGGTATGGTACCAGCTATTATTTATTTATTTATTTTTTATTTTGATACAGTTATCCATGGCTGCTTCACTGCTAATATGGTCATATTAACTGTTATCATTGTTACAGATGATTTTGGTCAGAGAGTCTGGAGAAGCTTCTCCAGACGTGGTGGAGTACAGACATGGTCTCACCCCTCCAATGAGAGATGCACGGAAGCGAAGATTTCGGAGGGAACCAGATCTAAATGTATTAATAAACTTGCTTCTAAAAAAAATTTGTTTGTGCATACTCACTTTAGAGAAGAGAGGACTTTCTTGTACTGATTGGAATTTTTAATTTATGTACATTACTTCATATTACTATATATACCCTGTAATTACTATGATTCATCATTCACATAATTCTTTAAAGGAGTAATAATCGAATGTAAAAGGAGCTGCATCCAAGTCTCTTATAGCAACCATACCTTTGTTATGCAGTGACTTAGCTTTCCGCACTTGTTTTGTATGGGAGTGACTCAGTGTTAATGCTGGTGTGGCAGTTTATTTCCTTCTCATTTTGTAGTTTTACTGATTCCAGTTATGTCATTTTTGCAGCCAGAGCTTGTACAACGTGTTGAAAAGGATTTGGTGAACATCATGTCTGGAGGAACAGTTGAAAATCTTGATATCCTTGATACATCTAAATTCAGTATTGTTTCATTAGTTATTTATCTTTGATCAACTGCTGCATTTTTTCTAGTCTTGAAGTAGCCACAGATCAGTATTATTTTGTCCAGTCAATACTGATAAGTTTTCAAAATTCATGTGATGGAGCTATACATCATTAACTTGATGTGTGATGGCCTGTGGATAGTAGCAGAGAGATTGAAGGAGGAATTTTTTTTTGAACGAGTTATTTCATGGTTAGTTTTATACCTTAATCATGGTTTACATGTTGAAGTCAATGGGCAAGGTGAAGCTGGTGATGAGAATGCTCGCAATGCAAATAAGAAAGCTCCACCTGAACCTGCAACTGCAACAAAAACTGAAGTTCCAAGTACAGGAGGCAATGCCGGGGAGCCTGATGGGACTGACTCTGATGACTCTGATGATTCAATGTGAATTCAAGTTTCATGTATACTTCTATGGTTATTTGATTCAGCCGAGGATTTCCATACCCTCAGCTTTTTAGATGTGCTTTTGAAGATGGTTATCAACCCTCCTCTGCTCCCTTCTTGTAATCATTGCCTTATTTTCCTGACCCAGAACAGAACGGAGGGTCTATAATGTGTATAGTGAGTTATCTTGCGTTTGCAATGTTTCCTGATGTTGCTTGAAATGCTCCCTGGATTTACTTGATTCAACCACAAAGAAAGGAAGAAGTGCATGGTGAGTTTTTCCTGGGTTTGGTTGAAAATTTGGTGGATTTTGGGTGAATCTGAAAAGGAAAATGCACATTGTAGGTAGTTAAAAACACAACATCAGTGTAAATTTGTATCTTCTGAATTGGGCTTTGATTTGGAAACACGTTTGTTTGGACTTCGGAGTGTGGACATAAAAAAACTTCCGGAGAAGTAACCAGAATATCCAGTAGTTCTAAGACTGTTATGCCTAGCTAGTTATCGTATTTATATTATATAGAAAAAGAAACGTGTAGACAACACAGCTAATCATCAGAATGGGATGCCGGGAAATCATGGAAATTGTCTGTGATAAAGGTGAGTGTAATATCCATGTGCTTATGCATATGAATGCATGGATGGAGGATAGAACAATAATTAGAAAGAAAGAATTGTCAGATCTTGTAATTTCCGTGGTACAATGCTATGTGCTCCTCTCTCCCTCTGACCCTCATTTCATTATTTTTTAATAATAATAATAATAATAATAATGGGATGTTAGGGAAGACACAGCACTGAACACAGAGATCAACTTGCCACTGCTTTCTAATATTAATTCTGGTACAATAACTGTGCTCGCAAATATTAAAGGTTCATGAAGATGAAACAACTGTACTTTTATTTTATATTATAATATATAAATATACATAATCCAGCTGAGTTTGAAGTTGGCAACTTGGGATAGCTCTAGTGTTTGAAGACATGAAAAAAAAGAATTATAAAGGAAGGCCATGCTCATATTAGGAATCATGTGGTGGCCCATGGCCATGACCATGTGCTTCCTCACTTAATTGCATCATAATGCAGAAGAAAAGCCCACCTCATAAATGAGGAAACTTTAAAAATGCACAAAATTTTAAAAATAATTTAAATTTTTTTTAATATTTATTTTGAAAGATCAGTATATTTTTTAGCTTTATTTATTAATGAAATGATATTTTGTAACTGTTCTATAATATATAAAAATTATATATTGTTAATGTATCAAATATAAATTCATAATAAAATTAACAAATGAACGTTTTGTTGCATTTTTTTTTAATTTTTTGGTTTTTGAGTAACTATTATGTTGTATGTAAGCTTTGATTAAGATTCTAAATTGTATTTAACTGAAGTACTTAATGAATAAGATGATAGTTTGTAAATATGTTTTTAATGTTTAAAATTATTAAAAATTAATCTTGATAGCTAGAATTAAAAATAATCTAATATTTTATCAACGATAACACATTATTTTAGTGGTTTAACATATGAAATACAACATTGACGCTGTAAACATATAATTTCATAATGTTGGTTGATGCAAGACTTGATCAACAATTTGTCAGGGTTTGGTCAACTCCATTTTATATTTGTAAAGTCAATTATAATTGTATGAAGTAAGATGCAAGGAATTTGGCGACTCCTGTCAAGTATGACAAATTTCTACCGGTCTTGTCATTTTCTCAAACATTGCAAGGAAATTAAAGAGAAAGTCAACTGATTGAAGTATAATTTTGAATGACCACTTGCACCATGTTTAAGGACTATACATGATAAATTGCGAGACAAGAAAAAAATATTAATAATGATAATAATTAAGTGCTTGTCAAGAGAGTTTCTGATGAGGTTCTTTCTTTACTTTGCACCTCCGTAACCATTTTTATGAGAAGAGTTTGAGGTTTTCCTTATTGAAGAAATTAACTAATAACAAACATAATTTCTGTTTGTTGACTCTTTTTATTTATATATATATATATAGATATATAAAATAAATAAATAAAACATGCGTTATCATCTTTACGTCGTCGTTTGTGGAGTTTTTAAACCTTAGTGTATTATATATTGTGTTTATAAATTTTGATAATATAATTGATTATAAAAAATTAGGATTTATATAATATTTTGACTATACTGAGAAGCATGAGAAATTTTCAACGAGTTGGAGCTGTCTTTTTTTTCAAAGATTTGACCACAACTCATAGTCTCGTATGAAGGGATAAGTCGGAAAACATAATCCTAAAATAGACCGACTTATCCGCCCATTGTGATTGTGAAGAGCTCTTGTAAATTCTAGGAGAGTGTCGTTGATGTTGGACATTACGATACAGAAAGACCTTTTCAGCCATTCTTCCTCCCATCTTCATAATTAAGCAAAAGACCTTGTCAACCACTCTTACTGCAAAAGACTCGCAGATAAGACCAAACCGAACCATCGCCCTCGCTTTGAATTTGCATTTTCTGAGCTGGACTAGGACTACTCTTCCTTCCTCCCATCATCTTTTACTATTGATTTAAAGCTTTTGTAGTATATTTAAGATTTCCAAAATTTAAGGTGGAAAATTTCAAGATGAAATTAATGTGTAATTTCAAGCATTAAATTAATTGCAAATATAATATTATTAATAATATGGGCTAAGATGCTTGTATTAACATTATTATACGAAACATTATTAAAAGTGAAATGGCAATGCTATGGAAAATCCTCCCCACTTCACGGCAAGTCCATTAAAAAAAAAAATTGAGTTTTAATCATACGAGGTTGTCAATTTTTCTTGCGGTCCAAACAAATCCAACGCCTAGGTGGTGGATGGTGTTCTTGACTTGACTCTTGAGATAACTTTGTTTGTTATCACCATCCAAATCCAAAGAAATAATCAATAATCAAACCTAGGAAGTAAATTCGAAAGAAAATCCCCATGCAAAGTCAAATTTGGATGCATTTTCCTGACTTAATAGTTACTGTTATTTTTAATAAATTTATAAATTTCATTTTAGCGTACGAGTTTGTATTAACTATTCTCTCATAATGGCTATTGATTTAGTATCTACTGTCGAAGTATTCGAACTTAGGTATGTTATGTTGTATAATTTGAATATGCATGGTTGGTTAATGCAATCAATGAAGAAAAACACTTTAAAGAACTTTGTAAGCGACATACATCCAAGAAGTTATCTTAACAAAACCTTCTTCACACGATGCAAATAGCTTAGGACACGTTATTCTCTGGATGCAATGCCTACCTAAAGAAGACTTGGACTGCACTATGGATATTACTTTAGGAATTTTATGTGTCCAATTGAATTACAATGTGATACATTGTTTGACCTCAACCCTTAAATAAATAAATAAATGTATATATTAGACACCACTAGAGGACCCATATATATTTTTCATGTTGAATCATATTTTTCTTGATTTCCTTTTCCATAAAATTATTTTCTTACATAATTATCTTTTATTTTGCATATCATTAGAACAAAAAAATAAATAAAAATAAAAGTTTATATTTGATGCACGGTTGGTATATAAATCTCATACATTATCATTGAATTATATCATTACACTTCATTAATTAGTGAACTTAATAATATTTGTTTTTAAATCTATAAATTAATTATGTATCATGTTATGATTCACTAAAAATGTATAGTATTTATACACCGACAATAAATCATATATAAATCCATAAAGTGAATTTAAAATCTATATATTTTCAAATGAAAAAGTAATTAAATCAATAATTCTTTTAATTTAAAATTGAATTTGGCTCCCTTAACAACAAATGGAAGCTGTTAATTAGACTTGCCACTCCCTCCTTTCCTTGTTGTGTTATCTGTTTCCTCTTTCAATTGGAAGGTCAAAATAGGAATTTCAAATTTCATTTCCTTTCTAACCATTTTTAGAATTTTATTTTTTAATAAATACTTCTTATTTAATATGGGTGTAGATAAGTTGACTTCCATAAGATTAAAAAATAAAAAAATATTATTTTAAAAAATATTTTTTAATAAAAAAAAAAATAGTTTTACCCTACTAACTTCTTGCACCGATGCCTAGTGACATCCAAACGACCCATAAATTCTGTTACTCTTCTGTCTTGTTTAGCTGAAATTCTCACCGACTCATCCAACATGCAAAATTAAAAAGGGATGCATTAATTGTACAACTTAAAAACGCCCCAATCCCATACCAAAACCAAAAGAAAAAGAACGAAATCCACCAATTGTCAACATAATCAGACGCTGACTCTCTGGGGCACAGCCTCGCACCTCTCAGTGTCATCAAGATTTAAGAGAAAGAGTCAGAGTCGGTCGGTGCTGCTTCTGCTGCTGCTCAACTTCTAAGCAAACCGCGTTTTTCTTCTATTTATTGGATTCGGCTAACCACTTCAAATTTTTTGTTTTAAATAAAAATTTGTATCTTAATATCGTATGTTACGTAATTAATATTAATTTAAGAAAGTTTGGTTTGGTGGGGATTTAAATATAAAATTTTTTATTATAAATTATTATTATTTAAAAATTTGATAAGATCTTACATCATTAAATTAATCATTTAAAATAGTTATATTAATTTTTATTTTTAAATATAAATGTAAAGAAAAAATGAAAGAATTGAATTTTAAATTTAATTTTTTAAAAAAATATATATAATAGATCAAAACTTAAATGTTAATTGGGTCAATTTTTTAAATTTAGTTAATATTATATTTAAAGTAAAATTTTTATTAAATGCAATTATTAACAGTTAATATGTTAAAATTTAATTATTAAAAGAAAATATCAATATTTTTATATAGTAATTGTAAATACCATCAAGATACTTGTTAACAAAATCTTTTTTATTTTATTTTAAATAGTATCAAGATACTACATTTTTCTTCTGTTGTTGTCGCCTGCGGTGCTGCAATGCACTGTGGCTGTAATTAATTTGTCCACTATTCTACTATTTATTGAATATTGGCGCTCTCACCTCCAGCTGCTGCTATTACCTACGGTTTTGCTATTTGGTGGTTTAATTGCCCATAGTTAGTGGACTTGTATCTTCCAAATATTTTATTACCAATAACATGCATCTTCATAAACTAAATGTGAATGCGTCTTTCTTTGATTTTTTTTTTTTTAGATTGATACTAATAATTAATTCATTTTACCTACTTGAAGTGGCTGTTAAATCTAATTATATCTTTAAATTAAAATATATCTAGATATTTTTTATTTGAAAAAGTGTGTATATGTATATATATTTGAAGTTTTCTTTAAATATTATTTTAAAATGTTATTTTGTAATTATTATTTAAAATTAATAAACAAAAATTTTAAAAAAAATCAAATTTGTTCATGAATTATTCATCAAATATTTTATCCATTCGCACCTTACTGTTTAGGGTAAGTTTGGCACATAAATAGCTATTAGCATAGCGTAATTGGTGTGGTGGTGTACTACAAACAAAAAATAAGGATGGGTTAAATTGCATTTTTATCCAAAATTTTAACTTTTTTATTGTTTTATTAAAAATATATATTTTTAAATCTTATTAAATTCAATATCATCGCATTCAAATTAACCTTAAGTTAAATGTAGAATTCAATTTATTATTATTATTTTTTTTTGCATGTACTTATCAATGCAATAATAAATCATATCTATTTTGTTTCCAAATAATTGACTTTTTTTAAGTAATTAATTAATGTAAAAATTTTAAAATATAAAAATTGAATAAAATAAGCTGTTGTGACTAAAGTTTTCAATAAAATTCCATGATAATATCAACTATGGTTGACTAGGGTGATATCGGTGACGATTTGTTTTGGTTTTGCGACAAAAATATTGTCACAATTATTGAGAAATTGTTTAAATTAGGCTGAATAGTGGTGAAAGAAAGAATGCATTAAAAATGTAATGTCCATTCAATGCAAAAGATCATGGCAATGGTAAGAGCAATTAATAGTTTTTAAAAGGCTAGCTTAGCCGTTAAGCTAAATGACTTGGTGTAAGAAATCTATGTATCTCTCACACCGGACACTACAACGTGGTTGAATTGACAGGTGACACGTGGAGATTGACTATCGTGTCGTACGGTGCAAAGTACCCTAATCTTTAGTTTGGTTTGAAGATCCCAAATGACAGTTGTATTTTGTCTGTATGATTTCCCTTGCGATTTTCTATCTTTATTTAATTCAATTTCTAATATAATTCTGCAACGTAGATTCATAGTGGTAGTAAATACGGACAAAAAGCACAGCCCCTCCGCCTTCCACATCTTTATTTTTCTGGGGTTTGACTTTGTCACTAAACCAAAGACTGTGTTTGGGGATCATATTCATGTGGTGACATTTGGTGCACTTTTTAGGGACACGTTGGCTGAAGTATTTGTGCGTAAACTTTTGCAGGTCACAATCTTGAATTCCAGATCTTTGGTGTTCAAAGAAGGGTAAAGCAGAATCTATATGTGTTGGCACCTAGATTTTGCTACTGAGACATGCATCGACATTTCTTTGGATTTCAATTAAAAAAATTATTTTTTTCAGTTACATTAATTCTAGATCCAAAATTGAGATGTATATATAAATGTCGTATAACTATAGATTTTTATTACATTAGAATACAACAAAGCATATGATAATTGTTAGTAAAATTCAAATGATATATGGCAATTTGGTTTTGAGGTGTGTAATATTATTTTACACAGAAGTAAGTTACCTCAGAATACAATAAAGCTTTCAAAAATTTTTTTTTGGATTGTGAAAGATCAAGAGTAAGTATTTCTGAAAATCAACCAAGAGTTTTATAAGTTCTCAATAGTTGCAAATCAATGGTTGTAATTGTCTGTTAATTAACAACCATTGATTTTCAACTGTTCCAGACATAACTGAAAATATGTCTGTTGGAACAGTTAAACAAATTTTAAAATTCAATTTTAAAAATAATAATAATAATAATAATAAATAAAATAAATATTGAATTTTAAAAATGGAATATTTCAGAACCAAGAGCCCAAGTGCCCCAAGTGCCCATCTTTTGACTTTTAAAATTAGTCAAAATTTCAAATAAGCCCACAAACGTTTAGTAATTCAATTTATACTCTAAGTTTATTTCCTCTTATAATCCAACTATTGTTTTATTTATAAATAATATGAGATTGAGTTCAATTACAAGCTATCCAACAACAACAACAACAATAATAATAATAATAATAAAACCCTCCCTTAATTTTTTAAGGCTGACAAAGTATGCTCAAATTTAAAGGTGTCAAATTGGTGTGATCCATGATGTGACACGATTTAACATTGTGTGAATCGTGCTTCGTACAACTTACACTTAAATAAACAAGTAGGGTCAAACACAATATATATGTGTGTTTGTGTGTGTGACAAGCTGAGTTAGAAGTTTTTATGTATATGGCTTGGCAAGATACAATTCATGGGGGCTAGTATTTGTACGTGGCACGTGAACTAGTACGATATGGAACACAAGCTCATTTATCATGTGTAACGACCCGAATTACACATTTCGGTTGTGTTACAAGTCGATATTATGTTAAAACAATATTCAGTCTGATTAATTAATTTTTTTCCTTTCTTAGTAACAATTTAAACAAAATATATTCACATTCCCCATATACATCTCGTATGCATTACTGTACTTATAAAAATTTTAGATACAAAAGAATTTCTTACAACTGGGTATACCTTCGATGCAGAAATATGCTTCGTGAAATCATAACTGTGCGAAATGCCTTACTAACGGAAGCAATCCCAATTACAGAGGGAGTCTGTGGAGGAAAGTGAGAGGGTGAGCTCAACATGTTCAGTAAGAAAAACCTGTGGCAGGTAGATAAATATACTACCTATAAAAAAAATATTTTTATATTTACCAAATCTAGAACATTTTCATAAAGTATACAGATGATTTGATAATTTCTCAGATATCATATTCAAAATTCGAAAAACAGATTTAGTATCAGCAAAAACACAAATACCAAGAACAGATTTTCAGGAACAGAATATGTATCGGTAATACATTTAACTACTATTGTAAATCTAAAAAGTTTAGAGTTTTCTAGTAGTAAAACAAACAGATTTTTAGATATCTCAATTCAAGCAGACAAATTCTGAAAAATATTTTAAATAGACACAGAAGCATTGCCTGTTCCAAAAAATCAAAGTCGAAAAATCTATAGCAAATTCAATATGAAAATAGAGCTGAAATCAATACCGTTTTAAAAATTTTAAACAGCTTTTAAAAGCAACGACAATGTGACACTTTGCTCCTGTAGGATTCAAGAGGTGGCCCCTCACGGTCTTTTGTGCATTAAAATAATCAGTTCCATACAATATGAAATCATGAGTCAATTCAGAAGTTCAAATAGACGAGACAAGGCAGACATGCTATATCAGATATCAGAAATGACTATTGGTCAATGTCGGTGACTCCGGGCAATTCACGGGCTAGGTGTGCCGGGATGTCAATCGCCGTGGGAGTGGTTAGTTACCCAAACTGCTCACAGATCAAAATGTCCGAAGACCAGAAACAGAATCAGAAACACGATACATCGTACTCGTGGACCATAGATACAGATACAGATACAAAACAGACAGAATTGCAACATGATCTCACCAACGTATTTATCTCAAATCAGTGCGATACGGATCGTACGACACATAGTCAGTACGCGCTCAAGCACATATCATCAGAATAACTTTATAATCAGATAATTTTTCCTTAAATCATATATAAATTCGATTGTTTTGTGAAACCGTTCAAAAACGGGCTGACTAGCCCTTTTTCGAAAAAATCCCAGAAAACAGTCTATAAAAATTCAAAATTTGGGATTTTCAATAATTAAAACAGAATTCAAGTCATATCATAATTTATGCAAACCATTTAATTTCAATTCATAAAATTTGATTGTTCAACTATGCTAAAATCTCTAATTTTCAGAGTCATAAAATTCGATTTAAGTTTTTCGGTAATTTCGGTACTATGAAATTCAACCTAAATTTTATATCTACAAATATACGAAAATTACGCATATTTATCTCTAACAGCGATGAGAATTTTTCTTACCTCGATGTCTGTTCGTAGTCCTCGATTGCCTCAACGTTACGAGTTGACGGATCCAGTCCATTCAGTTTATTTCCTCAGAATTTCATACCAATATTCGAACTTTCGAACCGATATTTTCAATCGTATTTTTCCTTAGTTTTTCCCAAACTCTTTGCATCTTTTTCTCTATTCCAACTATATATATATACATCTACTATCTTTTTTTTTTCCGGGTACCGTTCACATTTTTTTTAACCTTCTCGCCATTTTCTCTTCTTCTTTCTCTTTTCTTCTACTTCTTCTTTTCGACTACCCTGTTCACCTTTCTTCCCCTGACACCTTCGTTACCCCCTCTCTCTCAGTTATCACCTCCGTTCTAGCTCGTCGTCTACCAACACCTCCACCAATTCGCCACCACCTCTCTCGGTCTCCTAGCTCACCATCTTCTAGTCGAGAACCATGTTTCTCTTCCCCTATTGGCCCCTGTTTCGGTTTCTCACATACCTCAGCTCTGCTTCACCACTGTTTTGGCCACCGTCGGCTTCCAGTTCCATGGTCCGCCACTGCCCCGACGTCCTCTGTTTTGCTGGCCTCAGTTCTGCCTTTCTCGGTTCTCTTTACTTTCATCCACGTTCCTACTGCCTCACCATTGGCGTTAGTTTCCAGCTCGATTTCCAGCCTCTCCTTCTCTATTTCAGCTTCTCACCTTTGTATTTTCTTCCTCTGTAAGTCTCAGTTTCACATCTTCTTCAGTTTTCTCTCCTCTGATCTAGCAACTACTGCTTCCTCACTCTCTATTTCTCTTCTTCACCGAACAACCACCTTTATTCTCTCCTTTTCCTTGTTACGATCGGCCACGGTACAGCCCAGTCTTCAGGGACTCAAGAAAAGCTCTCGGTTCAACTCCCCCACCAAAAGCAGAAGCTGTTGAGTTACCATGTCCCTTTACTTGTGTCACGTTGGTTATGTTTCTAACAAAACAACAACTCTAAACCTTTCCTAGTTCTCCGTTTACAAGCTAGCCTACCATTGCTCTTTTATTCTTTTTTTTTCGGCTCTTCCTTACTTCACTGCTTCTTTCCACCGCAACCTGTCCCCCTCGGCATGAACTGATTATAGTGTAGCAGGTGGCGTGAGGATGAAGAAAACGGGGAGTAGGTTGGCAGGAGGCGTGGGGGTGATGGATGTGCGTGTACAGATGGGTGCAAGTGTTTCAGGGGCCGGTTGCGTGCATGAGTGTGGCGGGGCAGACCTGGTGTGCAGAGGGTTTGGTGGGGGGCTCTGTTTCCATTTCATCATCTTACTGCTACTGCCATCACCGACCTATCTACTATCTTTATTAAATATGTATAGCTATATACTTATTCTTACACTCATACACACTTATTTATATAAAGCACCAACATTCTTTACTTAAAATTGATCAAATCATTATATATACATATATATATATATATATATATATATATATATATATATGTATATTAATATTAAATGGTGTATGTGTGTGTATACACACATAGATTTGTACACATATATCCATATATATCTATGTACTTATATTATTATTATTATTATTATTATTATTATTTTAATAAATACTTTATATATATTTATATAATCAAAATAAATGTACAATTATATATATACATTTATATCAAAATAAATTTACTTATACATTTATATAATAAAAATAAATGTATATTTATAAAAATCAAAATATAACCAATATATATACTTTTATATATACATTTACATCAAAATAAATTTACATGTATATTTATATCTATACATTTATATAATCAAAAATAAATTTTTAAATAAACATTTATATATACATTTATATAATCGAAATAAATGTATATTTATATATACATATTGTTTATCTTATCATTATTATTACTATTAGTATTAGTTTATTTTTCATAAGTCAGATTTTTAACAGAACTATCAGCCTAACATAATCTCGCTTTTTCCGACATGATTAATTTAATTTCTTGTAAGAAAAATAAATTGAATTTAAATCGAATAATGCTCGAGTCGTATTCTCGAAAAATCTCGAGAGTTTACATCATGTTATATTGGTCCAAAATTTTTATAAATGTGTTCAATTCATTAGTCCTTTAGATGTATTCATATTACTTTTATTTATGATAAAATTATATTTACTTTTGATATTTGATTACAGTTTATAAAAATAGTATTATATTAAATATAATTCTAACGGTGACATATCAAAATTATTGGTACATAAATTTATAATTCTTTTTTAATCCGACCGTAGAGTATTATACTCTATTCAAGTAGGTTATGTATATAAAATTTTAAGGTAATCAAAAATGTTTAACTGTTAGTTTGATAATAATAAAATTTTAACCATTAATATATTGAAAAATATACTATTCTCAATCGAAATAGTAGAGATATTAGATCGACCCGAAACTTTACATGTATGATGAATACAGATAGGTTTTTAAATCTAACGGTTGATTTGTAAAAGTATTAATCTTACATGAAGTTTTGAAGATAGTATAAAACAAAATTGTTTTATATCAGCGTAACTTGATCCCTCTTCATATATATATATATATATATATATATATATATATATATATATATATAAAATTTTTATAAAACTATACAACTGATAGAAACTTATAAAACTAAATTATTAAAATAAAAAAATTGTTACTTGATTTAGTTGTAATAAAAATATCTAAGATATCTTTCATAGAATAAAATTTTTTAAACAAACTAGTGATTAGCAAAACTAAATTAAGATTCCAAGATATAAACTAGTTGAGTATATTTATTTAATAAATTCTATTATATTTCCCGATGGATCTAGCTTTTTTTTAAAAAATTATTATGATTGTAAATTTAAATATCTTTATTTAGTACTAAATTCAATTATGTTTTTGAATGCAAGCCTTTGGTTGAACTACGTAAATTATGTGTCTTTATTATTTATTTTATTTTATCTTGTATATTATTTAAAATAATAAATAAATAAAAACATTTCAAAATTGTAAAAAAAAAAATTAATGGGTGTTGCTTGGCACAATCAGACATGAAAAATATTATCGTGTCTAACCCAACACGACCTATGAGGTTATAGGCCATGTGTCGTGTTAGGTCATGCCCTTATTTTTCATGGGCCATGCTCGATGGAGGTGTAAAACAGTTCATGCTAGTTAGACTATCACGACCTATTTAAATATTAGTCTAAGTGTTAATAGATTAATCCGTGATTGACCCAAATTGACTTGAATTAACTTAAAAGATATAAAATCTAAACTTGGCTTAATCTAAACTCAAAAAAAAAAAAAAAGAACTCGATAATATTTGAATTCAAAAAAAACCCAAAAAAGATAGGATTTGAACCCATCATAACCCGAATTCTTAATTACCCGACTTTATAACCCGAAAAAACCTAAACTATAACTATATAATTTTATTTTAAAAAATAAACTTAATAATTTTATTAATAATTATTTCAAAATTTTATCGATAATGTATTATCACCAAAATTAATATTAAATCTTTAAATTCAATTATGAAATTAAATTTTACATATCATGATTCATTTTAATTTTTAAATATTAATTATTGGCTTAATAGCCAAATATAGTCTCAACATTTTACAAAAAAATGGATATAATCCTTCAAACTTTAATTTTATTGTAAAAGTCTATAAACTTTTATGTGACTATAAAAAAAGCATCAACCTTTCAAAAAATGCAATTAAGTAAAATAAATAAGATGTTAGCGTTCTATAAGCCCTCAACTTTTTTATTTTACTATAAAAATTTATAATTGGTATGGACTTAATTGTATTATTTTAAAACGTTGGGGTTTTATACAGTAAAATTAAAGGTTGAGAGACTTATTTCTATTTCTTACAAAAAAAAATTGAAGGTATATTTGACTATTAAACCTTAATTATTTAATATATATGACTTTTTTCCTTTAGATGATTTTTTTTTTTATGTAATCCGATGATTTTTGGAGTTTACTTTTTTTTTTTTTATTGTTACTATATATTTATTTTACCTCACTTGAAAACCAACTTCTTATATAATCATTAATTATAGTTATATTCAAGATCAAATATGTAAAAATTTAAATGTACAAGTATATAACCATTGTCAACCGTTTGTCAAATATTATGACCGAAATATTTAATAAATATGGTGGTGGGAATATTATTTCGAATCTTGAACTCCAACACTAATTATGACATTAATTTCAAATGAGGTGGGTGGAATCTTAATTAAAAAAAAAAAATCAATTAATGGTTGGTTGCTCCAAATTTTTATTAACTAAAAATTGAATATGAATATTATTTTGGACTAATTATTAACTAAAAATTAAATATGAATATTATTTTGGACTAAATTGTTAGATTGGCAGGATAATAACTTTCATTAATTTAGACTTACGTGTTGATAATTTCAGTGGGCTTAATTTGATAGATTAATCCTGCATTTTAACACATGATATAGACTTAAAAAAAGTAATACACCATATTCAAACACAAATTATTATATAATTTATTTTTATAATTTTTAAATATTTAACTTTAGCATTTCTATCTTATTTGATTTATTTACGGACATTACATACCTGAATAGATCCACTCAAACTCGAATAAAACTCAAAAACTATCAAAAACTATCTGATCTGAAAAATATATTTGAATTAATGAAATCCAAATTATTCAACTTTAAAATATTAAATTTAAAATTATCTAAACTCAAAAATATAAACGTTCAAAACAATTCGAATTCAAATTAATCCAATTCAAAAAACAGCTCGTGTGATCCTGCCGCTTGTCACCTCTTCCCCTTTAAGATTTTTAATTAAGAAATTAAAAGTTGAAATAATCATCTACTTTTGCCGCATAGTGCTTGCTAGCTACATTCCGATACAAATATTTTTATTGCTCTATGGTCTATTTAAAGATGTTGGATTTTTCGGCTACGCCTACGCGTTGATTATTAATTAATACGCACATTACATGCCTAATTTAATTAAAAATATTTAAGCTTGCAAATTGATAGAAATAAAAAAGTGCAGTCATCAAGTGTGAAGTTTGACGGATGACAATTTGTTCATACACATTTTCATGAGAAGATCCCTGTGATGACAACACCGTGTGTGTGTATATATATATATATATTTTTTCTTATTTTACCATTTGCAATGTCCTTATAGAGAGCAACAAATCTTACAGTTATAAACGCAACAGGATTTGATTAATCTTAAATATTAGTTAATGTTTTTATTTGTTACATAATATTCATTAATGTCGCAGAAAGGTTCTATAAAGTTGTATTAAATAAAACAAAAATGGGAAAAAGATGAAACAAATTCTAACATTTTAAATTTACATTTCTTTTATTTATTTATTTATTTTTATTTCTTTGTAGATCTTCCAACTTTTAGAGTTCTAAGTCTAAAATCGTTGAAGGCAATATTTCTCTCCGATTTTTACCAAAAAGAGTGTAGCATATCATTGATTGTGATGGACACCGTCAATGGTAAACTCTTGGATATTAATTTGAACTTTTTTTTCCCCGTAATGAAGTATAACGGAGAGAAAGAATCAATTTTTTGGATTTAATCTCACTTAAAAACGGATAACAATCATTTGGGTAAGTTTTGGTTGTTAATATGACATTTTTATAATATTGTTTGTTGAAGTACCTTTCCTTTCGGGATTGAATAGGAAAATTGTCTTATCTAGCATTAAAAAGAAATGAAAACCAAATAAGGTTGGAGTTTGGATTTTTAGACGTCGTTCAACATTTAACTCAGTGTTTGCACATATGAGAAAACGAGAAGAAACAAAAGAAAAGCTGGAAAAGGTATTCAAAATATTGGAAAAAAGGTTGTTTTCCTTATAGACAAATTATGAATATATACACAATGTTTTGCTAAATAATAGATATAACAACTTAAAGCTATTTAAGTCATCAAAGGAACTGTAATTGGAATGTGAATAATGAGGCAATATTAAGCAGTGATCATAGGAGATATTTCAAGAGGTAAATCATTGACTTTATCATACCCCGCAAGATAAGGGTTGAATAAAGAAGACCAATCTTGAATGACTGCTGGTGGTGCTGCTGGCAAGTGAATGGCTTTGTGAGGGAGTCAACAAGTTGCTCAATTGAGTGAACTTGAACGACACAAAACTACTTGTTGTTCTACACTTGTGATCGGACAAAGTGAAAATTTACTTTGATGTGCTTCATGAGACTATGAAAAACAAGATATTTAAAGAGATATGTTACTCTAACATTGTCACAATAGACAATAGACACATCAAGCATTTGGAAGTAAAGCTCATGAAGGAAACTTTTATTTTAGTTTAGTTTAGCAATAGTGGCAGTAATGACTCTGTATTGGCCTCAGTAGAGGAGTGAACCACTCTCCGTTGTTTCTTAGAGGACCAATTGATTGGATAAGCACCAAGGAGGACATAATTGGAATGTGAATAACGAGACAATAATAAGTAGTGATCTTAGGAGAGATTTAAAGAGGTAAATCGTTGACTTTTTCATGCCCTTGCTAGATCAGCGTTGCATCAAGGGGATCGATCTTGAATGATTGATAATGGTGTTGCTAGTAAGTGAATGGCTTCATGAGGGAGTCAACAAGTTGTTCAACTAAGTGAACATGAACAACATAAAGCTTCTTGTTCTACACCCATGATCAGGTAAAGTGAAAATAGACTTTGATGTGCTTCATGCAACTATGAAAAACAAGATTTTGAGAGAAATATGTTGTTCTAACACACGATAGACAATAGGCACACTAGGGAAATGGAAATGAAGCTTATGAAGGAGCTTTTTTATTCTAGTTTAGTTCAACAGCAGTGGTAGCAACGACTTAGCAGAGGAGCGAACCAATGTCCATTGTTTCTTAAAGAACGAAGGAAGACAATGTATGCTGAAGTGGGTGTGTTGTCGTTGACATCACTTGCCCAATTAGTGTAAAAAAACACATGCAAATACAAAGTCGTGGAGTGATGGAGATAAAGACCATGATTTATCGTTTACTTGAGATACCTCAAAATCCTTTTGGCAACAAACTAGTGATTAGATTCTTTTGGACAATGTATGAATTGAGACAAATTGTTGACAGCAAATGAAACATCATGCCTAGCCATGGAGAGATATTGTAAGGCATAAACAACTTGTTTATATTAAGTGGGATCAGTGAAATACTATTAAGAGAGGGCTTCTCTAATGTAGAAACGGGATTGCGAACACCTTTAGCATTCAACATGTTATGTTTGTGAAGGAGGTCCAATATGTAATTGAGTTGAGAAATAATAATCCTTTTCTTGGTTCAAAAGGCTTCAACACCAAGAAAATAATGTAGGTCATTGAGATATTTAATTGAGAATCGATGAGCCATAGACTAAATTAACTTGGTAATGGTTAAGTTATCATTTCCTGTAAATAATTTCATCAACATAAAGCAATAAATAGAGTAGAGTCTTGACTATAGATAAAATAAAGAGAGACCTATCAAAGTAGGAGTTGTGGAATCCATATGTAAGGAGAAAGTGCTTGAGCTAAGTATACCAGGCTAAAGGGCCTTGTCGAAGGCTTGAGATTGCCTTCTTTAACTAGGAGACATGATTAGGAGACTATGGATGAAAAAAACTCGGGGGTTGTTGCATAAATTTTTTTTTCTTCAAATGTGCATTCTAGAAAGGAGTTATTTACATCAAGTTGGTGCAGCGGCCAAGCAAATTGAGCAATAATGGCTAGGATGAGGCGCACAGTGGTTGGCTTAATAACTGAACTAAAAGTGTTTTGGAAATCTTTGCCTGAACGTTAGGTGAATCCTTCAGCCACAATACGTGATTTATAATAGTCCACAATGCTATTAGGTTTTCTTTTGACTATATCCACCCATTTACGACTAACATATTCTATAAAGGATGAAAGGTTACTACTTCCCATGTTTTATTATGGATGAGGGCATCAACTCAAGATTTATGGCCTTACATTAGAGAGCATGCTTTTGAGTTTGAAAGAGAGTTTTAGGCTCAAGTACTTTATGAGTGGCTAGGTAGTCAAAAATCTTCTTTAGTTTAAAGATATTATTTTTTGATCGAGTTACAATACCGATAAGTCTTAGCAAGGGAAAAAGACTTACTTGTGGTGCTATGGAAAAAGTAGGAGAGTCATTCATCAAGTTCAAAGAGAACATGGGGGAAAAAGAGACTAGTAGTAGCAAGGAGTTCAGTGGCGAAGATTGTGGATATTGGACTAGCTGAGGATGAGGATGACAAAAGTGATTAACTGTGAAACCTGGTAGAGGGATCGGTGTAAGAGTGGTAGGTAGAATATCTATTAGTTGTTGTATTAGAAGAGACCCTTTATGTCTTGTAAAGAGAGGTTTTGGAAGGAAAATGAGTGTATAAGAAAGATTAGATAGTGAGAAAGATAGAGTTTGGAAGTGATTGGATTAAAAACTGGTAACAGTGATTAGTAGTGGAATTTCGAAAGAAGACACAAAGAGTAGACTTGGGATCAAATTTATGACTTGTATATAGTCAAATCCAAATGTAACACAAACAACCAAAGACTCGAAAATTTTGGTAATTTGGAGACATATGGAATAGACTTCAAAATGAGATTTACCTTGAAGGGTAGTCATGCGGTTTATAAGATAAATCATTGTTTGGCAGGTAAAAGTTTAAAATTTAATAAGAGATTCTTGGTGAAAAAGGGTAATAGCAGTTTCGAAGATGTGAAAATGATGGCATTTAGCAGTGCTAGCACACTGAGAGGTGTGAGGATGATGGTAGAGTTGCTGAATACCTTGTTGTGATTGGAAGTGATGGAAGCTACGATATTCAGCCTTTCATCCGAATAGACTGTAATTATAGGAGCAGCAAAATATTTTTCAACCAAGGACCTGAATTAAGTAAAAACTACGGTAACATCTGAATTTAGTTTTAAGGGGTAAAGCCAAGTGTACTTGGTGAAGTGATTAACAAAGATGACATAGTACCTAAAATGATTAAAGGATGTTATAAGAGCAAGTCTCTAGACATAAATGAATAGTAACTCTAACGGTTTGGAACTGTGAAGAGATGAGATACCAAAAGGAAGTTTATGATTTTTATTGCAAAGGCAAGAATTACAATTATTGAGAGACATATATTAGAGATACTAAGATTATATTTGGAGATAATATAATGAAGCGTGCGTTTATTAGGGTGACCAAGCCTATTGTGCTTAAGAGATGTTAAAGGTTGTTGATTGGTGCTAAAAGAAATAGGAGTAGATGAACATGTATTTGTGAAAGTAGTAAGATTCAGTAGACTAGAGTTGGAAAAGGGTCATTCATAAAAATATCTATTAATCTGACCTCGAATGAGAGATGCCCAATGCTCAAATCTTTTACCACAAAAGAAAATGGAGAAAATTCAATACAAGTGTTATTTGTTTGCAAAATTGAGAGACAAAGAGTAAGTTTTGTGTAATATAAGGAGCTTAGAGAACTTTATTCAGAGTAAAAAGGGTAGTGAGATAAGAACATCCTTATTGCCAATATACTGAAAATAGGTTGATAGATTTTATAAGTCCGAAATGATATGGTTGAAAGCATCAGAGTTTACATTCCAGTTTTCAAAGGGAGAAGCTCAAGTGGAAAGATTCGCTTATGGTTATGATAGATTGAAGGATGAGGATCTGTACACCTTGGTTGAATCTCCAATCTTATCACATATTTGACATTGAAATTTCCCTTTATTTTACTTCCAGTTTGGATTAAAGTTGCAAGTCCTAGATTACCTTGGTTGCGAGCTATACTACTGACTTTAATCTGAGAGAAATTGCCTCCATTTCTCTTATTGTGTTGTCATAGCCTTATTTACCTTGATTATTGCCTTTGTGATTGAATTGTGCTATGATAAGGGTTACTTCGTTCTTGTCGTCTTCATATTTCAAAAAAATTTCATGGTCAGAGAGTTTGTCAAAGAGGTTCTCATAAGTAATGCTAGTGTCTTTAGCTTTAATGGTTGTGTTAATCTCTTTGTACTCTAGTCCAAGGCCGATTAATTTTTTTATCACCATCTCTACATTATTAATTGGAGAACCTGCTATTGCTAACTCATTAGCAACAACTTTTATCTCTTAAAGGTATTCAGTCGCTGACTTGCAGTCTTTGACAATTTTCCAAGACTTACTCACAAGCCATAGATCTAAGTTTGAGATCTATTAGAATAAGTGGTAGTGAGATTATCCCAGGCTTGTTTGGCAATTGATGCTAAAGAAAGTGTTGGTGCAATAGTGTTGTCCACTAGAATCGTAATAACGTTTCTAAGAAGGTTGTCTTGTCTACTCTATAACTGGTATGCTAGATTGGGAACTTGTTTTTTGTTTTGGAGAATGGTTTCAAGCAAAAAAGGATGTGATCCGTTGGATAAACTCTATGATGGAGGTCCACTTGCTCGTAGTGTTCATGATGATCGTGATGGAAGTCCACTTGCTCGTAATATTCATGATGATCGTGATGCCAAGGATCCATGGGTCATCCAAGGAGGTCCAATTACCCGAGCCCTCTATATTTGTTTGGAAGCCCAAAAGACATGAGTCTTAGTTTAGTAATAAGTTGAGTTAAGTGTTTAAATAGCCTACATTTGAGTCTTATTACATTTTAGACCAATTATCCTATGTAACTAGGCTTATGCCTGAATTTAGGTTTTAGTCTTATTTTCTATTTGGTGTTAATTCCAGCCCACTTGTTTAAGGGCTTAAGTGCTAGATATTATTATAAATACATTGTAAATGCTCTTGAATAGAACAGAACAGATCAGATTGAATTTTCAGAAATTTAAGTGTGCCTCTTTCTAGGGTTCTCTCTCAACTAGGCTTATCAAGGTCTTCTTCCTTGTGGTGCCTCCCTCTTTACCAACCACCATTGTTATACTTTAGGTTCTCGAATTTTATATTCGTAGGGTCGAGGCCTAATACCTTTAGTTCAAGTCTCTTTAGACTTCGGGTCTCGATTGTTATTCTATTTTTCATTCAAAGTCTATCATCATTATTTTCGTCCCGCTTGCGTTTTTTTTGTTGTTTCAATTCCCAATCCACATGTTTCCTTGATCGTCCTAAATCATCCTCTTGTATGCGCATATCAGTTTGGTATCAGAGCAAGGTTTTGATTTTCTGGTTGTGCGTCTTCCCCTTCATCTCTAACACTAAGTCAGTGTCAAAAAAAAAAAGAAACTGTGTACGGTTTAAACACTGTTCATAAAAAATTCTGTTGAGTTACGAGATGCACGAGTACATGTTTTAAAGAAAACAATGAAATACAACAAACTCGTGAATTTCATTCACGAGCCCCACCCTCTCTTGGCCAAATTCCATTGTTTTCCTATAGTTTTAGGCATTTTTTTTATTTTTCTGGTGATTTTTTCTTTGAGATTCTTGTTGTGTTTGAGTTGGACTTTTGAAATTTTGTTTCAAGTCAATATCTTAGCCACACTAAAACTCTTGCTCACCACCCTAGCCACAAATCAGATTAGTCTTTGTTTAAAAAAAACAAAAAAAAATCCTAAACTTTGTTGTAGTGTTTGAGTTGGATTCTACACTTAGTCGTTGTGTTTGAGTTGGACTCTACAGTTAGTCGTTGTGTTTAAGTTTGACTCTACACTTAGTCGTTGTGTTTGAGTTGGACTCTACAGTTAGTCGTTGTGTTTAAGTTTGACTCTACACTTAGTCGTTGTGTTTGAGTTGGACTATACACTTAGTTGTTGTGTTTGAATTGGACTTCTAAATTTTTGTTTCAAGTCAGTCTCTTAGCCACACTAAAACTCTTCCTCACCACCCTAGCCACAAATCAGATTAGTCTTTGTAAAAAAAAAAAGAGACAAAAAAAGAAGCTAAAAAAAAAGAAAAAAAAATACTTGGTGAATTAGTTGATCTTTCGAGGTTGAATCTTTGACTGAGTC
Organism: Firmiana major; assembly: GCA_033439115.1. Taxonomy (NCBI): domain Eukaryota; kingdom Viridiplantae; phylum Streptophyta; class Magnoliopsida; order Malvales; family Malvaceae; genus Firmiana; species Firmiana major. The sequence goes on from CM065905.1 coordinate 51,235,273, forward strand.
TCTAGTATGATTGTGAACCTATAGAGTTGAGGTAGAGTAAGGGAAAAAGGCATGAACGTGTGAGAAACATTAGTAGAGAAAAGCCAAATTACTTGAGTGAAACACGAGTGTGGTGCCCAATCTTGAGTGAATTGAGTGTAAACATGTGAGGTTATCACTTGTGAGGTTCTTTGTTTTTTGTTATCACTAACGTTTCTTGCAGGTTAAAGATGTCTTTTGAAGGTGATAAGTCAGATTTTAAAAAAATTGAGTTCATGCTCCAGGCAATGCAACAACAGTTTCAACGGATGGACGTGAAATTCAATGACATTCATGATAAGTTGGACCGACATGAAGTTCAGTTTGCAAGGATCCAACAAGGTGATTCTTCCCATATGAAAAGTAAGATTGTTACCAATGAAGAGTATGATGATAATATTGGGTATGATTTGGAAGAAAAGTCTGAGGCAAATAGACATCATAGAAGGCATCATGAGTATAGAGATAGAGATCGAGTTGATAGAGCCTGTGATAGAGGCAAAGAGAAGATTGATGGAAACCTTAGTAGTATAAAATTGAAGATTCCTCCTTTCTAAGGCAAGAATGTTCCCAAGGCATATTTAGAGTGGGAAAGGAAGATTGACATGGTATTTGACTGCCACCACTACTCTGAGGTAAAGAAGGTTAAACTTGCTGCAGTAGAGTTCACAAAATATGCTATGGTATGGTGGGATCAGCTGGTCTCCAGTAGAAGAAGATGTGGTGATCCTCTAGTGTCTACATGGGATAAGATGAAGCGTATCATGAGGAAAAGATTTGTGCCTAACCATTATTACAGAGAGATGTACCAGAAGCTCCAAGGTCTCACCCAGGGTTCAAAAAGTGTTGACAATTATTACAAGGAGATGTAGATAATCATGATCCGAGCCAATATCCAGGAGGATGCAGAAGCTACTATGGCTCGTTTTCTCCAAGGTTTGAATCGTGAGATTGCCAATGTTGTAGAGTTGTAGCATTACATGGATTTAGAGGAGATGCTGCATGTGGCTATTAAAGTGGAAAGGCAACTCAAAAGGAAAGGTACATCCCGTTTCACTCCTAATTCAGTTCCTGTTTGGAAATCTAACACCTTTCGTAGGGATGATAAGCCTGTGTTTAAGCCTAAGTCAGAAAGTTTTGTTAAGCCAAAGTCTGAGGACCCTCAAAAGCCTAAGACTGAGCCTGCCCAAGCATCCCAAAGTAGAACACGTGACATAAAGTGTTTTAAGTGTTTGGGTCGTGGACATGTTGCCTCTTAGTGTCCTAACCGTAGAGTGATGCTCATGCTTGAGAATGGAGATGTTGAGAGTGCAGGTTCTGATGTTGGTATTGAGGATGAGATGCCTACGTTAGAAGATGTTGAAGAAGAAGAAGTTGTTGAGTTTACTGCTTATGGTGAAGCACTTGCTGCCAGACGTGCTCTTAATACTCATGTGAAGTCTGAGGATGAGGTACAACGTGAAAACATCTTCCATACAAGATGTTATATTAGTGACAAGGTATGCTCTGTGATCATTGATGGTGGGAGTTGTACTAATGTTGCTAGCACATACCTTGTTGATAAGCTAAAATTGCCCACTACCAAGCATCACCGCCCATATAAGTTGCAGTGGATTAATGACTGTGGTGAAGTGAACGTGGTGAAGCAAGTCTTGGTTCCTTTCCGTATTGGAAGATATCAAGATAAAGTGTTGTGTGACGTGGTACCCATGCAAGCTAACCACCTGTTGCTAGGTAGACCGTGGCAGTATGATCGGAGAATCATCCATGACGGTTACACTAACCGTTACTCTTTTTTTATGGATGGCAAGAAGATCACTCTTGCTCCCCTTAGCCCCAAGGAGATTTACGAGGATCAATTAAGGCTGAAGGAGCAACATGACGAGCAAAGGAAGCTAGCTAAAGAAAAGAAGGGAAGCAAGGAAAGCAAAGGAATGAGCTACCATGCCAATCCTCGAGATGTGAAAATTACATTTATTACTAAGTCTCCTATCCTTTTGCTTTTATTTAAAGATTCTTGTTTCATTGATACTGAACTCCATGATACTTTGCCTATTGATGTTGTCTCATTATTGCAGGAGTTCAAGGATATATTCCCTGAGGAGATCCCAAATGGACTACCACCGATTCGTGAGATTGAGCATCAGATTGACCTTGTCCCCGGAGCTACCATACCTAACTGCCCAGCCTACATAAGTAATCCAGAGGAAACGAAGGAGCTTTAAAGGCAAGTTGAGGAGCTCATGAGGAAAGGTTACGTGAGAGAGAGCATGAGTGCATGCGCCGTGCCCGTATTGCTTGTGCCTAAAAAGGATGGGATGTGGAGGATGTGCGTTGACTGTTGACCCATCAACAAAATCACTGTAAAGTATCGCTATTCTATTCCTAGACTAGATGACATGCTCGATGAGTTGCATGGTGCATGCATATTTTCTAAAATTGATTTAAAGAGTGGATATCACCAAATTCGTATGAAAGAAGGTGATGAATGGAAAATCACATTTAAGAATAAACATGCTCTTTATGAGTGGTTAGTTATGCCTTTTGTCTTGACTAACGCACCCAGTACTTTCATGCACTTAATGAACTATGTTTTACGTGCTTTCATTGGTAAGTATGTGGTTGTCTATTTCGATGACATTCTAATTTACAGTAAGAGTCTGCATGAGCATGTTGAGCATCTTAGGAATGTTCTTACTGTTTTGAGGAATGAAAGTTTATATGCCAATTCTAAGAAATGTACATTCTTAGAGGTGGCAAACGGGCGGGCTCGGGCGGGCTCGGTTCGGGTTCTTTTCGGGTTCTGACTTTTTCGGGTTCGAGTTTTTTCGAGTTCGGGCTTTTTCGGGTTCGGTTATTTTCGGGTTTGGGTTTTTTCGGGTTTGAGTTTTTTCGGGTTCGAGATTTTTCAGTTTCGAGCTTCTTCGGGTTCGGGCTTCTTCGGGTTCGGTCCCGGTTCTAGTCGGGCGGGTTTAGCGGGCCGACTTGAAATATTTTGAAATTTTATTAGTTATAATTTTTTTTAAAAAAAATTTTGAATCTGATAATTAATTTAATTTTTATATGGTTTTATATTTTAATAAATATTTATATAAAAACAAATTTCTATATTTTAATATTTATTATTTGACAAAATAATTTACTCTTTTTTAATTTCCTACAATATTTACTATAAAATAGTAGATATAATTATATTCATTAAATGCAAAAGAAAATATTACATATAGATATTATAGGAAGAAAAGTACCAATTAATATTATCATTTACCAAAAAAATGCTTAATATGAATAAATGGTCAATTAATTAGCTCTATTTTATTTCTAATTTATTTTTTATTTGTAAATATATTATAATTAATATTATTGCATTAAATATAATCGTTTACATTAATTAATCAAATTTCTCATTAAAAATTTAGAATATTGAATTAAAAAATTATATATTTTTAATATTTGATATAATTATATCATATACAATTATACACTACCATATGAATGATATTTTGTAGTTGATATAATACACTAAAAAATATATATTTATACAAAAAACTTTGTGAGTTTAAAAAAAGCATAATATAAATAATTATGAAATTAAAGTAGATAATTATGTTTAAAATATTAAATTTTTAAATTTTAAATAGAAGTCACTAAAATTATATTAATAAAAGTTTCATAATATTTTTTTTATTTCCTCTGTTAGTTTGTTTTTAGTTTTACAGATTTCCTCTAACTTCTAGATGTTATATTCTTCACTTCTTTTCTAAATGAATGTTTTGCTTATTTCCTTGGCATTGGCTAAGAAAAATTGAAGAGCATAAAAAATCTGACTGGACTACAAATATAATCTATCTATAGAATAATTGAAATTGTTGATAGGCTTTCAAATAATAAGAAAAAAGGATATGATTTCGTGATAAATTATTAAATTATTGTATAAAATGAAATAAAATGAATATTGCACGTTAATGTATATATATAATTAATTTAATAATTTTCAAACAGAATTATCATATTATATAATAACATGGTTAAAAAATTAATTATTTATTATCAAAATTATTATTAAAATAAATATTTACTAATTAGTTATCATATATAAGTATAACAAATTATTAATTTTTAATAAATTAGTTACATAATTTAAATAAAAAATTAACTTAAAATAATCATTTTGCACAATCAAGTAATGATGCATGTTTGTCTTGATCGTCACGTTGCATAATGCACAAGAAAAAATATCTACTGATATTATTCTAGTGGACTGGTATAGATATGAACTGATAAGGTAGTCAAATAAATAAATAATCATATATGTTTAACAAATTATACCTAATTAATTGTTATCAATTCGTTTTAAATTATACCAATTAAAGTTCTATAATTGTAGCTAAATTCTCAATTGATAGATGCAATTAGTTTATAGTTGGAAAAATTATTAAATATAATATAGGAGTTTAAATAAATAGTAAACCAAAAGACTGATATAATTTAATCATAGTAATTATAAGACAAAATATAATTAAAATGATGAAATATGAATTAAAGAGGGAAAAAAATTATATAATTTAGTAATAAAATTTATACAAGAGACAAGACATAGCAAAAACTTAAATTTTCTAGCTAGAAATAAAATTTGAAACATATAAATATTTATTGTTAATTTGATAACATATATATATATAATTTTTTTGTTCAAAAGTTTAATATAAATTGCTTCAGTAACTTATTAAATTATTATTTTTTTATATTAAGTAATTCTTTTTTTAGTTTTAATTTACATTTGTTATTATAAGTTCATATATGAACTTATTTTGTTATTGTAGGGATTTAGAAATTTCAATTCTGGATCTCTTTTATATAGATCAGAGTTAGATGTATATTTGAATGAACCAATAGAAGATTATGAGATTCAAATTGATGTTCTTGATTATTGGAAGAAAAATCAATTTCGATACCTTGTACTTTCACTTATGGCTAAGGATATATTGAGTATTCCAATTACCACAGTTGCATCTGAATCAGCATTTAGTATGGGTGGTAGAGTTATCAACAAATGGAGAAATTGTCTCACAACACATAATGCAGAAATTTTGATTACCACTTGTAATTGGCTGTATGGATATGATATAAATCAAGATGGTAAGATTTTAGTATCATTATTATTTTATTAATTTTTTATTATTTAAATTCTTATATGATTATTTTTATATATTTTATTAGATGAAGAAGATGAAACAATGGGATTTGGAAGGAAAGTTGGATTAAATTGAACTAGTTGGTTTATGGAGGAGGATAAAGAGTTCTAATTGCAATGTATGTTGATATTTTATTTCTTACTATTTATATTGTTAAAAAATTAAATTTTTATTAAGAGTAATTATGATTGATCATTACCTCATTAATCTTATTTGAAGACAGTGTCGCTCTTGGAGAGTTTGGTTGCTTTCTGCATTTACAATCTTTCCGAGCATGCTATTCATCAAGCCGCTAGCGTTGAATGGAATGATCGTATTTTCTTGTTTTATTCTTCATGCAATGTATGACTAGGGATTGGTTTCTCCATGGCTAGGTGGCTGTGTATGAGAATGATTGTATGTTTTCTATTTTGTTGTTCTTGTAATGTTACATGTCATAACTTTAAGTGTTTGATGTATTCTTTGCTGGTTTGTTTTTTACTATATTGGACTAATTTAGAACATAACAATCATTGACTTGTTAATGACATGAGAATTTGGATGCAAACATGTCATAGTTGAGTTTGAATATTTTTTTTACAGTGAAAAAGTTATTACAACCTTTAAAAGGGTATGAATTATGTTCCCCTCTTACAACTTTCAATTCTTATTTTTAGCATAATCACCATTTAAAAAATAAATTACTATTTTTCTATTTACGAGTTATAGGAGTCAGAATTTAAATTCTAATTTTGTTAATAATGTATTCAATGTTTTATACGAAATATCAAATTTAAATAAATGTTACAATTATATAATGATTTATATATATATATTTGATTTATTATTGTATTAAAATTAAAATTTTAATATGAAATAAATATAATAAAATAGTATAATAATTGTTTTTATAATAAAATCAAATGTTATATTTAATAATATATTTATTATTTATTATTACAAATATAATAAGCATAATATTGAAAATTATGTGATATTGAATATTATATTGTGTTTTAAAATAATTTTATTTAATAATCATATAATTATATAATTATAATTCGGGTTTTTCGGGTTATAAATTCGGGTTTTCTCGGGTTTCGGATCGGGTCGGTTTCGGGTCGTATCGAGCTCGGGTTATGTTGGGTTTGGGTTTTTTCGGGTTCGGGTTTTTTTAGACTCGGGCTTTTTCGGGCTCGAGCTTTATCGGGTTCTGGCTTTTTCGGGTCGAACATTTCTCGGCTCGGGCCTTTAACTTTTTGGTCAATTCGGTCAGGTCTCGGATTCAGTCTCGGGCGGGTTTTAGGGCTCGGGCCAACTTTTGCCAGCTCTATACATTCTGCACTGATAAGGTTGTTTTCCTTGGGTATGTAGTTTCTTCACATGACATTTCTATTGATGATGAGAAGGTAAAGGCGATTAGAGATTGGCCTATACCTAAGTCTGTTTCTGAAGTGCACAGTTTTCATGGCTTAGCTAGTTTCTATCGTCGATTCGTTAGAGACTTTAGCACTATAGCCGCACCTTTGACCGAAGTGGTAAAAAAGAATGTTGCATTTCATTGGGGTCCTGCACAAGAGCATACTTTTAATTTGCTCAAGGATAAACTTTGTTCTGCGCCTTTGTTAACTCTGCTTGACTTTACTAAAACTTTTGAGATTGAGTGTGATGCCTCAGGTGTAGGAATTGGAGCTGTGCTTATGCAGGAAAAACGCCCAATTGCCTTCTTCAGTGAGAAGTTAAGTGAGACAACACTTAACTATCCTACATATGACAAGGAGATGTACGCATTAGTGAGGGCCTTGGAGACATGGCAACATTACCTGTGGCCCAAAGATCATGAGTCCTTGAAGTATCTGAAAGGACAGAGTAAGCTGAACAAGCGTCATACCAAGTGGATAGAGTTCATTGAGGTGTTCCTGTACGTGATCAAGTACAAACAAGGTATATGCTTGAGGACAAATCCTTTTGAAGAAAGGGGGAATGATGGAGGTCCACTTGCTCGTAATGTTCATGATGATCGTGATGCCAAGGATCCATGGGTCATCCAAGGAGGTTCAATTACCCGAGCCCTCTATATTTGTTTGGAAGCTCAAAAGACATGAGTCTTAGTTTAGTAATAAGTTGGGTTAAATGTTTAAATAGCCCACATTTGAGTCTTATTACATTTTAGACCAATTATCCTATGTAACTAGGCTTATGCCTGAATTTAGGTTTTAGTCTTATTTTCTATTTGGTGTTAATTCCAGCCCACTTGTTTTAAGGGCTTAATTGCTAGATATTATTATAAATACATTGTAAATGCTCTTGAATAGAATAGAACAGATCATATTGAATTTTCAAAAATTTGAGTGTGCCTCTTTCTAGGGTTCTCTCTCAATTAGGCTTATCAAGGTCTTCTTCCTTGTGGTGCCTCCCTCTTCACCAACCACCATTGTTATACCTTAGGTTCTCGAATTTTATATTCGTAGGGTCGAGGTCCAATACTTTTGGTTCAAGTCTCTTTAGACTTCGGGTCTCGATTGTTATTCTATTTTCCATTCAAAGTCTATCATCATTATTTTCGTCCCGCTTGCGTTTTTTTGCTGTTTCAATTCCCAATCCACACGTTTCCTTGATCGTCCTAAATTATCATCTTGTACGCGCATATCACTTTATTAGATCATATCTAAAGTAGAGTGATGAGTTGTGCTCTTAAAGTAGGAAATGTGTTGCTACCTGTGAGTTTGAAAGGAAGAGATGCTACATTGAAAGTTATCAAGGAATTAGTTTGAAAGTTGAATTCTCGAGTTTGAAAAATTGGTTGAGTAGCTGACATGTTTGGAAGTCGATAATGAATATTTAGTCATGTTTGGTTAGTAATTGAAGAATAAACATAACAAGCTCGTTGAAAAAGGAGATTAGATTGCTCAGTGGAGCTATTGAAGATCTGATACCATGTAAAAATACTTAAATTATTGAAAAAAGTTGTTTTCTTTATAAATAGACTATGAACATATACACAACGTGTTACTAAAGAATAGAGACAACAACTTAATGTTAATTGAGTGCTAAGAGGAACTATCATTGGAATGTGAATAATGAGACAATAATAAACAATGATCTTTAGAGAGGTTTAAGGTAGTAAATCATTGACTTTAACAAAGCTAAGAGGGAGAAAGACTTAGACAGATATATCCTTTAACCTTTTACATTTTTATATCTGTGCCTTATAATTGACCACGGGTAATGCGGATGTTTTACATACTTTTTAACTTATAAATTTAATACGATTTGAATAAGTGATGAACATGTGACAGTTCTTTATAATGTTTTTTTGTGGACTTGGCTTTGGCTTTAGTTTTTTTAACCTTTAAAATGAGTAATATTGAACCTAATATTTTTTATTTAAAACAATTATAGGAAAATTTAATAATAATTAAAGAGAGTAATAATAAATTATTAATTTGAAAAAGATGTTTCTGATTAATTTTGTAAAATGTCCTATTCCATAATGTCTCTCTTATCTTAATTTTTTTTATTCAATTTTATCGAAATCAATCTCATCACTCATTTAAATTAATTCTTAATGTTTACTTAATCAACATGAAAAATATAAACACACATTTCCATGAAAAATATGGAACTGGATTCAAAATTTATAAAAGAAAAGCTTGAAAGAAAGGTAGTATTGATCCATATGCTAGGCTGGTTTGCGAAGTGGGTCAATTGAGGAGTAAAATAATGTCAAGCCACCACATTTTGTAGTTTGAGCAGGGGTATAAGGCTGTATGTAGAGCATAAATTGTCTCAACTTTAAAATACATGCACATTCCTCCATTTTTAAGCACAGCACATTTTAGTATTAAATTAAAATATATTTTTTCATGGACAGATAATATTTATATTTATAAAATTGCCACCGGATGTTCAATGGCATGAGATTGAATAAAAATAAAAATAATAATAATAATAATAATAATAATAATAATAATAATTGTCATAAATTTAAGTGCTTTTTGTTTTGTTTTATTTTGTTGTTATTAACCCATCGATTCCCTTTGATTGGAATTTCCGAGTCAACTTGTGGGTCATTCCCCAAGAATGCAAATATGCATGGAAGTTTCAAAGACTTTGAGCTTTCATTTTCATTTTCATTTTCAACCAACACATATTCATCCAAAGATATTACACCTATAAAAATACGTCATCAACCAAATTAATTTTTTTATTTTATTAATTGCAAATACATCATTTATATCCTAAACTAAATAATTTTTTAGCGCCTTCTATTCCCCACATCAGTAAAATAAATTAAAATCTCTTCACCTATGACATTATGCATGCGTCGTTAATTGTTTTTATTTTCTTCAAGTGAATAATATTTTGGGACGAAAAATTTAAGAATATGGTAAAGTAGAGTGGTCAAAAGAAAATGCGAGAAGAAGTCGGTTTAGTAATATTGATTAATTCAATTTATTTATTTATTATTTTTTTTTCAGACTAAATCCATGGGAAACTTCGAATGTTCCTGAGTAGAGAGTGGTTAAAAATCGAATTCTCCAAAGCAAAAGTCGAAGGAAAGTTGGTGGGTCTACATTTCTAACTAGCAAGTTAAAAGTGTAAAGTTTGTCAGATAAGATGAAAGAAATCATTAATTAATTAATTAATTTTAAAACCAAAACCAAAAGGCTTGGGAATGAAGCAACGTTTCCTACAAGAATAGGAGGTGTGGACTATGACCAGCTTTGGCAATCACATCAGCACTGGCGTAACTTTTCTAAGAGAAACTCCTTTTTGGTTTGGAAATTGGAATAATAGTCATGATTTCATCTGATCATGACCCCTGTCTTTGTGTAGTATAACAACGACTATTTCCAGGAAAATTTATTTACTTAAAATAAATCAAATGCACAATTTCATTGTACTTTCTACTATATCCTTTTTTATTTATTATTAATTAATTAATATCTATTTTTTCAACATTTTTTAAATCTCTTTCCCCGTTCGTAACCTACTTTTTAAAAAAATAATTATACCCATATATTTTTTTAAAAAAATTTGATTAGCACAAAAATTTTGCTTGAAAATGTACCCAAAAAGTACTGACAAAATGAGAGAGAACAAAAAAAAAAAAAAAATAAAGGATTTGTAAGAAAGGAAACGAAACCTCCAGCAAGCAGTCCAATCCACGTGGTTGGAAAAATAAAAAAACAGCAACGCTGTTTTGAGTCGTCAAACTTCTTACAGTCTATCTGACTGAGATATGTACAAATATATAAGCAATCCGAGGTCGAAGTTAGCAATGGTAGTTTTGTTTTTGCATTGAGACTTGAACATTGGAAAACAGAGAGAAAGAAGAGGAAATCTGATATCCGAAAACCCAACAGCCAAAGGAGAGAAATCTCAACAATAATCTTTTTCCTTTCCCTGACGGTTTTACAGAATTCAAGGTAATGTTTACCTCTATTCTCTACTGCTTTCTTGCCAAAGGGTGGTCTCTGTCACAGTTGTTTTTCTCGTGGTTTTGATGAAATGGGTGTTATTCGTTTGTTGTTCTTTGATTGTGATTATCTTGTAATCTGTGCATTTTTGTTTCATTCTGGGGATTGATTTGTTTAGCATATAAAACGCGTCACTGAATTCAGTTTGTTTCACAGAAACCGGTGGTGCCCTTTGTTGTCGGATGGGTGTTGCTTTTTCCTGCCCATTTGCTGAATGCAGTGATGTGCAGAATGGCTTAGAATCTGTCACTGTGAAATCCATTTGTTTTGGAGACGATGGACTGAAAACACCTGTTAGATCTATCAGCTTTAAAAGTTTAGATTCAGAGCCCACAATACTAAAATCAGTAGGTTCTGGAAAGATGATATTGGAGGGATCCATAAACTTTAAAGGGAGAGATTTGGAAAGAATGCTTTCAGCTATGTCTCCATCAGATAATGCAGAGAATTTGCCCATTAAAGCTGTCAAAGCAATGGATACTAAATCCCCAAAACCAGATTCTTTCTTAGAGTCTCCAAGACAATCACTTGTTTTAGATCCCAGCAATCCACAGCACGAGGCAGCGATAAGGTTGCAAAAAGTGTACAAGAGCTTTCGGACAAGGAGAAAGCTAGCAGATTGTGCAGTTCTTGTTGAGCAGAGCTGGTTTGTATTTTTGTATAATAATTATATGTTCTATACTAATACTACCTCTGTACAGAATTTTTGTTTTTAATGCGATTGTGTGTTGTAACGTAGGTGGAAGCTCTTAGATTTTGCTGAACTGAAGAGGAGTTCTATATCTTTCTTTGATATAGATAAACATGAAACTGCTATTTCGCGTTGGTCAAGGGCAAGAACTAGGGCTGCCAAGGTTGGAAAAGGTTTATCGAAAAATGACAAGGCTCAAAAGCTTGCTTTGCAACACTGGCTCGAGGCAGTAAGTCAATTGCAATAAAAACGAACTTAGCTTACCTTTGTTCTTCGTTATTTATTATTGATTCCATTCTCATGGTTATTCAGATTGATCCAAGGCATCGCTATGGACACAATTTACACTTTTATTATAATCAATGGCTCCATTCTCAGAGTCAAGAGCCCTTTTTTTACTGGTAATTTTCTTGAACTGAGTGTTATGATTCATTAGTAAGACATTTTGATTCTAAATTGAAACTGAAAATAAAATGCAGGCTGGATATTGGAGAAGGGAAAGAAGTAAATATAGAAAAATGTCCTAGATCAAAGCTTCAACAGCAGTGCATCAAATATCTCGGTCCGGTGGGTCTTTATTTCTTTTCTTCACCTAAATTTATCTACATTTATATTCAAAATATTACTGAAACCATTATCCACCATACAGATGGAAAGGAAGTCCTATGAAGTTATTGTGGTGGATGGAAAGTTCACATGCAAGCAAACAGGGAAGCTTCTCCATACTACCGAAGAGACTGGCAATGCTAAGTGGATTTTTGTCCTCAGCACATCAAAGATCTTGTATGTTGGCTTGAAGAAGAAGGGTACATTTCAACATTCTAGCTTCTTAGCTGGAGGTGCCACTATTGCTGCTGGAAGATTAGTTGTTGACAGTGGAGTCCTTAAGGTATAGCTACGCATTATATCTTTCACATCTTTTTGTTTTTTACTGCTTAGCGTGCTCAATGTTCTGAGACAATCTCTTGACAATAATTACTATTACTCTGTTCAACAGGCAGTTTGGCCTCACAGTGGTCATTATCGTCCTACAGAAGAAAATTTTAATGAGTTCATTTCATTTTTAAGGGAGAACAACGTGGATCTCACGGATGTAAAGGTAAAAAAAATTGTGTTACACGCTTTGAGCATCATTTTTCCTGCAAACGAAAAGAATTACTGACAGTGCTTCTTTTGTTATATTCAGATGACACCAGTGGATGAGGAAGAAAGCTTGGTTGGCAAACAAAGAGGCAGTAACCATCTTAGATGCAACTCATCTGAAGAGGACTTTAACTTAGAGGCTGAAGAAATCTGCATCGAAGATTCGACCAAAGAGGTAGTTGATTCAAGGGAAAAAGAGACCGGTGCAGCCTTTGAAAGCCCCAAGTCAATTAGGCTCCTTAACCTTTGCAGAAAATTGACTAATCTTGAAATACCAAAAAGAACTGAATTGTTCGATGCGTCAAATGGTAACCATAGCACTGCTGTGCCAAGTTGCAATGACAATTTGATGGATTCTCCCGTGGAGGATGGTAATGAGACAGAAGGGGTAGTCATTGCTTCAAAACAGGATTCAACGGTTCCAAAAGAAAAGATTGATGAAAATGATGTAGATAATGATGTAGAAGACATTCCTGAAGAGTCGATTCTTCGAAGGATTAACTCTAAAAAGGGAATGAACTCGTATCAATTGGGGAAGCAGTTGTCATGCAAGTGGACTACAGGAGCAGGACCCCGAATTGGTTGTGTGAGGGATTTCCCCTCGGAACTCCAATTCCGGGCTTTGGAGCAAGTGAACTTGTCTCCAAGAAGTGCTAGCTACTCAAAATCATTCTTTTCTCCCCGGTCTACAAGTAGCCAGAGTCCAAAAGTTTCCATTCCAGCAGGTGCCAGTGAAGAAATGAGAACCCTAAGTTTACCTGTGCTCAAGAAAGAAAATTTATTGCAGAAGAGCATCCATTCCAGATGCAGTCCTCGCCATTATTAAGAGAAGCGGTTGCTGGTAACATGCCATAGTCAAGAGTACATTCTCAGATAGTTCATTCTTGGTAACATGCCATAGTCAAGAGTACATTCTCAGATAGTTCATTCTTTTAGTGTGAATAGAAAAGATGATCATTCTTTTCAAAACTAGATGATGTACACAAAATTTTTTGATTTGTTCATCTTGTATCATAAGATGACATGACAATGTAGGAATTTTGGGTTTAATGCCCTATATACAAAAGGAAAAGAATTTTATTTTTTTGCGAGTAAATTTACAATTGTAAGTTTTAATGGAATTTCAACAAGTGATTCATTCCATTTACCTTATTTCCCTTCTTGGTGAAACATTAATAAGATATAAGGAAGGAGCAACAGACCGCCGCCGCCGGCGGCAGCAGGAGCAGGTATCATCATAGTTGTAGTTTCTACTCAAAGATGACTGCATATCTTGTACGAAGCTTCAGGAATTAGGATGCCCTGGAAGGAAAAGAGTGGTGCCAAAGTAGACAATCTAAATTGAAGTATCCATAAAATATATGGTTACATAGAAAAACATTAGTTTGGGTTATACAAAGAAATTTCTGAATTGCATGCGTTGTTTTATAGTAGAACATGGATGTTGAAGCTGCTGTTGATATTTCAATTGCTGTAGCAGATGCTGCGTTTCTCCGTACTCATTGTTTCTCTTCAACATAGCAATTATGAGAAGAGTTTGATTCTCATAATTTTGGTTCCAACCATGATGGATCTGTCAGTTGTATTCTCCTTTCTTCACTGAATTCGTGACAGTTTGTTTTCAGTTCAGCAACTTATTCGATTAGAACTTTATATGGGAACATTAGTTATATATAAATAGTACTAGTAAATATGGGAAATATATTTGACTACTTGATAATAAAATAACATATAAAATAAATTTATTTAAGCAATTATTATTAACTCAACGACTTGATTTTCTTTCCATCTAAATTTCTATTTTAATTGCCTTCTGTTTATGCCAAGGGCTATGAGCATCATAAACACGCTCAGAAGATCCGGAAATTAGGGTAAACTTTTTTTCTAACTATATACCTAGTTTAATTTTCTACCAAGTTTAAGATGGCAATGGTGTGGCTGATTTTATAAGCCATTTACTTAGCCATTAAGCTTTACTTTTCAGCCATTAAAATTGACTTCCTAAGGTTTAGTTATGAGTCACCTAATGAGTCATCTAATGAGTCATAGTTAGCTTTAACTATGGTTAGATATTTACCTAATGGGCTTTACAATTGGGCCTCTCGGTTTGGGCTTTCTTAATGGGCTTTCGGGCTGAAATTTTTACTATACCTCGGGCCTTTTATTGTCTCAATATTTGACCTATCAATCGGTCTAACAATTTGGTCTAAGGGACCTAAGAATTTCGATCTACGTTTAGTATATCTTAATGGGCTTTAAAATCTTCACTTTAGGCGCATTACGTTTTTAACCATTAAATTAAATCCGAAATCCTTCCGAATAAATTTTTCTTACTTTCGAGGATGATTATCTTGTATTCTGACTAAGAATATTTTTCTCCAATTTTTTCTTCATACTTGGGTTAATTCCTAACCATGGTTAGTCAACTATGGTAAAAGTTCACTTTTCTTAACTATAGTTGACTTTTTCCTTAATCATTGACCAAGTTGACTTTTTCTCAAAATTTTGAAAGTTTCATATCTTATGTCTTACACTCTCGTCTTTACGTTTTAGCCGTTAGTAATTACACCCGAAACACCTTAAATACTTTAACTCGCTAAAAAAGTCTATTTTACCATTTTTATCTTTTACTCTCGTTCTCTGTGTTCGGAACTAAATCAAACTAATTTTCCTTCATAAGCTCTCTATATTTTCTCATCTTAAGATCTTATTTTCAATTAGAATGATTCAGATCCACTCGGTTTAGCCTGTGACTCTTATAGCTCACATTAGGCTTTTATGTAGCTTATGCGTGTTTAAATCATTTCACATATTCTTTAAATCTAGTAAATACTCTTCTTATTATTCAACTATAATAATAGAGTGTTCATACACATAGGAATCATAAGGAACAGGTTACATAAAATACGGGTCTGACACCCAGCCCGTTCCGAGGTCGTCGGCTGGCATCCCTTGGGTTCCAGACCCCCAGGTTTACCTCAACTCAGTAAAAACAGGTGCGAGCAAGGCTCCAACACTTTCTCAAAACCATTGTGCGAGTTAAACTCCAGCACATTATCATTATAAGACTACGTGCGAGTCACGCTCCAGCACGATTTATCAAATCATGCGGACGTATGCGATTCAAGCTCCAGCATAGTCAAAATCATTAAAACAGGTGTGAGCTAAAGCTCCAACACTATTTCACATCTCAAATCCGATAGGTGGCTATTTTCTTCTTTTTAAAACTTAAAACATGTTTATTTATGCAGCATGCCTCTCCATGCTAAAACATGTAAAATTAGCCAACCTATCATCATCATTTCTCAATCACCAATATCAATATAAAATTGAGAAGAACATTGAAAACATGCATATCATGCTATTTCCTTACCCCATCCCATTTCTCAATACATATATATATATATATATCATAGTACATTTCATGCTTCCATATCGTTTCATAGAATTGTAGTATCGTACTAATTCTAGCGATATATCTACAAAATTGTCGTAAAATACGTACGAACATCTCTATAACTAACACACAGTCCCTTACCTCGAATTGCGCTCATATTTCCTTTGTCACGTATACTTCGTTCGCGATCCGGGTTAGCCGTGTTCCACGTTCTTCCAATCTACACACATAACCATTAAATCATTTTTTTTCTTTCTCCCAAATATCCTCGTTGTCACTTATTCTCCTATTTATACCTTTCAAGCCTTTAAATCATATGTCACTTTTCCATTTGTATCACTTATCTCATTAGACTATTTCTTAAGCTTTCCACAGATTTTCCTCTTCTTAAATTTCTCTTAACATTACTCACTCGTCACTACAAATCATTCTTTTCATCATTTTGCATACCATTCAACCCATACAATGTCTAGAATCCTTATTTAAAGCTTGAGGGTTGAAGAGCTTACCCCTTTTTCTTAGCCAAACTTGTGGTAGCCACAACTCATTCTCTTGACCACACCAATGTGTAATTTTTGGGTATGTTGTTCTCTTTATTCCAAGGAATAACTTTCCCTTCTTGAGCTTCTTCCAAAACTAGTTGGAATGTGGTGCTTTCTAGAGTGAGAAAGCTTGGGTCTTAAGAGAAAATGGGAGGTGAGGTTTGGTGGGGGAAGAGTTCTGAGTTTTCATCTCAATCCCGTGCTCTTTTTATAGATGCAGGCTTATGAGATCGATCTGGTCCTTGTAGAGATCGATCTCTGCACGTTTGGTAGTCTTTTTCACCAAACACAACCACTACAAGATCGATCTTCTTCCCTGATGAGATCGATCTGTCGAAGGGCAATTTTCTTCTTAGAGATCGATCTGTCTCTTGTAGGAGATCGATCTACTCTTTACAGAGCCCTTAAGGAGATCGATCTGTATAGTATTGAGATCGATCTATCTCAAACAGAGAGTTAAGGAGATCGATCTATTTGCCTTAAAATCGATCCTCTCATTACAGAATGCTTAGCAGATCGATCTGGCTCTATTGGAGATTGATTTGTCTTGCTCCATAGCTCAAAATAAGTTCATTTTGGCTCTTCCAGATCGATCTCTCATCCCATGAGATCGATCTGACCTTCATATTTTCTAAATTTTCTGCAGTTTTTCTGCATTAACTTCATTTAAAACATCCTTAATTTGCTGCCATAATCATTTCCTCATTCATCCATCCTTGAGATTTGAAAATGGTATCCAATCACATTTAGTACATATTAAAACTTGTGTGTATGCCTTGCATGACCAAATACATACAATATATAACTAAATGGGAACATAAAGATTTGCACCACTTATACAATTTCATTCAACTTTACTCCACTACTCATTTTTCATTCCACTCACATTCATCATATATCAAAGTCCATTTCTTCATAATCATACTTAATGCAGCTTGTACGTACATCACAACTCTTAGTACAAGTGTGTACATTCAACTTATGGACTTTGTATCACATATACTTTACATTACTAGTACATTACAATACTTCATGAATTCATTTACATATGTACAAGGCTAAACCTATACGGGGTCTCACACTCCCGCCATCCAACCGGTAGAGTCTCGCATGGACTGGTCGTAAGGGTCTCAAACTGTCATACCGTCAGGGTCTCAAGCGAGCATGTCGTGAGGGTCCCGAGCGGACATGCCGTGAGGGTCTGGAACAGACATGCCATGAGGGTTTGAAGTGGATATGTCGTGAGGGTCAGGAGTGGGCATGCCGTGAGGGTCTCCAGCAAACATGCCGTGTGGGTTAGGAGTGGGCATGCCATAAGGGTCCCGAACAGACATACCTTGAGGGTCAGGAGCGGGCATGCCATGAGGATCTCTAGCGGACATGCCGTGAGGGTCAGGAGCGGGCATGTCATGAGGGTCCCGAGCGGACATGCCATGAGGGTCTCCAACGGACATGCCATAAGGGTCAGTAGCGGGCATGTCGTGAGGGTCAATAGCGGACATGCCGTGAGGGCCTCGAGCGGGCATGCCGTCAGAGCCTTGCGCGAGCATGCCATGAGGGTCATGCGTAGGTATGTCATTAGGGTCTTGTGCGACACTTATTTCTCCCACTAAATTTCGTACAGTTGCCGACAGATTCACTTGCGGGAAGGTGCCTTTGAATAGATTCACCATAGACCTTAAGGCTTGGACGGTTTCTTCTCTTTGTGTTCTCATAGCTTTAAATTCAGCTAAGAAAATTGTCATCATACTTAACCTTCTCTCCCCTTGGACTCCATCACCCGTGTCACCAATTAGAGAGCTTGTCGCATCTTCATTCTCGTCACTCCTCATCGCTGCTGAGCGTGTTCTCACCATTATTGTAGAGCTAAGAACTTTTCTTTCGATTTCCCATAGACGGCGCCAATTGTTGTTGCCCAACAGAATGATGACTTGTTGTTGACGTCCTCACTTCGATCTTCGTGCCACATGTAATCATGTTTTCTACAAGAAAATGAATGATTAGAGGGACGCAGGGGTTGTTGCTGACGTGTTCCCTACGTAAGTACTACCCTGCGTATGCACTCCAATACTTAAGTCAGAAGGGAATTTTAGCAGAGTTTTTGTAGAGAAAGTAGAGACTTAGGTTTTTGAGTCATACTTGTCCCTTATCTATAGGGATTTATTCTGCTTGTAATTACGTATGTATCTTTGAACTAAACGTCTTTTTTTGTCTTATTTAAAATGTATATATAATGAATAAAATATTTGATTTTCCTCATGTCACGTGGTAATTTTTTATTGGCCCAAATATATTGAATATTTTTATCCTCAACAATAGGAGAGGAAGAGTTGAAGAAACTAAGAGTTTTTTTTAACTAATAAACGCTGAAATATAAGGAGTAAAAACTTAAAATTGCAAATAAAAATTCTTGGGATGGAATGGTGTTGTTTATTTATCGCGACTTCATAGTAGATTTGACAATGGAGATGTAATGCTTTTTTTAATAAGGATGAGGTTGTGTATGAGGATGCTATCTCCAATACCGATTACAAATTCATGGATGTACAACTACAGTTGGATTTTATTAAAGTAGGTCCATTGGAAATTCAGAATACTCTTCGCAAAAAGAAGGTGGAAGGAAAGAGTATTAATCAGATTCGATGGATGGATACTGTTAAATTGAATAAGGACGGTACCTCGCAAGGGAATCCTGCTATTTTTGGTGCAGGTGGGTTGATACGCTCAGGTACAAGGCAATACCTTATGGGTTTTATAGCTCACTTAGGCGGCCGAGTTACAAGCTGTACTTTATGGTCTTCTATTGGCTTGGCAAGAGGGGTTTCGGTAAGTGATTTGTGAGTTAGATTATAAAATTTGTAGCTTGTTATGTATAGTTAGAAAATTTGTAGCTTGTGATGTATAGTAGTAGCGTAAGTATGGATAAAGGACACCCGGAAGTGGGGTGTGACAGATTTGGTATCAGAGCTTGGTTAGTCTGATGTGAGTCGATATTTAGGACTAAGAAAACATACATCCCCAAGTTACTGTGCGATATTTAGATACAAATGTGTATACGGAGCTGGTAGTGAGTTAAAAGTTTGTTATAAATGCAGGAAGTTATCAGGATAGTGAGTTATGCTTGAGAGACACCCCAAGAGGGGAGAGAGCTCGAGAGCTCAAGGGCAGAATGACAAGATTGAGAGGCACAACAGATCGTTCTCTAGTCATGAGCCCTAGGAACAGATAGAGGTTTCTGATCCTCGGAAAGCCCGATTAGAGGAGGACATGCGCACAATGATGACCATGATGGGTCAAATCATGGGTAGGTTTAAGGGTACACCTGGTACAGCGGGACAGGTTGCATCGAATCCCCTAACAGCTGCACCTGAACCTGAGAATGGTGCAGTTGCACGACCTGAATCGGTTAGGCCACGAGATCCCCATATTCGACTAGTACCTCCTCCAGTAGCCCCATAGTAGTATGATGAGGATGATTTGGGGTATGGATATGATTGGGATATGGAGAGGTTGAGGCATTTCATGGATTTCAAGCCTCCTTCTTTTAGTGGGGTAAAGGATCCGGCAGTAGCTGGGGACTGGATCAGTCAGATGGAGAAGTTATTCGATTTCTGTAGATGTTTGGTTACGGAGAGAGTAGCGCTTGCGGCCTTTGTACTGAGAGGCGAAGCAGAGCACTAGTGGAAGTCCACCAGGCCTATGTTGAGAGCTCAGAGTATGGCTATCACGTGGGATATGTTTTTGGGCACTTTCAGAGAGCAATACATCCTAGATACTGCTCGACGTAGGTTACAGATGAAATTTCTGAATCTGACTCAAGGGGATCGAACGGTAGATGAGTGCAAGTCACGATTCACTTCATTGGGTCGATATGATCCGGACTCTATCAGGAGTGAAGCTATCAGGGTCCGTAGATTTGTGGATGGACTGAGGCCTTCGATTCGAGCTAAGTTGGCCCCGTTTGATGTCGCTACGTATAGATAGGCTATGCGACGAGCCCAATTGTGTGAGCAGGATTATGACCTGTAGATTTTTTAGTTCAGTTGGGGTAAGGACAAGGGTTCGAGGAGAATGGGAGATGACAAGAGTGCCAAGTTTGGTCGGAGATTTATGAGTAAGCGTTGGAGAGAGGCAGATGAGTTCCAAAAAAAGGCTGCTAGATCTTTTATGCCTCCGACTCAGACACCAGCTAGAGGTATAGTGATTGGTGGACCCCGACCGACTACTGATCAGTGCAGAGCATGTGACCGATATCATGGTGGTAGGCCCTGTCATCAGCCGGGTACACGATGCTTCAGATGTAGCAAGTTCGAACATTATGCAAAGGAATGTCCAGAGGCAGTTGAGGTAGTTCCACAGAGGGGTAAGGAGCCAGAGAGAGTTCCCACAGTTACACCTCCTACAAGGAAGAGAGCCACGGTTGAAGAAAAAGGGAAACAAGTTGTGGGTCAAGGCAGGGTGTATGTGATAGACCAGGCATCACCTGATACCTCTTCTGAAGTGATAAAATGTACAATTTTGATTTATAACTTAGAAGCTATAGCTTTGTTTGATTCTGGTGCTACGCATTCTTTCATATCACCTGCATATGCATCAAAGTTAACAGGACTTGTAGAACCCACACACTTAAATAGGACCTTGTTAATAAGTACTCCGATGAGAGTTAGCCAATTGGTTGAACAAGTGTATAGAGATTGTAAGGTAAGGGTAGGAGATAAGTGTGCGATAACCAACTTGATCTAGTTAATATGTATGACATTGGTGTAATCTTGGGAATGGATTGGTTAGCTACTAATCATACTATCTTAGATTGCCACACTAAGTCTATTACGTTTTCTCTACCCGAGGAATGTGTTGTTAGATTTTAGAAAAGTAATAAAATCTTAAATTTTGTGACAAGTAAAGTACATCGGTATCAAATGACATGAATGTTGTTTTGAAAGTTTTATTGCTTATGTGGTGGATTTGGACAAAGTACATCCGGATATGGAGGACATTCCAGTGATTAGAGAATTTTCTGATGTCTTTTCGGACGACCTACCAAGATTGCTACCGAATAGAAAAATAGAATTTGGTATCGACTTGACGCCTAGAACCGAGTCGATATCCAAGTCACCATATAGGATGGCCCTAGTTGAGCTGAAGGAATTAAGGAAGCAGTTGCAAGATATGCTAGATAAGGGGTTTATAAGACTGAGGGTCTCACCATAGGGAGCTCCGGTATTATTTGTGAAGAAGAGAGATGGGAGCCTCAGGTTGTGTATCGACTATCGGATGTTGAATAAGGCTACCATCAAGAATAAGTACCCCTTACCGCGCATCGATGATTTATTAGATCAGTTTCGAGGAGCGCAGATCTTTTCTAAGATAGATCTGAGGTCTGGGTATCATCAATTGAAGATTCAGAAGGAGGATGTGCCTAAGACAACTTTTCGTACCCGCTATGGTCATTACGAATTCCTAGTGATGCCTTTCGGGTTGACGAATGCGCCAGCAGCTTTTATGGCTTTAATGAATGAGATATTCAAGCCATACTTAGACCAGTTCGTAATCGTCTTTATTGATGATATATTGGTGTATTCAAGGTCCAAGGAAGATCATGAGCAACATTTAAGGATTGTTTTGCAAACCCTCTGAGAGAGAAGGATGTATGCCAAACTGAGTAAGTCTGACTTTTGGCTAGAGCAGATTTCTTTTCTGGGCCATATTGTATCGAAGGATGGGGTGTCAGTAGATCCATCCAAGATTGAGGCTGTTGTTCAGTGGGAACAGCCCATGACAGTCATAGAGATTAGGAGTTTTCTGGGTTTGGCAAGATACTACAGGAGATTTGTAGAGGGATTTTCTAGATTGGCTGCTCCGTTGACACGTCTTATGAGAAAAGATATGGAGTTCATATGGGATGAAGCATGTGAGAGAAGCTTTCAGGAACTTAAGCGCATATTAACTACTGCGCCAGTTCTTATCATCCCTAACAGTCAGGAAACTACTTTGTGTATACGGATACTTCACATTAAGGACTAGGATATGTTTTGATGCAGGTGGAAGGGTAGTAGCTTATGGATCTAGACAGCTAAAAGATCATGAGAAGAACTACCCCACTCACGATTTAGAGTTGGCAGCCGTAGTATTTACATTGAAGATATGACGCCACTACTTGTATGGTGAGAGATTTCAAATCTTTACGAATCATAAGAGTCTGAAGTATCTATTCTCACAGAATGAGTTAAACATGAGACAAAGAAGGTGGCTAGAACTCCTCAAGGACTACGATTGTGAGATTTTATACCACCCGGGGAAGGCGAATGTGGTTGCCGATGCATTGAGGAGAAAGAGTCTCGGGTTGGTATCACTTATGATGGTTAAAGAACACGAGTTGTTGGAGCAATTCATGAACCTTAGTCTGGATATGACCCTACCTGAGATTGGCAGCTATGGGATTATTGCTAGCTTGAGATCAGAACCGGAGTTGATTGAGAGAATCTAACAAGCTCAACAAATTGATCAATGGTGCATTAATGTGATTAGTCAAATCCAGAAGGGTAAGGGTACGAAGTTTGCATTGAGTTTAAATGCAATACTAAGGTTCGAAAATAGAATGTGTGTTCCTAAGGATTTAGAGCTGAGGAAAATGATCTTATCAGAGGCTCACTCATCGAGATAAACAATACACCCGAGAAGTAGTAAGATGTATCAGAATCTTCGGAAGGTGTATTGGTGGTCTGGAATGAAAAGAGACATAACTGAGTATGTCGCTAGTTGTCTCACTTGTCAGCAGGTAAAGGTTGAGCATCAGAAACCAGGAGGATTATTACAACCTCTACGGATACCGACATGAAAGTGGGAACACGTTATCATGGATTTTGTGATGGGGTTATTGAGAACCCGTAAGAACCATGATGCTATATGGGTTATAGTAGATCGGTTAACGAAATCGGCACACTTCTTAGCCATGAGATAACTTGAGTGCATTGGCGAACTTGTATGTACAAGAAATAGTGAAATTGCATGGAGTCCCAGTGAGTGTTGTTTCTGATCGGGATGTCCGCTTTAGTTCCCACTTTTGGGGACATTTTCAGGAAGCGATGGGGACCCAATTGAGCTTTAGCACCATTTTTTATCCTCAGACAGATGGTTAGTCAGAGAGGACTATACAGACCCTGGAGGATATATTGAGAGCGTGTGTGCTGGATTTTAGAGGCTCATGGGATGATCATCTACCATTGATTGAGTTCGCCTACAATAACAGTTATCACTCAAGTATTGGTATTGCCCCTTATGAGGCACTATACGATCGTAGATGCCGATCACCCATTGGTTGGGAAGAAGTTGGTGACAGACAGTTGCTCGCTCCCGATTTGGTTAGACAAGCTTCCGAGGATGTTCGAATAATATGTGATTGGTTGCGAACAGCTCAAAGTCGACAAAAGAGCTATGCTGACAAGAGACGGAGACCATTTGAGTTTGATGTGGGTGAGTCCGTATTTTTGAAAGTATCTCCTTCTAAGGGAATAATGAGGTTCGGGAAGAAAGGAAAACTAAGTCCTCGTTACATTGGTCCCTTCGAGATTTTGGATAGAGTGAGAGATAGAGCATATAGGCTAGCCTTACCACTTGAGCTAGCAGGAGTCCACAATGTCTTCCATGTTTCTATGCTTCGGAAGTACTATCCGGATCCAACACATGTAAGTAGCTATGATCCATTAGAGCTCAATGAGGACATGTCGTATGTGGAGGAACTGATCCAGATATTGGACAGAAAAGAGAAGGTGTTACGAAATAAGACGATTTCATTGGTTAAGGTTTTGTGGCAACATCATACATCGGAAGAAGCCACTTGGGAGTTGGAAGATCTAATGAAAGAGAAATATCCTCAACTTTTCGAGGAATAGACTTGGTTCAATTTGGAGGATCAAATTTTTCAAGTGGAGGAGAATGTGAGACCCCGTATAGGTTTAGCCTTGTACATATGTAAATGAATTCATGAAGTATCATAATGTACTAGTAATGTAAAGTATATGTGATGCAAAGTCCATAAGTTGAATGTACACACTTGTACTAAGAGTTGTGATGTACGTACAAGTTGCATTAAGTATGATTATGAAGAAATGAACTTTGATATATGATGAATGTGAGTGGAATGGAAAATGAGTAGTGGAGTAAAGTGGAATGAAATTGTATAAGTGGTGCAAATCTTTATGTTCCCATTTAGTTATATATTGTACGTATTTGGTCATGCAAGGCATACACACAAGTTTTAATATGTACTAAGTGTGATTGGATGCCATTTTCAAGTCTCAAGGATGGATGAATGAGGAAATGATTATGACAGCAAATTAATGATGTTTTAAATGAAGTTACTGCAGAAAGATTATAGAAAATTTGAAAAATATGAAAGTCAGATCGATTTAATGGGATGAGAGATCGATCTGGAAGAGCCAAAATGAACTTATTTTGAGCTATGGAGCAGAACAGATCGATCTCTAATAGAGCCAGATCGATCTGCTAAGCATTCTATAATGAGAGGATCGATTTTGAGGCAAACAGATCGATCTCCTTAACTCTCTGTTTGAGACAGATCGATTTCAAGACTAGACAGATCGATCTTCTTAGGGGTTCTGTAAAGAGCAGATCGATCTCCTTAGGGGTTTTGTAAAGAGCGGATCGATCTCCTACAAGAGGCAGATCTATCTCTAAGAGGAAAATTGCCCTTCGACAGATCGATCTCATCAGGGAAGAAGATCGATCTTGTAGTGGTTGTGTTTGGTGAAAAGGACTACCAAACGTGCAGAGATCAATCTCTACAAGGACCAGATTGATCTCATAAGCCTGCATCTATAAAAAGAGCATGGGATTGAGATGAAAACTCAGAACTCTTCCCCCACCAAACCTCACCTCCCATTTTCTCTCAAGACCCAAGCTTTCTCACTCTAGAAATCACCACATTCCAGCCAGTTTTGGAAGAAGCTCAAGAAGGAAAAGTTATTCCTTGGAACAAGGAGAACAACATACCCAAAAATCACATATTGGTGTGGTCAAGAGAAGGAGTTGTGGCTACCACAAGTTTGGCTAAGAAAAAAGGGTAAGCTCTTCAAGCCTCAAGCTTTAAATAAGGATTCTAGACATTGTATGGGTTGAATGGTATGCAAAATGATGAAAAGAATGATTTGTAGTGATGAATGAGTAATGTTAAGAGAAATTTAAGAAAAGGGAAATCTGTAGAAAGCTTAAGAAATAGTTTAATGAGATAAGTGATACAAATGGAAAAATGACATATGATTTAAAGGCTTGAAGGATATAAATGGGAGAATAAGTGACAATGAGGATATTTGGGAGAAAGAAAAGAAATGATTTAATGGTTATGTGTGTAGATTGGAAGAACGTGGAACACAGCTAACTCGGATCGCAAACGGAGCATACGTGACAAAGGAAATACGAGCACGATTCGAGGTAAGGGACTGTGTGTTAGCTATAAAGATGTTTGTACGTATTTTAGGATAATTTCGTAAATATATCATTAGAATTAGTACGATACTACAATTCTATGGAACGATATGGAAGCATGAAATGTACTATGATATATATATATGTATTGAGAAATGGGATGGGGTAAGGAAATAGCATGATATGCATGTTTTCAATGTTCTTCTCAATTTTGTATTGATATTGGTGATTGAGAAATGATGATGATAGGTTGGCTAATTTTACATGTTTTAGCATAGAGAGGCATGCTGCATAAATAAACATGTTTTGAGTTTTAAAAAGAAGAAAATAGCCACCTATCGGATTTGAGATGTGAAGTAGTGTTGGAGCTTTAGCTCACACCTGCTTTAATGATTTTGACTATGCTGAAGTTTGACTCACATACGTCAACATGATTTGATAAACCGTGCTGGAGCGTGACTTGCACGTGGTTTTATAATGATAATGTGCTGGAGTTTAACTCGCATGATGGTTTTGAGAAAGTGCTGGAGCCTTGCTCGCACCTGTTTTTACTGAGTTGAGGTAAACCTGGGGGTCTGGGACCCAAAGGGATGCCAGTCGACGGCCTCGGAATGGGCTGAGCCTTAACAATAAATCGCACTACGCAAGAGCCTTGCGATGACTGTGTGTCACGCTGATTGCTCGCCTGGTATATGAGACATGGTTCAAGATGAAAAGTCCACCGAAGTTGGAGTATGGACTTGGGTCCACGGTCGTACGTAGTACTGTGTAGTTGTCCGTTGGTATATTATGTATCGTGCTGGGTGCACGTGAGTACGAGTATCGTGTAGATGACACATGGCGTACCTTATGTCGTGAGTATATGAGGAGATGAGGTTGATTGAGATTAGCCGATGGATAAGACTGACCCATCCCCCTTAAGGCGAAGTGATGCCCTGTGCACACCTGATCAGTGAGGCCTGAGATCACTGACTATGGCCATATGTTGTGGATATTTGATTGCTGAAAATTTCATACCTGTCTCAGAGATTCGAGAAACAGAGACAACTCAGAAAAGAAATGATTAAGAAAGTAAAGAGATTTTGTGTTTTGATAAACCTCTGATTTAAACACTTGTGTCGTGAGGGCATTGTTTTATGAATCATGTTTTAAAATGGAAGCATGACATATTTGATTTACATGAAAATTCAAATGAGAAATTTAGGTTTAAATGTATTTTCGGATAATATTTCCATTTATAATGAAAACATGGTTTGATTTATACATGCATGGGCTATGTAGGTAGTACGATATCTACCTGCTAGCATTCATTTCCTTACTGAGCTGTGGTTTGCTCATCCCACTATTTTTTCCCTCTAGGTACT
This sequence comes from Firmiana major, assembly GCA_033439115.1. NCBI lineage: Eukaryota > Viridiplantae > Streptophyta > Magnoliopsida > Malvales > Malvaceae > Firmiana > Firmiana major. The sequence goes on from CM065905.1 coordinate 51,262,529, forward strand.
GAGAGGTAGGAGAGCGGTGGTCTCTAGATTCCTTTCTGAGTTGGACAGCTCCTACCAATCGTAAAGGTATAAGATTTGTATACACAAGAGTATTTTGTATCTATTATCTTGTATCGCATAGTTATACCTATGAAATGTAACAGTTTTATGGGGATGATATGTAAAGATATTATTATACAATTAATTTTGTATATTTACACACCTGGGAGTGTGAATTAAATTTTAAATATTTTCGCTGTAAATTCAAGGAACTTTAGTAATTGCATCGCCTCACAGCCCAACCGTAGTAGTGTAAGTATGGATAAAGAACACCCGAAAGTGGGGTGTGACAGCGAGATCTTGTAGGCCTGACGACTGGAGATCTGTTACGTGTGGTTGCGGTTGATCTGATACGTGAGGCTGCGAAAGAATTGAGGCAAAAGGGCGTCCTAGATCCTGTACGAGAAGTTTCGGAAGGCCCTAGACGTGAAGAACCAAGAGGCATGAGGTCCCAAGGTATGGGAGGCCCTGAGCATGAGGGTTCAAAAGGCCTGAGACACCAAGCTACAGAAGATCCAATGCGCAAGAATCCAATTCACCAGAGGGATCAGGGTTTTGGAGACCCACGATGTCAGGGAGTGAGGAATGCGACGTGAGAGATTGTTAGTAGCCGGAGACGCCAGAATACTTAAAGCTTTGAGAATCCGATTATAGTAGATTCTGGATATTTGAATACAAAAGATCTCTGGTCCTATAATACAAATGTCTAGCCAAATAATGAGGTCAAAAGCGTTGGAATAACAGACACACATACTGGAAGGAACTCGAAAGCATATCCGACATGGAACCCGAAAATTAATTTTCAACCCAAGACCCGTCAAAACTAAATGCATGATAATGTGAGAGAGGCTGTTGACTATGATCAAGCTGATTCATGCAAGGTCCAAAATAGGCCTGCATCCATGAAACAGGATGCTTTAGATATGAAGAAAATGGTCGAACAAATCTTAGAGGAGAAAAAGTTGGTTCCAGCTGAAGAGAACCAGAGGAGAAAAATCTCATTTAGCATAGCAATTATAGGAAAACCACTGCCCCCAAAAGTTCAAGATGCTGCAAATGACGGCATATGTGGGAAAGACTGATCCTTACGACCATGTTGAAAATTATGAGTCATTAATGCTACTATATGGATGGGAATATGAGATTATGTGTAGGACATTCTCCCTAAGCTTAACTGGCCACAAACTGAAGCAGTTCAACAACTTACCAGAAGGGTCAATTTCATCTTTCAATCAGTTAAGGAGTGAATTTTTGAAGGCCTTTGTTATAAATAGCCAGAAAAGGAAGGAGACCACCTATTTACTCACCCTGAGACAAGGGAATAAAGAATCACTAAAAAGTTATATAGATCGATTCCATGATGCTACTCTTGAGGTATGAGATCTACAAGTTGGAATAGCGGTGACAGCCATGTTGCAGGGGACAAGGTCTGAAAAGCTCTAAGAATCACTGTCTTTGGATCAACCAACAACAGTTTCAGATTTGTTCTCTAGAGCAAACAAGTATATTACACAAGAGGAGGTGATGAAAATGATACCAACACAGGACTTTAAAGAAGGAAAGAAGTGAGAACGAGAGCCTGATGAGAAGAACACAGGAAGATCAGACAGATTAGGTGAATCCCCAAAGTTGAAGTATGCTAATTACATGCAGTTTATCGAACCGCGTGCTTCAATCCTAGTGACAATCGAAAGAACTGGGATACTTTAATTCCCTAGGAGAGGAGAGGGAAATCTAGGATGAGACCTCAGGTCCTATTGTAGCTTCCACTCTGTCTTTGGTCATTTGACTGAGAAGTGTCGTGATTTAATGAATCAGCTTGAGAGATTAACTAGAGAAAGGCTATTAGACCGTTACGTATAGAGGAATGAGAGGAATCAATATCATGTGCATGGTCAAGGAGGCAACAGACTGTGAGAGAGGCGTAATGATAATAGAGTAAATAGAAGGAGGAACGAAGACAGAGGAAATGAGGCAAGGAAGAGAGAACGTTGGAATCAGTAGATAGATAATGAGCATACATGGGCCGCTATTCATGTTATCTCTGGTGGAGAATGCGTAGCCGGTTGCTCATCTGCTTCTCGAAAGGCATATGATAGGTAAGCGTACCAGATCCATTCTGTGATGAAAGTAGCCGAAGATGAAGAGGCGATTACTTTCATGCCTACTAATTAAGGAGATGTTATTGTTCCACATGATGATCCCATGGTCATATCGATAGTTGTGGCTAAACACCCGATAGGTCAAATTTTGGTAGATAATGGAAGCTCGATAAACCTTATCTACTGGAACTGTTTCGAAAAGATGAATTTAAGTGAAGACAAATTGAAGCCCATAATTACCCCCTGTTTGGCTTTACCGGAGAGAAAGTAAAGGTGGCAGGGTCGATTGAACTACTAGTTACTTTGGGAGAAGACCCTAATAGTGTTATGAGACAGGTCTTATTTATGGTGGTCAAATCAACATCTCTGACCTACAATGTTATTCTTGGATGGCCACTGTTGAGTGACATGAGAGCCGTACTCTCCCCGTGTTATCTGCTAATGAAGTTCCCAACCCTCAGAGGTGTGGGGCAAGTAAGAGGAGATTAAAGGAGAACGAGAACATGTAATGTTGCATCAACTACATATAAGGGGGTTCAGAGAAAAGAAACTTTTACTATCACAGAACCATCTATGCCAAGACCTGTTGAAGAGATGGAAGAAATAAAGTTGAAGGCGGATGACAGAGAGAAGAAGGTGTACATTGGAGGCCAATTGAGGCCCGAAGTAAAGGAAGAGATAGCAAAGTGCTTAAAAGATAATGCCGATGTTTTTGCATGGACCCTTGCTAACATGCCTGGAATTGATCCAAAAGTCATCGTCACAAGCTCAATGTGTTGCCCGGGGGAAAACCTATTAAACAAAAGAAAATGAATTTCGCCTCTGAGAGACAGTAAGTCATTGAAGAAGAGATAGACAAGCTACTTGAGGCTGGATTCATTCGGGAAGTCTTGTACCCGAAATGACTAGCGAATGTGGTGATGGTGAAGAAAGCCACTGTAAAATGGAGAATGTGTGTGGATTTTACCAGTTTAAATAAGGCATGTCCAAAAGACTTGTATCCATTGCCCTAAATAGATAAGCTGGTAGATAAAACTTCAGGGTACGAGTTTCTTAGTTTCTTGGACGTATACTCCGGTTATCATCAGATCCTAATACACCCCAAAGACGAGTAAAAGACATCTTTCATCACCGATAAAAGGTACTTTCTGTTACAGAGTGATGCCATTTGGCCTAAAAAATGCAAGTGCTACGTATCAGCGTATGGTGAATAGAATTTTGAAAGATCTTCTTGGCAAACCGATGGAAGCTTATGTGGATGATATGATTGTGAAAAGTAAAGAAGGAGGATCTCATGCTTTAAGGTTATCCAAAGTCTTTGAAGTTCTAAGGAAGTATAACATGAAGCTAAATCCCAACAAGTGTTCATTCAGAGTCTAATTCGGGAAGTTTTTGGGATTCATGATAACCAATCGTGGGATCGAGGCCAACCCTGAGAAGGTCCAAGCCATTTTGGACATGAGGCCTCCAGTTACTTTCAAAGAGGTGCAAAGGCTGACGGGAGAATAGCCGCATTAAATCGTTTCTTGGCAAAATCTACTAAAAGGAGCCTACCGTTCTTCAAGACACTCTGAGGTGGGAAGAACTTTGAATGGACTGAAGAATGTCAAGTGGCCTTTGAGGAGTTAAAGGAGTATTTGAAAGAGCTCCCGTTATTGTCAAGGCCTTTAACTAGGGAGCATCTATTTATGTATCTGGGGGTAAGTGATAAAGCGGTTAGTGCAGTCTTATTAAGAAGGACTGCAGAAGGAGATAGGCCAGTTTACTATGTGAGCAAAGTGCTTCTGGAGGCAGAAACAAGGTATCCGCAAGCTGAGAAAGTAGCTTTAGCACCTGTCATGGCTGCGCGAAAACTGTGCCCTTATTTCCAGGCACATTCGATAATGGTATTAATAGATCAACTCCTGAGATAGATACTCTAAAAGCCTAAGCATTCTGTGAGGTTAGTGAAGTGGACTATTGAACTCGAAGAGTATGATATTTCTTTAAAGCCTCGGTAAGCTATCAAAGCACAAGCACTGGTAGATTTCATTGTTGAGTGCACATGTCGAGAAGATCCCAAGGAGGAAAAGTTGGAATGGTAGAAGTTGTTCGTTGATGGAGCATCCAGCATCAGGGGAAGCAGAGCTAGCATTGTACTAGTATCGCCAAAAGGAGAAATGTTGGAGTATTCTCTATGCTTTGATTTCCCTAGCTTCAACAATATGGCCAAATATGAAGCTTTAATTAGTGGCATGAAACTTGTAAGGGAGCTCCAAGTTTGAAATTTGCTAGCCCATAGCGATTCGTAACTTGTTGTCAACCAGTTCAATAGGCAGTATGAAGTTCGAGAATCTACCCTCATCCCATACCTAAAAAAGGTACAGTTGCTGACTCGATCATTTGATAATTTCCAGCTAACTCAAATCAATCGACTTGAGAATAGTCATGCCGACGCCTTTCCAAGTTAACATCCTCTAAGGAAGCCACTGGAAGATATGTGAAAGTAGAAAAGTTGATGAAATCGAGCATAGAAGAAGAAGGGGTGCTAGAAATTGAAGTCGGTACTGATTGGAGGACACCCATTAAATAATACTTAATAGAGGGAACACTCCTTAATGATAAAGAAGCAGCTCGGAGAATAAGGATTCAAAGTGCGAAGTTCACTCTATTGAATGAGCAGCTCTATAAGAGGGGATATACTATGCCGCTGCTGAAATGTCTAGGCCCAGAACAAGCTAACTATACTTTGGTCGAAGTTCACGAGAGGATATGTAGTGAACATTTAGGAGCCTGAGCTTTAGCAACGAAAATACTCAGAGCAGGATTCTACTGGCCTACACTTAAGTAAGATACACTTGATAAAGTCTGAAAATGTGATAAGTGCCAAAGATTTTCCCCCTTGACGACTGCCCCAGTGTCAGCCCTTCAAAATACATTCTAACCCACACCCTTCGTCCAATGGGGTTTGGATAAACTAGGGCCGTTCCCAGTGGCCACAGGACAAAGGAAGTACTCGTTAGTAGTAATAGATTATTTTACCAAGTGGGTATAAGCAAAGCCATTAGCCACGATCACTGATAAAAAGGTCGAAGCGATGGTTTGGAAATAGATAATCTTTCGATTTGAGTTTCTGAGAATTTTGAATGCAGATCATGGGAAGCAGTTTGATTGTCATGCCTTCTGGAATTTTTGCGAAGGACTAAGGATCCAACTCAGGATATCTTCAGTATCGTACCCACAAGCTAATGGCCAAGCAGAGATCAGTAATAGAACCATACTCCATGGCCTCAAGACTCGTCTGGACAAGGCAAAAGAGGCTTGAGTGGATGAGTTGCCTAGTATTCTGTGAGCATACGGACCACGAGTCGGGTACCGACAGGGGAAACACCGTTCAGCTTAGTATATGGAACTGAGGCCTTAATACCAGTAGAGGTCGGAGCGTCTCGCCAAAAGTAATACCTTATGCGCAAGAAGTGAATTCCTAGGGTCTACGAGAGAATCTGGATTTACTTGATAAGCAACGAGATCTCGCCGCCATACGGTTAGCTACCTACCAACAAAGGATTACTTGTTATTACAACTCCCGTGTAAAAGATAGACCTTTGCGAGAAGGAGATCTAGTGTTATGGAAGTCGGCTATCACCAACGCATTGAAAGAATACGGGAAGTTCAAAGAAAAATGGGAAGGACCTTATAGAATTAGGAGAATGATTGGACCTGACACATGCATCTTGGAAAGCTTACAGGGCAAGAAGATAGCAAAGACGTGGAGTACCAATCATTTGAAGCCATATTGGCAGTAAAACTTTTATTTATTTATTTATTTTCATTGTCAAACTGTGGATTGAAATTTCATTTATTGAAATATGATTTATTAATATTTTATTACCTGTTAAGATTTTTGGCCATACCTAGTGCAAGGGCTTGAAGTGAAAAAATGTGCAAGGTAAGCCACGCATCTAAGGAAATAAAAGGCTTGAAGCGAAAAGTACGCGAGGTAAGCCGTAAAGAAAAGTGCAAGGGGTGCGCGAGGTAAGCCACACGCCTAAACAATTAAAGGGCTTAAAGTGAAAAGTGCGCGAGGTAAGTCATAAAGAAAAGTGCAAGGACTTGAAGCGAAAAGTGCGCGAGGTAAGCCATAAAGAAAAGTGCAAGGACTTAAAGCAAAAAGTGCACGAGGTAAGCCACGCACCCAAATAATTAAAGGGCTTGAAGCGAAAAGTACATGAGGTAAGCCATAAAGTAAAGTACAAGGGCTTGAAGCAAAAAATGCGCAAGGTAAGGCACACACCTAAACAAATTAAAAGGCTTGAAGCAAAAAGTGCGCGAGGTAAGCCATAAAGAAAAGTGTAAGGGCTTGAAGCGAAAAATGCGCGAGGTAAGCCTCGCACCTAAACAAATTAAAAGGCTTGAAGCAAAAAGTGCGTGAAGTAAGCCATAAAGAAAAGTGTAAGGGATTGAAGCGAAAAATACGCGAGGTAAGCCACGCACCTAAACAAATTAAAAGGCTTGAAGCGAAAAGTGCGCGAAGTAAGCCATAAAGAATTGTACAAGGGCTTGAAACGAAAAATGCATGAGGTAAGCCACGTACCTAAGGAAATAAAAGACTTGAAGCGAAAAGTGCGCGAGATAAGCCCTAAAGAAAAGTGCAAGGGCTTGAAGCGAAAAATGCACGAGGTAAGCCACGTACCTAGGAAATAAAAGGCTTGAAGCGAAAAATGCGTGAGGTAAACCATAAAGAGTTGTGCAAGGGCTTGAAGCGAAAAATGCGCAAGGTAAGCTACGCACCTAAGGAAATAAAATACCTGAAGTGAAAAGTGTCTGAGGTAAGCCTCAAATAAAATAATAATGAAAGACTTTAAACAAAAAATGTGTGAGACAAGCCATAAAAGAAACTTAAGAAGAGAATATGCAAAATGAGTTGTCATAATGATATAAGAAAATTACATGAAATCATCGATGTTTTTAAGAAAAAGTAAAACTCCCTATGAATCATAAATCTGATTTATTATTACAAATGAACCTAAAGTGTTAACAATAAGAAAACTAAAACTACTCCTCGGTGGTTGAGAGGCTCCTCTATAAGAAGAATCCTACTCATCACCATTTAAGTCGCCCAAGGCGTTAATCATTCCTTGTTGACGAGGCTCACAAGGACCTGAAAGATTAGAAAGATCGTCATGAGCCCCCCGCTCCATATAATCTGCAAAGTTCTCACCGTCAGGCTCATAACTTGTCCAATCACGAAACTCATTGGTATAGTGCTTCAATTACCTTGACCATTATAGTTCAGGAAAAGTCTCGCTTGATCTCTCTTTCTCTAACCAAGAACGCGCCATAAAGAAGTCATGTTTGACGAAGCCTGTAAAGAACATAAGCTTCCTCTCATGACAATCTTGTGATAGGTTTTATTCTCTAAAAACTTCAGAACGAATCTAGTTTCGCACATCTGGATTGATGGTGGAAGGTTGAGGCTCTTCACGTAGCTTAGAAAGCTCTTCTTCCAACCTACTACGATCATACTTTAACTCATCATTGCTGGTTTGGAGGTTTTGGAGTTTAGATAAGACAGTTTCATAATCAGACTTCGGTTCTTCACGCTCTTTGGCGAAATTCTCTTGAAGGCTGAGGTTCCCAAGATGAAGGTCCCCCTTCTCTTTTTTTAGTTGATCAATTTGCCCGAGGAACCTCAGATACTGAGCTCTTTCATTCTGCCACTCAGATCTTTCAGCCTTTAGCCGGTCCAGCTCAGCATCAGCATGCGCTCTGTATGTTCTGTGCCTAGCGTTACAAGTAATCACCTGCTGAGCTGCCTGAAAATAAACAAGGGATAATAAAGTAAGATAAAATTAGCATGACAGAGAAGGGAAAAATAAAAAAAGATAGAAGTGTACCTGCATGACTAGATAGTCAGATTGATCTTCAGGAACGGGAAAGCCTTTGAATAGCTCCACTTCGTCTCGAGGAAGAATAGTCGACCATCCTAGGTGAGATGCAACTCCAGAATCATGAATCGAGTCGTTATCATTAACACCGAGATAGACGATGAAATTCTGACCACGGACAGTAGTGCCGCCATCCACTGGGAATCGAGAAGTATTAAACTCGACGATTGGTGAAAGTGTTAGCGTATCCCACATAGCCGACTCAATGTGTAAGGATCGCCTCTCAATACGAGTAGGGCGAGCAATATTGCACTTTGCCCGATTGCTCCTATGATACTCCTCTAAATCAGGGTCAGGAAGTGGAGCCATTATGTAAGACCCAATTTTTTATCATATTTTCTTATGATTCACACATGTCCGCCCCGGAAACGCGAAAAATAGGGCAAATTTAAAAACTTTTTTACTCATCAATTCACAATTAAGGGTGCATTCCTGTGCAGTGTCATGCATCATCATATTTATCATACCTCAGGATCTCATCACTAGATAACATGTATCGTATCATATACAGTACTCAATATTAAGTTAATTAATCCTAATACATCCCATACAATGTTATACATCAAGTGTCTGTAACTACAATAATTGTTTGGATACATGAAAAGATAAAAGATACCTTAAAATACAATATATGGCCTGGAGCTCAAGTCCTCCACTAGCCACTACTCCGTACGTCGCAGGAAAATTGTTTTTCACTTGAAGAAATCTGGGGGGAAAGAAAACAGGGTGAGCTTCTAAATCGCTCAGTAAAGGGGGTAAGGGACTCATTATATAAATCAAAATGCACATCACAAAACATTTATTTGTATGTGAAACTCATTATACTCATTTGAAAACCATAGCATGAAAGTACTCAAAACGATATTCTCATATCTCAAATCATGTGAAAACATGAAGTAAAATGCTCAGTATAGAGCAGTAACAAAGCATGTGAAATAATACGATAATCGCTTTCTCAATAAACTTGATAAAATCACTGTAATAGTAATGCACGTGGCGCAGCCACTAAACACACGTGGCATAGCCACTGATCTAAATTCACACGTGGCACAGCCACTAAACACACGTGGCATAGCCACTGATTTAAATTCACACATGGCATAGCCACTAAATAAACGTGGCATAGCCACTGATTTAAATTCACACGTGGCACAGCCACTAAACACACGTGGCATAGCCACTGATTTAAATTCACACGTGGCACAGCCACTGATAGGGTTTCACGTGGCAACGACCACCAAATATACGTGGCATAGCCACAGAATAGGGGATCTCACGTGGCAACGGCCACCAATTATGGTTCTCACGTGGCAACAGCCACCAAATAGGGTTCTTACGTGGCAATGGCCACCAAATAGGGTTCTCACGTGGCAACGGCCACCAAATAGGGTTCTCACGTGGCAACGGCCACCAAATAGGGTTCTTACGTGGCAACGGCCACCAAATAGGGTTCTCACGTTACCAGAACGGAGAAGAATCGGGCTTACATGCTACCAGAGCAATGCCCGGTGTGCACTCAGAATCACACACCTAAGTCTTATCACATAAGACTGGTTTGCCTTCACGTAGAACTCATAGTGGTTTTTCTCTCATAAAACTCATTTAAAACCGTTTTGTGCATAACACAAAACATATTGAAACCGAGTCCCAACCGGCAAAACACATACACATTTCTGAAATCTCAAGATCGCCTTAACGTAGAGCCCAATTATAAACTCATAAAAACATTTGGGCTCCAACCGGCTATAAAAATTGTGTGCATTCTCATAAAAACACAACACATCAAACATGTTTGTTTTATAAATCACAAATCATGCTATAGTAGTTCAAAATCACATACACAATTGGTTTACTTTCCCTTACCTCTTTGCACCTCGTATAGTGCAATTGTTTCCCCCTTGTCACGGATTAGTCTCGCATTTCACTCTGAAACTCCCGAGCCAAAACTTGTGGAGAGCTTATCTCTTGCCTTGATTCAATCCTTCTTACGATTTCCAAGTATGTTGTTCTCCCTTTGATGAGGAACAACTTTTCTTCTTGCCACAGCCTCTGATTTGGACGGAAATGGGGGCCTTGGATGAGTGAGAAAGCTAGGGCTCGATGAAAATGGGGTTGGAAGAGAGAGAAAGTGAAATTACAGGAGAAAGCAGGGGTTCCTTATATATACAGAGGGTAGGAGATCGATCTGGCTCTTGATGAGATCGATCTGCATTTGAATTTGGGGACGATTTGGGATAATTTTATGTCTCGGAGATCGATCTGTCGAGGGGTGAGATCGATCTCTTTATGGCTTTATGAGATCGATCTGCTCCTTGAGGAGATCGATCTTCTCCCAAACAGAATCATTTGGAGATCGATCCCTTCCTTATGAGATCGATCATCTCTCAAACAGAATCATAAGGAGATCGATCCTCTTCCATTGGAGATCGATCTGCTCCTTGAATTCCTCCTTCCTTGTCATTTTTAACTCACCAGATCGATCTCTCCTTCCCCAAGATCGATCTGACCTCTTAGTTTCACCCTTATTTTAGACACTTAACATATAAATCTCCAAATATAATTCCCACAATTCACTTAGCTCAATAAATTACACTTCAAGTTCATATTACATAATTAAAATATGTCTGAAATTCTCAGATCTCACATCCTCCCCACCTTAAAAAGAATTTGGTCCTTCAAATTCAACTCAACTAGTCAAATAGAAGGGGGTATTTCTCCTTCATGAGATTCTCTAGTTCCCACGTTGCCTCTTCCATTGAGTGATGTTTCCACAAAACTTTCACTAATGGGATGCTCTTAGTTCTCAGTACCTTCTCCTTTCTATCGAGAATCCGGACGGGTTCCTCAGTATAGCTCATATCCTCTTGAAAGTCCATCTCGTCATACTCTATGACATGAGAAGGGTCCGGGTGGTACTTCCTCAACATAGACACATGAAAAACATTGTGTATTCCGGACATCTGTGGGGTAATGCTAATCTGTAAGCTACCTCTCACACTCTCTCAAGAATCTCGAATGGTCCTATGTATCGAGGACTCAATTTCCCTTTCTTCCCAAATCGCATGATACCCTTACTCGGTGATATTTTCAGAAATACTGCATCACCAACATCGAACTCGAGTGGTCGTCTACGCACATCCGCGTAGCTTTTTTGTCTACTCTGTGCAGCTCGTAACCTCTCACATATGAGTTTCACATTCTGTACAGCTTGCTCAACAAGCTCGGGAGCATTTATCTTTCTGTCACCGACTTCTTCCCAAGCTACAAGGGATCTACACCTCCTACCATATAAAGTCTCAAAAGGTGCCAGTCCAATACTCGCATGATAGCTGTTATTGTACGCAAACTCTGTGAGGGGCAGGTGATCATCCCATGATCCCTTAAAATCCATCGTACACGCCCTCAACATATCCTCCAGGGTCTGAATAGTCCTCTCTGACTGACCATCTGTCTGAGGATAATAGGCGGTACTGAAACTCAATCGAGATCCCATGGACTCCTGAAACTGGGTCCAAAATCTGGAAGTAAATCGGGAATCTCTATCAGAAGTAATACTCACTGGAGCCCCATGTAATCTAGCTATCTCGCTGACATACAACTCAGCTAAGGCATCCATAGTATCTGTGCTCTTGATGGCAAGGAAGTGGGCACTCTTGGTTAATCTATCCACTATAACCCATATAGCGTCACGACCTCTTCGGGTCCTCGGTAAACCCATAATAAAGTCCATAGTGACATGCTCTCATTTCCATGTAGGTACAGGTAAGGGCTGTAGTAGTCCTCCGGGCTTCCGATGCTCAGCTTTCACTTGCTGGCATACTAAACACCTGGCTACGTATTTCGCCACGTCTCGCTTCATACCACTCCACCAGTACACCTATCTCAAATCTCGGTACATCTTAGTACTCCCAGGGTGCATGGTGTATCACGAGCAATGGGATTCTCTCAGTATCTGTCTCTTTAGGGTATCATCGTTCGGTACACAAATTCGTCCTCTGAATCTCAACAATCTATCCTCACTGATGGTGAGATCCAACTGCGAACTCTGTTCAGCTTGGCTAACCATATTTATCAATCTCTGATTACTGTGCTGCCCATTTCTCATCTGATCCATGATCCTGGGCTCTATTCGCAAGCTAGCCAAAAATCCAGTCTCTATCTCTTTAACTCTGATTCGGAGTTCGGCAAACTGCTCCAATAAATCCCATTCCCTGATCATCATAGCAGATATCATACTTTTCCTGCTTAGGGCATCAGCAACTACATTCGCCTTACCCGGATGATATAGAATCTCGCAGTCATAATCCTTAAGGAGTTCCATCCATCTCCTTTGTCTCATGTTTAACTCTTTCTGATCAAAGAGATATCTCAAACTCTTGTGATCAGTGAAGATCTGGAATCTTTCTCCATATAAGTAGTGTCGCCAGATCTTCAAGGCAAATACCACAGCGGCTAACTCCAAATCATGCGTGGGGTAATTCCGCTCATGGTCTTTCAACTGTCGCGATCCATAAGCGACCACTCTTCCATGCTGCATAAGCACACACCCCAATCCTTGATGAGATGCATCACTATACACCGAAAATCCTCCTGATCCCTCAGGGATAGTTAACACAGGTGCCACTGTCAATCTCCTCTTTAACTCCTGAAAACTGAGCTCACATTGATCAGTCCATATAAACGGAGTTTCCTTGCATGTGAGTTTAGTCAAAGGGGCGGCAATCCTGGAAAATCCTTCCACAAATCTTCTGTAATACCCTGCCAAACCAAGGAAGCTTCGTACCTCAGTAACTGTCCTCGGTCTCTCCTAATTAAGCATAGCCTCCACTTTACTTGGATCCACTAATACTCCTTCCTCTGAGACTATATGACCAAGGAAAGCTATCCGATCCAGCCAAAATTCACACTTACTAAGCTTTCCATATAATTGCTTATCTCGGAGTCTCTGAAGTACTAACCACAAATGCTGTGCATGCTCCTCATACGACTGAGAGTATACTAGGATATCATCAATAAAGACTATCACAAATTTATCCAGATAGTCTCTGAACACCTCATTCATCAGTCTCATAAATGCTGCAGGGGCGTTCGTCAATCCAAAGGACATCACCAGAAATTCATAATGGCCATACCTTGTCCTGAATGCTGTCTTTGGAATATCTTCTTCCTTGATCCACAATTATTGATAGCCTGATCTCAAATCAATCTTAGAAAAGACTGATGCCCCTCTCAACTGATCAAGTAGATCATCAATCCTGGGCAATGGATATTTATTCTTCACCGTGGCTTTATTCAACAATCGGTAGTCTACACATAATCTGAGACTACCATCCTTCTTCTTAACAAATAAAACTGGTGCTCCCCACGGTGAAACACTGGGTCTAATAAACCCTTGATCCAATAACTCCTGTAGTTGTTTCTTCAATTCCTCGAGTTCCACTAATGCCATCCTGTTGGGAGGTTTAGAGATCGGCTGAGTATCTGGTACCAAATCAATGGTAAACTCCAGCTCTCTCTCTGGTGGTAAACCTGGTAACTCATCTGGGAAAACATCCAAAAATTCGTAAACCACAGGCATATCCTCAATCCTCGGATGTTCTCGCTCATCGTCTAAGATGAGTGTCTCATAACCTTCACATGAACAATCATATTTAATATTCTCCAAAATAATATTAAAATTCTCAAATTACTTACTAGAATTCCACATATTCATTTCCTCAATATCTCAACCGTACACTATAAGGTTCAGGTAGGGAGAAAGTTACAATCTTAGTGTAGCAATCTAAACTCACTCGATTGGTTGTCAACCAATCCATCCCCAAAATCACATCAAACCCATGTATATTCAACATGATTAGATCTGCTAACATCACTCTATCTCCCACCTTTATCTCACATCCTTTACAGATTAACTCAGTCCTCTGGGATTCACACACGGGGGTATTTACATGTAGTATATATTCTAGAGGTTCAAACTTCAAGTTTAATCTACATGCAAAATGCTCAGAAATGAACGAATGCGTAGATCCTGGATCTATCAACACATGAGCCTTATGATTACAGACAGAGAGTGTACCTCTTATAGTTTCTGCAGAAGTGTCTGCGATCTCCTTATCCAGGGCAAACACACGTCCCTGTGAAACAGGTCTCTTTCCTTTCTCTGCAGCAGTGGCCTGTCTCTGGGGATTCACTCTCTGAGGCTGTTGTCTAGTGGGCTCCAAGACATGTGGTTTCTGAGGTTGAGGGCAATCCTTCACCATGTGACCCATGTCTCCATATCTAAAACATCTATGGATCGACCCAGTACAACTTCCCTTATGTATTCGGCCACAATTTTTGTAAAATCTTGTCTCAGGCCTGACATCTCGAGGGGTCTCTCTAATGTTAGGGCTATCTCTGGGTCTTTCTAATCTGCCCTTCTGCACTTCAATCCTTCCTCTTCTGAAGGAACCTCTCCTAGCCTCTGTTTGAAAAATTGCTGGCCTCTTGCCCTTATCTCTATTCACCGCTCTGAGCTCGTTCTGGGATTATACCATCTTAATTCCTCTTTCAATCTCTTGTGCTTGTCTCAGAGCATCTCCAAACTCAGTAATACATAGCCCTATCAATCTATTTCTGATGATGGGCTTCAATCCATACACAAACTTCTCTGCGTGGAGCTCTTCATTCTTGAAGGTCTCTGGGTCATACCTTAATAGCGCGGTGAATTGGCTCTCATAGTCATCCACAGACATGTCACCCTGTACCAAACTTAAAAACTCAGCCTGTTTCTTCCTCTGGACGACTCGTGGTACATATTGGGTCCTAAAGGCTCTGTGAAACTCTTTCCAACCAATCACATCCTGACGGGACATCAAAACTCCCTGGGTAGTACCCCACCAATCTCGAGCTCTCCCCTTCAACATATAGATACTCATACTAACCCTCTCAGCATCGGTGCATCCCAAATAATCAAAAATAATTCTCAACTCCGTCAGCCACTCCTCAGCCTCTGTAGGATCCTTCTTTCCCCTAAATACGGGTGGATTCATCTTCAAAAAATCCTTCAGTCGGACCATACTTCTGTCCTCAGGCTGAGTGACGAGAGGCAGTGTGTCCACTGTACTGGGGGTATGGGAGGTCCTTGTGGTGGTGTAGGAGCAGTACCTGATGCATTAACTCCAAAGTGTTGCGCGAATAGCGCTGCCATCTGCTCAAAACCTTGCCTCACATCGGTCTCAATCCGATTAAATCAAGAGTTAGGACTCTCGGGTTGTGGGGCAGGTGGCGGAGGGGACTCTGCCTGCCTCCTTGAACGACCTCGTTGTCCACTCATTCTCTATCTTAACTTGTCTCCTGCGCGTACATATCAAAATCGATTGAAATCTCAATCCTCAGATTCAGTTCATGACCAGACTATTATAGACACTTGGGATGTATTCTATTTCACTTAACCGAAACTGACAGTACTAGACACCTTAGGCTCTGATACCAAGAAAGCTCTGTCACGCCCCGAAAACGCGAAAAATAGGGCAAATTTAAAAACTTTTTTACTCATCACTTTACAATTAAGGGTGCATTCCTGTGCAGTGTCATGCATCATCATATTTATCATACCTCAAGATCTCATCACTAGATAACATGTATCGTATCATATACATTACTCAATATTAAGTTAATTAATCCTAATACATCCCATACAATGTTATACATCAAGTGTCTGTAACTAAAATAATTGTCTGGGTACATGAAAAGATAAAAGATACCTCAAAATACAATATATGGCCTGGAGCTCAAGTCCTCCACTAGCCACTACTCCGTACGTCGCAGGGAAACCCTTTTTCACTTGAAGAAATCTGGGGGGAAAGAAAACAGGATGAGCTTCTAAATCGCTCAGTAAAGGGGGTAAGGGACTCATTATATAAACCAAAATGCACATCACAAAATATTTATTTGTATGTGAAACTCATTATACTCATTTGAAAACCATAGCATGAAAGTACTCAAAACGATATTCTCATATCTCAAATCATGTGAAAACATGAAGTAAAATGCTCAGTATAGAGCAGTAACAAAGCATGTGAAAATAATGCGATAATCGCTTTCTCAATAAACGTGATAAAATCACTGTAATAGTAATGCACGTGGCACAGCCACTAAACACACGTGGCATAGCCACTGATCTAAATTCACACGTGGCACAGCCACTAAACACACGTGGCATAGCCACTGATTTAAATTCACACGTGGCACAGCCACTAAACACACGTGGCATAGCCACTGATTTAAATTCACATGTGGCACAGCCACTGGATAGGGTTTCACGTGGCAATGGCCACCAAATATACGTGGCATAGCCACAGAATAGGGGATCTCACGTGGCAACGGCCACCAATTATGGTTCTCACGTGGCAACGGCCACCAAATAGGGTTCTCACGTGGCAACGGCCACCAAATAGGGTTCTCACGTGGCAATGACCACCAAATAGGGTTCTCACGTTACCAGAACGGAGAATAATCGGGCTTACATGCTACCAGAGCAATGCTCGGTGTGTACTCAGAATCACACACCTAAGTCTTATCACATAAGACTAGTTTGCCTTCACGTAGAACTCATAGTGGTTTTTCTCTTATAAAACTCAATTAAAACCGTTTTGTGCTCAACACAAAACATATTGAAATCGAGTCCCAACCGGCAAAACACACACACATTTCTCAAATCTCAAGATCACCTTAACGTAGAGCCCAATTATAAACTCATAAAAACATTTGGGCTCCAACTGGCTATAAAAATCGTGTGCATTCTCATAAAAACACAACACATCAAACATGCTTGTTTTATAAATCACAAATCATGCTATAATAGTTTAAAATCACATACACAATTGGTTTAATTTCCCTTACCTCTTTGCATCTCGTATAGTGCAATTGTTTCCCCCTTGTCACGGACTAGTCTCGCATTCCACTCTGGAACTCCCGAGCCAAAACTTGTTGAGAGCTTATCTCTTGCCTCGATTCAATCCGTCTTATGATTTCCAAGTATGTTGTTCTCCCTTTGATGAGGAACAACTTTCCTTCTTGCCACAGCCTCTGATTTGGACGGAAATGGGGGCCTTGGATGAGTGAGAAAGCTAGGGCTCGATGAAAATAGGGTTGGAAGAGTGAGAAAGTGAAATTACAGGAGAAAGCAGGGGTTCCTTATATAGACGGAGGGTAGGAGATCGATCTGGCTCTTGATGAGATCGATCTGCATTTGAATTTGGGGTAATTTTATGCCTAGGAGATCGATCTGTCGAGGGGTGAGATCGATCTCTTTATGGCTTTATGAGATCGATCTGCTCCTTGAGGAGATCGATCTTCTCCCAAACAGAATCATTTGGAGATCGATCCCTTCCTCATGAGATCGATCTTCTCTCAAACAGAATCATAAGGAGATCGATCCTCTTCCATTGGAGATCGATCTGCTCCTTGAATTCCTCCTTCGTTGTCATTTTTAACTCACCAGATCGATCTCTCCTTCCCCAAGATCGATCTGACCTCTTAGTTTCACCCTTATTTTAGACACTTAACATATAAATCTCCAAATATAATTCCCACAATTCACTTAGCTCAATAAATTACACTTCAAGTTCATATTACATAATTAAAATATGTCTGAAATTATCAGATCTCGCAACACATTTTATGGATGTTGTTATATGTTAATGGAATCATAAGACAGATGATTTTGATCATATAAATATGAATGAAGTAGTAGAACGCACGTAAAATCCGAAAACAGACAGTTAAGGAATTTCAAATTAAATTTATGAGATTTGAATTGTCCGGACAGAGATACGAATTTTAAATGAGAAATTATAGTGGGTCCAAGAAAGAAAGTCGGCCTAAATTAGTCCCGAACTTGTAGAAGGGTAAAACGGTCAAAAGACCAAAATTCGGTATAAATTCGATAAGAAAATTTCATTAAAAATATGGATTCAAGAAATCTTGATCAATAAAGGAGAAAATATTAAATTTCGAGTCCAATTGATCAATATATGAATTTATTGGAATTAATAAAAATTTTCACATCGAAAAATAATCTCGAAAATATTGAAAAAATATACCAGAAAGACAAAATAAGACAAATAAATTCATTTATTGATTAAATGAATTAAATAAGAATTTTTTTAGATATTTTTGGATTTTTAGAATATTTTAATGAATAAAATAATAAAAAATAATTATTGATAAATAAATAAATAAATAAAAAGAAAAACGAAATCTGCAGAATCGCGCGAAGAAGAAACGAAGGCCGACGAGGATCGATCCTCTGCTCGTCGACCTCCGGTAACCAGGAAGCCAGGCGACCACCGCAAAATGAAGCCGACCCTCGTGTGACTCTCCAGGCACCGGTACGACCGCCAACGACGCGAGAATCCGACGGATCGAGGGAGAGAAGGCCAAGAGGGAAAAGGGAGAAATGGGCGGCCACCAGCGCCGATTCGGCCAACATCGACCCCAGCCAAATGCTTCCCCAGTGCAGGCGCACTGATTGGCGCCAGAAACGGCTCGAGAATCGATCGGAAAAGAGATGAACGGCGACGGGGAAGCTTGAACCGGTACAGACCGGTTCAGTAAGAAGAGAACCGGGCTGAACCGGACCGAAACGGTTCATCCAAGAAAGAGAGGAAAAAAGGGAGAAAAAGAAAGAAAAAGAGGAAAAAGAAAAAAAGGAAGATTTTTGGGGATACACCAGACTTCGGGTATAAATTGGCCTTCTCTCAAAAGGAAGATTTAAATTATATTTGATCGAAAAATAACCCGAAATTAAATATAAATTGTGCAGTTCGACGATAAATTCTGAACGTGAGCCGATCAAAATCTGATTTGTGCTCCATCACATAATTTCGGGTAAGTAAAGCTCATTTACGACAATAATATGATTATTACGCAATTGAAATTTATTTTGCAGATTTCAGATTAATTTCTGCATAAAAATAAATTATATTCGTATTTTTGAATTAATTGTCGTAAATGATATACGGGTTATCCAAAGAGTTTGGAACGAAGCCCAATGGGTATTGAGAGCCCAATAGACCCAAAGAAGGGATTTAACAAGTGAAAACGGGCTGGAAATGGGTCAAGGCCCAGTAAGGTGCAATCGGGCCCAATAAAGTAAAACGGGCCCAGTGCTTTAGATTCATCAGTAAGAGTGAGATACTGATATATATATTAGAATTGACCTAAATACGTGGTTATATGCAGCTCCGTAGACTTGGTTTGGAGGGAATTGGACTGAGAAGCCTGGTACGATCGAGATAGGATAAGCTCGCACATGATTCCAGGTAAGGAAATTTTACGGACTGCTAGAGGTCACTTTACGCAATTTCGACATCATTTACATTATCTAAAAATGTCTGAAGGGTCTAGATTTAAAATAAGAATTTTGGGTGCCCAGATGGGCAAATGACCAAAATACCCCTGTGAAGGCTAAAATTTTCAAAATTTGAAAAAGTTGAGATGATCAAGAACAAGAGGTTCCTGCTTAGTGGGGATGTGCAAAGTCGAAGGAATCTCAACAATAAGCCAATCAGAGGCATAATTATGGAGTTTAGACGGAGGCTTCCCGAAAAGTTTGTTACTTTGTCCCTTCCAAAAAACCTTCTGAATACAAAAACACGTCGAGTTCCAAACACTACAAACTCTGAAGAAGGAGTTAAATAAGGGAATGGTGGGCGTAACATTAAATCTATAGCATATAATCGTAAACCCGACCACTTGCGCCCATCCATTAGGGTGAAGTTGAGCAGGGACTATGTCGTAATGTTGAAGAAAAGCAACTCTGAAGTCAGGTAAGGGAAAATGAAATCCAAATTCAAATGAAGCTTGGTGAACGGGAACACTACTACTAACAGCTTGAGGTGTGTATTCCGCATCGGCCCTTAGGGAGAGGAAAAACATTGCGAATGAATTCAAGATCGGACTCCCCTAGCCTAAAATATGATTCTAAATGGATTTATTTTCCTGTACCTTATCTAGCCATTGGAGGCAAATTAAGTACGACCGAGTCTGCCGCAAGAGTATAACGCCATAAGGGTAGTCTGCTGCAAGGGTGTGCTTGCCGCAAGGGTGAGCTTGTCGCGAGAGTGTGCTTACCGCGAGGGTATAATGTCGCAGGAGCGAGCTTTGCCCAAACATATAATGCCGCAAGGGTGTGCCAGCCGCGAGGGTGAGCTTCTCGCGAGAGTGTAATGCCGCAAGAGTGTGCTTGCCGCAAGGGTATAATGCCGCAAGGGTGAGCTTGCCGTGTGACGCCCCGAAAGTGCAGAAAACAGAGCAAATTTAAAACTTAATTACATTAATACACAATTCAGGGCGTATTCCCATGCAGTGTCATACATCAGTATATATATGTTATCAAACTTTCACCTCAGGATCTCATCATCTGACATTCATATATCATACCATATACATTCTTCGATTTCAAGTTAATTAATCCTAATGAATCCCATATATCATTGTTCACCAAGTGTCTATAAATACAACTTTAGTCTGGGTACATGAAATGTTAAAGTATACGTCAAAATACAATATACAGCCTGGAGCTCAAGTCCTCCACTAGCCACTACTCTGTACGTCGCAAGAAAACTGTCTTCACTTGAAGAAATCTTGGGGGATATAAAAATAGGGTGAGCTTCTAAATCGCTCAGTAAGTGAGTAAAGGACTCATTAGCAAGAATAATTAATCACACATCGCAATCATTTTTGTTTTGTAAGTGAAACTCAATAACTCAATAGAAAACGTAGCATGAAATCATTAAAACACCATCATGATTTCACTTCTCTAAGATCATGCAGAAACATGGAAGTAAATGGCTCAGTATAAAAACCATAGTTACAAGCATACGAAAATCAGGATGCAATAATGGCTTTTCTCATAAAAACGTGATAGAAATCACCTCAGTAATAATACACGTGGCACAGCCACAAATGTAAGCCCTGATTTTATTTAAAACACGAAATGAGAAAAGATCAAATGAAGGATTGAAATGGTAGTCCCGAATATGTGCAAGGATAAAACGGTCAAAAGATCGAAACTCGGTATTAATTGGACAAGAAAATTTCATTAAAAATAATGGATTTGAGAATCTTGATCAATAACAAAGAAATAAATAAATTTCGAGTTAAATTGATCAAGATATGAATTTGTTGGAATAAATCGAAATTTTCACTTCAAAAAATAATCCCGAAAATATTCAAAAAATTATTCCGAAAGACGAAATAATACCGAGAAATTCATTCATTGATTAAATAAATTAAATATAAATTTTTTTAGATATTTTGAAAAAAATAATAATATTTAATTGAGTAAAATAATAATAAAAATAAATAATAAATAAAAATAAAATAAAACAAAAAAGAAGAGAATCGCAGGATCGCGATTCTGAAAGGAAAAGAAACAGAAAACGAAGCCGAATCGAGGGAGCCCTTTCCTTCACCGGCGATCGACGGTGACCCTAGGTGAGGGCCGACGAAGGAAATCGACCTCGTGAGGACCACCAGCCACCGGAACACGCGCCCCCCGCCACCGAAAATCGCATCAACAACGAAGGGGGAGAGAACCGAGAAGAGAAAGGGAGAAATCCGACGATCGACGCTGATTCGACCATGGCCACCACCAGTCGAGCGTTCCTCAGGCGAAGACCGACTGATCGGTGGCAGCATCGGCCAGGGAGAGGGCGGCTAGCGCCGGCAACGGCAAGAAAGAGGACCAACACCGACGACGGAAAGAAGAAGAGCCAGACCGACCAATTTCTAGCCACCTCAAGAGATATCGACCCCAGATCCGAGCTTCAGACGATCCCGTGGAGCTGCTGGAGACAGAAGCCGACGAAGAACCGATCGAACGGGACTGAACCGACTGGATCAAACTGGGCTAAACCAGACCAAATTGGTTCAGCTAGAAAAGAAGGAAAAAGAAAGAGAAAAAGAGGAAAAATTGGGAAAAATCCTAGTGACGCAATCGAGCTACGGGTAAGTCGATAAATGTCGAAATTGACCGATTTAAATTTCAAAATATTTAATTTGATTAATATCCGACTGAAAATTGACCCGAAAAAATATATAATTGTGTAGATCGACAATTGACGTCAAACGAGGACTCGAGTCAGCCTCGATTTGTGTATTATCATGGAATCTCGGGTAAGTAACCCTTATTTACGATAATTTGCATCGTTATGCGTGTTAAAAATTTATCGCATAAATTACAGATTTAATTTTCGCATAAAATGAATTATATTCTAAAATTTAAGATAAATTATCGTAAATAATTAATTGAGCTATCGAAAATTTAGAATGAGGCTCAATAAATACTGATGGGCCCAATGAGCCCAATAGGCCTCGATAATGTGAATAGTAAGTGAAAAACGGGCTTAAGGTCGATTAAGGCCCATTATGGTACAATCGGGCCCAATATGGATAAACGGACCCAATGATTTAAATTAAGCCCAAAAAATATGAAATACAATTAATTGTATTGTATTTGACCTGATGTATATTTATACGCAGTTCCGAAGATTTGATTGAGAGCAAATCGGACTGCATGACGAGACATTACTGGAAATGTCAAACTGAGCAGAAAAATGAGGTACGAGAATTGTATGAGTAGCTAGAGGTAGCTACGCGTATTTTAATAGCTTTTATATACACTGAATATGTATGTATACACTGAATATGTATAAAGGTCCTAGAAATAAATTAAAGATTTTAAGGACTCGAAATAGGTAAAGACTATTTTACCCCTATTGAGGGAAATTCACCTAAGGATAGTGAAAGCATGACATGCATGAAATGCATGATTTAAGGAATTTTCTGATTTAAGAAATTTTCTTTTTTTTTAAGCAAAGCAAATCACTAGATTGGTCAGTATTTGCATAAATTTCACAATATAACACTACGTAAGTGTTATTAAGATTTAAATGAAAATTAGTTGAAAAATGGGCCAACTATCAAGTTTAAATGGAAACAGATAGTGTTGGCCCATAGCTCGCACTATAACCGAGTCTGTGAGTGTGCATAAAACGTGCTTGAGCAGTTGCTCGCACCGACTTGTGTGACATCATATGCATGAAATGTGCTAGAGCGGTTGCTCGCACTGATTTTTCTATTTTGAAATACATGAGAAGTGCTAGAGCTTAGCTCGCACTCTGTTTTGACTTGATATGCATAAAAAGGTGCTAGAACGATTGCTCGCACTAGTTTTAATAATTTGACATACATGAGAGGTGCTGGAGCTTAGCTTGCATCCTATTTTGATATGATAATTGCATAAAAGTCGTGCTGGAGTGTAACTCGCACGAGATTTGATTTCTTTATGCATAAAACTGTGTTGGAGTGTAACTCGCACGAGATTTTATTTATTGATGCATAACATCGTGTTGGAGCTTGCTTGCACGAAGTTTTATATTAATTTATAACTCATTTAAAAGTCATACTGGAGTGTTACTCGTATGCAGATTTTACTGATTTTTATGAAACCGTGCTAGAGCTTCACTCACACGAGGTTTTTAGAAATCATGAATATGCATGAAGCCATGCTAGAGCTTCGCTCGCACAGGGATTTATATTACATGCATATAACCGTGTTGGAACCTCCTGTAGACTGTGTGTCTCAGTGAGATGATATGTCCACACGTGCATACTGAGGCATTTTGGTATGGGTGGATAAGACCTATTGCAGGCACCCCCTGACTGAGATTGGGTTCACGGAGTACGTTGTACCGTGGGGATTCTTGGGGTGGAGTGGCATTAGCCACGAAGCAGCAAGCCTTGCCCTCGCAATCCTGATGTTATGCTGTTCTGACAGGTAGGACCGACCCACCTCCTGTTTCAGGTGTGATACCCCGCACACTAGGTACCGTGTTGCCAGGGATCACTAGGTTATGGCCATAGTCCTCGTTATTATTGATATAGTCACCTACTTATCTCACATGATATAACTTGTGGTCTCGATAGACCAGGGTAGAGCCGAGGGAGGGGTCAGGCCTCCGATTTTATGATTTTCTACTGTGATGCTAGATTTTAGATGATTTTATGACATGTGACCCTAAAAGAAGGGTGATTTTATGACAGAATTTTATAACGAGTTGTTTTATGAGTTTTGAGATGTATTTATGAGATGATTGACCCAGATGGGTTATTTTATACTGCAGTTTTAATGAAATGATTTTAATGCGGTAGCATGATAAGTTTCCCATGCGTTAATGATAAGATTCATGAAAAGAATTGTTTCTCATGATTTGTTATACATGGCATGATCTCGATTTACCTCATGCTAAGTATGATTTAATGATGTCACATAAAATGCCTTTGATGCATGAATTACATGATTTCTATATGCACAAATAGTTTTAATAAACTATGTCATTGATGTATGCATGGTTTTGTGCTTGAGAGTTTAATGAAAAGAAATGGATTTTAAGGGGATGGCATTATGAGCATGTAGATAGTGGAGCTATCTATTTACTTGCATAATTGCCTTACCGAGCGTGTGGTTTGCTCACCCCCTTTATTTTTCCATCTTTTTAGAGTATTCGCAATAGTTATTAAGCGACTGAGGACTTGCATTCTTGGTATCCGCTACTTCCCATCGAGAGACAGGTATACACATTTGTATAGTTTTGTATTTGAACATGTAAATGCACGGTACTATAAAGGTATATGATGTCGGGGATGTAAGGTTATGTAAATACCATTGTGTATGTATTTAGTTAAAGTCAAAAGATAGTAAACTCTGATATGTGAATGTGATTTTGGAAATGGAATGGTAAATAGGTGAGAGGTGACTAACACCGAATCATAGCCCAACTGTTTGGTAAGATGGTCACGATGAGAGAAAGGTAAGAATTAAATAATAATCGAAAAGTGAAAAATTCATATTTACTTTAGGTAATTTGGGTCGTGACAGTTTTTGGTATCAGAGCTGAGTTGACCTGATATGAGTCGGTGTTAGTGGTTAAGGAAGTTTACATCCCATGTATTGTGCATTGTTTAGATACAATTGTGTATATCGAGATAGAATTGCAACTAAAAATTTGGTTTTGAATGCAAGAATATAGTTATTAACTAATAGTCGCTATGGTAGAGGGGCGAGTACACGAGCTCGAGGCCGTAGATGTAGGCTCGAGAGTCGTACTGAGTCACCACATGAGACTCAAAATGAGATTGAAGTGGAGACTGATGTCGAGCATGCCCCATAGAGTCCGACAGAGAGATCAGACAGTATTAAGATACGCTTCGTGAGGTTGGAGCAGAGTGTGGAGAATATTTTGAGAGCTAATTGCTTAGAGTATGCATGGGATTTAAGGGTGAGTCGGAGCATTGGTGGAAGTCCGCTCGACCCATCTTAAGAGTTAGACATCCATATTGGACATGAGAACATAATTCTAGATGTATTCCGGTGACAGAATATCTCAGACACTGCTTAAAAGAAATTACAGATAAAATTCTTTACTCTGACCCAGAGGAACTGGTTGATTAACGAGTATGAATCTTAGTTTATATACTTGCCCAGATTTGACCCCGACACTATGAACAGTGAGAGTCAGAATGTCTGAAAGTTCATGAAGGGCTCAGATTGTCAATTAGACTTCGATTGGGCCGTTAGATATCACTACCTATGTCGAGGCAGTGCGCAAACTATAGTTGTGTGAATAAGATCATGAGTTGCACGCCTCTGAGATTGAGAAAGGTAGTAAGGGCCGAAATAGAGACAGAAAGAGAATAGAGAATGACAGAGATGTCAGAATGGGAAAAAGGTAGTTTGGTAAAAGCTTAGAGCTAATGAGTCACGGGGTAAGATGATTGGTAAGGCCCCAATGTATCTAATTTCAACACTTATGAGGGGTATTGTGATTGAAGGACCCCGACCTGCTATGGAACAGTGTAGAATATGTGGTAGTTACCACGAAAATAAGATGTTGGAAGAAGGTGAGTGTATGCCTTGGACCAGGACATTATTGATGTTTCATCAGATGTGGTGGAAGATACCACACTGGTTGTAAATAATGAAGTAATTATTTTAATTGATCCTGGTGCCACGCATTTATTCATACCGCCTTCATTTGCTTATAAGCTAGTGAAAGATATGAAACCTGTATCCTTAGGCAAGATGACGATAGTTAGCTGATTTTCATTAATTAAATATGGGTATAGGGATTGTTAGTTGAAAACGGGGGAAAAATGATATGTCAGCCGATTTTATTCAATGGAATATGAATAATTTTGAAGTAATATTTGAGAATAGATTGATTTGGCTGCAAAATATGTTGTTTAGTTTGCTATCCTAAGATAGTGATGTTTTCACCCCTGAAAAGTGTATTGTAAGTTTGATAAGTAATGAAAGAGTTTGTTATAAGTGATATATGAAAGGAGATAAGCTTTGAGATGTGATAGATCCTGAATACGAGATATATTGGAATAGGAGGCGTATGCAAGGTAAGAATGTCTTTGATATGTAAAGTAATTTGGATTAAGTGATATGTACTGAATATGAATTGCGACCAAGGATAAGGGGAGGATATATATCCACACTCAGTCCATGTGGTCAAGTCTAAGGGTTACTAAAGGTATTTCAAAATACCTCCCCACCTGAAGACTTGACAGCATCTAGAAGCCCACACATAACCTATAAATTGAAATCGACAGTCGTATATATACATTTAAAATTTGGGTACCTTTACTGGTACGATAAAGAAATATAGAATTCGATTAATCATGAAGGTTTAAAAAATTAAAATTTTATAAAAGCCGTTAATATAAGAAAAAAGAAATGGCGTGGGTTAGTATCTTGAACGAAAGCGATTTCGAAATGACATTATACGTTTATGCGTACATAGGTCAAGGATATGGGTGATTGAAATATTTAATGGAACTCAACTACGATGAGGTATTTAAACCTTACCTGGACCGATTGGTTGTCATATTTAGCAATGATATTTTGATGTATTCAAAGTCCAGGGAAGAGCATGAGTAGCAACAGGAAACTGTCTTACAGACGAGTTGTTGAAAATTTCTTAAAATAGGCTGATTAGTTGACACATATTGTTTGGAAAAGATTGTATGTCAGTAGGATGATAAGTATGAAAGTAGCTTCGGTGAGTTTTGGTATATTGAAGTAATAAACTGACCACCATAATTATTCTCACCATAACCAACAGCTCAAGAGGTTTCAGTGTGTATTGATACCTCAAAAGAAGGATTGAGTTATGTATTAATGTAAAATGGGAAGATAGTCGTTTATGGATCCAGATAGTTTAAGGACCATGAGAGAAACTATTCGACCCATGATTTAGAGTTGGCAGTCGTAGCGTTTACACTAAAGGTATAGCGCCACCACTTATACGGTGAGAAATTTCAGATATGCATTGATTATAAAAGCCCCGAGTATCTGTGTTCACAAAAAGAGTAGAATATGAGATAACCAAGAGGGTTAGAGTTTCTAAGGATTATGATTGTGAACATTGTACCACCCAGGAAAGGCTAATGTAATGGCTGATGCCTTGAGCAGAAATAGCCTCGGGATGGTATTACATATGATGGTTAGGGAGTGTGAGCTGCTAGAACAGTTGTGAGCCTCAATAGTGATGTGATCCTTTCTGATGATGACAGTGATTTTGTGACAGCTAGCCTGAGATTAGAACCGGATTTGAGTGATCAGATTTGTCAGGCTTAGCGTGATGATCGGCATGGTGTCGATAGTGTGGGTCAGATTCAGAAGGGTATAGTGACAGAGTTCACAGTGAGTGATGATAACTTACAGAGGTTCAGAGACAGTATAAGTGCTCCCCAGGACCATAGTTGCTGAGATAGTGTTATTGTCAGAAGCTCACTCTTTGGGATATACAGTGCATTCGAAAAATAATAAATATATCGAAATCTCTGAAAAGGGTATTGGTGGTCAGATATGAAAAAAAAGACATTGTAGAGATTGTGAAAAAATGTCTCGTATGTCAGCAGATTATAGTAGAGCAAAAGAAGTTGCAGGGTTATTGCAGCCTCTACCTATATTAACATGAAAATGAGAACAAGTTACCATGAACTTTGTGATGGGTTACACAGGACCCGGATAAATCACGAGGCTATCTGGGTGATAGTCGATAGATTGATTTAGTTTACCCACCTTCTGGTTATGAAATCCACAAAAACTCTGAGTGTGTAGGCGGATATATATCTACGAAAAATGGTGAAACATTATGTAGCGTTCCAGTGAGCATAGTACCAGATAGGGATTCCCGCTTCACTTCTCACTTCTGGGAATATTGTTTTTGAAAGCTATGGGAACCTGACTGAGTGTTAGCATAGCTTTTCGTCCTCAGACAGATGGTCAGTCAAAGAGGACTGTATAGGTTCTGGAGGATATGATGAGAGCGTGTGCCATTGATTTTATGAGCTCCTTGGATGATCAGTTGTTACTAATTGGATTCGTCAATAATGACAGTTGTCACTCGAGTATCAGGATGACTTATAGGAGGCATTGTATCACCGTAGGGAGTTGTTTCCCGAGTTGGATAAGAAGAAATGGGTGTCAGATAGAGAATTGCTTCCGAATGTGTAAGACAAACCTTTGAGGATGTTCAGTTAAATTATGAAAGATTAAGAACACCTCAGAGCAGACAGAAAAACTATGCTGACAAGAGACAGAAACCATTGGAATTCACCGAGGGTGAATCAGTATTGTCGAAAGTTATTTGTCCTAAGGGCATAAAGACATAACGAGATTCAAAAAGAAGGCAAATTGAGTTTCGTTAGATGGAATACTTTGAGAGATTGGACAATGTGGGAGATAAGGCCTATAGGTTGGCATTACCACTTGAATAAGCAGGCATCCACAATGTGTCTCATCTTTTGATATTTTAGAAATACTATCCGGACCCAACATATGTGATCGGCTATGAGCTCCAACATTTTAGCTCAATGAAAGTATAACGTATGTTGAAAAAAATTGATTCGAGTATTAGACGGAAGGAGAAAGTGTTGAGGTTTAAGATGATCTCCCTACTCAAGTCCATTTGTAGTATTACACTCCAGAAAAAGTTACATGAGAATTAAAGAGTATGATGCGATAGACATACCCGGAGTTGTTTATGGACCCATTTGACTTGGTTCCAATTTGGAGGACAAAATTTCTTAAGTGGGGGAGATTGTAAGACCCGATTTTATTTAAAACACGAAATAAGAAAAGATCAAATGAAGGATTGAAATGGTAGTCCCAAACACGTGCAAGGGTAAAACGGTCAAAAAATTGAAACTCGTTATTAATTGGACAAGAAAATTTCATTAAAAATAATGGATTTGAGAATCTTGATCAATAACGAAGAAATAATTAAATTTCGGGTTAAATTGATCAAGTTATGAATTTATTGGAATAAATCAAAATTTTCACTTCGAAAAATAGTCCCGAAAATATTCGAAATATTATCCCGAAAGACGAAATAATACCGAGAAATTCATTTATTGATTAAATGAATTAAATATAAATTTTTTTAGATATTTTGGCAAAAATAATAATATTTAATTGATTAAAATAATAATAAAAATAAATAATAAATAAAAATAAAATTAAAAAAAAAAGAAGAGAATCGCAGGATCGCGATTTTGAAAGGAAAAGAAACAGAAAACGAAGCCGAACCGAGGGAGCCCTTTCCCTCATCGGCGATCGACGGTGGCCCTAAGCGAGGGCCGACGAAGGAAGCCGACCCTGTGAGGACCACCAGCCACCGGAACACGCGTCCCCAACCATCGAAAATCGCATCAACGACGAAGGGAGAGAGAACCGAGAAGAGAAAGGGAGAAATCCGACGATCGGCGTCGATTCGGCCATGGCCACCACCAGTCAAGCGTTCCTCAGGCGGAGATCGACCGATCGGTGGCAGCATCGGCCAGGGAGACGGCGGCTAGCGCCGGCAATGGCAAGAAAGAGAACCAACACTGACGACGGAAAGGAGAAGAGCCGGACCGGCCACTTTTCGGCCACCTCAGACCACACCGACCCCAGATCCGAGCTTCGGACGATCCCGTGGAGCTATTGGCGATTGAAGCTGACGGAGAACCAACCGGTGAAACCCTGAACTGATCGAACCAGACTGAACCGGCTGGACCGAACCGGTCTGAATTGGGCTGAACCGGTTCAGCCAGAAAATAAGGAAAAAGAAAGAGAAAAAGGGAAAAAGAAAAAGAGAAAAAATTAGGGAAAAATTACAGTGATGCAACGGGTAAGTCGGTAAGCGTTGAAATTGACCGATTTAAATTTTGAAATATTTAATTTGATTAATATCCGACTGAAAATTGACCCAAAAAAATATATAATTGTGTAGCTCGACAATTGACGCCAAACGAGGACTTGAGTCAGTCTCGATTTGCGTATTATCATGAAATCTTGGGAAGTAACCCTTATTTATAACAATTTGCATCGTTATGCTTGTTAAAAATTTATCGCATAAATTACGGATTTAATTTCCTCATAAAATGAATTATATTCTAGAATTTAAGGTAAATTGTCGTAAATAATTAATTGAGCTATCCGAAAATTTAGAATGAGGCTCAATAAAATCTAATGGGCCCAATGAGCCTAATAGGCCTCGATAATGTGAATAGTAAGTGGAAAATGGACTTAAGGCTGATTAAGGCCCATTTGGTACAATCGGGCCCAATATGGATAAACAGGCCCAATGATTTAAATTAAGCCC
This sequence comes from Firmiana major, assembly GCA_033439115.1. Taxonomy (NCBI): domain Eukaryota; kingdom Viridiplantae; phylum Streptophyta; class Magnoliopsida; order Malvales; family Malvaceae; genus Firmiana; species Firmiana major. Next base: position 51,293,303 of record CM065905.1, read on the forward strand.
AAAAAATATGAAATATAATTAATTGTATTGTATTTGACCTGATGTATATTTATACGCAGTTCCAGATATTTGATTGAGAGCAAATCGGACTGCATGACGAGACATCAGTGGAAATGGTAGACTGTACAGAAAAATGAGGTAAGGGAATTGTGTGAGTAGCTAGAGGTAGTTACACGTGTTTTAATAGCTTTTGTATACACTGAATATGTATGTATACACTGAATATGTATAAAGGTCCTAGAAATAAATTAAAGATTTTAAGGACTCGAAATAGGTAAAGACTATTTTACCCCTATTGAGGGAAATTTACCTAAGGATAGTGAAAGCATGACATGCATGTAATGCATATTTTCTGATTTAAGAAATTTTCTTGGTTTTTAAGCAAAGCAAATCGATAGATTGGTCAGTATTTGCATAAATTTCGCAATATAACACTACATAAGTGTTATTAAGATTTAAATAAAAATTATTTGAAAATGGGCCAACTATCAAGTTTAAATGGAAACAGATAGTGCTGGCGCATAGCTCGCATTATATCTAAGTTTGTGAGTGTGTATAAAACATGCTTGAGCAGTTGCTCGCACCGACTTGTGTGACATCATATGCATGAAATGTGCTAGAGCAGTTGCTCGCACTGATTTTTCTATTTTGAAATGCATGAGAGGTGCTAGAGCTTAGCTCGCACTCTGTTTTGACTGTTTTGACTTGATATGCATAAAAAGGTGCTAGAGCGATTACTCGCACTAGTTTCAATGATTTGACATGCATGAGAGGTGCTGGAACTTAGCTCGCATCCTGTTTTGATATGATAATTGCATAAAAGCCATGCTGGAGTGTAACTCGCACGAGATTTGATTTATTTATACATAAAGCCATGTTGGAGTGTAACTCGCATGAAGTTTTATATTAATTTATAACTCATTTAAAAGTTGTATTGGAGTGTTACTCGTACGCAGATTTTACTGATTTTTATTAAACCGTGCTAGAGCTTTACTCGCACGAGGTTTTCAGATATCATGAATATGCATGGAGCCGTGCTAGAGCTTCACTCGCACAGGGATTTATATTACATGCATATAGCCGTGTTGGGACCTCCTGTAGACTGTGTGTCTCAGTGAGATGATATGTCCACACGTGCATACTGAGACATATTTGGTATGGGTGGATAAGACCTATTGCAGGCACCCTCTGACTGAGATTGGGTTCACGGAGTACGTTATACCGTGTATATCACATGGAGTACGTTGTACTGTGGGGATTGTTGGAGTGGAGTGGCATTAGCCACGAGGCAGCAAGCCTTGCCCTCGCAATCCTGATGTTATGCTGTTCTGGCGGGTAGGACCGACCCACCTCCCGTTTCAGGTGTGATACCCCGCACACTAGGTACCGTGTTGCCAGGGATCACTAGGTTATGGCCATATTCTTCGTTGTTACTGATATAGTTAGCTACTTGTCTCACATGATATAACTTGTGGTCTCGTTGGACCAGGGTAGACCCGAGGGATGGGTCAGGCCCCCGATTTTATGATTTTCTACTGTGATGCTAGATTTCAGATGATTTTATGACATGTGACCCTAAAATAAGGGTGATTTTATGACAAAATTTTATAAGAGTTGTTTTATGAGTTTTGAGATGTATTTATGAGATGATTGACCCAGAAGGGTTATTTTATACTGCAGTTTTAATGAAATGATTTAAATGCAGTAGCATGATGAGTTTTCCATGCGTTAATGATAAGATACATGAAAAGAATTGTTTCTTATGATTTGTTATACATGACATGATCTCGATTTACCTCATGCTAAGTATGATTTAATGATGTCACATAAAATGCCTTTGATACATGAATTTCATGATTTCTATATGCACAAATAGTTTTGATAAACTATGTCATTGATGTATTCATGGTTTTGTGCTTGAGATTTTAATGAAAAGAAATGGATTTTAAGGGCATGGCATTATGAGCATGTAGATAGTGGAGTTATCTACTTACTTGCATAATTGCCTTACTGAGTGTGTGGTTTGCTCACCCCCCTTATTTTCCCATCTTTTCAGAGTACTCACAATAGTTATTGAGCGGCTAAGGACTTGCATTCTTGGTATCCGTTACTTCCCATCGAGAGACAGGTATACACATTTGTATAGTTTTGTATCTGAACATGTAAATGCACAGTACTGTAAATGTATATGATGTCGGGGATGTAAGGTTATGTAAATATCATTGTGTATGTATTTAGTTACAGTCAAAAGATAGTAAACTCTGATATGTGAATGTGATTATGGAAATGGAATGGTAAATAGGTGAAAGGTGACTAACACCGAATCATAGCCCAACTGTTTGGTAAGATGGTCACGATGAGAGAAAGGTAAGAATTAAATAATAATTGAAAAGCGAAAAATTTGTAGTGATTTTAGGTAATTTGGGTCGTGACAACAAAACACAATCTCATGTGTAAAACGGAGACTAGGCAAATAAAACTCTGATAAAAACATCTATCATGGCACATCAAAATAATCTCCTCTGGGTGCGCATCCTAGACATCCTCAAAAGAGGGAACATCGACAATATGGTCGTGCACATGGTGTATTGGTCTTACGTGTTACCAGAACAAGGCCCGGACTTACATGCTGCCAAAGCAAGGCCTCTCCTTATGCACACTATCGGTCTTACATGCTACCAAAGCAAGGCCCGGACTTATATGCTACCAAAGCAAGGCCACCCAGCACTACCAAAACGGGGGTCATCTCACGTTACCAGAATGGAGGCATCTCTTGTTACCAAAACGGAGGAATATCGGACTTACATGCTACCAGAGCAAGGCCCGATGTGTTATCACATGATACACCTAAGTCTCAATATCGGCCATTATCATATAAAATCGTTTTGTCTTCACGTAAAACTCATAATGGTTTCTCTCATAAAACTCATCTGAAAAAGTTTTTGTACTCATTACAAAACATGTCAAAATCGAGCTCAAACCGACAAAACCACGCACACATTTCTCAAATCTCAGTACATTTTAACGTAGAGCCCAAGTCCCGTTTCACATTTTAAACTCAAACGGTTTGTAAAACAATTTCACACTTTGTTTACAACTCATAAAAAATTGGGCCCCAATCAACTATAAAATCGTGTGCAATAAATCAATCACAACTCGTAAAACATTCTTATTTCTTAAAACGTTTCATGCTACAATATCATCACAAATCACATACACAAATGAGTTTAAGTTTTCCTTTACCTCGTTGCACCTCGTATGGTGTAATCATTTCCCCCTAACGACGGACTAGCCTCGCATTCCTCTCTGGAACTCCCGGGTTATCCAAACGATGTAAAAACATCATCAACACGTCATCACATTTTCTCTAATCTCAACATCGAGCATAATTTCTTCACATTCTCATAATTTCTCAATACCTCAATGATTCTAACAACCCTAACCATTTTCAACCTACTCATCACAACATCTACAGCCATAATCACAGAAAATCTACTTCCAAATCAAAGATTAAAGCTTAGAAATTTACCCAAAACTTGTGGAGTGCTCAATTCATGCCTCACCTCAAATCGTCCTTCGATTTCCAAGTATTTTGTTCTCCTTTTGATGAATAACAACTTTCCCTCTTGTCACAACCTCTGATTCGAACGAAAATGTACGTTTTGGAAGAGAGAGAAAGCTAGGGATTCGATTTTTTGGAGAGAGAAAAGATGATTTTCAGCAAAAACACGGGGGTCCTTATATAGGCGAAGGGCAAGAGATCGATCTGCTCTTGTAGGAGATCGATCTACCTTTGAATTTTGGGAACATTTTGGGCACTTTTTATGCCTACCAGATCGATCTGTCGAGGGGTAAGATCGATCTCATAATCTTGAAGAGATAGATCTACTCCTTGTGAGGAGATCGATCTGCTGTTTACAGAAACATTTGGAGATCGATCTGCTCCTATAAGAGATTAATCCCTTTAAGATAGAATCATAAGGAGATCGATCTGCTTCCATTGGAGATCGATATGCTCGTTTAGATTTTTCATTCCTTGTCACTTTGGCCTACTAGATCGATCTCCTCTTCTCCAAGATCGATCTAGCCTCATAGTTTCACATTATGATTGTACACTTGACATAAAATCTCTTTATATAATTGCCATAGTTTGCCCCATTGATTATTTCTCATTCAATACTCATTCATCACTTAGAAATTTCATTCCTTTCCACCTCAATATATTAGTACATCACATTTAGCTTAATTAATTACACTTCATGTTCACGTTACAAAATTAGATGTGTACAAAATCCTCAGGTCTCACATGCCGCAAGGGTGTGCTTGCCGCGAAGGTAAGCTTGCCGCGAGAGGTATTTTGCAGTGAAAGATATACTGTCGCGAGGTTATGCTGCCGTAAGAGTCTGATGCGAGAGTCTGCCGCAAGAGTTTGTCGTGAGCGTATTGCCTGAGAGAATATGCGAGTGAAGCCACACCGACGACTCACGACACTTATATATATGTGCCGCAAGCTGCATAGACTCTGGCAGACAGATGACTCTAACGACAAATACTACTATAAAAAATAGTAAACAAAGCATCCTCTTCCGTAAATTTAAACTTACGAAAGAGCAGGAAGTAATTGTTGAGGATAAAAATATTCAATACACTTGGGCCAATAAACAATTACCACATGGTATAAGGAAGATCAAATATTTTATTCATTATATATACATTTTAAATAAGACAAAAAATGACGTTTAGTCCAATGATACATACGTAAGTACAGACAGAATAAATCCCTATAAATAGGGAACATGTATGACTCAAAAACCTAAGTCTCTACTTTCTCTATAGAAACTCTGCTAAAATTCTCTTCTGATTTAAGCATCAGAGTGCTTACGCAGTGAACAACCCTTGCGTCCCTCTGATCATTCATTTTTTTGCAAAAAATCTGATTACACGTGACACGAATATCGAAGCGAGGACGTCAGCAACACGTCATCATTATGTTGGGCAACAACACCTATAATTTTTTTTTTATTGTTTTCTTCTCTCAAACAAAAAAAAGGTACGCGAAATTTAAGTGATAATGGTTACGTGATAACCCAAAATTTTTTACATTGTAAATTTATCTAAAGAATACAAGATAATATATTCAAAAATATATATATATATATATATATATCTATATATATTAAATAAAAATATATTAAATAATATATATATATGTAGATATTTTTATATATAATATATTATAATAATATATATTATATATAGATATTTTGTTATATAATATATTAAAAAGAGAAAGAGAGGCTAGTCGGTGGGAAATATCCCACCGACCCATTCAAGCTTCCTCTGTTTTTAACAGAGGAAGCCGATTGAAGGGAAGATGAGAGGAATGGAAGAGAGGATCGACTGGAGGGGTAGAGAGAGTCGACGTTGTCCAGTTAAAGGAAAGGGGTGGCGATCGTCAGCTATGTAGGGAGTGGTAGATCGGCGAGAAAGAAAGGGGGTGACGTCGTGAAGAAGAAGAGGCCGAACAAGCCTCATCCTTGCCAACCCAAGCTTGTCATCACCAAACCCATGGGTCACGCGACCGTATGGAGTTGATGGAATTGGAAACTGGCCAAGAACTGACCAACGGAGCCCAGATCGACGAGATGAGAGACTGAATCGATTTGGACCTGTTCAACTAAAGAGAAGTGAGCTGAACGAGTTCGAATTAGTTTAGCCAAAAAAAGAAAAGAAGAAAAAAAGGAGAAAATTTTGGATGCCTTGGTTTAAAGATAAACCGGTAAGCGGTCGAATTTAACCGTTTTAATTTTTTAAAAATTTATTTGAATTTATATTTGACCGAAACTAACCCGGTTTAAATATATAAATGTGTAGCGTGACAATAGGAATCTCGGGTAAGTGAACCTCACTTGCTGCAACTTGTATTGGCATACGAGTTAAGTTTAATTGCATAAGTTACGAGTTAATCCCGTACAAATTGCTTTATGTTTTGAATCGAACCTTTGATATCTTAAATGCTTCATTTAAACTTTTCGAAGAAATATGTGAACATTTTGATCGATTTGAAATATGAAATGTATTGAATCAATTGGATTGGTAATATAAATTGTTCTCTACTTTGCAGGCTGGGTAATGAGCAGTTGTTACTCAATCTTATTGTAGAAATTTCGTAAAATGTCTATATGTTTCGAACTAAGACCCTTGTGTTATCAAAAACGTGATTTCGATTTATTTTGACAAGTTTCGAACCTTGCGAGAATTTTCACACATTAAAATCATTACATGACATTGTGTGGGAGATTTAAAAGCTTGCACAGATTTTTATCTGTATGCATGTATTGCTTTATAATCTCATTTCAAATTTGTTTTAGACAAATTGGAGCATATAGTTTATTTAGCTTATACTTAGTGTTTTTGGATTTAAGCATAAACTGCTTTTTGTCCTGATTGTTATATGACTTATGGAAACGTGATTTTTGAATGTTTTATCGTTTATGAGTAGTCCAGCTATGTTATTTCTGATAGAGCATATGGAGATAGCCATAAGTTTATGACTCTTATACAGGCAGTTCAACTTATCTGACATTGTCGTGACAGGTTCCAGTTCTGGCTAATCACTAAGGTTGGAGACCTTCGGATCTATGACCATAGGTAACACCCTAGTTTTTGGAGTAGTTTCGGCTCACTGATAGCTACAGTGGGGAAGTCTTTATTGTGATATACTTGTTGACTTCGCTTATATTTGTATGATTCATTCATCGAACTTTGTAAATAATATATCGGACTATATGGTTTCAGAATTGTTTTCTAATATATGAATATGATACGAATTAATATCTTTGATGTGAGATAACATTGAATGGATTAAATTGAGTCCTAGGACAAGAATCAAATGATACCCAAGGATCCTAAGTGTTATAAGTATGTGAAAATATCGGCGATAAGATTATCGAAAAGGATATGTTCTTATATGAACCTTATTTTGAATTAAAATTTGCATCTTTATGCATATTATGATTTTGTGGGATTTAGAAAGCTTGCATTGGTTTATACATGCATTAAAGAAACTTTAAAATCTCACTCATGACAGGTTTTGAAAGTATGTGAGACATACATCTCTGTGTTTTGTAGTTAAGCTAACTCTACTTTTATCTACATTGTGATTAGAAGTGACTTTAGAACATGCATTCTGATAGCTTTTACAGTTAAATGTTTTGCCTTAGCTGACAGGTGATAATAGTTAGCCATAACCAGTTTCGATCCCTGCTAGCGGGGTATATAATAGTTAGCAAGGATGTAACCTGCTATTAGTGATATAAATAGCAAACGTTTCGACCCTTGCTAATGAGACATAATAGTTGGCAAAGTTTCGGCTCTTGCTAACGGGGTATATAATAGTTAGCAACGTTTCGACCCTTACTAATGGAACATAATAGTTGGTAATGTTTCGACCCCAGTTGACGGAGAATATAACAATTGATAATTTCGAGCCTTACTAACGGGTTATAATAGTTAGCAATGGTCATGTATTTCGAGATTCTGATATTTTTCCGATCACGGGTTAAAATAGTGATCATAAGTAATGTGTTTCAGATTTTGAAATATACTTTGAAATGTATTTTGAAATGTGAATTTTTTTTTAAAGTATGAAATACGTTTTCAGAAATGTTTTACAAATATGAGCATAGTTCACAAAACATATTCTAATGATATGAAATAAATATGTTGTGGCCCCTGCTAATGGGGATGATAATAGTTAGTAATGAAGCCCTAGCTGACGGGATATAATAGTCAATAGTGTCCTTACTGACGGGTTAGAATAGTTAGCAAGAAAAGTATGATATACGTTTCGAATTGTGAAGTATATTTTGGAATAAGAACTACGTTTTGTACTATGAAAAGGGTTTCAGAATATGAAATATGTTTCAAATATATGAATATATCTCGATGTGATATATTTCAGATAAGAAATATGTTTCGAATATGAAATGTGATTCGGATAAGGAATATATTTCAGATGTGAATATGTTTCGAATGCGAGACCTATTCCGAATAAGGAAGATGTTTCGTTATAGATTATGTGTCAAAATAAGACATGTTTTGAAGTATGACAAGTTTCGAATACAAATTATGCTTTGAATAAGAGATGTTTCTGAGATATGAATATATTTCGATATGTGATATGTTTTAGGATTGTATGATGTGATCTCGAAAAATTGTGATGTTTTGAGAACGAATGTGGATGTAAGCAATTCAAGAGGGAAAAACTTACATGTTTGGATTGCATTAAACTTTGATTTTCTGCATTCACTATGTTTCAAATTTTGAACTCCTATGGGTATACTCAGTTCGAGTGATCAAGTTTGATGGCTAATTAAGGTATTTCAAAATACCTCTATGTCTGAAAAACTTTACAGCTTCTAGACAATATTCTAGTCCGTGAACTCAGGAAAACTGTGACTTTCGATAAGTTTCGAATTGTGATTCGGATAAGTGATGAGAAAGAATGATCGAACGAGAATGCGTTAGACATGCATTAAAAATTTAATATCTTGTATGTTATTACTCTGTGCTTGTGTGGTTTGCTTATTGAACTTCCCCCAAAGCTTATCCCCCTTCTATTTTCCATCACAAGTTCAGACTAGAGGTGCATGGACATTGATGTCAGTATCGGCTTTGAAGTAAACAATTCGAGATCTCGCAGGTTATATCGGTATATTGATGTATACTGTTTAATTGTACTTATTCATACAGTTATCTTCCAGTGCGTGTCAGGATGTGTATTGAATTAAGACATGACTAGAAAAGTTAATAAGAAATCAAACTATGAGCTTAGGTTCATAACTTAAACCAAGTTAGGTAGTTTGAGACCTCGAAACATCGTAGTACTGATCTCACATGACAAATAAGTGTTAAAAGAAAAATAAGAAATTTAGTTCAAATTTTTATATTTTCGTAATAAATTATTGAAAATTCACGTCTTTTGGGTGGTGACAAATCATTATGATAATATGAAAAAATATGAAAATATGAAAACATGAAAACTAAAGAAGAGATAAGATTACAAGAAATCGAAAGAAAAAAAAGGTGTAAATTTTTTTTTCAAACCTCCCGCTGCTCGTGTAAGAGAATTTGAGCAGAAAACATGATTCCTCGCAAAATCACTTGCGCAGGCTTGTTTTGGAATGTGCTCCTTACGCAAGGCAGCTTGCATGTAGAGCTTGTCATAACTAACGTTGGGCATGTAAAAAAAATCATAAATACAAATTATAAAAAATTTGAAAATTACTAATGAAAAAGTAAAAAAATAAAAAATATTCAATAAAAATTTTTAATGAAAGGAAATAAACAAAATTTAAAAATTAATAATGAAAAAATTAATAAAAAAATCAAGTGTCTCTTTCGCGCAAAATAGCTTCATTAAGCATAATCCCCCAACACCACAAAAAAGAAAAAGCACAGCAATCAACACCATCATCTCTAAACTCTAAATCAATAATCTTAAAACAGTAAACCACTATGGAGTAGCCAGCGAAGATGAAGAAACGATGGAAGCTAATGAAGAAGATAAAGGAACGATGGAGACGAAGCAGAAGAAACGATGGAAGGGATTGTGGAATGGAGTAAGGATAAATGTGTAATATTATTAGTAAATGTATTTAGTAATTTTTATGGTGTAATTATAAATATGAATATAAAGATAAAAAAATGTAATGTATTTAAATTTTTATTCAATCCCAAACAACATAACTCCACTACGTTCCAAAAAATTTTTATTTAACCATTGCAGCAAAGACATTAAAAAATTCTGACCAAAAATTGACTGGTAGCAAAAACTTCCATATCATGAGCGCTGCATCACGAAGTTTTTTCCTTAACACCCATACCATACTTCAAAATCCTTTATTCCCGGATGGGCTATTTTAAATCTTATTTAATAAAAGATGGCAACTTCAGCCACGTCAGTTTCATGTCATTTTTTTATTTTTATATTTTGCTACATTAAAATTAAGTATTTTGGAGATTCTTGAAGTCTTTATTTGCAAAGGAAGAAATAGATCGCAGTCTTCCTTTATCGTATCAACTGTAAAGGAATTCCTTATGAAGTCTTTATTTGTGGATGGCCAAATCTCAGTAGAAACTCTCCCGATGCTTTTTTGACATATTATTATACAACCTTTATATAGAAAAGTTCTTGAGTTTCTCGTTAGGAGACAACTCAAAATCAATCTTTTGTTGTGTACAGAGATATATATCAAAGCTCAAACATGAGAACTCGGATGTGAAGCAATGCGTGGCTTGGTATAACAACCAAGGTAATAAATTGCTTTGGAATTTCTTAGTAAACTGTAGGGCTGAAGTGGGATTTATTTGTTTGTACCTACTAAGTGTTTGTAGTTATTCCTCAAAGAATGTGTATTTGATTCCTTTTCCATATCTTTATTAGGTAGAGTTGATTTGCTGGACATTCCTTGTAGGATCCAATATACTCCAAACGAAGAGGCACAATTGTAACCTATACCTTCAATGTAATCATAGGGTTATACCACAAAAGAATGAACTTTTTAAAAATAGAAATATAGGATACATAAACTGGAATGAAAAAAAGAAATGCAGAAGCCTTTGTCTACTCTTTCATAATTTGAAACAAATATTAATCTGTTTTTGTCAGCACAAAGGGATACTATATAAAATTTGTTCAATGGTTTAAACTTAAAAGTGTTCTACATTCATGCTTACATTCTCCATATGCTTTGTGGGTGCTTGCAAGTTGCTACTCTAACGTTGATTTCTTTCAAAGATAGAAATCCTTAAAAATAAGTAATTTATAATGTCAATACTATTGTATTTGCTTTATAAATTTATTTCCTCCACAATTTCACCATGAAGGGTCTTGAATGTTGTTTCTATAATGCACTTCTTGTCACATGGCTAGTCTTACTCTCTTTTCTCTGATCCTTGTTCTATTTGTGAATGCAATGCCATTTTTGTCCTACAGGGGATGGTAGAGTTAAGATGCCCCCAAGTCCAGCAGTTAGTGCTTCTCAAGAAACACCATTTGGCTTGGGATGTAGTCTTAACAACAACATTTAGCTCATAGAGTCTTTCTTGTACCCATCCACCAATGGCGTGAAGAAACTAAGAGCAATGAATGAGATTGTTATTTGCATTGAAGAGACTATCATTTTGAGACTTGCAAATGTCATTAGGATTTCTTATAACTCAAACAATAGGGATCTCTGCTATAAATGAGGACTTAGTGAAAGAGAATTCAAAATGTAATTTTTTTTATTCTTTTTCAGTTCCTTTTTTTGCTGCTATTGCAGCTATATTGTAACAGGGCTTCTTTGTTTTGCAATTGACATTGTAACGGGGCTTCTTTGTTTGTTGCTATTGCAGCTATTGACATTGTAACGGGGCTTCTTTGTTTGCTGCCATTGCTGCTATTGACATTGTAACAGGGCTTCCTTGCGCATCTTCGATTTTAATATTACATTTCTTTGAAATAAACACGTTTGCCGTTGAATCGTGGAAAGTTGATAATCATGTGGGCTTCCTTGCGCTTCTTTGATTTTAATATTACATTTCTTTGAAATAAACACATTTGCCGTTGAATAGTGGAAAGTTGATAATCATGTAGGCTATTACTTAACTCTAAGCAAATTTTGTCGGAACTAATGAAATCATAAATGAACCAAAATTTTTGTAATATAATTAAAACATAAAACCAATAAATTAAAAACAAAATTGTAAAGCCTTTAATAAACTATAAATGAACTACTTCTCTTAAAGAGAAAAATAGTATATTGACTCAACAAAACAACTTCTATATGCCATCAATAGTCCCTGTCTTCATTATTTTTGGACAAGAGTCTTCTAAAAAATCTTGACAATCCTGCATACATTTGAAATATATATATATATATATATATATATATATATATATATATATAAATATGAATTAAATAATTTTTTTCATCACTTCATACGTGTGAATATATATGTGCTTATACATATACACTTTAGATTGGAGATTGAAATTATTAAAAGCATAGTGGAACGGGCAAAAGAAAATTCAAATTTATATCAATCATTAAAGAACTAATGGATTACTAGTCCACTCATATATCTTGCAAAATGCAATTGAAAGTGTCGCGATCCAATTTTTCAAAAATCGCTACAAATTTTTCGCGAACTTATCACATTTCAATTGTTGGGCTGTGAGTCAATATCCATCACTCAGTTTCATATATATATATATATATATATATATATATATATATATATGCATAATAGGCAATGCTTTCGTCCCATGCACTAACATTGCAGAAGCTTATAAAATTATCATTTTAGAATTTAAAATTCGTTTACATTGCCTTACATATACATCCCCTATATAATATGATTATATCACTGTACACTATTATTCAGATACAAAAAGTACATGTGTGCATACCTTGATGCTGCTGGATAGCTGTGTGTAAAAGATCGCAGGACGGACGCAGCTTATACACTCTACTGAAATGCTCTGTAGAGGTGGAAAAAATAAAGGGATGAGCATAACGCGCTCAGTAAGAAATATATGAAAGCAGGTAGATAACCACACTATCTACGATACTCATAATGCATGTTTTATCAACTTGTAAAACAAATGCATTTACTTTTCAAAACACTTGCATTAATATATGAAAGCAAGTAGATAATCAAACTATCCACGATGCTCATGATGCATGGTTTATGCCGAAAAACTGATGGCATTCACAAAATCATTATAGTAAAATACATAGCAATTTACTGCCCAAAAATCGAATATCAAAACTCATTCAGAGTAAAATATTTCTGTGTTCAGTATTGAAACTCACTTTAAAATCATATTCTCATTTCAAACGGTTTCATCACAGAAATCAAATCATAATTAGTTTCATCACCGAAACCAATAAAAGAAATGAGACTAGGCAGGGATTTCCACACAAATTCAAGGGACAATTGGCCAAAGTCCGAGACCCACAAGCTATCACGGATCAGGTGTGCCAGGGTGTCTCTGAGTCTGAGGAGGGGATTAGTCTATCCATCGGCTCCTATCTAAGGACTATCACAAATCAGAGCAATGACAAAGCATGCCCGAGTCCAAAGACGCATCCTCACATCCCATAGTTGCACGGTACAATGTACTCCATGTTGTCTACACGGTACGACGTACTCTGTGAACCACAATACAATTACCACACAGTTGTAGGTGCCTGAGTCAAAAGCTCACCACCCCAACCAAATAAATTATCAACCATAGCCTGTCGTCTCAGATCTAATGCGAGCAAGTCAGTGTGACACACAGTCAACACGAGGGTTCCAGCACGATCTCAATCACAAATCACAATAGAATCCAGTGCGAGCAGTGCTCCAGCATGGTTTGTACATATGTAATACCAAAATCAAGTGGGAGAGGATCTGGATAAATCCACAAATCTCATCATAGCTCCAACACGATTTCACACACACAAAATAGACAGCTGGCTCTATTTTCCACCACAGTGGTACTCAAAACCGAGTGTAATATACAAAACGGTACAAAACAGAGTGAGAGGGTAACATCTCATTAAATCACTCGTCAATCAAATCATATTTTAGAAAAAAGTGCAAGTTAATGTATACAGTCAAATAATGAGCCAGTCTATCATTTCAGCTTCACAAAATCTCTTTTTCACAGAGAAAACATGGATTTCATGCATTTATGCATTTCCAAAAATTCTCGAGTCAAGGGTATTTTCGTAATTTTCCCATAATTGGATAGTATCCAGAAATTTCATATCGATACGCTATATGGAATTTAAGTGAATGTAAACGACGCTGAAAATACGTATAGCTATCTCTAAGAGCTCGCATAGATCCCTCACCTCGGATCACGTAGTGTGACCTCTCTTCCTCTGTGCTGTCCAAATCTCGCAGTCTGGTCAACTCTCAATATCAGTCTGGAGCTGCATTTAACCATTCACTGGATTAATTTCATGTTTCCTACTGTATTACACATTTAATACAGTTCATTTCACTTAATTGGGCCTGTTTACTCTAAATGGGTCTAAATACTTTAATCGGGCCTTAATCCGTATTAAACCCGTTTTTTCACGTATTAATTCCCTTCATCAGGGTCTATCGACTCATTGGGCCTATCCATACTCATTGGGCTTTATTCCAAACTCTTTGGATAGCCCGAATTTCATTTACGACAGTTTATTCGAATTTTCGACTATAATTCACTAAATTCGAAATTTAATCTGAAATGCGTAAAATAAATCTTAAATACGCGTTAATCACATAAATTATCGTAAATGAGCTTTACTTACCCGATATTATGCGATGGTGCGCAAATCGAAGTTCGATCGAGCTTCCGTTCGGAATCAATCGTCGAACTGCACAATTTCATATTTTTAACTCCGGGTCAATTTCTGATTAAATATAATTTAAATAAATTTATCGAAAATTAAATCGATCACTTTTGACCTTGTATCGACTTACCCGAAGTCCGATGAAATCCCAAAATTTTTTTCTCTCTCTTCTTTCTCTCTCCTCCTGAGCCCGTTTACTCTAAATGGGTCTAAATACTTTAATCGGGCCTTAATCCGTATTAAACCCGTTTTTTCACGTATTAATTCCCTTCATCAGGGTCTATCGACTCATTGGGCCTATCCATACTCATTGGGCTTTATTTCAAACTCTTTGGATAGCCCGAATTTCATTTACGACAGTTTATTCGAATTTTTGACTATAATTCACTAAATTCGAAATTTAATCTGAAATGCATAAAATAAATCTTAAATACGCGTTAATCACATAAATTGTCGTAAATGAGCTTTACTTACCCGATATTATGCGATGGTGTGCAAATCGAAGTTCTATCGAGCTTCCGTTCGGAATTAATCGTCGAACTGCACAATTTCATATTTTTAACTCCGGGTCAATTTCTGATTAAATATAATTTAAATAAATTTATCGAAAATTAAATCGATCACTTTTGACCTTGTATCGACTTACCCGAAGTCCGATGAAATCCCAAAATTTTTTTTCTCTCTCTTTTTTCTCTCTCCTCCTGAACCGGTTCGGACCGGTTCGCCTCTTTTCACACTGAACCGGTCCGATCCGGTTCAATGGCTAGTTGGCCATTTTCGGCGTTTTCGACCGGTTCCCGGGGTGGGTCGACCACCGTTGGGTGCGCCTCGGCCTGGGGAAGGCTCACCTGGCTTGGCTCGGCCCAGATCACCGCCGGCGTCGACGAATCTTCCTTTTCTCCCCGCGGCTTCTCCCTCGCCGATCTCCCTTTTCCGACTGTCCCACGACGCGTGCCGGCGTCCAGTCTTCTCCTGGGTGCCGGTCGCCCCTCTTTGGTGTCTTCCTCGTGCTCTTCCGCCGGTCGTGGGTCACCGGTGATGAGGGAACGGTGAGGTCGATTTTCTCGGTTCTCTCTCTTCGCGATTTTTCAGCTTCTTTCCTTTTTTTTTATAGATTTTTTATAATATATTTTTAGTATTATTTTATTCTTAAAATAATAATAAAAATCTTAAAATATCTCAAAAATACCCCAAAAATTCATATTAAATTTATTTAGTCCGTAAATAAATTTATCAGTCCGATTTTACTTTTTCGGTATATTTTTTCACTATTTTCGGGCTCATTTTTCTAGACAAATTTCGAAAATATTAAATAACTTCATATATTGATCAACTGGATCCGAAATTAAATTATTTCTTATTTATTGATCAAGATTACATAAATTCAAGTTTACAAATAACAATTTTTTAAAAATGACACTGAATTTTTGGGTCTTACAGAAAGTAACTGAGTAACTAAACAAAGAATGCCAAAAACAGAAAAGCTACAAACTATTCACATTCTTTCTTTAACAATGCAACCAAAATCTAGTGTAGCAGATTAAGTTGCATTCTTTCTTCAATAAACTAAAATGAAAAAGAAAAAGAAATACCTTATGCACAAGATTAAATTGCAGCTGCATTTGAATCTTTATGCCTTTTCATTTGACATGTCCTACGATCATGCCCTGGTTGTTTACGAAGTCTGCAACGAGTTTGTTCGACCTTCATTGATCTCCATCTAGGTTCTAATTTGTGTAGACTAGGGTCGACCTTTTTTTGAGCCACTACGATCAGGAGTTGGTAATAATGGAGGGATATTAGGCTCCGGCCAATAAGCTTCATGAGGAATTGGATTAAACTGAGGTGCCCAACTTTGAGAATATTTTTCAATGGAATAATACTCTTCTATATATTGCCAACTATCAAGGGCTAACCTTCCACATACAGCCATCACATGTGAATAAGGAAACTTATAAATTTTCCATTTTCCACATGTACATGTTCCTTTATCAAGTTGAACAACTTGTTTATTACAACCTCGTTGCATTCTCTCACCATAAGATGCAGTTATTACTTCAGACACTCCTTTTTGTATGTCAAATGGGACAAGATAATTTGTATTGACTTTTGTCATATAACCATGAAGTTTAGCTGTAACATGAGGAGTGTACATGTCTCCTTTTTCCAATGCCTCTAATGCAAAGCCTCGCCTGGTGCTAAAAAAGTTAACCAATTGATAAAAGGTTAATAGCACACATGCAGTGATAGGTAAATTTCGAGCTCCTTTTAGCACACTATTGAACACCTTAGATAAATTAGTTGTCATTATTCTGTAGCGTGGACCACCATCATATGCCAATGCCCATTGTTGCACTAGTATCTCATCTAACCATTTTCGAGCTTCAGGACTAATCTTTTCTATCTCTTTCATTATGGGATCAAACTTTCGTAACTAGTGTGCAGTACCGGCTCTATAGACAAGCATTTTCAAGTTTTTATTATGAAACTTATCACTGAAATTACTGCATATATGTCGCAAGCAAAATCGATGATAAGCCCATGGTTCTTTCCATCTAAAGCTAGGCTCATTCACTGCTGAATGAATACCACAATGACGATCAGATATCAAACAAATCCCTTTTCGCTGAATGACCTTCTTTCTAATGCAAGTAAGAAACCATCTCCAACTATCAAAAGATTCTTTTTCAGCAATAGCAAATGCAAGTGGGAAAAGCTGGTTGTTAGCATTAACTCCCATTGCAATGAGCATTTTGCCTCTATATCTTCCATACAAATGAGTACCATCAATACTTCTAATTGGTCTACAATATTTAAACCCTTCAATGGAAGGTGGAAAAGCCGAAAAAACACGATGGAATACTCCAAATACTCCAACAGTAGAATCTCGCAACTGCTCAAATTGCTACATAATACTCGTGCCATTATTCTTTTCAAGTACAACAAAAAATCTAGGTAATACTTTATAAGATGTGTCCCAATCACCAAAAATATTTGTGATGGCCTTCTGTTTTGCATCCCACTTCTTCTTGTATGAAACATCATAAGAAAATTTGTCTTCTACCTTGGCATTTAAGGTTGCAACTGTAATGGAAGGTTCAGCTTTCACTTGGCTTTTAATCTCATATGCTAATAAATTTGAGTCTAGCTGTGGGTGATCACGACTCAACCTTGGGTAGACACATGTATGAGGACCATCGTATTGAGTAATCTCAAAAAGTTTAACTTTTACGTCGACACGCACGAAGTCTCCATTTGCCTCCACTTTCTCGATGTCTTTTACACCTCAATGACCATATCTTTTATTTTTATTTTTAATTTTAAATTGCCACCACTTCATACTTTTGGTGTCTCTTAATGGAGTACAATTGCACAGCTTTTTTTAATTCGGCCTTATCTTGGAAAATTAAGCCTTTCCTTAACTCAAGCTCAAGACTCTAAGCAATACTTTGGGTTTTTGGTGTCCAATTACTAGTAATACCATCGGTAGCCCGATCAATATTGGTGAAGAATGGCATATCCGGCTCACGAAATGGCACCTTCAAAGTGTTATTATCTGTTTCTAAGTTGACTTCTTCAAAATCCTCTTGCTCTTCATGTTCCTCATTTTCTCCTTTAAATACTTCATTATTCGCATTCACATCCCTGAATATATCACTGGGTTCAGAATAAACCAATTGTTCTACTGCAGTTATATTTACACTCGGATCTTTGTCATATTGGCTAGTAGTTTTCAGAGTCTGAGAATCCAAAAGTATTACCAATGACTGATACTCGCCTTTCCATGGTAGGTTCACTGCTACTTGGCGAAAATGGATGATTAGCATGGTTGACATTAGCATCATCCAACAAAGTGTCATTGTCTTGTGTAGGCAATTGAGCAAGGGGAACAGAACTTGTGGATTGAGTCTTATGTTTGATAGATTCAATGAAAATCGATTCCACTTCTAACTACAATTCAACATTACTGATTGAGGGATGAATGGATGGATGATATCCACACTGCCGTCATCCATTATAGGTAGGTGAATATACTTAAACATCGATGATTGCACTATTGTTGGGTACCAGCAAACCAAATTTAGTCGTGTTCGCTCTCTATCAAATCTCGTAGCACGGCACATCTCGTCTAACAGCTTGTTGAATTTCGTTTCACTTTTCTTTAATTGCTCTCAAAGGAGGGCCATCATAACACAAGCCATCTGATCCTTCCGTAATGCAACCATTCCAATAACAAAAAATTGGAATTTCTCTTCTAGACATAACCAACTAAAATTAAAACATAAAAAAAATAATTATTAGTTCAATGTCATCAACTGTATAAAAATAAATGAATAAGATTATAAAAATGTTATAGTCATACTGTTAAAAGGAAATCACATACATATATATATATATATATGTGAAAAATAATTAGAAAAAAAAATCTGAAATTTGATTATCAAAATTGCATTTTATCTATATATTTAGGGCTGTTTCAAGTATAACTTATAAATAATTCTTTCTAAAAATATTATATAAAGCTCAAATAAGATGTAATCATGGGATATACAACATAATTTTTTACGACAGTAAACTAGAGATTGGTTATGCTGAAGTCAGAAACCATAAACCCAAATTATTTCCTGCGTTTGTGATTATTCTAATAACTAAGAATAAGAAAACAAATGTTATGCAACACTGAACTCCCCCTTTTGTGTCACGTACAGCAGGCAGTTAAATTTTTATTTTTTTTACTTGCTGATCATAAATGGTAGATGTATGTATCAGAAAAATGCAGAGCAGTGTTGATACACATTACATATGCATTCAACTAAACAATATTTCAAAAATCTTATTAAAACATTCGTATTGAGAGATATTGAGTATATCCAATGGCCTTTTGTTTTTTAATTTGTAGGTGCAGAATTTTGGACTGATAAAAAATATTAAAAAATAACTCCATTAGCGATACTACTGATTAGAATATCTATGAGAAGCAAAATCCTAAAATCTATCACCAAAAAATTATTACTATTTATTTCATAATTCAACATTATAACTATATGGTTTAAGATGCATACCAAATGAGAATTTCTCGAAGAAGGAAAGAAGATATGTATTGACTATAATTTTTTAAATCTTACTGGGAAAATAGTGTTTAGGGTTTATAAAAGATTATAGGATTGTAAAAGATCTCTTATATGTTGATTTTTTTTTTAAAAATTTGATACGCCATTGAGTACCTTTTTAAAGAAATAAGTTTAAAACTATCTTTTTCGATAAATAAAAATTTTAAAATACCCTTCTATTGGAAAAACTCCTGCATCACAATTACACAAGGCGTGGAGAGTAGTCCCTCGGTTAAACCTCAACTGCCTTGTATGTAGCCCATTCCTCCTAGCCAGCCAAATAAAATATAACCAGCTTTGAAGGGCTCTTATCTTCCAAATCTTCTTTCATTTCTGATCAACATTCTCAATCTCTTTACACACAGTGTTGTTATATGAAAGGAATAAGGCAGAAAAAGATACATGAAAATATATGAAAGGCAAAGAAACAGAAGAATAAAATTTTATAACTGCAAGTTCACAAAATACAAACACATCACAACTCTTTATATAGAACTGAAAACAAACAAAAAATTCCTAAAATTATGTCACTTCTCCTAACATAATGCCACTACTCCTAACATTAAGCCATGTTACTCCACTACTCCATGTCTTCCTAATATTAGGCCATAATGCCAATACTCCTAAAGACTTGGTCTATTAACCAATTATTTAGCAACTACTTAACTAAGCACTAAGGCACATTACCAACAAATCTCCTCCTTGCCTTAGTAGCTACAGATGCCTAATTTGTCTCTTTGTCATTCGTTTCCTTAGCATTTGCCACTTTCTGCCAGATTTCGATATTCTGACCCTCATTAGAGGGTTTCCCATCATTAGGCCCATCAACATTACTCGGCTTTCCCTTATTTCTGTCACGCCAACCAAGTCAAATGGTCGAGAAAGTAAACTAATCTTTCGAGTAGGGATTTCTTGTTGGGGCCCTTGATTGTTGCATGTTGGTGAATCTAGATATGATGATCGTGGAGAAAATTGAACTTTACTTAGTCCAGACTGGTACTGTAAGGTAGCCTCCAACAATGATTTTGTCATTACCGCTCTTTTCTCAATTTCAGCAAGTGAAGCAATGACCTCTTTATACTTTTCCTGAAACACTTGAGCGGCATATCTTTGTGCAGCTGTATCTTGTTCAGGAAGTCTGCAAGCCTCTTCTGTTACCCTTTGATCTTGCTCCACCTGCATTAGGACCTGAAGCATCGTATTTTCTTGTTCCTGCTTCTCAGAAGGTGTTTTACGAAGCTCAGTAACTTCTTGCTCTAATTGCTCCACCTTAGCACTTAATTGGCGTCGATTATCTTGCTTAACCATATCCATCAAAGCTGTCTCCAGCTCATTCTCCATTAAATTCAAAGCAAAGCTTTTTGCTCTCATTTTCACCTTAAACATATTACGACCTCGTGCATCTTTTATCCAGCACCATTTGTCTTCGAAAATGACTTTGAAGCCTTTTTCAATTAGCTGTCCAATAGTAAGCAAATTTTGGTTGATGTCAGGCACATATAAAACATCATTAATGTACTTCAAACCTGATAAACTTTCTATAGCCACGGTTCCTTTCCCCTTGACTGAAAGAAATTCACCATTTCCAATTTTCACTTTGAAAATGAATTTTTTATCAAGCCCCTTGAAAAGCTCTTGATCATGGGTCATATGGTTCGTATAGCCGCTGTCAATCAACCAAGAATCACTTGAGGTGTTGCTTGTTGTAAAACATGTTGCGACAAACAAATGGTCCTCTTCATTTTGCTCGGTAACAGCCTTTGCTTCTTCATGTTGTTGTGGCTTGCAAACCCGCTCCATGTGCCCAAGTTTGCCACATTTTCTACACTTAATATCAGGCCTCCACCAACACTTCTTTTGTGGATGACTTGTCTTTTTGCAATGAGAGCATGTTGGATAGGTTTCATCGTTGTTCTTGTTATTGTTACCAGCCTTCTTCTTTTTGTAGTTTTCTCTATCTTTACCTCCTCTTGAGTTTTCTGCCTTTGCTTGAAAAACACCTTCCATCGACCGTTCTTCTCTCATCAATCGCCTTTGTTCTGGTGCTTACAATTCATTCACTAATTTTGCCAAGGAAATGCTCGGCAGATTCTTAGTTTCTTCCAATGAAGAAATTTTTGACTCATATCTCTCGGGCACAGAAACCAAAATTTTTTGCACAATTCTTTCATCAGAGAAGTCCTTACCAAGCAGTCTCACCTTGTTAACTATGCCCAACAATTTGTCGGAGTACTCTTTGATGATTTCGACCTCCTTCATTTTCAGCATCTCGAACTCCCGGATCAAGTTGAGTATCTGCATGTTTTTAGTTCTTTCATTTCTCTGGTATTCCTTTTTGAGATAGTCCCATATGCTTTTTGCCGATTCCAAGTTCATGATTCTTGTAAATATGGTGCTTGAAACTGCTGAGAATAGACAGACTCTAGCTTTGGACTTCCTTATCTTTCTTTCTTTGTGATTCTTTATCTGAGCTATGGTGGGATTTGCAGGCAACGACAACACTTCATAGTCTTCTTCTACAGCTTCTCAAAGGTCTAAAGCTTCAAGATAGACCGATATCTTAACAGCCCAAACTTGATAGTTTTCACCATAAAAAATGGGTGGTGCAATGAAAAAATTTGTTTCTGTTTCCATTCTTGAAGGTGGTTTGAATTCACTAAACTCACAGGTCCCTCAACAAAAGAGCTTTGATAGCCAATTTGTTGTTATATGGAAGGAATAAGGCAGAAAAAGATATATGAAAATATATGAAAGGCAAAGAAACAGAAGAATAAAATTTTATAACTACAAGCTCACAAAACACAAGCACATCACAACTCTTTATATAGAGCTGAAAACAAACAAAAATTTCCTAAAATTATGCCACTTCTCCTAACATAATGCCACTACTCCTAACATTAAGCCATGTTACACCAGTACTCCATGTCTTCCTAATATTAGGCCATAATGCCAATACTCCTAAAGACTTGGTCTATTAACCAATTATTTAGCAATTACTTAACGAAGCACTAAGGCACATTACCAACACACAGCCATCATACAGGCCGATTTGAAAGTGAAATTACCATCAGTAGATAAACTCTATATCCATTTATCTTCACAGACATTAAGTCGAGGAATTGGAGAACTAAGAACTTTCATAGCCACTTCTCCTGGAATTTGAGCAAATAGCTGACATGCCCTAAGGATATGTTCCGCAATTGCACGGGTCGTACAAGTAATAATGAGATTTGAGTCCCGAGTTATCGTCCCTCAGAGAAGTTGACTAGCCTAATTAACTACCGGTTAATCTTACCCTAAGTATATTCTAGCGAATTATGAAATTGAATGGTGATCTACAAAGCTAACAATGCTTATCGAACTCCATGCAATTAGAGCTGGCAAAACTTGGCCCGAGCCCGAAAACCCGCCCGAGCCCGCCCGAGACCGAACCCGAGACCGGACCGAATTGACCAAAAAGTCAAAGGCCCGAGCCCGAGAAAAGCCCGACCCGAAAAAGCCCGAACCCGATAAAGCCCGAGCCCGAAAAAGCCCGAGCCCGAAAAAACCCGAACCCGAAAAAGCCCGAGCCCGAAAAAGCCCGAGCCCGATACAACCCGAACCCGAAACCGGCCCGATCCGAAACCCGAGAAAGCCCGAATTTATAACCCGAAAAAGCCCGAATTATAATTATATAATTATTATATTAAAAAAAATAAAAAAATAAATAATAATACACTTTTTCTAATTAAAATTTATAAAATTTTAAAACAATCATTATTTATTACATAATTATATCAATAATTTATTATCAACAAAATAAATATTAAATATTTACATTCAATTATTAAATAAAATTATTTTAAAACACAATATAAATATAATATTCAATATTATATAATTTTTAATATTATGCTTATTATATTTGTAATAATAAATAATAAATATATTATTAAATATAACGTTTGATTTTATTATAAAAATAATTATTATACTATTTTATTATATTTATTTCATATTAAAATTTTAATTTTAATACAATAATAAATCAAATATATATATATATATAAATCATTATATAATTGTAACATTTATTTAAATTTGATATTTCATATAAAACATTAAATACATTATTAACAAAATTTGATATTTCATATAAAACTTAATTACCTTTGATCTTTGAATGGATGAGTATGAATGCCACGTGAGACTGAACTAGCACTCTTCAGCATACCCAAAAGCCGTTTATTACAAAACCGGCTCTTTAAATTACATGTCGTCGTTTATCCTTTCGCCAAGTCAGCTCAAAAAGGTCGTCCAGATCGTATTAGATATCTTATTTAATTTTTTTAGAATAAATATAAAAATTAAAAGTGAAAATTAAATAAGATAAGAGTAAATTTGGAATAGAAATTAAGTTTCAGGTATTTCCCCACTCGCATTTGTCAAGAATCCATTCATGTCCAGCTAAGTCGTAGGTTTATTTGCCTATTTTGTATTATATATTTAATGTAGTGCTGGTTAATAAATTTCATATCCTACGAATTTAAAGGAATCATAACATTTTATTAATTAAAATTTTTTAAAATAATTATTAAAAAAATTTTATTTTGAAATTTATCCATTATTAGAATATCATGATTTGATTTAATTATATTATATTTTTTAGGCGTAATCTTATGTATCTCGTTAGTTTTAAGATCTAAAATTAATCTTATTTGAGTCGAAAATAAATTAAGGTAAATTTTTATCAACAGTGATGACTATAAAATTCAAATCTTATCCAAATATTTGGAGAATAAGTTTACTTCCACTTCTTCTAATCAGCTGTTGGTGATTTACTTAAATTATATAAAATTTATATATTTAAGGCATATTATCAACTCATTATTTGAATTTAAGAATTTATTGACTTTTATATGTAAATTTTTTGAAATTTACAAATCTCTTACCAACGAAAAATCGTAATGATTTGAATCTAAGTGTTTTATACTGAAGACACACATTATCAATGAACAATTACTTGATCCACATGTAAATTAAATATTTAGTACATGTAGATGATTTCTTCTATAGTAGTCAACAAATTGTTTGCTATTATGGTATATCTTATTTATTAATAATAAAAAAATCAAATCAGTTTTAATTATTTTTTATATAATAAATAATGTCTGTTAAAGATAACATAATGAAATGTGTTGAATCATTTTAAATTTAAGATAATTTAAATAAAATTTGAGTTTGAATAAATTGAATTTGAATCATTAGTTTAAATCTTTCGAGTTTAATATTCAGATTATTTAAGTTTCAAAAAAATTAAATTCAAATTGTTATGTTTTAAAATTAAATAAATTTAATTTCAAATCATTTTAGGTCAAATTTTAATAATTTCAATTTGAAGTTAAATCGAATATAAATTGTAAATTTTTTTTGATTAAATTTGATTAATATAAGTTCAAATTAGAAAGATTTTATATAAGTAACAGTAAATAGTATGTTATATATATATATATATATTTTTTATTATAAGATAAATATTTGAAAATTGAAGATAAAATTATTTGGATTCAAATTCAAATCTTACAATATGTTATAATTCTTTGTTAATTATTCGATTAAAAAATTGTTGGTAACAGTGTACCATTTATAGTCAATGTAGACTGTGACAAGTAATATACAGCATGAATTCGGTTTCACATTAATAAGTCTCTAACTAATACCTTCTAACTTTCAAAGTTGATTTCGAACATTTATTCTGTTCAACTTAAAGAATGTAAATCTAAAATATTCTAATTAGAGAAAAAAACCTTAAATTTCAATCAATTTAATATTTTTTATTATTACACATTTAATTAAAAAAATTAAAATTACAACCACTCAATTAGTCGAATTGATTTAAGAGTTCGTTTTTTATACATTAATAATTAATATCATTTATCTTATACTAGAAATTAAGAGATAAATACATGTTTTATTTTTTAACTATTTTCTTAATTAGTCAATAAAATCTAAAAACTTGTCCTTTAACGTTTGAGGTAATTTTTTTAAATATTATTATTATTTTTTTATAGATAGATTGTGCCTTTTATTCTACCAATTAAAATAACTTAAAAAAAAAACAATTCTCTAAAATTTCAAAGGAAATATAACAATTGATTTTTAACAAACACATAACTATTAATTAAAGAGGAAATATCCACTTCTATAAGTATATAAAAAAATTTACTTTTACATTTTTATATATTTTTAATATTATTATTGAATCTTATATTCTTCCTATGTAAATTATACAAATCAAATTTTAAATTAATTGAAACTAGTTGAATCTTAAGTGAATCTTATATTCTTCCTATGTAAATTATACAAATCAAATTTTAAATTAATTGAAAATAGTTGAATTTTAAATGAATCTTACATTTTCATTGGCACAAAATATCAACATACGTTACAATTAGAAATCTTATATTCTTATATTCTTATATTCTTCCTATGTAAATTATACAAATCAAATTTTAAATTAATTGAAACTAGTTGAATTTTAAATGAATCTTACATTTTCATTGGCACAAAATATCAACATACGTTACAATTAGAAATCTGCATCCTCATCCATAATTTAATAATTTATCATGAAATCATATCCTTTCTTTTCTTATTCTTTGAAAGCCTATCAAAAATTTCAATTATTCTATAAATAGATTATATTTGTAGTCCAGTCAGATTTTTTATGCTCTTCAATTTTTCTTGGCCAAGACCAAAGAAATAAGCATATATTTAATAATTTTATTTAAACTTCTATATTATATTTAATAATTTTCTCAAACTTAAACTAATTGCATCTATCAATTGAGAATTTAACTACAATTATAAAACTTTAATTAGGTATAATTTTGTTAAGTATATATGATTATTTATTTATTTGTCTACCTTATCGGTTCATATCTATACCAGTCCACTAAAATAATATCAGTAGATATTTTTTCTTGTGCATTATGCAACGTGACGATCAAGACAAACATGCATCATTACTTGATTGTGCAAAAATGATTATTTTAAGTTAATTTTTTTATTTAAATTATGTAACTAATTTATTAAAAATTAAAAATTTGTTATATT
The DNA here is from genome assembly GCA_033439115.1 of Firmiana major. NCBI lineage: Eukaryota > Viridiplantae > Streptophyta > Magnoliopsida > Malvales > Malvaceae > Firmiana > Firmiana major. The sequence goes on from CM065905.1 coordinate 51,319,890, forward strand.
TTAATAATTATTTTGATAATAAATAATTAATTTTTTAACCATGTTATTATATAATATGATAATTTTGTTTGAAAATTATTAAATTAATTATATATATACATTAACGTGCACTATTTATTTTATTCCATTTTATACAATAATTCAATAATTTATCATAAAATCATATCATTTCTTTTCTTATTATTTGAAAGCCTATTAACAATTTCAATTATTCTATAGATAGATTATATTTGTAATCCAGTCAGATTTTTTATGCTCTTCAATTTTTCTTGGCCAATGCCAAAGAAATAAGTAAAACATTCATTTAAAAAAGAAGTGAAGAAGATAACATCTAGAAGTTGGAGGAAATCTGTAAAACTAAAAACAAACTAACAGAGGAAATAAAAAAAATATTATGAAACTTTTATTAATCTAATTTTAGTGACTTCTGTTTAAAATTTAAAAATTTATTATTTTAATCATAATTATCTACTTTAATTTCATAATTATTTATATTATACTTTTTTTAAGCTCACAAAGTTTTTTTGTATAAATATATTTTTTTACTGTATTATATCAACTACAAAATATCAATCATATGGTAGTGTATAATTATATATGATATAATTATATCAAATATTAAAAATATATAATTTTTTTAATTTAATATTCTAAATTTTTAATGAGACATTTGATTAATTAATGTAAACGATTATATTTAATGCAATAATATTAATTATGATTTATGTACAAATAAAAAACAAATTAGAAATAAAATAGAGCTAATTAATTGATCATTTATTCATATTAAGCATTTTTTTGGTAAATGATAATATTAATTGGTACTTTTCTTCCTATAATATCTATATGTCATATTTTCTTTTGCATTTAATGAATATAATTATATCTATCATTTTATAATAAATATTGTAAGAAATTAAAAAAGAGTAAATTATTTTTGTCAAATAATAAATATTAAAATATAGAAATTTGTTTTTATATAAATATTTATTAAAATATAAAACCATATAAAAATTAAATTAATTATTGCATTCAATTATTTTTTTTTTAAAAATTATAACTAATAAAATTTCAAAATATTTCAAGCCGGCCCGCTAAACCCGCCCGACTAGAACCGGGACCGAACCCGAAAATGCCCGAACCCGAAGAAGCCCGAACCCGAAGAAGCCCGAAACCGAAAAAACCCGAAACCAAAAAAGCCCGAACCCGAAAAAACCCGAACCCGAAAAAGCCCGAACCCGAAAATAACCGAACCCGAAAAAGCCCGAACCCGAAAAAACCCGAACCCGAAAAAGCCCGAGCCCGAAAAGAACCCGAACCGAACCCGCCCGAGCCCGCCCGTTTGCCACCTCTACATGCAATTAAAAGCAAATAACCTACAAAAAAAATTAAAACAATTAAAATTAATTAACGCAATTAAAATAAAAATATAATTATGAAAATAAAGCAATAAAATTAATTAAACTGAACTTTAAACCAACTTAAAATAAAAATGCATGAATTGAGTTTAATCTAAACTAATTCCAATAAAAATAAAAATTAACTAATAACATAATTAAATCTAAATTCTAGACTAATCAATAAATTGAACTATAACTAATCATGCAAATAAAATTAAAATCATAACTTCTTATGCTAACAAATTAAATTGGAATTAACTATTCTAAAAATGCATAAAAATGAATTAAAGCTATAATGCAAATGTGCCAAACATGGCCTTAAGTAAATTTAAACCATTCCCTCCAAACACTGTTCATGTTCTTCCAAAATTTCATTTCCAGCCATGCTCTCGGTCTGTCCAGGCGTGTCCATTGCATGCTCTCGGGTGTGTCCTGTCCATGCCTCTCGGTTTAGTTGTTCAGCTCCATGCCTCTCGTCTAAGTCTGCTGCGTCAAGTGCTGCTACTGGCCCTGTCGTTCTTCCGTGTCCTGCTGTCAAACCGTGCTCTGTACTGACATCCCGAATGCTATGTTCTTCAATTCCAGATGCTGCAGCTGCTGTCCAGATTCAGGTATTGCTGCTCGTCCTGCAAGTCTGGTCCTGCAATCTACTGCTGTTCTTGACCTCTGCCCAGCTAAAGCACAGATACTCCAGCTGCTGTCCATGCTGCTCTTGGCTGCTGGTGTATCCTACAACCCTGGCTCTTTTGTCCTGCAACCTTATACAGCTAATTGCTGCTTCAATATCCAGGTCCTAGCTTATGCCATGCGGCTATCATCAACACAAATGTAAATAAACCGTAAATGAAGAGACACCGAAAATGCAAAATATCTAAAACTAAGAAATAAAGATAGGAAGAAGATGAACAGTAGAAGTGGTGGAACAGAGGAGAGCAGAGCATGGTGTTAGTATGCTAGTCTGCCATTGTCATGGCTACGCTCACACCACAGCCAGCTGCGTTCTTCTCTGATTCAGGTGGTCATGCCAGCAGGTTCAATTCTACAGCTATGCATTTCTCCTTAATCTCAATCTTCCTGAAACTGTGCTAAACGAAACCAGTAACAGCAATAACAAGACGTGATAAACAGAAGAGTATGCAGAACCAAAAAATACAAAACGCTGGTGAAATTTTAATTACCAAAATGATGAAATTCTAATTACCAAAGGAAGAATTTATTTATACAGTGCATCATTTTAACTAGAGAGTGACAAGCAAACAGAATGCAAGAAAACACAGAAGCTGAAAAAATGCAGTAGCAGTGAGATGATGCCTCCCTTATCACATAGCTTCCTTGGTTCTGCCAATATGGCTTCACCAAACCCTTGACGCAGGAGCAATTTCTAGCTCTCCCCCATACTGCCGATCGGATTCTCAAAACAGAAAATTAATTCTCAAAGCAGTAAGGTTCGAAGAATGCAGTAAAGCATGAATTCTTAATGAACTGTGGATGAAAAGATAAAGTGTAAAGGAAACCGAATAGTAACAATGAGCTAGTGAAAACTAAAATAAAATTTTCATAAAATTAAGATTGCATGGACAGTGAACTGAAATGGTGGCTATCGGAAAAAGTAAAAAAATAAAAAATAAAAAATAAAAACAATAAATCCTAAAATAAACCCTAAAACTATTCTACCCTAATTTACCACTATTCTAACCTAGGCTCCCTTTTTTCAATTGACATCTTTTTCTATTTATACACACACTTAGGAGTATAATTGTAATATTTCCATCCTAGATGAGTTGATATTGTTTGGCCACTTGTCTTCACATCATTGGCTCCTTGAAAAATAATATTTTCATGTCATTTGTCTTTTTGTCCAATTGGATGTGCTAAGCTCGTGTTGTCTGCGCGGTCCAATCTCGATTTTAGCCCAATTTCGGTCCATTTTCTACCGAAATATTCAAAATTCATCCGAATTTAATTTATCTGCAAATGTGAGAATTTTAATTAAATAAAGGGGATAATTAACAAAATAAATTAGGGATTTAAATAATTAATTAGGAAATAAGCACAAATAATTCTAAAAATATAGAATTATCAAGAGCCTACATTCCAACCTATATCAGGAATGAAGTAATCACAAACTCTTAATTAAAGTCAATGACATTAATACAAATTCCTTGATGATTTACTAAAGGTTTCCCAATTCAAGGGTCCATCCAGACCAATGTAACAACACCATCACCAATCTGACGTGTCAGCCCATCAACAAGCACTCTGTTAGCTACCACCAAATCCTTCCATGTATGAGACCATCCATTTGAAACATGATCAGATTCGAAAATAAATCTAACAGGATAACCAATAACTTTATATCTAGCTTTAAGAAATCTAAACTACAAACTACCTCGCTAACTTATAAAACGCCAAGCAATTTTTTTCAATAAAACCATATTATGTTTATCCATGCTTTTGATTCCTAAGCCTCTTTAACACTTTGGCTAACAGACATCATCCCATTTAACCAGGTGCACCCCTATCTTATTTTCATAATTGCCCCGCAAAAAAAACTTCTATTTAACTTATTAATTTGTTCAATCACAGCACTTGATTAAAGACGAGTTTATATATGATGTAATGGAAGAGTATAATTTCTATACACTATCAGTTAACCACATAATATTACCTCATTAATAAACAAAATTTAAAATGCTAGGTCCTTAAAAATAAATTTAAAAACTTCATTGATATTTACTTTTAAAGGTTTATGTATTTTTAAATTTTACTCATTAATTATGTGGCATCATCTAGTTGACTGACAATGTATAGTCTATAAACATTGACAGTGCATTATGTATGAACTCATTTAATAATTTTGTTTTCTATCCCATTAATCGATTACTTACCTTATCAATGATTCCCTGATACATCTGTTTTGTCACTCTATCGTTAATCAAAGGCACTCCCATGTACTTACCTAAATTTCTTGTAAGACAAACACCCAATAATCCACTATCCCTTCTATCCACACCATTAGAAGAAAACAAAAATTTTAGGAAGTTCTAAAGTCTAATTGTTATCCACTAACTTCTTTTCCTTTATGTGCTTGACTGTAGGTGATAAGCGACACTCATGCTCCTTTTCACTTTATGTAATCGTTGGTTGAATTTTCATGCCAATTGTTGTTGCATTCCTTGCCTTTAGGCCAAACTTCTCTCTACCTTAACGGTGTTAGCTGCTCTAGTTAAAGACTAAAATATATTTGATAACTAGTTTGCTAACTCGTGCGGTGCATAGATCAATTTATTTAAATATACATATTTATACAAATCCGTATTATTCTTATATTTTATGTGAGACCCCATGTATGTAGGACATTATTATATGTTAATGGAATTATAAGACAGATGATTTTTTGATCATATAAATGTGAATGAATTTGCAAATGGGATAAATGAGTATCATGATACAAGTAAAGGTTTAAGGGCTGAAGTGGCCCCAAGCTAAACGAATGGAACTTAAAGTATTCGGATTGAAGATAAGGATTTAAAACATGAAATGATAATGCATGGACTGTGAATTTTGTGTATCATTTCTGATTTCAAGCAGTACACACAAGTTCCATAATATGAAACTAATAAGAAATGAATCTTTCCATGCTCAAAGTGTGAATAGATTGCAAAATGACTAGTGAAGCAATCAAATGCAAGTTTTCCTTTGAAAATTCTGGGAAAATTACAGCAAAAAGCCTGCAAATGAAGGCCAGATCGATCTCCTATTCAAAACAGATCGGTCCCTTGTTCAAGCGAAACAATTCCACGTAGTTCTGCCAAGAGCAGATCGATCTCCCCCATTGAGCAAATTGATCTCCCCAATGAGCAGACCGATCTGCATTTGCTTTTGCCTAGTAGAGATTGATCCCTTTCTAAGTGCAGATCGATCTCCATTTGATCCTGTCAAGAGCAGATCGATCTCTCCTCATGAGCAGATCAATCTCCGCAAGCTTCTACCAAAAAAGGATCGATCTTTTCCCCTAAAGAGCAGATCGATCCCACCTTTCATGCCTGAACATCTCGGTAGTTAAAAAACCAAAGGAAGATCGATCTTCACCCTAGCATATCGATCTCATCACTCTTATCTTATAAAAACCCGACGGTCAAACCTCATTCTTCAGTAAATCAAACCATCCCCCTCCATTTTTACCCTAAAAGTAAGCTTTCTCTCTCTAGAATACCTCTCATTCCAAAAAGATTTGAGAAAAAGGTTATTAGAGCAAAGTTGTTCATCGTGAGGAGGAGAACAACATGCCTTAGAATAAAAAATCAACTTGTTGTATTGAAGGAGCTAAAGGATCTTTCAATTTCGGACAAGAGAAAAGTCAAGCTAGGTGAGTTTTTGATACACCAACTCTAAGTATGTGAGACCCTATATATGTATAAGCACGGCTTTATATATATATGTAAATAGTGATGTTCTTGTAATGTGAAGTATAAATGATGTAAAGTCCATAAATTAAATGTACACACATGTAATAAGAGTTGTGATTGTACATACAAGTTTCATTATATATGAATATGAAGAAATGGACTTAAACATGTGAAGAATATGAGTAGAATGGAATATGAGTAGTATGGTAAAATGGAAGGAAGATTGCATAAGTTGTGCACTTCTATTTGGTTTATATCATGTACCTTTGGATATACAAAGATTCTACACACGTTTTAATGTGTATGAAGTATTATGGGATGTCATTTTCAAGTCTTAAAGATGATTGGATAAGGAAATGACCATAAAAACAAAAGTGAAGAAGTTTGAGTATGAGTTGCTGCAAAAAAACTGTAAAAAATCTGGAAATATGAAGGTCAGATCAATCTCATAGGATGAAAGATCGATCTGGAAGAGCCAGAAAGCTCTTATTTGAGCAATGGAATAGAGTAGATTGATCTCCAAGGGAGTTAGATCGATTTCCTAACACATTCTATAAAATACAGATCGATCCTTAATAAAACAGATCGATCTCTTTAGCTATCGGGTTGGAAGCAGATTGATCTTCCCTACTCGACAGATCGATCTCTTGCCTTCAAAATACCTTGGAAAAGAGGGATTTTAAGAGGACCAGATCGATCTCCACCCAAGGCAGATCCATCTCATCAAGCTGAATCTATAAATATGGAGTAGTTGGATCTGTATTTTCGAGACAAAAATCAAATATGGAGTAATTGGATCTGTATTTTGAGACAAAAATCAATCTTTCCCATTTTCAACCTAAAACCTAGCTTTCTCACTCCTAAATCCACACATTTTCAGTAAGATTTGAGGGAAAGCTATTAGAGACAAAGTTGTTCACATCAAAGAGAAGAACAACATAGTTTGGAGGCATTTCTCCACTTGTTGGATTGAAGGATCAAAGGTGCATTTTCATTGGAGCAAAGAGGAAATCAAACTAGGTGAGTTTCTAAATGAAATAACTCAAGTACATTGTATAGATATTGATCTTTGGAGTTGTTTGGTGTGCATAGAAAGGGTAGAAACTACTTAGGAAGTAATGAATCCACCATGACCTAGGAATTGGTCTAGTGTGAGAAAGTGAAATGTGTTGAGATTAATGATGAATGAGATATATTGAAGTTAATAATAGTGTTGCGGTATGATTTTAAGGTGTTGTTAGTGAATAAATTGTGGGATTTACCAAAAAGGGGTAAAATGTGGATTAAGGTATTGGTAAATGGTAAATGCAAAGATGGGTTATATTGACTAATGAGGTCAAATGTGAGTTAACAACTTTAACTTAAGTGGTTTGGATGATTGAATCGCAGCTTTCGAGGATACACCGGAACAAGATGAGCCAAGAGCGCAAGAAGCTAAGAGGAAAAGAGAGTCGCACTCAAGTAAATTGAGGTAAGGGAATTGTGTGGACTCTTAGAGATATCTGTGCGCAATTTGGGCGCTTAAATGCTTTGTTAGAATGCATGAGATATTAGGAAATGAAATTGGGTGATTGAAGGACAAAAATTGGGTGTTTGAGAAATGTGCATGAAAACAAAAGCATAGTGCTTTGAAAATCATGTTTTATTGCTTTTTAGCAAATGATTTGGTAGATTGGCTGACATTTGAAATGATTTGCAAAAGAAATGAGTTGTTTAGGTTTGTTAACCATACTTTGCAAAGAATTGAGCCACCTACATGGTTTTCGTGAGAATGAAATCGTGCTAGAGTATAGGCACGAGATTTGACGTGTTTTATACACATGAGTGCTGGAGCCTAGCTCGCACTAGTTTTCACATGGATTTTTATATTGGTTTTGGCATCGTACTGGAGCATAGCTCGCATTAGATGCCCACCTTACTGGTTGCCGTGCTTGGAGCTTCGGGTAGACTGGGTGTCACACCGATTAAATAGGCTCACATGTGCATTGTTTTGACATGTTGATAGCCGTGTTAGGAGCTTCGGGTAGACAAGAGGTCGTACTGATTAAATAGGCTCACACGTGCGTTTTGAGATGTGGCATGATATGATGTGTTGATTGGGTTCGCGGAGTACGCAGTACCGTACAGGTAGCATGGAGTATGATGTACCATGTTGAGATATGATACACCGTCTTCGAACGAGATCTACTATGGACCGGCAGGCTGGACGTGACCCACCTCCCGTGTGGAAGCAGATAGTGGTGATAACCCGCACACCTGATCCGTGTAGCTGGTATCACAGGATATGGCCATAGTCCTTGAGGATATTTTCCTTGTTGTATTGCCTATCTCACATATCCATTGCTTGTGAATAAATTCATATTTGAAATGTTTTGTGGGTCAGGATAGTCCGAGGGAGGGACCAAATCCTGATTAGAATTTGAGATGAAACTATGTTAATGGTTTTAAAGTGCACTGATGCATGATGTTTAATGCCATGCTTTGCTTGAGAAATATGCATGATGAATAATGCCATGCTTTACTTATAAAATATGCATGATGGTTTATGCCATGCTTTGAATGGGTTTTGTGCACTAATATTTTAATAGCATGAATTGCTTTACATACCATTAACACAATCATACACTCATGTTTTGAGATGAAATGATGAATTAAATGCTTTTGAGCATGGCATCACAATCACGTAGATAGTGCAGTATCTACCTGTTCGCATGATTACCTTACTGAGCGTGTGGTTTGCTCACCCCCTTATTTTCCTATCTCTACAGAGATTTGAGTATAGATTGAGAGCATGACTGGAGGTTTTTCCTTTTGGGTATCCACTGCATCCCATCGTGTAAGGTATACACACTTGGATTATTTTGTATCTAAACTAGACATAGCACAGTAGCATTTTGTATGTAATCATTGGGGATGTAAAGCAATGTAAACACTTGTAAACAGTAACTCTGATGTATTTATAAAAGTGTTTACTTCTAAAATTATATTGTAAATTAAATTGTTATGGATGGATGAGGTAGATATTGACACATAGCCCAACTGTTGAGGAGAGTAGCTATTCACGATCGGGAAAGGACGAATAATAAATAATGCATGAAAATGCAAAAAATTTGCACGTATTTTGGGTAAGTTGAGGGTCGTGAAGTATGTATATTAAGATGTTGTTAGGAGTAGATTAGTGTATGTATCATTGGTTGAAACTACCTAGAATATGGTGAATGAATCATGACCTAAAAATAGGTTAGTGTGAGAAAATGGGATATGGTGGAGTTAATGATAAATGGATTATATCAAGGTGATAGTAATGTCAGAAGTATGACTTTGAGATGGCTTAGTGAAATCAATATATGAAATTGGATGAAGTTGTGAAATGTGCAGATATGGTACTTGTGAAAATGCTTGAATGAATGGAAAACTTAGATGTATTGATTTTAATGAAGTCGTAGGACGAATTATAAATGTTAATCGAAGTGATTGATGAATGTTTGTAGCTCCAGAAATTGAATTAGGAGCAAATAGCACGAGACGAGTTTCCAACAGTGGAACGTGTACTACGTTCGACGTGATTCGAGGTAAGGGGTTTTGTAGGTGCCTAAAGGTAGCTATACGTATTTTGAGGGGAATTATAGGGCGCAAATTTCTCTACCTATCTAATAATGCATTAAGAATTTTTGAGAAAGGTTCCAAAAATAAGGAAAGAAAATATGAGTTTACCTTAGTAGGAATTTTATGAAAGGGGTAGTAAGGTGTAAGACCTGTAAATTTCTACGTAATGTATATGATTTCAGAATGTATAGACAAGTTGCATTACATATGAATATCAAGAAATGAATGTTTTTAAGTGCTAAGTATGGATAGAATGTTAAATGAGTAGTGAAGCAAATTGAATGTAACAATTCCCTTGAAATTGATTAGAAAAGAATGCAGTAGGAAGCCTACAGATGAAGGCCAGATCGATCTCATGTGGTGACAAGATCGATCTTGCAATTTCGAAATGAAAACACCAATGTTTTTAGGCAAGTAGATTGATTCTTTATACAAGCCAGATCGATCCCCAGATGAAGAGCAGATCGATCTCCTCCCCAAGAAGATCGATCTCAAAGTGGCTCTGCTTGGAAGAGATCGATCCCTTCCATGGGAGAATGATCTCAATTTGTCTCGACCAGGAGTAGATCGATCTCATCCCTATGGCAGATCAATCTCCATAAGCCTCTGCCTAGCCAAGATCGATCTCACCCAAAGAGCAGATCGATCTCCTGCCTGCAATTGTCAAAATTTTAGAGGAGTTTAAGCAAAGAGAGATCGATCTCCACCCCTTGGAGATCAATCTCATAATGCGAATTCTATATAAAGCCCCACCATTCGAGCCTTCCTTCCCTGAAACATCAACCACCCCTCTATTTTACAAAAGAAAAACCTAGTTTCTCACTCTAGAATACCACCATTTCCAAAAGGATTTGAGAAAAAGGCTATTTGAGTGTTCATTGTGAGGAGGAGAACAACATATCTTGGAATCAACATTTAACTTGAAGGATTAAAGGAGCAAGAGGTCTTCCAATTTTGGACAAGAGAAAAGTCAAGCTAGGTGAGTTTCCATTGCGCCAACTCTAAGTATGTTTATTTAGGAGTTGTTAGGAGTTGATTGTTATATGTATTGTTGGTTGGAACTACCTAGAATATGATGAATTAACCATAGTCAAAAAAATGAGTTTAGTGTGAGAAAGTGAACTATGGATTAAAATTAATGATGGAATGAATGTACTATAGTGATAGTGATGTTATATGGATGATTTTGAGATAATTTAATGTGATCAACTAATGAAATTTGATGGAGTTAAGAAAATGTACACCTAGGGTGTTTGAGAAAAATACATGAATAGAAGTATGAAGTAGAGGTTTAATGAGCATTTATTGATGTTTTGACATTATTTGGATAGCTCGGGAATTTGACTCGTGAGTCGGAGCTAGTCCGTGAAACGGGAATATTGCACCACCCAAGGTGCAAGAGGTAAGGGATACAACCTTGTGAGACCCCGTATATGTATAATTGTATATATGTACATAGAAATGTAAATGGAGTTATACTATGAATTCATAAGTGAAGTATATGTGATGTAAGTTCATAAGTTAATGTATACACTTGTAATAAAAGTTGTGATTGTACGTACAAGTTACATTTTATAGGGATATGAAGAAATGGACTTAAACATGTGGAGAATGTGAGTAGAATGGATTATGAGTAGTGTGGTAAAAATGAAATGAAGATTTGCATGAATATGCACTTTCATTTGGTTTATATTATACACCTTTGGTTAGACAAAGAATCTACACGAGTTTTAAAGTGTATGAAGTATTAATGCATGCTATTTTCAAGTTTTAAAGATGATCAGCTAAGAAAGTGACCATGATAGCAAATTAAGGATGTTTGAGTGTGAGTTGCTACAGAAAAACTGCAGAAAATCTGGAAATATGAATGACAGATCGATCTCATAGGATGAAAGATCGATCTGGAAGAGCCAAAATGGTCTTATTTGAGTAATGAAATATGGCAGATCGATCTCCAAGGGAGCCAAATTGATCTCCTAACACATTCTGTAAAATGCAGATCGATCCTTAATGGAATAGATTGATCTCCTTAGCTCTCGGGTTAGAAGCAAATCGATCTCCCCTAAGACCAGATCGATCTCCTTAACCTTCTGTTTGAAACAGATCGATCTCATGCCTAAAAATGCTGTAGAAAAAGAGGAATTAAGGGGACTAGATCGATCTCCACCCAAGGAAGATCGATCTTATCAAGTTGAATCTATAAATAGGAGCAACTGAAATCTGTAAATCATGATAATGACCAACCCTTTCATCTTCCAATCCAAAAACCTAGATTTTACTCTCTAAATCTGACCATTCTCAAGAAGATTTGAAGAAAGGCTATTAGACACAAAGTTGTTCTCATCTAAGAAAAGAACAACATAGCTTAGAGGCATTTCCCTATTTGTGGATTGAAGGACCAAAGGTGCATTTTCATTTAGAGCAACGAGAAAATCAAGCTAGGTGAGTTTCTAATGAAACAACTCAAGTACATTGTTAAGCTATTGATGTTCGGGGTTGATTGGAGTGCTTAGTATTGTTAGAAACTATCTAAAATGCATTGGAATGACTATGACCTAGAAATGGTGTTGTGTGCGAAAGTGGAATGTATTAAGGTTAATGAGGAATGGGATATCTTAAGGTGATCGTGGCGTTATAAGTATGATTCTAAGATGTTGTTAGTGAATAAATGGTGAGATTTACCAAAAGGGGTAAATGGATTAAGGCATTGGTAAATGCATAGATGAATTATATTGACTAGTGAAATCAAAATGCGAGTTAAGAGCGATAACTCAAGTGTATGATGAATGAATCGCAGCTCTTGAGGATACACCGGAGTAAGGTGAGCCAAGAGCGCAAGAAACTAAGAGGAAGAGAGTCGCACTCAAGTAAATCGAGGTGAGGGAATTCTGTGGACTCTTAGAGATATCTGTTCGCAATTTGGGTGCTTAAATGCTTTGCTAGAATGCATGAGATATTAGGAAATGATATTGGGTGATTGAAGGGTAAAAGTTGGGTGTTTGAGAAATGTGATTGAAAATAAAAGCATAATGCTTTAGAAAATCATGTTTTATTGCTTCTTAGCAAATGATTGGTAGGCTGGCTAACATTTGAAAATGAATTACAAAAGAAATGAGTTGTTTTGGTTTGTTAACCATACTTTACAATGAATTGAGCCACCTACATGGTTTTCGTGAGAATGAAAGCGTGCTAAAGTATGACTCGGACGAGATTTGATGTGTTTTATACGCATGAGGGCTGGAGCTTAGCTCGCACTAGTTTTCACGTGGATTTCATACTAGTTTTGGCATGGTCCTTGGAGCATAGCTCAGATGCCCACTTTATTTGTGCTGTGCTTGAAGCTTCAGGTAGACTAGGTATCGCACCGATTAAATAGGCTCGCACGTGCATTTTTGACATTTTGACATGTTGATAGCCATGTTAGGAGCTTCGGGTAGATAAGAGGTCGTACTGATTAAATAGGCTCACACGTGCGTTTGAGATGTGGCGTGATATGATATGTTGATGTGGGTCCACGGAGTACGTTGTAACTGCAGATAGCTTGGAGTACGTTGTACCGTGTTGAGATGTGATATGCCACCTTCAGACGAGATCTACTATAGACCGACGGGCAGGATTTGACCCACCTCCCGTGTGGAAGTAGATAGTGGTGATATCCCACACACCTGATCCGTGTAGTTGGTATCACAGGTTATAGCCATAGACCTAGAGGTTATTTCCCTTATTGAATTGCCTACCTCACATGTCTATTGCTTTGAGAATAAATCCATGTTTGAAATGTTTTCTGGGTCAGGATAGTCCGAGGGAGGGATCGAATCCGGACTAGGATTGAAGTGTTTTGAGATGAAAGTATGTTAATGGTTTTCAAAGTGCACTGATGCATGATGTTTAATGCCATACTTACTTGTGAAATATGCATGATGATTAATGCCTTGCTTTACTTATAAATTATGTATGATGGTTAATGCCATGCTTTGAATTGAATTGTGCACTGGATTTTAATAGCATGAATGCTTTACATACCATTAACATAATCATACACTCATGTTTTGAGATAAAATGATGAACTAAATGCTTTTGAGCATGGCATCGTGATCACGTAGATAGTGCAATATATACCTTTTGCATAATTACCTTACTGAACGTGTGGTTTGCTCACCCCCCTTATTTTCCCCTCTCTACAGAGCTTTGAGTATAGATTGTGGGCGACTGGAGGCTTATCCCTTTTGGTATCCGCTGCATCCCATTGCTAAAGGTACACGCAATTGAATTATTTTGTATCTAAACTAGACATAGCACAGTAGCGTTTTGTATGTAAACATTGGGGATGTAAAGCAATGTAAACACTTGTAAACAGAAACTCTGATGTATTTATAAAAGTGTTTACTTCAAAAAAAATTATATTGCAAATTAAATTGTTGTGGATGGATAAGGTAGACATTGACACACAGCCCAACTGTTGAGAGTGTGGTTGTTCATGATCGAGGAAGGAAGATTAATAAATGATACATGAAAATGCAAAAATTTTATACGTATTTTGGTAAGTTGAGGGTCGTGACAGAAGTTGGTATCAGAGCTCGAGTTGGTTTGACGTGTGTGTCGCGACCCTTTTCATTCTTTTTAACCGAAAATCTCAATAAATTTTTTGCATTTATTCCTTTCCCTACTTGGTCGTGAACAAACTTACCATGACACTGTTGGGCTGTGAGTCAATAATAATCCACTCCCAATAACCATTCTCAGTTAATAAAAGTGATATCATACATTTGAACGTCAATTATTCATTTATACAAAATATGAATACTGACATCTACATCCCCATAATTACAACTCAAAAGACTACTGTGCTTGTACATTTGTTTAGATACAAAAAGAATCCTATGTCTATACCTTTTAGCGATGGAAGCAACGGATGTCCAAAATAAAATGCCTCAGTCCTCACTGGGCTACTACGCACGCTCTGAAAAAGGGAGAAAATAGAGAGGGATGACCAACCACACGCTCAGTAAGGTAATAATGCAAGCATGATAGATAACTACTCTATCTACATGCTGATAATGTGATGCATAAATCATTTATAATCTGAGCATGAGGAAATAAATCTATGTCGTATGAATATACATATACCATGTATCAAAATCATGTAAAATTGGCACATAAAACATGGAAACATCAACATGTAAAACCGTCTCATGCTCATTCTCATTTAATCTTAAAAAAAAGGGCAATTCATTTAAGAAATCTCCTTTTTAAATCACATTTCTTTCTCAAACATATAAAATCCCATCGAAACCATTTTCTTAATCACAAACATCATTACCATTTCATAAATCAAATCCCATAAGGCTTGACCCCTCCCTTGGGTCTACCTTAGGCAATCACAATCACATATATGCATAAAAACTAGGTTACTATATCACAAGTGACTATGTGGCCATCTACATCATAAATCATCCCAGACAACACACATCCAGGTGTGCAGGGTATCGTGCTGGCACGAAGGTGGATTATCCCTTGCCAGACTTTCTCATCACAAAATCATCACGCGGTACATCGTACTCAATGTGATATACACTGTATATCGCACTCCGCGAACTCATATCGTGGTTGGGGGTGCCAGTCGTAGGTTTTATCTACCCCATACCAATAGCTTTCCATACCCATGTAGGAGAGTCTCCCTGCCGAACAGAGCCTCCTCACCCCTCCAGGGCTTAAGGATGTTGGCTTAAGGATTCTTCCGTAAGAGAGCCTTCCTACCGTACAGAGCCTCCCTACCTAACAGAGCCTCCCCGCCTCCTCGGGCTTAAGGATGTTTGGTTAAGGATGTAGGGCTTAAGGATCTTACCATAAGAGAGCCTCCCTGCCTAACAGAGCCTCCCCGCCTCCTCGTGCTTAAGGATGTTGGCTTAAGGATGTAAGGTTTGAGGATCTTACCCACTTTCATGATCTCATATGTACCATATTATGAAAACTTGTGCGAGCAAAGCTCTAGCATGACTCATGCATCATATAAAAAAGAAACCACATACGAGCATAGCTCCAGTACGGTTCTATACATAAGAGAACCACTCAAAATCCACATACGAGCAGAAGCTCCAGTACGGTTTATAAAGTATCATCACAAATCAAATCAAAGTGCAAGCTAAGCTCCAGCACTTTCATACAAATCAAAGCATCAGAATCTAGCATGAACGAGGCTCTAGCGCGATTTAATTCACATAGCTCGATAGGCAGCTCATATGCATTCAAAACACATCACAAACATGTTTAGTACCTCACATGTGCTATTCCATAACATCAATAAAACACTAGCCAGCCTATCCTTTTATTTGCTCAAATCAAAGTATTGTGTTTTGTGAAAACATTCAAAACGCGTGATTTATGCGATTATTAGCCTTGCTATCCCTTTTTATACATCCATATAAAACCAAATCATCCAACATTCGCAACCATTTCCGCATACCAAATAACCAATTTCTCAAACATTCATGCATTTCATAAACACCCTATAATCCCACAAAATACGGGCAGCTACCTCATATACTTACAGAATTCCCTTACCTGAAATCGCATCGTGTGATTCCACTTTCGTAAAGCTGCGTACATGTACGATTCAATTCTTCTCCATCAGACTCTCTGGAACTGTACAAAATTGTATTTCTCATCATTATAGTCCATTATAATCCAACTCTTGCATTTACTATAGTCGATTCGACCTGTAGTCTCTATTAACGCTTATAAGGCCTCATTGTCATTACTCTACTCATAACTCGAGTCTACGGGTTCTATTAGGCCTGTTAACTTATTCCAAATCGATATTAAATCGATGTTAAGCTCATAATGTTTCATATTTCATAGATTCTCTCACTATGGCATTTATCAAGCACTTATATACTTATTTTTCATAATTTCCCTTAAACCCACAATGCAGTTCCATTTAACCCTCTCAAATTGTCCACCTTACTCAAATAACAACTTAGTATACCCACCATTTCATCAACTCATTCAATTTGCACTTTTTCACACTAGACTTATTTCATTTTCTAGGTCACATTAGTTTTAATACCTTCTAAGTGATTCCAATCATCAATACACATACATATCAACTCCAAAATCAATAAATCAACCAATGTTCTTAGGTTGAAGTATTAGAAACTTACCAATCAAATTTCTCTTATCGCTCCAAAGGGAAATGTTCCTTGCTCCTTCAATATCAACAATGAGATTTTGGGTTTCAACTATGTTGTTCTCTTCCTCAAGATGAACAACTTTGTATCTAATAGCCTCCCCTCAATTCTTATTGGAAATGGATTGATTTTAGAGAGATAAACTTAGGTTTTGGGTGAAAAATGGAAGGGTGATGTTGTTTTCTCGAAAATTTCAGATTTCAACACTGTTTTTATAGAAATAGCTTGAGGAGATCGATCTGCACTAGGAAGAGATAGATCTGGTCCCCTTAATTCCCTCTTTTTCACGGTATTTTAAGCATGAGATCGATCTGTCGAAGCTTGAGATCGATTTGTATGCTTTCATTACAGAATGTTTAGGAGATCGATCTGGCCCCATAGGAGATCGATCTGCTCTATTCCATTGCTCAAATAAGAGCATTTTGGCACTTCCAGATTGATCTCTCATCTTATGAGATCGATCTGGCCTTCATATTTCCCAAAATTTTTATAGTTTTTTTGCAGCAACACACACCCAAACATCCTTAATTTGTTGCCGTAGTCATTTTCTCATCCAACTACCTTTAAGACTTGAAAATGGCATTCATCCATACCTTATACACATTAAAACATATGTGTATTCTTTACATAGCCAAAGGTATACCAAGCTAAATGAAAGTTCAACTTCATTCCATTTCACCACTCTACTCATTTTGAGTTCCAATCACATTCATCACTTATAAAAACTCATTTATTCATATTCATACACAATGAAACTTGTATCTACATTACAAACTCATATTACACGTATGTACATTACATTTATAGACTTTACATCATTTAGGCTTTACATTGTGAATACATCACCATACTCATAATTGTATAAGGTTTACATCCAAAAATATGGGTCTTACAGTGTGTCATGTCTAAAATACTTAAAAAGTTAGAAAATTACATCCCCATGTTACTGTGCTTGTTTAGATATAAATTATGTGTGTGTCGATGGGTTGACTAAGAATTTGATGTGAATGTAGGGAATTAAGCATTATGCCTAATACCAGTCGCGGTAGAGGGGCGAGAGGGCAAACTAGAGGCCGTAGAGGTAAGCCTAGGGGTAATGTTGAGTCAAAAACACACGAGACTCAGGATGAGGTTGAGGTGGAGGCTGAGGTTGAGCATGCTCCATAGGGTCCAGAGGAGAGACCCAAGAGTATTGAGGCTCACTTCGCGAGGATTGAGAGGAGCATAGAGATGATATTGGAGTTGGTCACCCAATCCTTACCTGGAGTTGGGGGCAGACAGAGTCCCGCTACACAAGGTGATACCAAGCAGGCGACATCTCTTGAGATACAGGCACGATCGACCCAGAGACCTCAGATGACAGAGACACCTACACCCTTACCTGCACAGGATATGCTTACACCTATTCTTACACCACAAGCCAGTAGAGGCTAGGGTTATGGTTCGATTTAGACAGATTACGGTAGTTCTAGAAGTTTAGACCACCATTTTTCAGTGAAGTTAAGGACCTAGTAGCTGCTGAGGATTGGATAAATGAAATCGAGAAGTTGTATGGGTTCTTTTAGTTCACTACTACCGAGATGGTAGTGTTTGCCACTTTTATGCTGAAGGGATCAGCAGAACATTAGTGGAAATCCACTACGCCTATTTTGAGAGCTCGACATACTGAGATAAGCTGGGATGTGTTTTTGAAGGCCTTCTGGAGACAGTACATTCTGGATACCGCATAACAAAAGATGAAAATGACATTTTTGGGACTGACCTAAGGGAGCAAGACTGTGGATGAGTACGAGATGAGTTTTATCTCCCTGGACAGGTATGATCCTAATACGATGAGTAATGAGGCTGAGAAAATCTAAAAGTTTATGGATAGATTGATACTAACCATCAGGTCCAGACTAGTTCCCATGGATATATCGACCTACGAGGAGGCAGTGCGTAGGGCGTAATTGTGCGAATAAGATGTTGATAGGATTGCCTCAAAGTTTGAAGAGGATGGTAAGATTACGGATAAAGATAAGAAGAGACCAGTGATGGATAGAGGCTTTAGTTATATGGGAAGCATGAGGTTTTCTAGAAAGAGGTCGAGGATCGAAGAGATCCGAGAGAGGACAGTTAATACTCCCATGTATCTGGCCATAGCTCCAGCTAAGGGAATCATAATTGGAGGACCACGGCCTACTACGGAGCAGTGTGGCAAGTGTGGTAGGTACCATGGAACTCGACCATGCTATGGACCTCAGGTAGTATGCTTCAGATGTGGGAAACCAAGGTACATAATCAGGGATTGCCCAGAGATGACAAAGAGAGCCCCACAGAAGGGCAAGGAGCCAGAGAGAGAATCCAGTTGGGACAGTTGCTCCGAGGAAGAGGGTTACAGTTGAGGAAAAGGGGAAGCAGGCAGTGGTGTGAGCAGAGGAAGAGTGCACACATTGGACCAGGACACTGTGGATCAATCTTTGGATGTGGTTAAAGGTACCATCCAAATATTTGATTTAGAACCTGGTGCCATGCATTCCTTTATTTCGCCATCCTTTGCATGTAAATTATTGAAGCATGTACAACCCATGCTGCTTGATAAGATGTTGTTGATATCTACGCCTATGAATGATAGTCAGTTGACTGAGCATGTATATAAAGATTGTAAGATGAGGATAGGAGGTAAAGAAATGGCAGCCGATTTAATTTTATTAAATATGAGTGATTTTGATGTAATCCTAGGGATGGATTGGTTGGCTGCCAATCATGTTGTGATAGGTTGTCATGCAAAAACTTTAATGTTTCCAAAGATAGACAATCTTATTGTAGATTTTGATGAAATGAAATGAAAGAATATGATATTGAAAATGAGAAGAGTATGATTTTAAATACATGATATTCAAGAGATTGATTTTGTTATCAATTATACATGCGTATGTGATGAATTGCGTTACTAACGATGGAAAGAATAATGTGAAGGATACATTACTTATGTGGTTGAGACGGATACGGCACGTCCGGAGTTGATAGACATCTCACTAGTGAGGGAATATCCAGATGTCTTTTCGGATGAATTACCAGGGTTACCTCCAGATAGGGAGATGGAATTTGGTATAGATTTGACACCTGGTACAGAGTTGATATCCAAGCCACATACAGAATGACTCAAGTTGAAAGAATTAAGGAAGTAGTTGCAAGAGTTACTGGAGAAGGGGTTCATCAGGTCGAGCGTCTCACCTTGGGGAGCACCGGTTCTGTTTGTAAAGAAGAAGGATGGAAGCCTCCGACTGTGTATAGATTACCGGTTGTTGAATAAGGCCACCATCAAGAATAAGTATCCCCTTCCAAGCATCGATGACTTGTTGGATCAGCTTAAGGGAGCGCAGGTCTTTTTCAAGAAACATATGAGATTTGGGTACCATCAGTTGAGGATACTGAGTGGAGATGTACCTAAGATAGCTTTTCTCACCCGGTATGGACATTATGAGTTTATGGTTAAGCCATTCGGGTTGACGAATGCTCCCGCAGCTTTTATGTCGTTGATGAATGAGGTATTCCACCAGTATTTAGATCGATTTGTAATCGTGTTTATTGATGATATACTGGTGTACTCAAGGTCTAGAGAGGAGCATGAACGAAACCTAAGGATCGTGGTGCAGACCCTCCGAGAGAAGAAGCTGTATGTTAAACTCAGTAAGTGCGACTTTTTGTTAGAACAGATCTCTTTTCTGGGTCACATAGTATAGAAGAATGGAGTGTTAGTGGACCTATCAAAGATTGAGGCAGTGATACAGTGGCAGAGACCCTAGACAGTGATAGAGATCAGAAGTTTCTTGGGTTCAGCTGGGTATTATTGACGGTTTATGGAGGAATTCTCAAGGTTAGCTGCTCCTTTGACATGTCTCACGAGGAAAAATGTGGAGTTTGTTTGGGACGATAAGTGTAAGGAAAGTTTTGAGGAGTTGAAAAACAGATTAACCACAGCTCTGATCCTCACCATTGCTACTAGCTCAGGAGGTTTCTCGATGTATGCGGATGCTTCACACCAAGGACTGGGCTGTGTATTGATGCAGGATGGGAAGGTAGCAGCCTATGGATCAAGGCAGTTAAAAGATCATGAGAGGAACTACCCGACCCAAGATTTGGAGTTGGCGACCGTAGTGTTTGCGTTGAAAATATGGCGCTCTACCTCTATGGTGAGAGATTTCAGATCTACACAGATCATAGGAGCCTTAAGTACCTATTCTCGCAGAAAGAGTTGAACATGAGACAGAGGAGATGGCTCGAGCTGTTAAGGGATTATGATTATGAAATCTTGTACCACCTGGGTAAAACGAATGTGGTTGCTGATGTATTGAGTAGAAAGCATCTCGGGTTGGTGTCATTCATGTTGGTCAGGGAACACGAGCTGTTGGAACAGTTCACGAACCTCAGTTTGGATATGACCCCGCCTGATGCTGATAGTGGATTTATGATAGCTAGCCTGTAGTTGGAACTGGATCTGGTAGATACAAAAGGGTACAGAGATGGACTTTGAGTTGAGTTCAGATGAATTGTTGAGGGTCAGAGGTAGAATATGTGTTCCTGATGATGCAGAGATTTGAAGGTTGATCTTGACAGAGGCTCACTCATCGATACAATACATCCAGGGAGTACTAAGATGTATCAAAACCTTCAAAAGTTTTATTAGTAGTCTGGGATGATAAAGCACATTGCTGATTATATTGCCAAGTGTCTTGTTTGTCAGCAGGTGAAGGTAGAGCATCAAAAGCCTGCAGGGTTATTGCATCCTCTACCGATACCGACTTGGAAGTGGGAGCACGTCACCATGAATTTTGTGATGGGATTGACGAGGACCTGCAGAGGTCATGATGCCATATAGGTGATTGTGGATCGATTGGCGAAGTTAGCCAATTTTCTAGCTATGAGAGCTACCGATACTCTGAGCTAGTTAGTGAATCTATATGTGCGCGAGATAGTGAGGCTACATGGAATTTCAGTGAGTGTTGTTTTTGATAGGGATGCCCACTTCACTTCCCATTTTTGGGAACATTTTCAGTAAGCGATGGGGACCCAGTTGAGTTTTAGCATCATAATTCATCCTTAGACAGATGATCAGTCAGAGAAGACATACAGACCTTGGAGGATATGCTGAGAGCGTGTGCAATAGATTTTGGAGGCTCCTGGGATGACCATTTGCCACTCGCAGAGTTCGCTTATAATAACAGTTTTCATGTGAGTATCGGGATGACACCATATGATGCGCTGTATGGGCATAGATGTCGTTCCCCTATTGGATGGGAAGAGGTTGGTGACAGACAGATCTTTGCTCCTGACTTAGTGCAGCAGGCATCTGAGGATGTCTGATTGATATGTGAGAGATTACGGACAGCTAAGAGCCGACAAAAGAGTTACGCTGACAAGAGACGGAGACCACTAGAGTTTAATGTGGGTGGGTCAGTGTTTTTGAAGGTCTCTCCTTCGAAGGGGATTATGAGATTTGGGAAGAAGGGAAAGTTGAGCCCTCGATATATAGGGCCATTTGAGATACTCGATAAGGTGGCAGATAAGGCGTATAGATTGGCATTGCCACCAGAGTTGGCAAGTGTGCATAACGTCTTCCACGTATCTATGTTAAGGAAGTATCACCCAGACCTGACACATGTAATAAGGTATGAGCCTTTGGGGCTCAATGAAGGTATGACGTATGTTGAGAAGCCAGTTCAGATATTGGACAGAAAAGAGAAAGTGTTGAGGACAAAGATAATTTCCTTGGTGAAAGTTCTTTGGCAACATCACACGGTGGAAGAGGCCACATGGGAATTGGAGAGTTTGATGCGAGAGAAGTATCCTGAGTTGTTCACAGAATGATTGGTTCCAATTTGGAGGACCAAATTTTCTAAGCGGGGGAGAATGTGAGACCCCGTATATGTATAATTATATATATGTACATAGAAATGTAAATAGAGTTATACTATGAATTCATAAGTGAAGTATATGTGATGTAAGTCCATAAGTTAATGTATACACTTGTAATAAGAGTTGTGATTGTACGTACAAGTTACATTATATAGGGACATGAAGAAATGGACTTAAACATGTGGAGAATATGAGTAGAATGGATTATGAGTAGTGTGGTAAAAATGAAATGAAGATTTGCATGAGTATGCACTTCCATTTGGTTTATATTATACACCTTTGGTTAGACAAAGAATCTACACGAGTTTTAAAGTGTATGAAGTATTAATGATGCCATTTTCAAGTTTCAAAGATGATCGGATAAGAAAATGACCATGGCAACAAATTAAGGATGTTTGGGTGTGAGTTGCTGCAAAAAAATTGTAGAAAATCTGGAAATATGAATGACAGATCGATCTCATAGGATGAGAGATCGATCTGGAAGAGCCAGAATGGTCTTATTCGAGCAATAGAATAGGGCAGATCGATCTCCAAGGGAGCTAGATCGATCTCCTAACACATTCTGTAAAATGCAGATCGATCCTTAATGGAATAGATCAATCTCCTTAGCTCTCGGGTTAGAAGCAAATCGATCTCCCTTAAGACCAGATCGATCTCCTTAACCTTCTGTTTGAAGTAGATCGATCTTAAGCTTTGACAGATCGATCTCATGCCTAAAAATGCCATGGAAAAAGAGGAATTAAGGGGACCAGATAGATCTCCACCCAAGAAAGATCGATCTTATCAAGCTGAATCTATAAATAGGAGCAGTTGAAATTTACAAATCATGAAAATAACCAACCCTTTCATCTTCCAATCCAAAAACCTAGATTTTACTCTCTAAATCTGACCATTCTCAAGAAGATTTGAAGAAAGGCTATTAGACGCAAAGTTTTCATCGAAGAGAAGAATAACATAGCTTGGAGGCATTTTCGCATTTGTAGATTGAAGGACCAAAGGTGCATTTCCATTTGGAGCAACGAGGAAACCAAGCTAGGTGAGTTTCTAATGAAACAACTCAAGTACATTGTTAACCTATTGATGTTTGGGGTTGATTAGAGTGCTTAGTATTGTTAGAAACATCTAAAATGCATTGGAATGACTATGACCTAGAAATGGTCTAGTGTGAGAAAGTGGAATGTTTTGAGGTTAATGAGGAATGAGATATCTTGAGGTGATAATGGCATTATAAGTATGATTTTAAGATGTTGTTAGCGAATAAATGGTGAGATTTACCAAAATGGGTAAAATGTGGATTAAGGCATTGGTAAATGCATAGTTGAATTATATTGACTAGTGAAGTCAAAATGCGAGTTAAGAGTGTTAACTCAAGTATTTGATGAATGAATCACAGCTCCCGAGGATACACCGGAGCAAGGCGAGCCAAGAGCACAAGAAACTAAGAAGAAGAGAGTCGCACTCAAGTAAATCGAGGTAAGGGAATTCTGCGGACTCTTAGAGATATCTGTGAGAAATTTGGGCGCTTAAATGCTTTGCTAGAATGCATGAGATATTAGGAAATGATATTTGGTGATTGAAGGGTAAAAGTTGGGTGTTTGAGAAATGTGCATGAAAATAAAAGCATAATGCTTTATAAAATCATATTTTATTGCTTCTTAGCAAATAATTGGCTGGTTGGCTAACATTTGAAAATGAATTGCAAAAGAAAGGAGTTGTTTTGGTTTGTTAACCATACTTTACAAAGAATTGAGCCACCTACATGGTTTTCGTGAGAATGAAAGTGTGTTAAAGTATGACTCACACGAGATTTGATGTGTTTTATACGCATGAGTGCTGGAGCTTAGCTCGCACTAGTTTTCACATGGATTTCATATTGGTTTTGGCATGGTGTTTGGAGCTTAGCTCGCATTAGATGCCAACCTTATTTGTACCGTGCTTGGAGCTTCGAGTAGATTGGGTGTCGTACCGATTAAATAGGCTCGCAAGTACATTTGTGACATTTTGACATGTTGATAGCCATATTAGGAGCTTCGGGTAGACAGGAGGTCATACCGATTAAATAAGCTCACACGTGCATTTGAGATGTGGCGTGATATGATATGTTGATGTAGTCCACGGAGTACGTTGTACCGTGCAGATAGCATGGAGTATGTTGTACCGTGTTGAGATGTGATATGCCATCTTCAGACGAGATCTGCTATGGACCAACGGGCAGGATTTGACCCACCTCCTGTGTGGAAGCAGATAGTGGTGATATCCCGCACACCTGATCCGTGTGGTCAGTATCACAGGTTATGGCCATAGACCTAGAGGTTATTTCCCTTATTGAATTGCCTATCTCACATGTCTATTGCTTTAAGAATAAATCCATGTTTGAAATGTTTTGTGGGTCAGGATAGTCCGAGGGAGGGACCGAATCCTGACTAGAGTTGAAGTGTTTTGAGATGAAAGTATGTTAATGGTTTTCAAAGTGCACTGATACATGATGTTTAATGGCATGCTTACTTGTGAAATATACATGATGATTAATGCCATGCTTTACTTATAAATTATGCATGATGGTTAATGCCATGCTTTGAATTGAATTGTGCACTGGATTTTAATAGCATGAATGCTTTACATACCATTAACACAATCATACACTCATGTTTTGAGATAAAATGATGAACTAAATGCTTTTGAGCATGGCATCACGATCATGTAGATAATGCAGTATCTACCTGTTCGCATAATTGCCTTACTGAGCGTGTGGTTTGCTCACCCCCTTATTTTCCCCCTCTCTACAGAGCTTTGAGTATAGATTGTGGGCGACTGGAGGCTTATCCCTTTTGGTATCCACTGCATCCCATCGCTAAAGGTATACTCACTTGAATTATTTTGTATCTAAACTAGACATAGCACAGTAGCATTTTGTATGTAAACATTGGGGATGTAAAGCAATGTAAACACTTGTAAACAGAAACTCTAATGTATTTATAAAAGTGTTTACTTCAAAAAAAATTATATTGCAAATTAAATTGTTGTGGATGGATAAGATAAACATTGACACACATCCCAACTGTTGAGAGTGTGGTTGTTCACGATCGAGGAATGACGATTAATAAATGATACATGAAAATGCAAAAAATTTGTACATATTTTGGTAAGTTAAGGGTCGTGATAAACCTTTTGTGCATATGTATTTCCTTACTGATGAAAATGCTTTTGTAGCATAAAATGAGTTTACAAATGAGCATATTTATTGAGAAAAGTGTTTGATTTGAGATTTATCACTTGAGTGCATGTTTTGTCAGTTTGAGCTCAGTTTTGTAATTTGAGTTATTTATGAGCAAACATATCTTTTTATTTAAAAGAGATTTATAAGAAAAACTATCATGAGCTCTACGTGAAGGCAAAACTATTTTCTGCATAATAATGAAATATTTTAATTTGAGACTAAAGGCTTTTCATGAAACTTACACATCGGTGGATACCTCCACTTCGGTTGACGCCGAGGCTTTGCTAGGCCCGGGTCTTACCATGCCTCCATTTTGGTAATGAGAGATGCCTCCGTTTTGGTAATGAGAGATGCCTTTGTTCTGGTAATGTGAAATGCCTCCGTTTTTGTAACGAGAGATGCCTCCGTTCTGGTAACGTGAGATGCCTCTGTTTTGGTAATGAGAGATGCCCTCATTGAGGATGATGTGATATGATGATTGCATTCATGACGTTTATACTATGCCTAATCTCCATAATTCTTTTGAGATATGAAGTGTTTGTGAAATGAGATAAAAATGTTTTGATAAACTGTGATGTTAATCACGTATTTATAATCATGTGAATTATGCCATTATTACACTTATGATTTAATGATGATTTTTAAAGCTCATATGCATTCCTTACTGAGCGAAGTTGAAAGCTCACCCTCTCTTTTTCCTCCCCCCACAGATTACTTATAGTGAATGATAGTACCTGCTGCGTATGTGACATAGGTTGGTGGATGAGACTCTCCCTAGGCTATTGCTTGTACACATGAGAGGTATAATTCAATTCATTTTGTAACCCAGAAAATTATGTAATACAGACACTTCTATTTAAGTGATGTCGGGTTGTAATCAGAATGGTATGTGTATAACAAGAGGATTTCTTTTGATAAAATATTAATTGGTTAAGAGATTGTGGATGTTTGAATGATCCTCGGGATATTTGCTTGAAGAGGTTGACTGACACTGTACGGGAATGTACCTTGAGTAGGAAGTTTAGTTTAAGAAAAAAATTAAATTAGCAATATTTTTCGCGCTTTCGGGCTGTCATAGTTTGGTGGTATCAGAGCAAAGGTTGCCTAGTACTGTCAGTGTCGAATAAGTGAAAATAGATTACATCCCAAGTGTCTGTAATTGTCTGGTTATGAATTGAATTTAACGGTTACTATTGTAATCGATGTTTAATATGTTCGTATAGGTACGTAAGAGATAGATATGAGGGGAAAATGAGGTCGTCCTCGAAGGCTAGCACAACCACCTCTACCACCTGAACAACAGTCGAAGAGTCCTAACTCTCGAATTAATTAGTTTGAGCAGGATTTATGACAGGGGTTTGAGCAGATGGCGGCGCTATTTGTGCAACATTTTGGGGCTAATGCCTCAGGTACCACACCTACCCTGGCTCCTACACCACCACAGGATCCGCCCCCACCTCCTATACAGACTGACCCAGTGCCACCTGTCGCTCAGCCTTCGGCACAAACTAGGCCCAATGAGGGAGGTAAGGGCTAGTTGAAGGATTTTCTTAAGATGAATCAGTCGGCATTTAAAGGGGTGAAGGGTCTAGCAGAGGCGGAGGAGTGGTTGACAGAGATGAGGATAATCTTTGATTTTTTGGGATGCACTGATGCAAAGAGGGTTAGTATGGGTACCTACATGCTTAAGGAATAAGCTCGATGTTAGAGGAATACTGCCCAGAGTATATTGACTGCCATCCATCCAGTGATCAGCTGTGAGATTTTTCAGTCGGCCTACATGACCTAGTATATCCCTCGCGTTGCCTAGAGGAAGATGCAAGCAGATTTTTTGAATCTAGTACAGGGTAACATGATAGTCGACGAATATGAAAACCAGTTCACTGCTTTATTGAGATATGATCCTGAGACTATCAAGGATGAGGAGTGCCGAACAGAGCGATTTATTTATGGGCTAAGACCCGCTATTCGAGATAGATTGATGGGGATCTGTATTACTGAGTTTAATGATGCTCAGAGATGGGCACAGAAAGTTGAGAGGGGACTAGAGTTGATACAGTCCCAGTCTGAGTCCCGAGTGATAACCAGGGATAAGGGTAAGAGCCTGCAGCTTCCCACATCGACTTCAAGAAGGGTTCTTTTAAGAGGCAAATGGTCAAGGGACCTAAAAGGAGAGTTGATAGACCCAGAGTTCCTCCCTTTACTATGGAGACCCCTCGAGGTGCCAGACCCGATAGAAAGATCTACAGAGACTGTGGTTGACCGTATGAGGGTACTTATTTTCGGATACTACGAAGATGTTTCAGGTGCGAGGATATGGGTCACAGGGTGAATGATTGCCCGTAGCCACAGAGACCACATCCTCAAGAGCCCCCTCGACAACAGCAGCAGAGAGTGATTCCCTAGAGACGGGCCATAGTTGCTGATAAGGGAAAGAAGCCTGTCACTTAGGGACGTGTATTTTCTTTGGATAAGGAGACTGCAGGCACTTTGTCCGAGGCTATACAAGGTACACATCTTATCTGTAATCATGAGGCTCATGTGTTGTTTGACCCAGGGTCCACGCATTCTTTTATTTATGTACACTTTGCATGTAAGTTGAATTTAGAGTCTGAACCCCTAGCTCATATTTTACATGTAAGTACACCTATGCGTGAGTCGCAAAGAGCTAATATCGTATGTAGAAAGTGTGAGATTAAAGTGGGAGATAAAGTGATGTTAGCCGATCTAGCTTTATTAAATGTGTGTGGTTTTGATGTGATTCTAGTAATAGATTAGCTAGCGACCAATCGCGTGAGTCTAGACTGCTATACTAAGACTGTAACTTTCTCCTTACCTGAAAAGTTTAGTGTACATTTGAATTTAAGGAATGAAAATGTGTGAAGATTATTATGAGAAATCTTATTGAGATAATTATAATTTCTTAAAAATGTTGATTAGATTATTAATGTGAAGGTTACATCGCACTCATCTCTGACATCCGTCGAGAACCTTCGAGGGTAGATGACATACCGATAGTATGCGAGTTTTCGGATGTGTTCCCAGATGAGTTACTAGGTTTACCATCGGAGAGAGAGCTGGAGTTCACTATCGATTTAGTGCTAGATACCCAGTCGATCTCTAAATCTCCCTATAAGATGGAATTGGTTGAATTGGAAGAGTTAAAGAAATAGTTGCAAGAGTTGCTTGACCAAGGTTTTATTAGACCTAGCGTGTCACTATGGGGAGCTTCGATTTTGTTTGTGAGGAAAAATGATGGTAGCCTCAGATTATGTATAGGCTACAGACTACTGAATAAGGCTACGATGAAGAACAAATACCCCATACCAAGGATAGACGCCTTGTTTGATTAGTTGAGAGGGGCTTCTGTATTTTCTAAAATTGACTTAAGATCGAGCTATCACCAGTTAAGAATTAGGAAAGAGGATATTTCGAAAACGACCTTTAGAACTAGGTATGACCACTACGAATTCTTAGTGATGCCTTTTGGTTTGATGAACGCCCCTGCTACTTTCATGAGTTTGATGAATGAGGTATTTTGAGACTATTTAGATCAATTTGTGATAGTCTTCATTGATGATATCCTTATATATTCTCGGTCTTAAGAGGAACACTCACAACATTTGAGGATTGTGCTTCAGATACTCTGAGATAAGCAGTTGTATGGAAAGCTCAGTAAAAGTGAGTTTTGGCTATATCAGATAGCTTTCCTTAGCCACGTTGTATCTAGGGATAGAGTGTCAGTTGATCCGTCTAAGGTAAAGGCTGTACTTAATTGGGAGAGACCGATGACAGTTAAAGAAATTCAGAGTTTTCTGGGACTTGTAGGATATTACAGGAGGTTTATTAAGGGATTCTCTAAGATCGCAGCTCCTCTGACTAAGCTTAAACATAAGGACATTTCGTTTATATGGTCGGATCGGTGCGAGCAAAGTTTCCAATAACTTAAACGGCGATTGACTACGACACCCATTTTAACGATTCCAAGTGGATCTGGAGGCTTCACAGTGTATAGTGATGCTTCCCATCTGGGTTTAGGGTGCGTACTCATGCACTATGGAAGAGTAGTCGCTTATGGATCACGTCAGCTGAAGGACTATGAGCAGAAGTACCCCACGCATGATATGGAGTTAGCCACAGTGGTGTTTGCATTTAAGATATGCCGACATTACTTGTATGGGGAAAGGTTTCAGATCTTCACTGACCATAAGAGTTTGAAGTATATCTTCGACCAAAAGGAGCTTAATATGAGACAAAGATGATGGATGGAGCTATTTAAGGACTATGACTGTGAGATTTTATATCATCTGGGGAAGGCGAACGTAGTTGCTGATGCCCTGAGCAGAAAAAAGCATGGTTTCTGTTATGATGATTAGGGAATGAGATCTATTGGAACAGTTCGTCGGACTTAAGATAAGAGTTGAGGAAGGAGATGTGGGATTTATGGCTAGCCTACAGATAGAGCCCAGTATTTTGGATCAGATTAGAACTGGACAGAGAAGTAATCAGAAGCTACTAGATTTAGTTAGCCAAGCGAGAAGACCCTACAGTCAAATTTTACGGTCAGTGATGATGGATTGTTGAGGTTTAAGGGTCGTATTTTTGTCCCAAGCAATGATACCTTGAAGCAACAAATATTGAGGGAGCCTCACTGTTCCCGTTACACTATGCACCCAGGTAGTACCAAGATGTATCAGGATCTGCGTAAGGTGTATTGGTGGAGTGGTATGAAATGGGAAGTGACAGAATTTGTGGCCAAGTGTTTGGTGTGTCAACAAGTAAAAGCTATACATCAGAAGCCCAGAGGATTACTTAAGTCCTTGCCAGTGCCTAAGTGGAAATGGGAGCACATCACCATAGACTTTATCATGGGATTACCGAGGACCCGGAGAGGTTATGATGCAATCTGGGTAATAGTAGACAGATTAACAAAGAGTGCCCACTTCCTTACCATCAAGAGTATATGTGAGAACTGGAAATTTTATGTACCTAGCTATGAGATTTGCAGTGTGAGAATTTGTAATTG
Source organism: Firmiana major (assembly GCA_033439115.1). Classification (NCBI taxonomy): domain Eukaryota; kingdom Viridiplantae; phylum Streptophyta; class Magnoliopsida; order Malvales; family Malvaceae; genus Firmiana; species Firmiana major. Next base: position 51,350,633 of record CM065905.1, read on the forward strand.
GTGAATGTAATTATGATATGTTGATGTACATGCAAGTTTTAAATATGATGAAGTGTATGGAGATGAAGTTTTTAAGTCTTAAATGTGTCTGGATTGAAATATGGTTTATGAGGTAGATTAAGATGAATTTTACATTGAGTTTCCTGTAAATTTGTGCAGTAGCAGTAGGATTTGTGAAGGTCAGCTCGATCTCCAAGGGAGGAGAGATCGATCTCATGGCTCCAAAATGCAGAAAATGTGCAAAAGCAAGTAAGAAGATCGATCTCATAAGGAAGAAGATCGATCTCATGCTGCCTCTGCCTAGCAAGAAATCGATCCTGTCACAAGGGCAGATCGATCTCCTTAAGTCTCGACCTGGAAGAGATCGATCTCCACCCTCGACCAGATCGATCTTGTAGTTGTTAATGGAGTAGTTGTAGCAGTTGAAATCAACCAGAAATCGATCTCCATCAATGCCAGATCGATCTCATAAGCCCTGTCTATATAAGAATCACGGGATTTTGACTGGAAATCGAGCCTCTCTCACCTACAAACCCCAACATTCACTATTTTCACCCAAACCAAGCTTTCTCTCTCTAAGATTCACTCTATTCTGGATAAAATTAGACAAAGGGGTAAGATACAAAGTTGTTCCTCTTGGTAAGGAGAACAACATACTAGAAAATCAAGGATTGGATTAAAGAAAGGAAAGGACAAGCACTCTACTAGTTTGGTTAAGAGGAGACAAGCTAGGTGAGCTCATAAGATCCTTATTTTTTCTTAAGCATTATCGTTTTATATATTAGTGATTGGATGTATGTGTATATGTATATATATTTGGTTGGAAATGTCTAAGTTATGAGGGAAACAACCAATGAGTGTAGTTGGGAAATGAAATGTGAATATCTTGTGATGGTTAAGAGCTAGCTAAAGTGATGATAAAAATGTAGGAGAAGTTTTAAGACAATGTGGGTATTTAGAAGTGAAAGAGCTACCCTAGGCTACTTTTTGTACACGCAGTTAAGGTATACAATTACATTCCTTTACCAAACACATTTGTACGCACAGACATATATTGGGAATGTTTTGTTGGGATGTAATTTGTAAGGAAACGATGTAGAGAATATGATTCTTGGACTAGGTTGTAAGATGATTGGTATTAATCGATATGAATGTATTGAGTTGTAAATGTTGATTGGAAAGTATGCTTGGTAGTTGTGGATATTTAGGATTGTTAAAACAACTGAATTATGGGTGGGTAGGCCCATATGTAAGCCGTTATGCTGCCGAAATTTCTATCGACCATATAGGTCAAAATATGGAATTTAAATATAATTACGGATTAAGAATTAGGAAAAGCGATTTGACACTGAGCAGGAATGCAACCTAAGTAATTAAGGAAATAAGTGGGTAAATTAAATTCAAAAAAAAATTCCTCGGTTTTCAAGGGTCAAGGGTCGTTACAGTTTAAGTGGTATCAGAGCGAAGGTTATCTAGTACTGTCAGTGTCGAAAATAAGGATTAAATTACATCCCAATGTTTGTGCTTGTCTGATAGTAGGTAATGTATACCTAATGAATGTAAGACTTGATCTTTGGAATTATGCGCAGGTATTAGATCATTGCACTATGAGTGGAAGACGCGGACGTACTCGGAGGCAGGCTCAGCCACCTCCACCTCCTCCACCCGAGCCAGAGAGTCCTCGTACTCGTATGGCTCAGTTTGAGTAGCGATTGGAGCAGCGCCTCAAGCGAGGTTTGGAGTCGATAGCTGCCATGGTTGCCCAACATCTGGGGGCAAATGTTTTTGATTCTGCTGGCACAGCACCAGTTCCTACTCCGGTGCAAACTCCTCCGCAAGCACCGCCACCTCCTCCTCCACCAGTTCCTCCAGTACCTATGGCACCTCAGCCTCTTGTACAGGCTCGGAGGGAGGAGAGGAATATCGGTAGGATGAGAGATTTCCTGAAGATGAGGCCTCGAACATTTAAGGGAATTAAGAATCCGGTAGAAGCCGAAGAGTGGCTGGTGAGCCTTGGAAAGATCTTTGACTTTCTGGGGTGTTCTGATGTTGAGAAGGTCTCTATGGCCACTTACATGTTGTAGGGCCAAGTAGAGTATTGGTGGGGATCCACCAAGGTCCTTCTGACTGCTCAGCATCCGATGATTAGTTGGGATGCATTCTCCACTGTTCTTAGGAAGCAGTATGTTCCACTAGCTGCCCAGCAGAAGTTGAGGATGGATTTTCTAAATTTGGAACAGAGTAGTATGACTGTGGATGAGTATGAAAGTAAGTTCACTATGCTAATGAGGTATGATCCGGAGACGTTCCAGAATGAAGAACGTCGGACTGAGAGGTTCCTAGCAGGGTTGAGGCCAACTATTCGAGATCGTCTTTTGGGGTTATAGATTACTGAATTTCAGGATGCCCTAGGAAGAGCACAGATGGTTGAGAGGGGCTTGAATGTTACACAGACGGAGTATGGCCTTAAAGGAAAGAACAGAGATGAGAGTATGCGGACAGAGTTGGTGAGACAGGAATTTCGGAGGGGCCAGCCCAAGAGGCAGAGGACAGATGAATCTAAGACTAGGGTTGATTGGCCCACCGTTCCTGTACCTACTCCACAGACTATCAGAGGTCCGCAGCAATATGGGACGATATGTAGGGAGTGCGGTAAACCCCATGAGGGTATTTGTTACAGGGCCACAGGGAGCTGTTTTAGGTGTGGACAGAGGGGACACCTAATTAAAAATTTCCCACTGAAGAAGGTTCCATCGTCCCCAGTGCTACCACGACAACCTGATAGGTAAGCTCCCTAGAGACAAGTCCCACAAAGACGGGCTGTCAGGACCCCATTCTCAATCCATGACTTTATCCAAAATCACTAAAATTTTTTTCGCATTTTTAACTTACCTTTTCGCTCTTCAATGGTTGGGCTGTGATTCGATGTCAGAGTCCTCACTTACCACATCATCTATTTCATACATGCATGTCAATATATTATTACTGACTGTAACTGCTTACATGTAAGATTATATAAAATCTAATACAAATACATTCCCCATAATATATATTGTATACATCACTGTGCTGTTTCTATGTTTAGATACACAACTGTACATAATATGTAAACCTGGCGATCGATAGGAACTAGCAGTGGACTCTGGGACACTATCCCTCGATAGCTCTCGCTCTACTGACGCTCTGTAGAGAGATGTAAAGAAAGGGGGGTGAGCATACAACGCGCTCAGTAAGGAAATCAGGCAAGCAAGTAGATATCAACACTATCTACTCAAAATAATTCTATGCCTTGAAAACATTATTTCCTTTACTCGCTTTAAAAAGCATGTCTTGAAATATAATACATATACTTGTACAGAATAAATCCCATGTACAGAAAATCATGCTTTCTTTCTCAAATGTAGGCATGTAGTGCAAAACAATGCATCGTATATAAATCATGCCTTTATGTAAATCATGCCATGTATATTTAAATCACAATAAATATGGCATCAAATGATTCACAACACAAAATCAGAGTCCGACCCATCCCTCAGGTCTGTCCGCAGTTTAAATCATTCAATCAATGTGATATATCATGTAAGACTCTGTGGTTAAGTGTAAATAGTATCCTGGACTATGATCATATCCGAAATGTGATCCCAAGCAACACAGATCTCGGTGTACGGGGCATCACTTACTGCAACGGGAGGGGGGTCAGTCCATCACAACCTCCAGCTATATCCTCCTCAGCTCCACAACAACACACGGTACAGCGTACACCTCGTGCCACTCAACATGGTACAAAGTACACCCGTGGACCCGTCCTCATGGTCAGAGTGCCTACCATAGGTCTTAGCTCTCGCACCCGTGGATTATCAACAACACAGTCAGGGTGCCTAACATAGGTCTTAGCCCTCGCGCCTGTGGAAATATCATACCACATTCACAAATACCCTCATGCTGGCCATCCTCTCAAAATGTGACACTCAGTCACACAAGAATGCGGCATGAATAGGTACCATGTATATAATATCACATACTGTCACGACCCAATTCCATTCTCTTTAACCGAAATCACTGAAAATTTTTCGCGTTTTACTGTTACCTTACCCGATCGTGAACTAAGCTCACCACACACTGTTGGGCTGTGAGTCAATAATAAACACCACATCTCATTCATTCTCAATTAATTAAAACGATGTCATACATGTGCATTTAATCGTGTACTTATACGAATACATGTTTTACTGACATCTACATCCCCCATAAGTACAATTCAAAAGAATACTGTGCTTTTACATTGTTTAGATACAAAAAGAATCACTGTGTATATACCTCTTAGCGATGGAGATGCAGCGGAGTCCAAAATAATATGCCTCAGTCCTCACTGGGCTACTATGCACGCTCTGTAGGGGGGAAAAATAGAGTGGGATGAGCAACCACACGCTCAGTAAGGCAATAATGCAAGCATGGTAGATAACTACTCTATCTACATGCTGATAGTGTTATGCATAAATCGTTTATAGTAGGAGCATGAGGAATAAAACTATGCCATGTGAATATACATATATATCATGCATCAAATCATGTGCATTGGCATATAAAACATGGTAGAGACATCATGTATAAAACATCTCATGCTCAATCTCATTTAAATTCATAAAAGGGCAATTCATTTAGAAACCTCCTTTTTGAACCAACAACATAACACCACCAAATCAACTCACAATCACAACCACATTTACATTCCACAATTCACGCATGTGTATAAATCTAGGTCACTATATCAAAAGTGCCTATGTGAACCATTACATCATAAATCATCCCAGACCACACGCATCCAGGTGTGCGGGGTATCATGCTGGCATGAAGATGGATTATCCCTCGCCAGACTTTCTCATCACATAACCATCATGCGGTACATCGTACTCCATGTGATATACACGGTACAGCGTACTCCGCAACTCATATCGTGATCGGGGATGCCATTCCTAGGTCTTATCTACCCCATACCAAGAGTATTCCATATTTCGTGAAGGAGAGCCTCCCTGCCGAACAGAGCCTCCCCGCCTAACAGAGCCTCCCTGCCTCCTCGGGCTTAAGGATGTTAGCTTAAGGATGAAGGGCTTAAGGATCCTTTCAGTAAGAGAGCCTCCCCACTTAACAGAGCCTCCCCGCCTAACAGAGCCTCCCCGCCTCTTTGGGCTTAAGGATGTTGGCTTAAGGATGTTAGCTTAAGGATGTAGGGCTTAAGGATCTTACCTTTACCGTACCTATGTAGGAGAGCCTCCCTGCCTAACAGAGCCTCCCCGCCTCTTTGGGCTTAAGGATGTTGGCTTAAGGATCCCACCGTAAGAGAGCCTCCCCACCAAACAGAGCCTCCCCGCCTAACAGAGCCTCCCCGCCTCTTTGGGCTTAAGGATGTAGGGCTTAAGGATGTAAGGCTTAAGGATCTTACCCACTTTCACAACCTTATACGTATCCCCTCGTGCAAACTTGTGCGAGCAAAGCTCTAGCATGACTCATGCATCATGCATCTTCTCATAAAGAGGCGCGTACGAGCATAGCTCTAGTACGGTTATACTCATAAGACAGCCACTCAAAGTCCACGTACGAGCAGAAGCTCCAGTACGGTTTATAAATATCATTATAGTTTCCAAATCAAGGTGCGAGCTAGGCTCCAGCACGTTTCATACAAATGAAAACATAGAAATCCAGCGCGAGCGAGGCTCTAGCGCGATTTATGTCATACAAGTGTGATAGGCGGCTCATATACAATTCATCAATCCCGGCAATTCGGGTTTAGCACTCACAAATGTTTTTCCATAACAACCATACAATACTAGCCGTCCTATCTACGAGCTTGCTTAAAACCAAGCAATTCGTTTTGGAAAAACATCAAAACATTAGATTTATGCAATTATTAGCCTTACTATCCCATTTCATAAAATCCACTTCAAATCCAAAACCACGCATATACTCGTCATCATTCACGAATACCATCCATCATTTATTTGAGCAATTCATGCATTTCATACAACACCCAATATTCACCCAGTTCAAAATACGAGCAGCTATCTCTATATACTCACAAAATTCCCTTACCTGGAATCGCGATGCGTGATTCCACTTCCTTAAGCTGCTTACTCGTACGGTTCGGTTCGCCTTCAACGAACTCTTCGGGGACTGCACAAAATCGTATCCCGCATTATATTCGATCCATACAATGCAACCCTTGCGCTTGCTATAGTCAATTTAACCTATAGCCTCTATTAACGCTTATACGGCCTCGTTTCATTACTTTACCCATAACTCGAGTCTATGGATCTTCTTAGGCCTATTAACTTATTCAAAATCGATGTTAAATCGACATTAAGCTCATAGTGTTCATATTCCATGAATTCCCTCACTATGGCATTTATCAATCATATACATATCCATTTTCACAATTCCTCCAACTCACCAAGTAATTCCATCTAACCATCTAGAATCATAAACATTACCCCAATAACAACTTTAGCATGCCATAAATCATAAGCTCATTCAATCCCACATATCCTCACATTATACCCATTTTAGATTTCTAGGTCACACCACTTCCACTACATTCTTAGGTAGTTTATCCATCAATACTCATACCAATCAACTCCAAAATCAATTAAATAGCTAATGCATTTGGATTGGAGTGTTAGAATCTTACCAATATGATTTCTCTTCTTGCTCCAATTGGTAATGCCCTCAACTCCTTCAATTCCAAAAATGGGAAAATGCCCTCTCACTATGTTGTTCTCCTCTTTGATAGGAACAACTTTGCCTCTAATGATCTCTCTCTAAATCTCACTGAAAATGGCTGATTTTAGAGAGGGAAAGTTGGGTTTTTGGGTTGAAAATGGGAGGTTCCGAGATTTCCAGATTTTTCAGCTTTCCTTATATAGAAATGACTTGAGGAGATCGATCTGGTCCAAGAGGAGATCGTTCTGGTTCCTTAAAATCCCTCTTTTTCACGGCATTTTTAAGCCTGAGATCGATCTGTCGAAGCAATGAGATCGATCTGTTGAAGCATGAGATCGATCTGTCGAAGCATGAGATCGATCTGGTCCCAAACAGAGAGCTAAGGAGATCGATCTGGGTGCTTGAGGATCGATCTTTTCACTTACAGAATGCTTGGCAGATCAATCTGGCTCCATTGGAGATCGATCTGCTCTATTCTTTCACCCAAATCAGAGCATTCTGGCTCTTCCAGATCGATCTCTCATCCTAGGAGATCGATCTGGACCTCATGTTTTCCAGATTTCCTGCAGTTTCATTGCTGCAACTCATACCAACACACCCTCAATCTATTGCCATGGCCATTTTCTCATCCATCCACCTTTATAACTTGAAAATGGCATCCATTCATACCTTATGCACATTGAAACTTGTGTGCATTCATTGTATGTTCAAAGGCATGCTACATAAAACCAAATGGAAGCATAACTCCATTCCATTTTACCACACTACTCATCTTGAGTCTCAATCACATCCATCACTTGCTAGAACTCATTTCTTCGTATTCATACTCAATGAAACTTGTATGTACGTTACAATTTATATTACACATACATACATTGAATCCATGGACTTACATCAATCATACTTTACATTACAAGTCCATTCATATTATTTGATCCAATTATTCACATTACCATTATACATATACGGGGTCTTACACATACAATGTGCGCCCTCGAGTGCGACACACAGTCGACACTGCGCTCGAACACTATTTCACATCACAAATACGAGCAACCTCCAGCAACTAGGTCAATGCATAGTTCATGTATTAAAATCAAGTACGAGCAATAGCTCACAGTACCATGCTATGCACAATATCAATCAAGTACGAGCAATAGCTCCGGTACTATGTCATGTATAAACCATGAAGAATCGAGTACGAGTAACGCTCCAATACTCTGTCATGTATCTCATGTAAAACTCGAGTACGAGCTAATTGCTCCAGCACTCTGTGTCATGCATATATCATATAAAACTGAGTACGAGTAAAACTTCAGTACTCTATCATGCATGTCATGGAAATCTAGTGCGTATAAAAATCTAGCACTAATGTATGTGGAAAACATATGAATCCCAGTGCGAGCTGTGCTCTAGCATGATTCATTCTCACATAATATGATAGATGGCTATTTAAAAGGGATTGTTTATAAAACATCAAAATTAGCACTATAAAGTGTGCTTAAGTCACATCAACCTTAAAATCATTAGCCCATCTATTTATTTTCATGCTAAACAGCAATTAAACAATCACAATAATAGTTTCCATGCTTTTTGCAACTTTTCACAAAAGTTGAGTTTTTGACTAACTAGGGGTAAAATCGTAATTTACCACTATCGGGTCGTAATAATTATTATTCACTTTCTCTAACCCTCAGAGTTTTTAAGTGAATGTAAAAGCAGACGAAAATACGTGCAGGTATCTCTAACTACTCGTAAAAGTCCCTTACCTCGGATCACGTCACGTGACCTCACTTCCTTGGTGCTGCTAAATCCCGCAGTCCGATCAGCTCTCAATGTAAACTCCGGAGCTGTAAATAACCATTCCTCAGGTTAATTATAATTTTCCTACTGTATTACACATTAATACAGTCTATTTTCCCTTAATGGGCCTTAATAATCCTTAATGGGCTTAACTAGGCCTTAAGTCCATTTTCATTTTACTATTCACTTTTGTTGGGCCTTTTGGGCTTGTGGGGCCCACCAACTCTTATTGGGCTTGTCCTAGGCCCATTACACCTTATTGGGCCTAAAATAATTGGGCTTGGCCCATTGGGCCTCTCGACCACATGCCATGGCCGAGAGCTACTCATGCCTCGGTTTCACCATGGCATGCCATCCATGCCTATTATTTAGCCATTTTCACTTAGGCATTTTCACAAACACTTGGTAGGCAACATTACCAATCATCACATTATTCATTTAGGCATTTTATCAAACACCTTGATTGCCAACAAATTACATGTATTAATTAATCAATTTGATTAATTCTAATTACACCATTAACATTAATACATGTACACTAATCCATTTATGTCTTAAAATCATATTGACATAATTCAATATCCCATTAATCACTCTCGGCCTAACCCACTTCATGGTGATTTAATATGTTTCAATGCTTAAAACATATATCAACATACTTGTAATCATTCATACATTAACATATATGAAATTGGAAATTAGAAAATATACCAATTGTTATGTTCACCCTTTGACCGAAACTTTGGAGGCTCTCGATTTGCACTCTATGGCTCCTTGATAGCCAATTCTAACATATGTCAATCTCCTGTCAATTTGGAACAACTTCCATGAAGAATGCAAGTTCCAAATATGCCTAATTCCTAGTGATTTCTAGTGAGAGAAAGCTTGGAAAATATGTTTCAATGGTTTCTTCTTCTAGCCGGATTTGGTGTGATGAAGATGACAATGGTGTGGCTGGATTTATAAGCCATATACTTAGCCATTAAGCTTTAATTTCCAGGCATTATACTTGACTTTCCAAACCTTAGCCATGAGTCACCTTATGAGTCACCTTATGAGTCATAGTTAACTTTAACTATGGTTAGATATTTATCTCATGGGCTTTTCCAATTGGGCTTCTCGGTTTGGGCTTTCCTAAAGGGCTTTCGGGCTGAAATTTTTACTATACCTCGGGCCTTTAATTGTCTCAAAATTTGGCTGATCAATTGGTCCAACAATTCGGTCTAAAGGACCTATGAATTTCGATATACGTTTAGTATACCTTAATGGGCTTTAAAATTTTCACCTTAGGCCCATTACGTTTTTAACCATTAAATTTAATCCGGAATCCTTCCGAATAAATTTTCCTTACTTCCGGGGATGATTATCTTGTATTCTGGCCAAGAAATTTTTCCCTAAATTTTCCTCCACACTTGGGTTAATTTTTAACCATGATTAGTCAACTATGGTAAAAGTCCACTTTCTTAACTATAGTTGACTTTTTCCTTAACCATTGACTATGTTGACTTTTTCTTAAAATTTTGAGAGCGTCATATCTTATGTCTTACACTCTCGTCATTATATTCCAATCGCTCCCGATGGATAATTTCACCCGAAACTCTTTTTCTCGCCAAAAAGGTCCATTTTACCCTTTTTAGCTTTTACACTTGTTTTATATGTTCAGGACTAAATCAAGCTGACTTTTCTTCATGAGTTCTCTACGCTCTCTTATTTTAAGTTCTTATTTTCAGTCAGAATGATTTAGAATAACTCGGTTTAGCCTGTGATACCCATCGCTCACATTAGACATTTTATGTAGCTTTTGCGTGTTAAATCATTTCAATAACACTTTAAGTCTAGTAAATACTCTTCTTATGATTCAACTATAATTACATAGTGTTCATACACATAGGAATCATAAGGTACAAGCTACAAAAAATCTGGGTCTGACAATCCTCCCCTATTCAGAAAATTTGGTCCTCCAAATTAGAACCAAGTCAGTCCTCAAATAGGTGAGGGTATTTCTCTCGCATCAGACTCTCTAGCTCCCAAGTAGCTTCCTCTGAAGTATGATGCTGCCAGAGAATCTTCACTAATCCGATGGTTTTCAATCTCAATGCCTTCTCCTTCCTATCCAATATCCGAATCGGTCTCTCAACATATGACATGTCCTCTCGGATCTCTAAAGGCTCGTAACTAATCACATGTGCCGGATCCGCGTGATACTTCCGAAGCATCGATATGTGGAAGACGTTGTGGACACCTGATAAGTCCGGTGGCAATGCCAACCTATACGCCTTATCTCCCACTCGATCAAGTATCTCAAAGGGTCCAATATAGCGAGGATTTAGTTTCCCTCTCTTCCCAAATCTCGCAATACCCTTGGAAGGAGAAACTCTCAAAAACACGGATTCCCCAACTGCAAACTCTAGTGGCCTACGTCTCCTGTCAGCGTAACTCTTCTGTCTGCTCTGAGCTGTCCTCAGTCTCTCTACTATCAAGCGGACGTCCTCAGATGCTTGCATAACCATGTCAGGAGTGAAAATCTTACGGTCACCCACTTCTTCCCATCCAATAGGGGAACGACACCTACGGCTATACAAAGCCTCATACGGTGCCATCCCGATACTCGAATGATAACTGTTGTTGTAGGCAAACTCGGCTAGTGGCAGGTGGTCATCCCAGGAGCCTCGATAATCTAGCACACATGCTCTCAACATGTCCTCCAGAGTCTGTATGGTCCTCTCTGACTGACCATATGTCTGAGGATGGAAAGCGGTGCTCATACTCAACTGGGTTCCCATGGCTTCCTGAAAATATCCCCAAAAGTGGGATGTGAAGCGAGAATCCCTATCAGAGACTATGCTCACTGGTACACCGTGTAACCTCACTACCTCGCGTACGTACAGTTCTGCTAACGAACTCAGAGTATCGGTAGCTCTCATAGCTAGGAAGTGGGCTGACTTCGTCAGTCTGTCGACGATCACCCATATAGCATCGTGATTCCTACGGGTCCTCGGTAAACCCATCACGAAATCCATGGTGATATACTCCCATTTCCATGTCGGTATAGGTAGAGGCTGCAATAATCCTGCAGGTTTCTGATGCTCTACCTTCACCTGCTGACATATGAGACACTTTGCCATGAAGTCTGCTACATCTCTCTTTATACCTGACCACCAGTATACCTTCCAGAGGTTCTGATACATCTTGTTACTCCCCGGATGTAATGTATACTTCGACGAATGAGCTTCCGCCAATATCAATCTCCTGAGTCTTGGATCCTCAGGAACACACAATCAGCCTCTGAACCTCAGTAGTCCATCAGAACTCAACTCAAAGTCAGTCACGGTGCCCTTCTGCATCTGACTACCCACATCCATACAAAATGGATCAGTCTGCTGAGCCACCCTGATCCTGTCCAACAGATCTGGCTCTAAGCGTAGACTAGCTATCCATAGCCTGTATCCATGTCAGAAGGCACGACTCCCAAACTGAGGCTAGCAAACTGCTCTAGCAAATCATGTTCCCTAACCATCATGTACGATACCATCCCCAGGCTCTTCCTGCTCAAGGCATCGGCTACAACGTTAGCCTTACCCGGATGATAAAGTATCTCACAATCGTAGTCCTTCAGAAGCTCTAGCCATCTTCTCTGTCTCATGTTCAGCTCTTTCTGTGAGAACAGATACTTGAGGCTCTTGTGGTCGGTAAATATCTAGAACTTCTCGCCATATAAGTAGTGGCACCATACCTTCAACGTGAACACTACTGCAGCTAGCTCCAAATCATGGGTCGGATAGTTATTCTCATGATCCTTCAGCTGTCTGGATCCATAAGCAACTACCTTCCCATCCTGCATCAATACGCAGCCCAGTCCCTGATGCGAAGCATCGGTATACACTGCAAATCCTCCTGAGCTGGTAGGGATAGTGAGAATCGGAGCGGTGGTCAATCGACGCTTCAACTCCTCAAAACTCTTCTCACAATCCTCGTTCCATATGAACTGTGCACTCTTTTGAGTAAGACGTGTCAATAGAGCAGCCAACTTCGAAAATCCCTCAACGAATCTCCGATAGTATCTAGCTAAACCCAGAAAACTCCTGATCTCGGTGACTGTCCTTGGCTGTTCTCACTGAACTACAGCCTCTATCTTAGATAGATCAACTGATACACCATCTCTCGATACAACATGTCCCAAAAATGAGATCTGTGACAACCAAAAGTCACACTTACTGAGCTTAGCATATAACTCATGCTCCCGTAGCATCTGCAACACGATCCTGAGGTGCTCCTCATGTTCCTCCTTGGATCTCGAATACACCAATATGTCATCGATGAAGACGATAACAAACTAGTCCAAATATGGCTTGAACACATCGTTCATCAAAGCCATGAAAGCAGCTGGCGCATTCGTCATTCCGAATGGCATGACCAAGAACTCATAGTGGCCATATCGGGTACGAAATACTGTCTTGGGTACATCTCCACTCCGAACCTTCAGCTGATGATACCCAGACCTTAGGTCAATCTTGGAAAAGACCTGTGCTCCCTGAAGCTGATCTAACAAGTTGTCAATACGTGGAAGGGGGTATCTATTCTTGATGGTGGCCTTATTCAACAATCGGTAGTCTATACACAATCGAAGGCTCCCATCCTTCTTCCTCACAAACAGAATTGGTGCTCCCCAAGGTGAAACACTCGGTCGAACAAAACCCCTATCTAACAGTTCCTGTAACTGTCTCTTGAACTCCTCCCATGACAATGCCCTTTGCTGGGGCTACAGTCGGATAAGCAGGAGATCTAGCATATCTCTCTCGTGCCTCCTCTACCCATGATCTCTTACCGAAGAGTCTCTTCCCTCCTCGATAACTGAAATCTCTAGCCGACCTCTTCTTCTGTATATCTCGGCTACGGCTAAACTTCCTAAACTCGGAAGCATTTCTGTCATAATCCTGCTCACATAATTACGCCCTGCGCACTGCTTCCTCATAGGTCACTATGTCTAATGGGACCAACTTAGATCGTAGCACCGGCCTTAACCAGTCAATAAACCTGTGGACCTTCCTGGTCTTATTGTACATGGTATCCGAGTCATATCTTCCTAGGGATAGGAATCGAGTCTCATACTCGTCCACAGATAAACTCCCCTAGTGTAGTCCCAAAAACTCTACCTGTAGTTTCCGCTGTGCGGTGTCGGGAACAAACTGCCCCCTGAAGGCCTCTCGAAATATATCCTAACTGATATCTGTGTGTCGGGATCTCAATATAGGTCGGGTGGACTTCCACCAATGCTCTGTAGCTCCCTTCAGTAGGAACGCAGCAAACGCGACCATCTCCGAGGTCGTACACTCGAAGAATCCATAAAGCTTCTTCAGTTCTGCTAACCACTCCTCAACAGCCACTGGGTCCTTGACCCCACTAAAGGATGGAGGTCTAAACTTCTGGAATTCTCGCAACCGATACAGATCACATCCATATCCTAATCCAATACCACCCAAAACCGGTGGGGGTGTAGGAGTATCTACAGTCCTCTGTGCATCAGCTGTCTGTGTAGGTGTATCAGGGGCAACTGCCTCTCCTATAGCAGCTCCTGCCTCCTGTCCCTGCCTACCTGGCATCGTCTGTGCCAGTATCTCGATAATAGTCTCGAGACCACGCTCTAATCTCGTGAAGCGCATCTCTACACAATCGGGTGCCTCAATAGCACCTGGAGTCTCATGCGTAGGTAATGGTCCGGTAGCAGCTCGTCCCTCGGGTCTATCTCCCCGGCCTCGAGCCCTACCTCTCATAGCTCTACCACTACGCGTATTTGCCATATAGGCAAAGTTCCTGCATTCATAATAATGAATTAGTCCATCTCCTATCCGGTATACACAGTTATATCTAAACACAACACAGTACTATGGGGATGTACACTTTTCTATTTTCTAACACCGACTCACATCAGACCAACCTCTGCTCTGATACCATTCTGTCAGGACCCCATTCTTAATCCATGACTTTATCCAAAATCACTACAAATTTTTCGCATTTTTAACTTACCTTTCCGCTCTTCAATGGTTGGGCTGTGATTCGATGTCAGAGTCCTCACTTACCACATCATCCATTTCATACATGCATGTCAATATATTATTACTGATTGTAACTGCTTACATATAAGATTATATAAAATCTAATACAAATACATTCCCCATAATATATATCGTATACATCACTGTGCTGTTTCTATGTTTAGATACACAACTGTACATAATATGTATACCTGGCGATCGATAGGAACTAGCAGTGGACTCTGGGACACTATCCCTCGATAGCTCTCGCTCTACTGACGCTCTGTAGAGAGATGTAAAGAAAGGGGGGTGAGCATACAACGCGCTCAGTAAGGAAATCAGGCAAGCAAGTAGATATCAACACTATCTACTCAAAATAATGCTATGCCTTGAAAACATTATTTCCTTTACTCGCTTTAAAAAGCATGTCTTGAAATATAATACATATACTTGTACAGAATAAATCCCATGTACAGAAAATCATGCTTTCTTTCTCAAATGTAGGCATGTAGTGCAAAACAATGCATCGTATCTAAATCATGCCTTTATGTAAATCATGCCATGTATATTTAAATCACAATAAATATGGCATCAAATGATTCACAACACAAAATCGGAGTCCAACCCATCCCTCAGGTCTGTCCGCAGTTTAAATCATTCAATCAATGTGATATATCATGTAAGACTCTGTGGTTAAGTGTAAATAGTATCCTGGACTATGATCATATCCGAAATGTGATCCCAAGCAACACAGATTTCGGTGTGCGGGGCATCACTTACTGCAACGGGAGGGGGGTCAGTCCATCACAACCGCCAGCTATATCCTCCTCAACTCCACAACAACACACGGTACAGCGTACACCTCGTGCCACTCAGACACGGTACAAAGTACACCCGTGGACCCGTCCTCACGGTCAGAGTGCCTACCATAGGTCTTAGCTCTCGCACCCGTGGAATATCAACATCACAGTCAGGGTGCCTAACATAGGTCTTAGCCCTCGCGCCTGTGGAAATATCATACCACATTCACAAATACCCTCATGCTGGCCATCCTCTCAAAATGTGACACTCAGTCACACAAGAATGCGGCATGAATAGGTACCATGTATATAATATCACATACAGTGTGCGCCCTCGAGTGCGACACACAGTCGATACTGCGCTCGAACACTGTGTCACATCACAAACTCAACTCTAGTGTGAGCAACCTCCAGCAACTAGGTCAATGCATAGCTCATGTATTAAAATCAAGTACGAGCAATAGCTCCCAGTACCATGCTATGCACAATATCAAATCAAGTACGAGCAATAGCTCTAGTACTATGTCATGTATAAACCATGAAGAATCGAGTACGAGCAACGCTCCAATACTCTGTCATGTATCTCATGTAAAACTCGAGTACGAGCTAATCGCTCCAGCACTCTGTGTCATGCATATATCATATAAAACTGAGTACGAGTAAAACTCCAGTACTCTATCATGCATGTCATGGAAATCTAGTGCGTATAAAAATCCAGCACTAATGTATGTGGAAAACATATGAATCCCAGTGCGAGCTGTGCTCTAGCATGATTCATTCTCACATAATATGATAGATGGCTATTTAAAAGGGATTGTTTATAAAACATTAAAATCAGCACTATAAAAGTGTGCTTAAGTCACATCAACCTTAAAATTATTAGCCCATCTATTTATTTTCATGCTAAACAGCAATTAAACAATCACAATAATAGTTTTCATGCTTTTTGCAACTTTTCACAAAAGTTGAGTTTTTGACTAACTAGGGGTAAAATCGTAATTTACCACTATCGGGTCGCAATAATTATTATTCACTTTCTATAACCCTCAGAGTTTTTAAGTTAATGTAAAAGCAGACGAAAATACAATGTAAAAGCAGACGAAAATACGTGCAGTTATCTCTAACTACTCGCAAAAGTCCCTTACCTCGGATCACGTCACGTGACCTCACTTCCTCGGTGCTGCTAAATCCCGCAGTCCGATCAGCTCTCAATGTAAACTTCGGAGCTGTAAATAACCATTCCTCAGGTTAATTATAATTTTCCTACTGTATTACACATTAATACAGTCTATTTTCCCTTAATGGGCCTTAATAATCCTTAATGGGCTTAACTAGGCCTTAAGTCCATTTTCATTTTACTATTCACTTTTGTTGGGCCTTTTGGGCTTGTGGGGCCCACCAAATCTTATTGGGCCTAAAATAATTGGGCTTGGCCCATTGGGCCTCTCGGCCACATGCTATGGCCGAGAGCTACTCATGCCTCAGTTTCACCATGGCGTGCCATCCATGCCTATTATTTAGCCATTTTCACTTAGGCATTTTCACAAACACTTGGTAGGCAACATTACCAATCATCACATTGTTCATTTAGGCATTTTATCAAACACCTTGATTGCCAACAAATTACATGTATTAATTAATCAATTTGATTAATTCTAATTACACCATTAACATTAATACATGTACACTAATCCATTTATGTCTTAAAATCATATTGACATAATTCAATATCCCATTAATCACTCTCGGCCTAACCCACTTCATGGTGATTTAATATGTTTCAATGCTTAAAACATATATCAACATACTTGTAATCATTCATACATTAACATATATGAAATTGAAAATTAGAAAATATACCAATTGTTATGTTCACCCTTTGGCCGAAACTTTGGAGGCTCTCGGTTTGCACTCTATGGCTCCTTGATAGCCAATTCCAACATATTTCAATCTCCTTTCAATTTGGAACAAGTTCCATGAAGAATGCAAGTTCCAAATATGCCTAATTCCTAGTGATTTCTAATGAGAGAAAGCTTGGAAAATATGTTTCAATGGTTTCTTCTTCTAGCCGGATTTGGTGTGATGAAGATGACAATGGTGTGGCTGGATTTATAAGCCATATACTTAGCCATTAAGCTTTACTTTCCAGCCATTATACTTGACTTTCCAAACCTTAGCCATGAGTCACCTTATGAGTCACCTTATGAGTCATAGTTAACTTTAACTATGGTTAGATATTTATCTCATGGGCTTTTCCAATTGGGCTTCTCGGTTTGGGCTTTCCTAAAGGGCTTTCGGGCTGAAATTTTTACTATACCTCGGGCCTTTAATTGTCTCAAAATTTGGCCGATCAATTGGTCTAACAATTCGGTCTAAAGGACCTAAGAATTTCGATATACGTTTAGTATACCGTAATGGGCTTTAAAATTTTCACCTTAGGCCCATTACGTTTTTAACCATTAAATTTAATCCGGAATCCTTCCGAATAAATTTTTCTTACTTTCGGGGATGATTATCTTGTATTCTGGCCAAGAATATTTTTTCCCAAATTTTCCTCCACACTTAGGTTAATTTTTAACCATGATTAGTCAACTATGGTAAAAGTCCACTTTCTTAACTATAGTTGACTTTTTCCTTAACCATTGACTATGTTGACTTTTTCTTAAAATTTTGAGAGCATCATATCTTATGTCTTACACTCTCGTCTTTATATTCCAATCGCTCCCGGTGGATAATTTCACCTGAAACTCCTTTTCTCACCAAAAAGGTCCATTTTACCCTTTTTAGCTTTTACACTTGTTTTATATGTTCGGGACTAAATCAAGCTGACTTTTCTTCATGAGTTCTCTACGCTCTCTTATTTTAAGTTCTTATTTTCAGTCAGAATGATTTAGAATAACTCGGTTTAGCCTGTGATACCCATCGCTCACATTAGGCATTTTATGTAGCTTTTGCGTGTTAAATCATTTCAATAACACTTTAAGTCTAGTAAATACTCTTCTTATGATTCAACTATAATTACATAGTGTTCATACACATAGGAATCATAAGGTACAAGCTACAAAAAATTTGGGTCTGACACGGGCTGTTGCAGCAGAGAAAGCCAAGAAACCTGTCATTCATGGAAGAACCTTTGCATATGACTGATGTGGTGTGTAAGAATTGTAAAATCAAGGTAGGAGATAGGATCATATTAGTAGATCTAATTTGGTTGAGCATGTATGGCTTTGATATAATTTTGGGTATGGATTTGCTAGCCACCAACCGTGTAAATTTAGATTACTACTCTAAGACTGTAATCTTCTCCTTACCTAGTAAGTTTGATGTAAGCCTTGCAGTTAAGGATTATATTTTATGATTTTGTCTATTGATGAAAAATCTTGAATATACAAGTCATATTGGAATGAGAAATGTATGTAAAGTACGGATATCTCTGGTATGTGAAATGATTCGGATCAAGGGATATAAATTAAGAATAAGTACTCATTAAGGATAAATGTGAAAGTGTGATAGGTTTGGTGTCTCAAACGATGATGCCCTACGGTAAAAGACCAGTGGAGTTACATAAGATTTTTTTTTAGTGCCTGCTTGGAAATGAGTGCACATTACTATGGATTTCATAATGGGATTATCAAGGACCCGAAAGGGGCATGATACAATCTGAGTGATCGTAGACAGATGGACTCGAATGAATTTGGAGGACTAAATTCTTTTAAGGTGGGGAGAATGTAAACCCCACAAATTTCCTACATTTAAGTAGATTATATAAAAATGGAAATAATATATTTTAATGGAAGTGCGAATATTCGTTGTAGGGCTCGAGGACTATAGTAACCAAGAAGCCCGTGAAGGACCGAGAACTCGAAGATACAAGAAGTGATAAAACGAATGCAAGTACGGAGGGATTGGAGAATTTTAATTTGTTAAATGGAAAATTGTGGATGTAAACACTTGTATCGAGAATTTACGAAGAATGATGGAATCCCGATACTATTTTATTTTTGGAATAAGGAGAGTTTCATGGAAGACATAGATATTATGCCCTTGGATAATTTTACAAGAAGATGTGTATATGTATATATATATATATATATATATATATATATATATATATATATATACATGGGCGTACATGTATGTATAAATATACATGACATTTAAATAGATAGGTAATAATATATATATATATATATATAACATATATATATATATATATTATAATGTATATTATTTAATATATAAGTATTAGTAAATGATAAATAAAGCATGAGACAAGAATTTAAAAATGGAGACAAAACAATAAAAAAAATAATAATACAAACAAACAAATATCTATCTACCTATTAATATAACATATATATATATATATATGTTAATATAATATATATATTAATATTATATATATAATAGGTTGTACGGAATTGGCTTTCAAAGAAAGCCAATTCCGTCTCTGCTAATTGAAAAAAAGAAAGAAACAAATCAAAACAGAGAGGAGCTAGCAGGGGCGGGAAAATAAACCAAAGGGAGAAAAGAGAAGAGGGAAGAAAGGAAAAGAAGGGAGGAAGGCTGATCAGCTGAGAAAGAAGAGGAAGAAGGAGATTGAAGCAGAAAATGAAGCTGGAAGGAGAAGAAGCATGAACCGAGGAAGAAGAAGGAAATAAGAGGAGCTGGAAAATTTGCAGCAGACCGAGATCGAGGAGTGAAGCAGAACCCGAAAAGCAAATCTGGAGCAGGAGAGCCGACCGAGGGGAAAAAAAAAAAAGAAAGAAATGAAGGTGTAGACCGAGGAAGAGGGAGTTGCTGCTGGAGGTGGAACCGAGAGGCAGGGGATGACTGACTGGAGCAAACCGAGGCTTGATTGAATCAATGTAAATCCTAGAACGGAAACAGAGCAGGAACGTAGCGAGCTGAAGCAGGGAACCGTGAGGGAGCTGAGCTGAGGCAGACTGGGAGCTGAGGAAGAAAGGAAATCAAAGCTTCATTGAGGCAGACCGAGAGCTGCAGTAAAACGGCAGCATGGGGCTACAGACCTTCACCCCTCAGTTGGAGTTGGACGAAACAGGGGAAGGGGTCGGCTGAAGCCTTGGACCCCTGGAGCAGCGGCAGCCTCTTGGTGGTAGAATAGTGGTTCCACCTTGCGGACTGCATTGGAACAACAACAATTGCTGCCGGTTTCTTCATTTTTTCATCCGATGAGATTGGAAGAAAAGCAAAAAAAAAAAAAAAAAAGGGAAGAAAAGAGGTAAAAATATGTGTATATATGTATATTCAAATTGTACATGTATATAGATAGGTGATTGTGTATAAGCATGATGAGGTAAAGTATATATATGTATATACATGTATGTATATTCATTGTAAATGTAGATAGATGGGTGATAGATACAAGCATGTTAGTTATAGATTAAATTAGACAAAAATGGAATGATGAGAAGTAGGCAAAGAAATATATATTAGTGATATTGAATAATGGAGACAAGTGATAATATATATGTATATATGTGAATATATATATATATATATATATATATATATTTGGGTATATATATCTAGGTGTGTATAATGAAAGGGTATGTTAGTATATGTACATATGCTTGATAATGAATAAGGGAAGCCAAGGATAAAATAAATATGTGTATATACTTAGGTGTATATACATATAGGAGTATATGAATAATGTTTATATACTTGGGTGTACATACAAATGAGTATAAAATAAATGTGTGTTTTAGTATATGTACCTACAAAGAATGGATACATGTGATAAGGAAAAATGAAAACAAATAATAATATGTATATATGTATATATATATATATATATATATGTATATATATATATATTGGTGTGTATATACTTAGGTGTATATACAAAGGGGTGTATATGAGGTAAATGTGTATGCTAGTTTATGTGCATACAAAGAATATATATATACATGTGATAAGAAAGAAGTGAAAACAAATAATAATGTATATATACATATACGAGTATATATATATATATTTATGTGTACATACATGTAGAGTTATATAATAAGGTGTAAGTCAATAGTTGTACATACAAAATAATATGTGGTAAGGGAAAATATATAAATGTGCGTGTTGACTTACGTACGTACAATGATACGTACACACGCAGTAGTAACGAATAGGTTACGATTTTAACGCAATTCGAGCAATTCGCACGAATAGGGTGCTAAATATACAATTTCGATGTAGGTGATCGTAGAGGGAATTAAGGGAGGTACTAAGAGGCGTCACTAATTGAGCACGGAGATTTCGATAGATCGAGGTAAGGGGTGTAATTTAAGATGGTAATGGTATCCCTACCCTTAGACTCCAATTTATTTATGTGTTTTCGTGCCTTCTCGTGCAACCCTTGATTGTAAAACAAAACCTGACACCTAATAAGCCTAAGATTTATTTGATCATGTTTTTAAGATAAAGAAATGCTATATGAGATTAAATGCATAGTTTTAAACATGAATGTTGAATAAATATCATGGTTTCGACTTATGTATAATTGCTTTTATGTTTCTGAATGAAATGAAATTTGGTATGTGAACCTATGTTTGAGAAATGAAATTTATTTTCGAAAGACGATTGTGGGGGCCACCTCTTGAGTCATACGGGAACAAAGTGCCACACCGTCTTTTTGTTTTATGAAAGAGTTTTCAGATTTCAAGAAATTTGATTTTATTGCTCGATATGAGTTAATGAGCTATAAAAACCCAAGTAAGATTTTGAAAACTCTGCTTTAAGACAAAAAGGGCATTGTATAGTGGAATTGTGGGGGTTACCTCTTGAGTCCGACGGGAGCAAAGTGCCACACAATCTATGTCACTGTGGGGGTTACCTCTTGAGTTCTGTGGGAGCAAAGTGCCACGTAATTTTCACAATGACATGTGAACATGGGGGCTACCTCTTAAGTCCGACGGGAGCAAAGTGCCACACAGTCTATGTTACTGTGGGGGTTACCTCTTGAGTTCTGTGGGAGCAAAGTGCCACGCAGTCTATGTTACTGTGGGGGTTACCTCTTGAGTTTGACGGGAGCAAAGTGCCACGCGGTTCACAAAGACATACGATCGTGAGGGCCACCTCTTGAGATCTGTGAGAGCAAAGTGCCACACAGTCTATGTGACTGTGGGGGGCCACCTCTTGAGTCCTATAGATGCAAAGTGCCACACGGTCAATGCATTTTTGTCGTGCGCGCCTTTGTAGCATATATGAATGTATATGAATCCTACCTTCGGGCATATTTATGACTTCCCTCTATAAGTTATCCAAGTCTCCATCCGATATGAACTATGCTAAATGATTTTGATCCTCTGATATATGTTTTTGCATCAGTTATGCTTTTGAAGTTCTATCGGTTTTGAAATATTCTGGAGTTTTGTATGTTTCGATAGATTGTGATGTAACTGAATAGATTTGTTCTTCGAAATTATATTTCTATCAATTATGTTTTATATATATGCTATTTGAAAGCTATGTGATATTTGTAAAGAAACGTATCTTTTGGTTTTATCATGCAATTAATGTGATTTAGCCACCATGATCATTTTAAATGCGTTTCTTACTGGGCTTTTTCCCGAAAACTCACCTCTCTACCTTTCAGATTATTCGCAGTGATCTATAGACGCTATTTGCCGCGTACACGACGTAGGCTGGTGGGAAAGAGCTACCCTAGGCTACTTGTTGTACATTCCTTTACCAGACACATTTGTACGCACAGACATATATTGGGAATGTTTTGTTGGGATGTAATTTGTAAGGAAACGATGTAGAGTATATGATTCTTGGGACTAGGTTGTAAGATGATTGGTATTAATCGATATGAATGTATCGAGTTGTAAATGTTGATTGGAAAGTATGCTTGGTAGTTGTGGATATCTAGGATTGTTAAAACAACTGAATTGCGGGTGGGTAGGCCCATATGTAAGCCGTTATGCTGCCGAAATTTCTATCGACCATATAGGTCAAAATATGGAATTTAAATATAATTACGGATTAAGAATTAGGAAAAGCGATTTGACACTGAGCAGGAATGCAACCTAAGTAATTAAGGGAATAAGTGGGTAAATTAAATTCAAAAAAAAAATTCCCCGGTTTTCAAGGGTCAAGGGTCGTTACAATAAGTGGTAATCCGGATATAGTATAAGTATGGGTTTAAATGAGGTGAGGAGACAAATGGGAGTGATGAATATTGACGATTTAATGATGTTTGGACAGCTCAAGAATTTGACACCAGAAACGAGGCTGATCCGAGAGCCGGAGGATATTGTGCCACTCAAGGTGCAAGAGGTAAGGGAACATAAACCATTTTGTTCTTGTGAGGTTTTTGAATGAATGAAAACGTTTTAATATCATGAAAAAGGTTTAATGAAATGAACATGTTTATGAGGAATGAGATGATTTGATGTTTTGATGAATGTGTGAGTGTTTTACCGGTTTGAGCTCGATTTTGATGAGATTTGTGTAATTGTGAAAACATATGGTTTATAACTAAAATGAGTTTTGTGATAACCACTATGAGCTCTACGTGAAGGTAAAACAATTTTTATACATCAATGGCATATTTTACTGAGACTATGGCTTGTCATGAGATGCACATTGATACTCTGCTCTGATAGCGTTGAGTGGCCTTGCTCTGGTAGCATGTAAGATCGGGCCTTGCTCTGGTAGCATGTAAGATCGGGCTTTGCTCTAGTAGCATGTAAGATCGATACCTCCGTTCTGGTAATGTGAGATGACCCTACTCTGATAGCGATGGGTGGCCTTGCTTTGATAACATGTAAAATCGGGCTTTGCTTTGATAGCATGTAAGACTGACAGCTGTATGACTCTGATAAAGTCTACAACGAATCATGGCCATGTGTATAAATGTCGATGTATTCCCGCTCATGGGGATGTCCGCCTAGGGGACGATTTTATTTTACGTGATGTGCTTATGACGATGATTTATTTGTGTTTTATTAAATGCATAGTCTCGATTTCTTGATGATGATGTGATTTTACAATTGTGATTTATATCACGCTTTGAGATTTGATGTAATGTGATTTGTGATTTTTATCACGTGAATTATCCTAATGCGATTGTTTCCACCATTATTTCTATAACGATTGCATGCTCAAATATTTCCATCATATTGTGTTTGTGATGATGATTTTATAGACCTCCCTTGTCCTCCTTACTGAGAGTTTTGAGAGCTCACCCTTTTTCCTTCTCCCCTCCAGATTTCTTGCAGTGAGCGTGATAGTGCCTGCCATGTACGTGATATAGGCTGGTGGACAAGATCTCCCCATGCTATCGCTTGTACACGCACAAGGTATAATTCAGTTCATTTTATATCCAGACAATGATGTAATACAGACATTTGTATTAAGTATTTTGGGATGTAATTAGGATGATATGAGGAAAATGAATCATGTTTTATGGATTGATTTCCTTTGGATATTTTATAATTAGGTTTATGAAATAGAAATCATGTGATATTAGGGTTATGATTTATTATAAACACAAGTGATTAAATGACATTGTACATGAATGCAACTCGAGTATTAAGTTTAATATAAGAAAAATTTTAAATTGGCCTTAATTTTCGCGCTTTCGAGTTGTCACAGTATAGATACCTTGAATACCTTAGTTGAGCTATCTGTCAGAGAGAGAGCTCGATTGCATAGGGCCCAAATGAGTATAACATCTGATAGAGATTCCAGGTTTATCTCCAGATTTTGGACTCATTTTCAGGAAGCCATGGGATCTCGGTTGAATTTTAGTACCTCCTATCATCCTCAGACTAAAGGTCAGCCAAGCGGACTATACATACCTTAGAGGATATGTTGCGGGCGTGTACGATGGACTTTAAGGGATCATGGGATGATCACCTACCCCTTGCTAAGTTTACGTACAACAATAGCTATCATGTGACTATTGGTATGACATCTAATGAGACTCTGTATGGTAGGAGGTGTAGATCCCCCATAACTTGGGAAAAAGTGGGTGACAGAAAGGTAATTGCTCTTTACCTGGTTGAATAGGTAGATCAGACTGTAAAGATTATTTGTGATAGATTACGGGCTGCTCAGAGTCGAAAGAAGAGTTACGCTGATGTGCGTAGATGACCACTTGAGTTTCAAACTAGAGATTTTATGTTTCTTAAAATGTCTCCAAGTAAAAGTATCATGTGCTTCGGGAAGAAGGGGAAGCTGAGTCTCCATTTTATTGGTCCATTTGAGGTATTAGAGAGAGTGGGAGATGTCGCCTACCAGTTAGCTTTACCCCCACAGCTTTTCATGATTCATAATGTCTTCCACGTCTTGATGTTGAGGAAGTATAATCCGGATTCCTCCCATGTCATCGAGTATGAAGTATTAGAGTTCCAGGGAGACATAAGCTATACAGAAGAACCTGTCCAGATCCTCGACAGGAAAGAAAAGGTACTTCGGAAAAAGAGAATCCCTTTGGTAAAGGTTCTCTGGAAGCACCACTCAACATAAGAGGCAACTTAGGAGCTTGAGAGCCTGATGAAAGAGAAGTATCCCTGACTTTTTGAGGAATGACTTGATTTTAATTTGGAGGACCAAATTCTTTTAAGGAGGAGAGGAATGTAAGACCTGTAAATTCCTACGTAATGTGTATGATTTCAGAATGTACAGACAAGTTGCATTACTTATGAATCTAAAGAAATGGATGTTATTAAGTGCAAAGTATGGATAGAATGTTAAATAAGTAGTGAAGCAAATTGAATGCAATAATTCCCTTGAAATTGATGAGAAAAAATTGTAGTAGGAAGCCTATAGAGGAAAGCCAGATTGATCTCGTGTGGTGACAAGATCGATCTTGCAATTTCGGAATGAAAACACCAAGGTTTTTAGGCCAGTAGATTGATCCTTTATTCAAGCCAGATCGATCCCCTAATGAAGAGCAGATCAATCTCCTCCACAAGAAGATCGATCTCAAAGTGGCTCTACCGTGAAGAGATCGATCCCTTCCCTGGGAGAACGATCTCAATTTGTCTCGGCCAGGAGCAGATCGATCTCATCTTTATGGCAGATCGATCTCCATAAGCCTCTGCCTAGCCAAGATCGATCTCACGCAAAGAACAGATCGATCTCCTGCCTGTAATTGTCAAAATTTTGGAGCAGTTTAAGCAAAGGGAGATCAATCTCTACCCCTTGGAGATCGATCTCATAATGCGAATTCTATATAAAGCCCCACCATTCGAGCCTTTCTTCCATGAAACATCAACCACCCCTCCATTTTACCAAAGAAAAACCTAGTTTCTCACTCTAGAATACCACCATTTCCAAAAGGATTTGAGAAAAAGGATATTTGAGTAAAGTTGTTCATTGTGAGGAGGAGAACAACATATCTTAGAATCAACATTTAACTTGAAGGATTGAAGGAGCAAGAGGTCTTCCAATTTCAAGCAAGAAAAAAGTCAAGCTAGGTGAGTTTCCATTACACCAACTCGAAGTATGTTTATTTAGGTGTTGTTAGGAGTTGATTGGTATATGTATTGTTGGTTGAAACTACCTAGAATATGATGAATTAACCATAGTCAAAAAATAGGTTTAGTGTGAGAAAGTGAACCATGGATTGAAATTAAGATGGAATGAATGTACTATAGTGATGGTGATGTTATAAGCATGATTTTGAGATGATTTGGTGTGATCAACTAATGGAATTTGATGGAGTTAAGAAAATGTACACCTAGGGTGTTTGAGAAAATACATGAATAGAAGTATGGAGTAGAGGTTTAATGAGCGTTTATTGATGTTTTGACGTTATTTGAACAGCTCAGGAATTTAACTCGTGAGTCAGAGCTAGTTCATGAAATGGGAATATTGCACCACCCAAGGTGCAAGAGGTAAGGGATGCAACCTTTTGTGCATATGTATTTCCTTACTGATGAAAATGCTTTGGTAGCATAAAATGAGTTTACAATGAGGATACTTATTGAGAAAATTGTTTGATTTGAGATTTATCACTTGAGTTCATGTTTTGTCGGTTTGAGCTTGGTTTTGTAATTTAAGTTATTTATGAGCAAACATATATTTTTATTTAAAAGAGATTTATAAGAAAAAACTATCATGAGCTCTACGTGAAGACGAAACTATTTTCTGCATAATAATGACATGTTTTAATTTGAGACTAAAGGCTTGTCATGAAACTTACACATCGGTGGATACCTCCATTTTGATTGAAGTCGAGGCTTTGCTAAGCCCGAGTCTTACTATGCCTCCATTTTAGTAACGAGAGATGCCTTCGTTTTGGTAACGTGAGATGCCTCCATTTTGGTAACGAGAGATGCCTCCGTTCTGGTAACAAGAGATGCCTTTGTTTTGGTAACGTGAGATGCCTCCGTTTTGGTAACGAGAGGTACCCTCGTTGAGGATGATGTGATGTGATGATTGTATTCATGACGTTTATACTATGCTTAGTCTCCATAATTATTTTGAGATATGACGTGTTTGTGAAATGAGATAAAGATATTTTGATGAACTGTGATTTTAATCACGTATTTATAATCATGTGAATTATGCCATTATTACACTTATGCTTTAATGATGATTTTTAAAGCTCATATGCACTCCTTATTGAGCGAAGTTGAAAGCTCACCCCCTCTTTTTCCTCGACCCATAGATTACTTATAGTGAGTGATAGTACCTGCTGCGTACGTGACATAGGCTGGTGGACGAGACTCTCCCTAGGCTATTGCTTGCATGCACGAGAGGTATAATTCACTTCATTTTGTAACCCAGACAATTATGTAATACATAGATTTCTATTTAAGTGATGTCGGGATGTAATCAGAATGGTATGTGTATAACAAGTGGATTTCTTTTGATATAATATTAATTGGTTAAGAGATTGTGGATGTTTGAATGATCCTCGGGATATTTGGTTGAAGAGGTTGACTGACACTATACAGGAATGCACCTTGAGTAGGAAGTTTGGTTTAAGAAAAAAAATTAAATTAGCCCTATTTTTCGCGCTTTCGGGCTGTCACATAAGGATCCAAAAAATGCATGGATTTTCATGAGTTTGATGTTTTTATTAAAATGAAATGCTTTCATATGAATGAAATGCGGATAGGTTGGCTATTTTTTTATGTGGTTGCATGAAATAACACGGATTGTGTGCTAAGTTGTATCTTTGAAAATACTTGATTTTTTTATACTAGAGCCACCTATCATATTTGATTCATGCTGATAGTGCTGGAGCCCTGGTTGCACTAGTTTTATTAATTTACTATGCATGAAAGCCGTACTGGAATGTTGCTCGTACGGGGATTTTATTTGATTTATAGAAAATCGTGTTGATACTTTGCTCGCTCGAGATGTTAGATATCATGACTTGCATAAACCGTGCTGAGACCTCCTCTAGACTATGTGTCACATTGAGATGATATATCGTTCGTGTATTTTGAGACTTGAGATGGTTACCGGCATGGTATAGGGCGGCTAAGACCTAAGGATGGCACCTCAAACCATGATATGGGCTAAGTCCTATGGCAGGCACCCTAAAAACAGTCATGTGGGCTAAGTCCTATGGCAGACACCCTTGACAATGATGTGGGCTAAGACCTATGACAGGCACCCTTAGACCGTGTGGGTCAATGGAGTACATTGTACCATGTATGTCACATGGAGTACACTATACCGTGGAGTCTTGATGACTAGTTGGTTAAGTTATTGCACAAGTAGGGTTGGCCTCACCTCTCGTTGCAATTGTGATGCCCCGCACACCGGGATCCGGGTAGCCTGGGTTCACAGGGATTTATACATGGCCATTATTCCCAATTTGTTTTCGAATTATAACCTACATGCCTCACGTGATATCATAATTTAGTGGTAGAACTGAGTAGACCTGAAGGAGGGGTAACACTCGCGATTGTGTTTTATAGAAATGTGGTTTTGCTTAAGATGTCCCCGATGGGTGGGGTTAGCTTTGTTTTAAATGCTTTCTGGGGAAATAATGAAATCTGTGATTTTTGATGAGTTTTATTATGTTGAGCATGAAATGTTTTACATGATGATTTTCCATGTGTTATCATGCCTGATTTTATGAGTTTTCGTATATACTTTACACATTCATGTTGCATGAATCTTATTTTTACCTCATGCTCCGAATACAACTGATTTTATATCATGTCATTATCAGTATGTAGAGAGTGTAGCTGTCTACCTGCTTGCATTACTTCCTTACTGAGCAAGTTGTGCTCACCCTTTCACTTTCTATCTCCACAGAGCATCCATAGTGATTGAGAGCGAGCAGAGACTTACAGTCCCAGTATCAGCTGCCGCCCATCGCTGAGAGGTATACTGTGATGCCCCGGAAGCGTGAAAAATAGGGCAAATTTAAAATTTATTTACATCATTTCACAATTCTAGGTGCATTCCTGTGCAGTGTCATGCATCATCATATATATATGTTTGTGTTATAAAACTTTAACCTCAAGATCGCATCATTCAACATCTATATATTACATCATATACATTTCTCAGATTCGAATTAATAAATCCTAATACATCCCATACATCATTGTTCATCAAGTGTCTCTAAATACAATATTAGTCTGGATACATGAAATGATAAATTATACCTCAAAGCACAATATATAGCCTGGAGCTCAAGTCCTCCACTAGCCACTACTCCGTACGCTGTAGGGAAACTCTCTTCACTTGAAGAAATCTGGGGGGAGATAAAACAGGGTGAGCTTTTAAATCGCTCAGTAAGGGGGTAAGGGACTCATTGATAAAATAATAATTTTCACAACATAATCATTTTGTTTTGTGGGTGGAAACCGAATAAACTCAGTAGAAAAGTGTAGCATGAATAATCAAGACATCATCTCAACTCATTTCTCAAAACTCATCTAGAAACATGATAATAAATGGCTCAAACCATGATTACAAGCACGTATAAAACGGGATGCGATAATGGCTTTTCTCATAAAACGTGATGAAAATCATAGCAATAGTAATGCATGTGGCGTAGCCACAAAACACAATCTCATGTGTAAAACGAGACTAGGCAAATAAAACTTATAAAAACTCGTCATGACACATCAAAACGATTAAACTCGTCCCCTAGGAGGACATCCCCAATCGAGGGATTTTATCGACAATAATACGCCTATGGCCATGGTTCGCTATAGACTTGATCAGAGTCGTACAGCTGTCGATCTTACATGCTATCAAAGCACGACCCGATCTTACACGCTATCAGAGTAATGCCACCCATCGCTATCATGGAGTGGGGTCACCTCACGTTACCTGAATGGAGGAGTCGATCGTACGTGCTGTCACGACCCAATTCCATTCTCTTTAACCGAAAATCACTGAAATTTTTTTTGCGTTTTACTGTTACCTTACCCGGTCGTGAACTAAGCTCACCACACACTGTTGGGCTGTGAGTCAATAATAAACACCACATCTCATTCATTCTCAATTAATTAAAACGATGTCATACATGTGCATTTAATCGTGTACTTATACGAATACATGTTTTACTGACATCTACATCCCCCATAAGTACAACTCAAAAGAATACTGTGCTTCTACATTGTTTAGATACAAAAAAAATCACTGTGTATATACCTCTTAGCGATGGAGATGCAGCGGAGTCCAAAATAATACGCCTCAGTCCTCACTGGGCTACTATGCACGCTCTGTAGGGGGGAAAAATAGAGTGGGATGAGCAACCACACGCTCAGTAAGGCAATAATGCAAGCATGGTAGATAACTACTCTATCTACATGCTGATAGTGTTATGCATAAATCGTTTATAGTAGGAGCATGAGGAATAAAACTATGCCATGTGAATATACATATATATCATGCATCAAATCATGTGCATTGGCATATAAAACATGGTAGAGACATCATGTATAAAACATCTCATGCTCAATCTCATTTAAATTCATAAAAGGGCAATTCATTTAGAAACCTCCTTTTTGAACTAACAACATAACACCACCAAATCAACTCACAATCACAACCACATTTACATTCCACAATTCACGCATGTATATAAATCTAGGTCACTATATCAAAAGTGCCTATATGAACCATTACATCATAAATCATCCCAGACCACACGCATCCAGGTGTGCGGGGTATCATGCTGGCACGAAGATGGATTATCCCTCGCCAGACTTTCTCATCACATAACCATCATGCGGTACATCGTACTCCATGTGATATACACGGTACAGCGTACTCCGCAACTCATATCGTGATCAGGGATGCCATTCCTAGGTCTTATCTACCCCATACCAAGAGTATTCCATATTTTGTGAAGGAGAGCCTCCCCGCCGAACAGAGCCTCCCCGCCTAACAGAGCCTCCCTGCCTCCTCGGGCTTAAGGATGTTAACTTAAGGATGTAGGGCTTAAGGATCCTTTCCGTAAGAGAGCCTCCCCACCGAACAGAGCCTCCCCGCCTAACAGAGCCTCCCTGCCTCCTCGGGCTTAAGGATGTTAGCTTAAGGATGTAGGGCTTAAGGATCTTACCGTACCCATGTAGGAGAGCCTCCCTGCCTAACAGAGCCTCCCCGCCTCTTTGGGCTTAAGGATGTTGGCTTAAGGATCCCACCGTAAGAGAGCCTCCCCACCGAACAGAGCCTCCCCGCCTAACAGAGCCTCCCCGCCTCTTTGGGCTTAAGGATGTTGGGCTTAAGGATGTAAGGCTTAAGGATCTTACCCACTTTCACAACCTTATATGTATCCCCTCGTGCAAACTTGTGCGAGCAAAGCTCTAGCACGACTCATGCATCATGCATCTTCTCATAAAGAGGCGCGTACGAGCATAGCTCTAGTACGATTATACTCATAAGACAGCCACTCAAAGTCCACGTACGAACAGAAGCTCCAGTACGGTTTATAAATATCATTATAGTTTCCAAATCAAGGTGCGAGCTAGGCTCCAGCACGTTTCATACAAATGAAAACATAGAAATCCAGCGCGAGCGAGGCTCTAGCGCGATTTATGTCATACAATGTGATAGGCGGCTCATATACAATTTATCAATCCCGGCAATCGGGTTTAGCACTCACAAATGCTTTTCCACAACAACCATACAATACTAGCCGTCCTATCTACGAGCTTGCTTAAAACCAAGCAATTCGTTTTGGAAAAACATCAAAACATTAGATTTATGCAATTATTAGCCTTACTATCCCATTTCATAAAATCCACTTCAAATCCAAAACCACGCATATACTCGTCATCATTCACGAATACCATCCATCATTTATTTGAGCAATTCATGCATTTCATACAACACCCAATATTCACCCAGTTCAAAATACGAGCAGCTATCTCTATATACTCACAAAATTCCCTTACCTGGAATCGCGATGCGTGATTCCACTTCCTTAAGCTGCTTACTCGTACGGTTCGGTTCGCCTTCAACGAACTCTTCGGGGACTGCACAAAATCGTATCCCGCATTATATTCGATCCATACAATGCAACCCTTGCGCTTGCTATAGTCAATTTAACCTATAGCCTCTATTAACGCTTATACGGCCTCGTTTCATTACTTTACCCATAACTCGAGTCTATGGATCTTCTTAGGCCTATTAACTTATTCAAAATCGATGTTAAATCGACATTAAGCTCATAGTGTTCATATTCCATGAATTCCCTCACTATGGCATTTATCAATCATATACATATCCATTTTCACAATTCCTCCAACTCACCAAGTAATTCCATCTAACCATCTAGAATCATAAACATTACCCCAATAACAACTTTAGCATACCATAAATCATAAGCTCATTCAATCCCACATATCCTCACATTATACCCATTTTAGATTTCTAGGTCACACCACTTCCACTACATTCTTAGGTAGTTTATCCATCAATACTCATACCAATCAACTCCAAAATCAATTAAATAGCTAATGCATTTGGATTGGAGTGTTAGAATCTTACCAATATGATTTCTCTTCTTGCTCCAATTGGTAATGCCCTCAACTCCTTCAATTCCAAAAATGGGAAAATGCCCTCTCACTATGTTGTTCTCCTCTTTGATAGGAACAACTTTGCCTCTAATGATCTCTCTCTAAATCTCACTGAAAATGGCTGATTTTAGAGAGGGAAAGTTGGGTTTTTGGGTTGAAAATGGGAGGTTCCGAGATTTCCCGATTTTTCAGCTTTCCTTATATAGAAATGACTTGAGGAGATCGATCTGGTCCAAGAGGAGATCGATCTGGTCCCTTAAAATCCCTCTTTTTCACGGCATTTTTAAGCCTGAGATCGATCTGCCGAAGCAATGAGATCGATCTGTTGAAGCATGAGATCGATCTGTCGAAGCATGAGATCGATCTGGTCCCAAACAGAGAGCTAAGGAGATCGATCTGGGTGCTTGAGGATCGATCTTTTCACTTACAGAATGCTTGGCAGATCGATCTGGCTCCATTGGAGATCGATCTGCTCTATTCTTTCGCCCAAATCAGAGCATTCTGGCTCTTCCAGATCGATCTCTCATCCTAGGAGATCGATCTGGACCTCATGTTTTCCAGATTTCCTGCAGTTTCATTGCTGCAACTCATACCAACACACCCTCAATCTATTGCCATGGCCATTTTCTCATCCATCCACCTTTATAACTTGAAAATGGCATCCATTCATACCTTATGCACATTGAAACTTGTGTGCATTCATTGTATGTTCAAAGGTATGCTACATAAAACCAAATGGAAGCATAACTCCATTCCATTTTACCACACTACTCATCTTGAGTCTCAATCACATCCATCACTTGCTAGAACTCATTTCTTCGTATTCATACTCAATGAAACTTGTATGTACGTTACAATTTATATTACACATACATACATTAAATCCATGGACTTACATCAATCATACTTTACATTACAAGTCCATTCATATTATTTGATCCAAGTACACACATTACCCTTATACATATACGGGGTCTTACACGTGCTATCAAAGCATGGCCCGGTCTTACATGCACACATTTCTCAAATCTCAGTACGCCTTAACGTAGAGTCCAAATCACTTTTCGCCTTTTTTTTTTAAACTCAAAACGGTTGTAAAATAATTTCACATTTAGTTTACAACTCAAAACAATTGGGCGCCAACCAGCTATAAAACCATGTGCAATAACTCATTCTCAACTCATAAAAACATGGTTGTTTTCTCAAATCACATTTCATGCTACAGTATCATCATAAAATCGCATACACAAATGAGTTTAAGTTTCCCTTACCTCGTTACACCTCGTATAGTGCAATCGTTCCCCTAAACGATGGACTAGCCTCGTATTCCTCTCTGGAACTCCCGAGTTGTCTAAATGATGCTAAAACATCAATAATTCATATCAATCACGTCATCCAGCACATATTTCCTCATATTCTCGTTAAATACTACAAACCTCATTTTTCTCATATTCCTATCCTAATCCACATTCTCATCCACTACATTTCAAATCCTACATTTTTCATGCATTAATATCCATGCCAAAATCACCTCATTGCCTCGATTCCAATTTATAGCCAAAATCCCAAAATTACCAGAAATTGCATAATATCATCATCATTCCAACAAAACCATAATTTGATCAACTCTAATCATTTCCTCGCTATTTTATCACAACACCCATAGTCACAATCACCAAAATCACCTCAATATCAAAGATTAAAGCTTAGAAATTTACCCACAACTTATGAAGAGCTCTATTCACACCTCGATTCGATTCGTCCTTCGATTTGCAAGTATGTTATTCTCCTTTGGATAAGGAACAACTTTCCTTCTTGCCACAACCCCTGATTCGAATGGAAATGGGCGATTTGGAAGAGAGAGAGAGAGAGCTAGGGATTTCGGTTTCTGAAGAGAAAGAGAATGAATTTCCAGAAAACATAGGGGTCCTTATATAGGCCGAAGGTAGGAGATCTATCTGGTCCTTGATGAGATCGATCTCTTTTTTAATTTGGGAACGTTTTGGGGCAATTTTATGCCTAGGAGATCGATATGTCGTGGGGTGAGATCGATATCTTAATTGCTTCATGAGATCGATCTGCTCTTTAAGGAGATCGATCTTCTGTTTACAGAAACATTTTGAGATCGGTTTGCTTGCCTATGAGATCAATCTGCTTATTAGTTCTTGCACATTTTCTGTATTCTGGAGCCATGAGATCGATCTTTCATCCTTGAAAATCGATCTGGCCTTCACAGATTGTACTGCTGCTACATCAATTTGCAAAAAAACTCAATGTAAAACTTCCCAAAATCTACCCCATAGTCCATAATTCAATCCATATACATTGAAGAGTTAAAGACCTCATTTTCTTATACTTCATCATATTTAAAACTTATGTGTAAATTAACATATCATAATTACATACACCAAATTATAATTCTCATAACTGGGATATACAAAATTCTTAGTTCTCACATATACACATTAATATCGTCTTGTATCTAAACAAGTACAACACAGTAATACTTTTGAAAATGTAAATTTGGGGGATGTAAACATTTGTAGACACATATGAATTAATGAAGTTAATGTAAGCAATTTAAGTGTCTACAGTTATTGTATATAAATGTTAAGTGATATTGTGCATGGTAAGAGGTAACTAGCTCCGAATCATAGCTCAACTATTTGGTGTAGGAAACTGTTCCCGACAGGGTAAGTTTATGTAAAAAGTGAAAATTTATAGCGATTTTTAGATGAAAGAGGGTCGTGAAATTTTAATTTTTTTTTTGTGACAACATATTTTAATTTTTTGGAAAATACTTAATTATTTTAATTGTTTTAAATGTATTACATAATTAATTTTATTTTTAAGTGAATTAGATACCCTATAATATTTTAATTATTTTATTTGAAGTGATTAGATTTTAGATAATTTATTAAAATTTTTAGAATTGGATAAAGGTTATAGTTTCAATCTTAACTTTCAAGATGTTAATATTGAACAAAATGATCAAATTGATATTTGTCTACTACTAACGTATGTACAATAAACAAATAAAAAGTAATAGGTAAACATGTATCTTGTAATCATATCTATTATTAATAATAGGAACTTTGTTAAATTGGGGCCAACCTTTGGTTATCTCGAACCATCACTTCTACCACAAAAAATAGGAAGTGAAATAAGTTCATGAACACCAAAATCATCAAAATTGCACACCCCAAGGTATCTTTATAAAGTTGTCAAAATTCCCTGGCTTTAGGGATCTCTCAAGTGTTGGTTTTAGGTCTTCCCATGGTTACTTCGAGCCATCACTTTCACCACATGTAGGGGATGGTAGTATAAGAGAAAATATACCAAAATGCCTAAAATTTAACACTCCCACTAAAATATATGACCTGTCGAAATTTTAGGGCTACAAGGAGCTTCAAGTTTCGTTTTCATAACTTTTCACGAAGGATTTATGATCTTGTACACCCCAAACCTTTCTAACATGTGTGTAAAACATTTTTGCACATCTTAATGCTTAAAATTTGAATAAAATATAGCAGTCATAATGATACCTATACTCAAAACCAGTTGTAATATTAAACAAGGCATTATGCAATTTCAAACTTTCAATTTGATCAAACACATTAGATAATGTCTTTCTATTGTTTAAATCAACCTTTAAACATCATGAATCAATAATTAAGATTAATTTCCAGAATTGAAAACCTTTTAAAACTTGTTTTTAAACATTCAAGTTCAACTAGAATTACATCAAACACATTTCATGCATCATATGCATTAATGGTAACACCAAGAATTCCTAATTTCTATTTTCTATTGTATGAAGTATGGCTTTGATACCAATTGTTAGTTTTGGTTCATGCTTAATCGTATCAAACATACAATTAATAGAGTACACAGCAGAAACATAAACATACAATACCAAAACCAAGCCAAAGTATGAAACTTAATACTTAGTAAAATGGGTATACACATGAAATATTTGGATTTCCAAACAATTCATATCTTGATCTTGAGGACTCGTAACTCTAGATTATGAAGACTCAATCCAATCAAGTGCACAAAATAGGCTAGATCACGCTGATAGCCATTCAATTTCTCAGCCTTTAATAGTAATCCATACAAATAACTAACGGATCTTACAAAAAGCTAAATTGTATAATGGCTATCTCTATGCTAGTAGATTGAGATGCATAATCTCACCATCATGTCTTGATTATAATTTTCTAGCTTATTAAGAAATAATTTCTCAATTGTTAAAATGGCTAAAAGAATAATTAAATCAAGACTTTATAAGACATGGGGGTTAACGGCATAATAGACACTTCCTCAAGGATTAACTGACCATAAAAGGCTTTATAACTAGGTTTTTATCTCTTTTTATTAGGTACAATTACCTCTTAGCCTTCGAATTTATTAGAATTATAATTTAGCCCCACAACTTAATTAAACTTTTTAATTAAATCCTCATAGTTAAACATTCTAATTAAACCCAATTATAACTCTCTCTTAATAAACCCAATAAGGAAATTCCAAAATTTTAAGCATTTCAATTTAATTTAATCTATAAAGTTATCTTATTGAGTGTGACCCATTGTGTTTTCAATTTGTTGGCAATGAATTAAAATGAATTAAATTATCCATTTAATTCATAGATCAAGTGTGTCATTTAGCAATTTATCAAGACCACACAAATGCTAGAAAGGTCGAATGGTTTGACAAACTTATTCAGTGCACAACATCTTAATGTAATTTAATCATTTCATCTCAATATCTCAGAAATGGATAGAGTTTGACTCGATGTACACTTTATGCACATTTTCTTTTTTACTCTTAAGTTACCACCATTAACTTTAACTCATATTTGCCTTGGCCAAGGATTTTGAGTTAATATGAGATAGAATACGTGAGATATTATCCCCTCAAGTCACTCAGGGAGATGAATCATCATCTTGAGGCATAACCAAAAATATTCGTTTTAGGTATTTGGCCACTTCCAAACCTGTAAAAATGAAATCAAAGTATGTCGATTCACATATAAGATGACCTGACATCTCATGTCCAAGGATTAATTATACTACTGTCACACAAGATTATATTTCGTAGACATTTAAGTGATACTACTAAAATGAAACTCTCATAGCGGGTTATGTTTAGTGAACTTATTCTATAATAATCATCCACATGCTATCTTTAAATATCTCTACATTTCAACATATTAGACTGATTGCATACTTTTACAAGTATGAGGCTTAGCATGTACCAATTTTTGAGCACTATCAATGCCCTTGTCACGACCCAAATCGCTTAAAAACAACTAAATTGTTTTTTTTTTCGTTTATTCTTTAATTCTTACCTTTCTCTCATCGTGACCATCCTACCAATAGTTGGACTATGATTCAGTGTTAGTTCCCTCTCACTATTTACCATTCCATTTCCATATTCACATTCACATATCAGGATTTACTATCCTTTGACTTTAACTAAATACATATACAATGATATTTACATAACTCTACATCCTCGACATCATATCCGTTTACAGTACTGTGCATTTACATGTTCAGATACAAAACTATACAAATGTGTATACCTGACTCTCGATAGGATGCAGCAGATACCAAAGATGCAAGTCCTCAGCCACGCTCATACTACTGAAAGTACTCTGTAGAGGGGAAAAATAAGAGGGGTGAGCAACCACACATTCAATAAGGCAATTATGCAAGCAAGTAGATACCTACACTATCTACATGATCATAATGCCATGCCTTTAAATCCATTTCTTTTTATTAAAATCTCATGCACGAAATCATGCATACATCAATGCCATAATTTATAAGAACTATTCGTGCTTATAGAAATCATGCAACTCATGCATCAATGGCATTTCATGTAAAATCATAATTCACATGAAGTAAATCAAGATCATGCATTATTTCATGCCATGTAAAATAAATCATGAGAGACAATTCTTTTCATGAATTTGTAATTAAAGCATGGAAAACCACTCTTGCTATTGCATTTAAATTACATCATTAAAGCTCAGTATAAAATAACCCCTCAGGGTCAATCTCTCATAAATCTATCTCAAACTCATTATAAAATTTGCTTTAAAATTCTATTATAAAATCACCCTTCTTTCAGGGTCACATGTCATAAAATCCTCTGAAAAATCTATCATCATAGTGGAAAATCACATCTCATTTAAAAACATAAATCGGGACATTACCCCTCCTTCGGGTCTACCTTGGTCTATTCAGACCGTATGATATCATGTGAGGCATGTAGGTTACTGTATGAAAAATTGAGGACTATGGCCATACTATGCCCCTATGTTCCCAAGCTACACGGATCTCGGTGTGCAAGGTATCATAACTTGTAAGACCTTTAAATTCATAAGTACATACATATATATGCTATGTGAAGCATAAAATATGTAAAGTCCATAAATTCAATGTACTCACTTGTAATATGAGTTTGTGATGTACGTACAAGTTTTATTATATATAAATAAGAAGAAATGGATTTTTGTATGTGAAGAATGTGAATATATAGAAAATAAGCAGTATGGTAAAATGGAAGGAAGTTGCATGAGTGCATGAATCTTTATACTTCCATTTAATGTTGTATTGTATACCTTTAGGTATACAATGAATGTACACAAGTTTTAATACATATGAAGTAAGAATGGATGTCATTTTTAAGCCTTAAAGGTGATTGGATGAGAAAATGACTATGGCAACAAAATGTATGAACTTTGGTATGAGTTACTACAGAACACTGCAGTAAAATCTGGAAAATATGAATGAGAGATCGATCTCATGGGATGAGAAATCGATATGGAAGAGCAAAAAATGCTCTTGTTCTACAAGGGAACATGGTCAGATCGATCTCTAAGGGAACCAGATCGATCTGCTATGCATTCTGTGAAGAAGGAGATCGATCTCCAAGGGACCCAGATCAATTTGGTATGCATTCTGTGAAGAAGGATTCGATCTCTAGAGGGCCAAATCGATTTTCTTAAGCTACTGACTTGGAGAAGATCGATCTCATATAGAGAGCAGATCGATCTCCTTAAGGTTCTGTATTATTCAGATCGATCTCATGCTTGGAAGCAGATTGATCTCATTAGGTTTGAAAAGTCAATTTTGAGAGGAAAAAGTGCAGGGTAGATCGATCTCATTGGAGAGCAGATCGATCTCATAGAGACAATTCTATAAATACTGGACTTCTGTACTTCAGTTTGCACGAGAGAAACTATTCCATTCAAAAGCAAAAGTGTAACCTAACATCCCTACACCGGAAAACTTCAGTTTATGATAAGTTTTGAGTGAGTTTTAGTTGAATAAAGTTGTTCTTGGCAAAGAGGAGAGCAACATACTTGGAAACTAGAGATTGAAATCAAGGATTGAAAAGCAAGGAGGAATTATACCAATTTGGTGAAAAAGGAAGGAAATCTCAGCTAGGTAAGATTTAATGCACCAAGTTGATATATGTTAAACTAGGTGTATTAATGAGTTTATTGGTATATATATGAATTGTTGGAAATGAAAGAGTCATGAAAAATAAGCAAGACCTAGTTTTAGCATGAAAGTGAGAAAATGATGAGGAAATGATGTTAACATGGATTTAATGATAGAATATGCATGTATGGAAGATTATAAGTTAATCTTATGAAATGCATATATTAGAAATAAGGAGTAATAAATATAGCTATGTGGAAAATGTGGTGTAATGCCATATTGGGTGAAAATCATGAAAATGATAAGCTATGTTGAGATTTGGCAAATAAAAAGGAGTATGTTACAATATACTAACGTAAATACGTATAACAACTTCAAAGAATCACATTGAAGCTTATCGGACTGCGAGAGTGAGTAGAATCGAGGAAGAGAGGTCACTTGACGTGATCCGAGGTAAGGAAATTTCATGAATAGTTAGAGATGGCTCCACGTATTTTGAATAGCATTTTGATATTATATGCTATATGAATTCCCATGAATAGGCATGATATTGTGATAGAAACTAAGAGGATAAGTGTGTTTTATCCAAAACTAGGGTGAAAATACCTTAGAAGCATGTGGTGACCAAAATTCATGAGTTGCATGATAGAATGGCAATTGTTTTCATTTATATGAGAAAACATGCACATTTGAGTGCTTATTTGATTTGAGTAGCCATCTATCTGGTGTTTGTGTGAAAACCATAAGTGCTAGAGATTTACTCGCACTATAATTTGAGATATTCATCACATAGCACTTGAGTTATACTCGTACTACATTTTTATATGATTTATGCATGTTAGAGTACTGGGAGCATTGCTCGTACTCAGATTTGTGATTGATGCATTGTAGAGTATTGGGAGCTATGCTCATACTCATTTTTACATGATAGAGTACTGGGAGCTTAGCTCGTACTCAGTTTTCATATATTATATATTATAGAGTATTGGGAGCTTTGCTCATACTCGAGTTTTATATGACCTAGTGTTGGGAGCATTGCTCGCACTAGAGATTGTGATATGGTCGTGTTGGGAGTTTTACTCACACATACCAATTTTGAAAAGAGCATGAAACAGTCGTGTTGGGAGCCTATGCTGACCGTGTGTTGCACTGATATATATATATATATATATATATATATATATATATATATATATATATATATGCTCACACGTGCAATATTTTAAGACATGGCAGAGGGCTATCGAAATAACCCATAGGTGTGAGGACTAAGACTCATGGCGAGCATCCTAACTATGAGGTAGACCCGTAGTATGTGGACTAAGACTCATGGCGAGCATCCTGACTACGAGGCATATCCAAGGTGTGAGGACTAAGACTCATGGTGAGCATCCTACCTTGAGATAGGGTCCATGGAGTACTATGTACTGTGTATGTCAGATGGAGTACGTTGTACCGTGAGTACACAATGAGAATAAATTGTGAGCTGACGGCTAGGATTTGACCCACCTCCCATTATAGCAATTGTGAGGCCCCGTACATCGAGTACTGTGTTACCTGGGATCACGAAAAATGAGTTATGATCATACACTCGGAATATGTAGATGCCCATCTCTGTTTTCTTTTCATGCTATGTATATTGAGATTTCTTAAATGAATTACCGCATGGTTTTATGATATAAACATGTGAGTTTGTGAATTGTGAAAAGGGTAACCCGAGGGATGGGTGAGGCCCAGATTTCCATGTTTTGAAAACATGATGAATGCCATATGATTTTGATTTAAATGAATGGCATGATAAATGTGATTTTGTGAAATTACATAAGAAATGCAGTATTTAAGCATATAAT
Source organism: Firmiana major (assembly GCA_033439115.1). Taxonomy (NCBI): domain Eukaryota; kingdom Viridiplantae; phylum Streptophyta; class Magnoliopsida; order Malvales; family Malvaceae; genus Firmiana; species Firmiana major. The sequence continues at coordinate 51,393,267 of CM065905.1, forward strand.
GTTGAGGTTGTTAAACCAGCATATTTTCAGTTTTATAACTGATGTTTTGTATCTATATATATTGCATAATGATTTGAGAGAGATGCATGCTATAGATACAGATAGAGTAAGAAAACGATTTCAAGGCATAAGCATAGTATTTTGTAGATAGTGAAGTTATCTACTTGCTTGCCTGATTTCCTTACTGAGTTGTGAGCTCACCCCCTTATTATTTCCCTCTTTTCAAAGCATCCACAGTAGGTGGACACGGCTAGAGATTTGTAGACCCTGATATCCGCTGCCTATCCATCGTACGAGAGGTATACACACTTGCTATTTTGTACTGAACATTGTATAAGCACATCTATGTAATTTAAAGTACGGCAAGGATGTATATGTACAGAAAAATGTATTAATGTACAAGAGTTTGTATTATAGAAAAGAATATTAAATTCTATATATGTTATGAATAAGTGTGAATGGGTGACTAATATCGAATCACAACCCAACGTTTGATGTGAGAGATGACAGAAGAAAAGGTAAGTGAAATGAAAAAAATTTGTGGGGAATAAGGTAGGTTGCGTGTGGGGGAATGGTGTGAAACAACTGCAACGGGAGGTGGGGTCAAATCCTACCCGTCAGAATATCAGGTCACATCAGCTAGTCGTCTAGACTACACGGTACATGGTACGATCTAAACGTATCATCCGCAAGTGCATGAGTCATACAAGTAATAATGGGATTTGAGTCCCGAGTTATCGTCCCACAGAGAAGTTGATTAGCCTAATTAACGGTCGGTTAATCTTACCCTAAGTATATCCTAGCAAATTATGAATTGATGATGGGTGATCTACTAAGTCTAAAATTAAACAAGTACTGAAAATAAAGAAAATTAAAAAGATCTAAAATTACTTACAAAGCTCCAAACAATTAAAAGCAAATAACCTACAAAAGAAAATTAAACCAGTTAAAATTAATTAACACAATTAAAAATGCAAATATGAAAATAAAGAAACAAAATTAATTAAACTAAAATTAAACTATCCTAAAATAAAATATGCATGTAATTAAACTAATTAATAAAAATGCAAATTAAACTAACCTAAAATTTAATAAAAATGAAGACTAAATTAAAAATGCATGAAACACATTTAATCTAAATTAATTCTAAATGCAACTGATAAAATACTAAACTAAAAATTAAATCCTAACACATATAATATAAAATTAACTACTAACTAAAAAAAAAATTAAAACTAAAAATTAAATTGACATGCAAAGATATTAAGCTAACCTACCATTCTAATTGATTGAATTAACTAACTAACAACTAACAAATGCATGGAAATACTAAAAATGCATTAAACTATAAAATAACAACAATGCATTGTGGCCAAACATGGCCTCAACCGAACAAGCCAGCCTAGTGGTCCTGATTTTTATGCACTGTGCACTGTTTATGTTCTTCTTGGTTTGTCCTCCATTTCCAGGTGATGCCAACGGTGCCTTGTTCAGTTTGCAACAAAGTGGTCCCGAAACTGTCCAGGCACTGCAATTTTTCTTCAGTAATTGTTCCAACATGTCCTGTACTCCTGGTTTGCTGTTGGTCTGCCCAGCTCCTGCTACATTTCCATTTTGATTCTGCCATTCTTGGTTTAGTGCTTCTGCTCCATGTGTGTCCTGCTCTCTCCAGAACGGTCTGTCCTCAACTATTGCCGCAATAACCAAGGTCACCCGTGCACTGCCTTCATCAACCATTCGTGCAGCAGCCTTCTGCTCCATGCGTTGTCCTGGGTCTGATTTGTACTGCTGTCCATGTGCTGATCAACTCTCTACCGCACGGGTCCTCAACATATTTTGCTCATATGCTGTCTTGCGTTGCTTGTACCAGCACTCATACCTTAGAATCACAACTTCCAATCCTGTACAACTTCACTCCACAACCAGCACCGATTAGCAACTAAAAAAGAAAAAACTCTAAATGAAAAATGCAACAGGAACCCAAGCTACCATGGAATAATGCTATCTAAGCTAGTAAATGAAAGTGAACAGTACTAAGGAATGAAAACAGAGCATAACAGAGACATAAATTTAAGTTGAGGAAGTATGGAGACTACAGATAACTATGAAATGCTAAAAGAAATAGATGCAAAAACACAAGCAGCAGAAAACAGAGCACGGTCCCTTGCCACCAACGTCATTCCTGGCAGTAGAACCGATAGCAGCTTTGCTCCGATCAGCTCTTCACACTGGAACCCGACAATAGCACGTCCAGCTTCAGCAACCACTTCCTCCTTCTTTGCTTCATCAATCACCAGTAGAAGCTCGCCTCTCGGTACCACACGTACATATAGACCTGATCAGTGAAGACGACGATATGCTGTAGAAAGCAACTAAAATGCAGGATTGTTAGGACTCGTTCTCAATCCATGACTTAACCAAAAACCACTACAAATTTTTCGCATTTTTAACTTACCTTTCCTCTTTTCAATTGTCACGACCCAATTTCATTCCATTTAATAAAAAATCTCAATAAATTTTCGCGTTTATACCTTTCCTTACTCGGTCGTGAACAAACTCACCACAACACAATTGGGCTGTGAGTCAATAATATTCACCAATTACCTTTCAATAACAAATTAATAAAACAATGTCATACATTCGCATTTAATCATGTACTTATATAAAAACACATTTTACTGACATCTACATCCCCCATAATTACAACTCAAAAGAATACTGTGCTTTTACATTGTTTAGATAAAAAAGAATCACTGTGTATATACCTCTGTGTGATGGAGATGTAGCGGATGTCCAAATTACCACGCCTCAGTCCTCACTGAGATACTATGCATGCTCTGTAGGAGGGGGAAAATAGAGAGGGATGAGCAACCACACGCTCAGTAAGGCAATAATGCAAGCATGGTAGATAACTACTCTATCTACATTGTGATAATGTTATGCATAAATCGTTTATGGTAGGAGCATGAGGAAGTAAAACTATGCCATATGAGTATACATATATATCATGTATCAAAATCATGTACATTGGCATATAAAACATGGTAAAAACATCATGTATAAATCATCTCATGCTCAATCTCATTTAAATTCATAAAAAGGGCAATTCATTAAGAAACCTCCTTTTTAAACCCATGTCATAAAACTCTTTCTCAAACACATACAATCCCATCACATCAATTCACAATCACAACCTTATTTTCATTTCACAAATCAATTCCATGAGGCTCGACCCCTTCTTCGAGTCTACCTTGAACAATCACAATCACACTTAGAGATTAAAATCATGTGGTAGTAAGTAAATCAAGCAAGGAGACAGGTTACTATAATTCATCTGACTATGTTGGCCAACTGTCACATATCATCCCAGACCACACGGATTACGGTGTGCGGGGTATCATGCTGGTATGAAGGTGGATTAGTTCTCTGCCAGACTTTCTCAAATCAAGTAACCACCATGCTGTACATCGTACTCCATGTGACATACACGGTACATCGTACTCCGCGGACCCATAACATGGTTGGGGGAGCCTACCGTAGGTCTTATCTACCCCATACCGAGTGTAACCTTTATAGTCTTAAGAGCGCGTGGGAGTAACCTCAATACCAGGTCCTAGCCCCTCATAGCCTTGCTTGCCCCTGTTGGGTTCCCTGATTCAGGTCCTAGCCCCTCACCCTCACCCCACTCAAGAGGTCTGTTAGGCCTGTTGGGTTCCTTAAATATATTATGTCAGGTCCTAGCCCCTCACCCTACTCAAGAGGTCTGTTAGGCCTGTTGGGTTCCCTGAACACCAATCCGTATCTCTCACCATGGCCTCATACATACCACAGTGTGAAAACCAGCGCAAACTATGCTCTGGCACGAATTCATGCATCAAAACCAATCACTTCGTACGAGCAACGCTCTAGTACGACATTTATGCATAAAATATGAAGAAACCACGTACGAGCATAGCTCCAGTACGATTATATGCATAAGAAAAACCACTCAAATCCACGTACGAGCGTAAGCTCCAGTACGATTTTATAAAACATTGTCACAATTCAAGTCAAAGTGCGAGCTAAGCTCAAGCATGTTTCACACAAGTGAAAATATAGAAATCCAGCGCGAGCGAGGCTCTAGCGCGATTTATGTCATACAAATACGATAGGCGGCTCATACACAATTAAACAATCCCGATAATCGGGTTTAGCACTTCACTAATGCTTTTTTCGCAACATCAATAAACACTATCTACAAGCTTGTTTACAACAAAGCAATTACGTTTTGTAAAACATCAAAATGTTAGATTTGTGCAATTATTGGCCTTACTATCCCATTTCATAGAATCCACTTCAAAACCAAAATCACGCATATACTTATCATCATTCATGAATACCATCAATCATTTACTTGAGCAACCATGCATTTCATAAAACACCCAATATTCACCCACAAGTTCAAAGTACGAGCAGCTACCTCTATATACTCACAAAATTCCCTTACCTGGAATCGCGATGCGTTCCACTTCCTTAAGTTGCTTAGTCGTACGGTTCGATTCGTCTCCACCGAACTCTTCGAAACTGCGCATAATCATATTTCACATTATGTTCGATCCATATAACAGGACTCCGTGCATTCACTATAGTCAATTCGACCTATAGTTTCTATTAACGCTCATAAGGCCTTGTTTCGTTTCTTTACCCATAACTCGAGTCTATGGATTCCTTTTAGGCCTATTAACTTATTCCAAATCGATACCAAGTCGACATTAAGCTCATAGTGTTCATATTTCATGAATTCCCTCACTATGGCATTTATCAAGCATTTACATACTCACTTTCATAATTTCACTTAAACCCAAAATGTAATTCCATTTAACCATCTAAATTCATACACATTACCTCAATAACAACTTTAGCATGCCCATAAATCATAAACTCATTCAACCCATATCTTCTCACATTATACCCATTCTAGGTTTTCTAGGTCACACCAATTCCACCACATCCCTAGATAATTTATCCATCAATACACATCTAACTCAACTCCAAATTCACTTAAATAAACAATGTACTTGGATTGGAGTATTAGAATCTTACCAAATCTGATTTTCCTTCTTGCTCTAAATGTCAATGCCCTTAGCTCCTTCAATACCAACAATGGGATTTTGGGTTTCAACTATGTTGTTCTCTTCCTCAAGATGAACAACTTTGCTTCTAATGGCCTCCCCTCAATTCTTACAGAAAATGGCTGATTTTAGAGAGTGAAAGTTAGGTTTTTGGGTTAGAAATGGAAGATTGGTGTTTTTCTCGAAATTTTTAGATTTTCAGCACTCCTTTTATAGAAATCACTTGAGGAGATCGATCTGGTCCCCTTAAATCTCGCTTTTTCATGACATTTTAAGCATGAGATCGATCTGTCGAAGTAGAAGATCGATCTGCTCCCAAACAGAGAGCTAAGGAGATCGATCTGTATGCTTGAGGATCGATCTTTTCATTACAGAATGCTTAGGAGATCGATCTAGCCCCATTGGAGATCGATCTGCTCTATTTCATTGCCCAAATAAGAGTATTCTGGCTCTTTCAGATCGATCTCTCATCCTATGAGATCGATCTGGCCTTCATACTTCCCAGATTTTCTGCAGTTCTCCTGCTGCAACTCACACCAAAACACCCTTAATTTGCTACGATAGCCATTTTCTCATCCATCCTCCTTTATAACTTAAAAATGGCATCCATTTATACCTTATGCACATTGAAACTTGTGTGCATTCATTGTATATCCCAAGGTATACTATATAAAACCAAATGGAAGCATTTATATTCATACAATTTTCTTCCATTTACCAAACAATTCATTTTGAGTTCTAATCACATCCATCACTTACAAGAACTCATTTCTTCATATTCATACTCAATGAAACTTATATGTACATTACAAATCATATTACACATATGTACTTTGAATCCATGGACTTACATCAATTACAATACACCTTACAAGTCCATTGGCATTCACTGATCCAATTACACACGTTATAAATATACATCTATGGGGTCTCACATCAATGGTTGGGCTGTGATTCGATGTCAGAATCCTTGCTTACCACATTATCCGTTATCATACATACATGTTAATATACTGTTACTGAGTGTAACTGCTTTTATAATACATGTGAGATTATATAAAAGCTAATACAAATACATTCCCCATAATATATATCGTATACATCACTGTGCTGTTTCTATGTTTAGATATATAACCGTACAAAATCTGTATACCTGGCGGTCGATAGGAACTAGCAGTGGACTCAGGAATACTGTAAGACCCGAATTTAATTAAAATATGAAATGAATGAGTATTCGTGAAGGGAAGTCGGGTTAAATTAATCCTGAACACGTGTAAGGGCAAAATGGTCAAAAGATCGAAGGCCGGTATATTTCGATAAGGAAATTTAATTAAAAATATGGATTTAAGAAATTTTGGTCAATAAGGATGAAATAAATTTATTTTGGGTTAAATTGATCAAGATATTAATTTATGGGAATTAATCGGAATTAATCGAGATTTTTAGTTCAGAAAAATAATCCCGAAAAATAATCAAAAATTATACCGGGAAGTCGAAATAATACCGAGAAATTAATTTATAGACTAAATGAATAAAATATAATTTTTTAAAGACATTTTGAATATTTTAGACTAATTTAATCAACTAAATAATATTAAAATAAATAAAACAAAAAAAAAGAGACAGAAACGCGAAATCGCGCGAAACGGAAAACGAAAAACGGAGCCGAAAAACCGAGAATCCCGACGAGCCACCGGTGGTCAGGGACCCCAGGAGAGGGCCGGCGAAGGAAGCCCGACGCCAGGCGATCTTGCTGCAATCGGTGACGCGCTCCAAGGACGCCGGAATCCGGTGGAAAACGGAGGAGAAAGTCGCGGGAAAGAAAGGGTCATCAGCGGCTAACGGCGGCGATTCGGGCGGATCCGAGGCCAGATTCTGGAAGCCCAGGCGACGACGGTGCTTTTGAGACCGATATCAGCCGACGAAACGGCGGGAATCGCCGGCGACGGTCGAGGGAAGAAAATGGGTCCGACGGTCGAGGGAGAAGAGGCCGAACCGGCGGCGTTCCTGCGAGCCCGACCGAAACCGAGGGTAGATTCGAGATGCGGACGACCTTGCAAAGCCACTGGCGGTGGAAGTCGGCGGAGAACCGACCGGCAAGACGTTGAACCGGGGTGAACCGGTGGTCTGAACCGGTCCGAACCGGTTCAGCCAAAAAGAGAGGAAAAAAGGGAGAAAAAGGGAAAAAGAAAAAGAGAAAAAAATTGGGGAAAATTCCAGTGATGCAATCGAGCTTCGGGTAAGTCAGTAGTGGTCAAAATTGACCCGATTTAAATTTTGGAGTATTTAATTTAATTAATTTTGGACTGAAAACTTACCCGAAAAATTGTGAAATTGTATAACTCGACGATTGGTATCCACCGAGAGCTCGAGACAGCCTCAATTTACGTACTAGCATGGAATCTCGGGTAAGTGACCCTTATTTACGACAATTTACATCGTTATGCATGATATGAATTTAAATTCCGCATAAATTAAATTAAATTATGAAAATTTAGATAAATTGTCGTAAATAATAAATTTAACTATTCGAGAGTTAGAACGAGGCCCAATAAATTGTTGGTGGGCCCAGTGAGCCCAATAGGCCTCGATAAAGTGAAAATTTAGTGGAAAACGGGCTTAAGGCCGATTAAGGCCCATTAAGGTGCAAACGGGCCCAATAGGGGTAATGGGCCCAATGATTTAAATTAAGCCCAGAAAATAGAAAATACAATTAAATTGTATAATATCTGACCTGAGGAATAATTATACGCAGTTTCGGACATTTGATTGGGAGCATATCGGACTGCGCGACGAGACAACAGTGGAAAAGAAAAGGTCAGACTCGACAGGAAAATAAGGTAAGGGAATTCTACGGATTGCTAGAGGTAACTTTATGCAATTTTAAGTTCATTTGCAGTCTTTAAAAATTACATGAAGGGTCTAGAGGTTAATTAATAATTTTAGTGCCTCGAATGGGCAAATTACCAAAATACCCTTGTTAAGGGTAAAATTTACAAATTTAGGAAAAGTTGGGAGGAGCAAGAACAAGAGGTTCTTGCTCATTCTGGAGGTGTTTTGATGCATGCATTAGTAGGCTGGCTAACCTTGAAAGAAAATGCACAACATTGCATACTTTCAACGTGAAATTGTTTTGAACACTGTTTTGAGGAAACAGAGCCGCCTACGTGTTTTATTGACATGTGACGTGCTAGAGCTCAGCTCGCACGATATTTTTGATTTGTGTGATGCACGCATTAGTGCTGAAGCGAGAGCTCGCACTAGAGTTTTACATGCATAGGTGCTGGAGTCCAACTCGCACCAGATTCTTATATATATATGATTTTCGTGACAGGGTGCTAGAGTCTAACTCGCACCATATTTTTATATGATTTTGAGACAGGGTGTTAGAGCTTCGCTCGCACCAGATTTTTATACGATTTGCATACAGAGTGCTAGAGCTTAGCTCGCACTAGATTTACTTGATTTGATGAGAGTGCTGAGCATTGCTCGCACTGATTTTATGAGAACATGTGATGAGCCATGCTCGGAGCATCGGGTAGACTGTGTGTCACCGATTAAATAGGCCCGCACGTGCGTTTTGAGACATGGCATGTTAAAACAACCTGATGAGCCCGAACGAGGGATAAAGGTTAGAGAAACAACCTGATGAGCCCGAACGAGGGATAAGGGTTAGAGAAACAACTTGATGAGCCCGAACGAGGGATAAGGGTTGGAGATCCACCTGATGAGCCCGAACGAGGGATAAGGGTTGGAGGACCAGCTGATGAGCCCGAACGAGGGATAAGGCTGGGGGTCCACGGAGTACGATGTACCGTGCAAGTAGCATGGAGTAGGATGTACCGTGTGTTATCTTTGCATACGTTGGTATCTTTGTGATACTTGGTATCTTTGTGATACGTTAGCATCTTCGGATGCATGGGATCGGATAAGACTGACGGGTTGGATTGACCCACCTCCCGGGCGGTTTTCGATTAGGGTGAGACCTCGCACACTAGGATCCGTGTAGCTAGAGGGACTCACGAGGACACATATGGCTATAGTCCTGGTTATTTACCGATATACAGACGTTGCCTAGTCTCGCATGTCGTTGATTTTGATGAAATCAAATTGGGTTTTAAACTAAATTTGCATGATGGTATTTCCATGCTTTTCAAACCCATGTGTGAATATAAATCGATTTTCATGGTTTTGTGTGAGTCAGGATCACCCGCAGGAGGGGTCGAGTCCTAACTTTATTGTGAAAATTTTAATTGAGAAACAAATGATTTGTAATATTTGTGTGTTGAATTTTTCGTGCAAACTTGATTTACATAACATCATAACTCATATCATTTGTTTTAAAATGTGTGGAGAAAGGGTGGTTTATACATGGCACCACATTCATGTAGGTAGTATGGTTACCTACTTGTTCGTAGGATTGCCTTACTGAGCTTGATGTGCTCACCCCTTTCATTTTCTCCCACAGATAATCTCCAGTTGAAGTTGAAACGACTCAATACTGCATTCCGGATATCCGCTGCTGCCCATCATTCAAGGTATATACACTTGTACAAATTGTATCTAAATAAGCATAGCACAGTAACATGTTTGTAAGTGTCTCTAGGGGATGTATAAATATTATAGACATTTTATAAATGACTGAGAAAGAATTAAGTCATATGGTAAATGTATGGTGGGACTGGCATTGACGCACAGCCTAATTTGTTAGTGGAGTGTGGTCACGATTAGAGGACAGGTAAGAATGAAAGAAAATAACAAAACGCGAAAAATTAACTCTGATTTTTGGGTAGTTTGGGTCGTGACATGTTTGGTATCAGAGCGACAATTGGTCTGATGTGTGTCAGTGTCAGTAATTAGGAAATTACATCCCCGTGTTACTGTGCTTGGTTAGATACAATAGTGTATATCGAGATGGGTTTTGACTAAGAAATGGTTGAGAATGCAGGAATGCCTAATATGAGTCGCGTTAGATGAGATTGTGCACGAGGCAGAGGTCGTAGAGGTAGATCTGAGTCTGCTAAGTCGTGCTGAGTTGACCTGTGAGAATCAGGATGAGAATGAAATAGAGGTTAATGTTGAGCATGCCTCTCAGAGTCCGACAGAGAGATCGGATAGTATTGAGACACGCTTCGCGAAGTTGGAGCGGAGTGTGGAGATTATTTTGAGGAGTAAATTTCTCAGATTATGTTTGAGATCAGAGGGCGCAGCGGAGCATTGGTGGAAACCCGCTCGACCCATCTTAAGTATTAAAAATTCAGAGCTGATATGAGAAATATCTTGGATATATTCCGGTGACAGGATATCCCGGACACTGTTTAAAGGGAATGATAGATAAAAGTCCTTACTCTGACCCAGTGGATTTGATTTATTGACGAGTATGGAAACTCAGTTATATTCTTTGGCAAAAATTACCTCGATACTATGAACAAGTGACAGTCGAGATGTCTAAGAGTTCATGAAATGGCTCAACTTTTCAGTTAGAGTCCGATTGGCCCGTGAGATATTACCTATGGAGGCAGTACGCAGATTTACAGTTGGGTAAATAAGAACATGAATTGCACGCCCCTGAGATTGGGAAAGGTAGTGAGGGCTAAAATAGAGACAGAAAGAGAATCGAGAAATGACAAAGATGTTAAAATGGGAAAATGGTAATTGGTAAAAGATTTAATTTGATGAGTCATGGAGTAAGATAATTGGTAAGGCCTCAGTGCATCCAATTTTGGCACTCTTGAGGGGCTTTGTAATTGGAGGACCCCGACCTGCTACGAAGCAGTGTAGCAGTGTAAGCACTGGAAGCAGTGTGGGATGTGTGGTGGATACCACGGAAGGAGGGTCTATTCCTACGCTGTATTGATGAAAATGATCGTTAAATGTGGTAAGACGGACCATTGATTTTGATTGTACAGAGTTGGGCGAGATCACCCCACAGAAAAGTAAAGAGACAGAGAAAAACTTCGTTGGTATAGCTGCAACGTGAAGGGAGGCAATAGCCGAAAAGAAAAGAAAATGGAAAGTAGGCTATTGGACGAAGGCGAGAGGATGTCTTGGACCAGGACACTATTGATGTTTCATGGATGTGGTGAAAGATACCACACTTGTTATGAATAATGAAGTACATATGTTCATTGATCCTGGTGCCACACATTTATTCATATCGCCTTCATTCGCATATAAGTGAGTAAAAAGGCATGAATGCCTACATCATTGGGCACAATACTAATAAATGAGTACCCCAATAGAGGAGGATTAATTAACGGAATATGGATATGGAGATTTTAAGTTGAAAACAGGGGTGAAAATATCACTGAAAAGTATACTGTAAGTGTTGACAAGTGATAAAAAGGGGTGCAACAGTTGAAATTAAAGGAGTAAAGGATTGTACTCACGAAATGAATAATGACAAGAGTTTCGTTATAATAGATACACTAAGGAGATAATCTTTAAGATGAGATATGCTTAATTCTGAATACAAGATGTATTGGAGTAAGAGGCGTATGCAAGGTGAGAACATCCTTACGACATGAAGTCATTAGGATTAAAGCAATTAGTAGCGAATATAAATTGTAACCACATGGACTGGTATATAAAGTAATTGTGGTTAAGTCTGAAGGTTAATAAAGGTATTTCAAAATACCTCCCCGCCTGAAGACTTGACAGCGTCTAAAAGTATATATATATAACTTATAACGTGAAATCGATCGTTGTAATAAATACCTTTAGCGTTAGGATACCTTTACTAAGACGATAAGAATATTAAAATTCGACAAATCATAAAAGTTAACATAGTAAAAATTTAATAAGAGCCGTTAAGATAAGAAAAGGAAATGACGCAGGTTAGTACCTGGAAACGTAAGCGATTTTGGAGGATCTTATACGCTTATGAGTAAATAAGTCAAGGATTAGACCGAGTTGTAATCATCATTATCGATGATATGTTGGGTGTATTTAAAGTCTAGCGCAAATTGTAAGCAATAATTGAAAGTGGCTTTTACAAATGGGTTGTTGCGAGTTCTCAATAGGGTTATACCTTGTTGACACGTTTAACTATGAAAACGTGGTCTTTGAGTGAGATGATAGATGTGACGTGAATTTCGGTGTAGTGAAGTATGACCACCATGATTAATTTCACCATACCCAATAGCTCAAGAGGTTCTCAGTGAGTATGGATACCTCGAAATAATGAAGGAGCTGTGTATTGATGTATAATGGGAAGATAGTCAATTTTGGAGTCAGACAACTCCTTGATCACGAAATAAACTATCTGACCCATGATTTAAAGTTGGCAACAATATTTGTACCGAGGATAGGGTACTATTATGTACATGGTGAGGAATTGTGGATATGCACTGATCATAAAGCACCACATATCTGTTTTCACATAAAGAGGCGAATATGAGAATACCTAGTGGGTTAGAGCTTCTGAGAGATTTTGATTTGTGAAAATTGTACCACCCAGGAAAGGCTAATGTGATGACTGATGCCTTGAGCAAAAAGAGCCTCGGGATGGTACCACATATGATGGTCAGGGAGCGTGAGCTGCTAAAGCAGTTGTGAGCCTCAGTAGTGATGTGATCCCTTCTGATGATGACAGTGATTGTGTGACAGCTAGCCTGATGATTAGAACCGGATGAGAGTGCCCGGATTTGCCAGGCTTAGCGTGATGATCGGCATGATGTCGATAGTTTGGGTCAGATTCAGAAGGGTATAGTGACAGAGTTCACAGCGAGTGTTGATGATTTACAGTGAGGTTCAGAGACAATATGAGTGCTCCCTAGGACCACAGTTGATGGGATAGTAATATTGTCAGAAGCTCACTCTTCGGGATATACAGTGCATACGGAAGTAAAGAATATATTGAAATCTCGAAAAGGGTATTGGTGGTCAGATGTGAAAAGAGATATGGTAGAGATTGTGGAAAAGTACCTAGTATGTCAGCAGAATGAGGTAGAGTATTAAAAGTCTGCAGAGTTATTGCAGCCTCTACCTATATCGACACGGCACAGAAAATGGGAACAAGTCCCCATGAATTTCGTGATGGGTTACAGAGAACCCAGGTGAATTACGAGGCTATTTGGATGATAGTCGATAGAGTGACTAAGTCTACCCACCTTTTGGTTATGAAATCCCCAAATACTCGGAGTGTATATGAGGATTCAGGTATAAGGAAGATTGTGGAACATTAAGTAGCGTTCCAGTGAGCATGGTATCATATAGGGATTCCCGCTTCACTTCTTACTTCAGGGAATATTTTTCAGGAAGCTATGGGAACCCGACTGAGTATTAGCACAGCTTTTCATCCTCAGACAGATGGTCAGTCAGAGAGGACTGTGCAGGTTCTGGAGGATCCGATGAAAGCGTGTGCCATTAATTTTATAAGCTCCTGGGATGATCAGTTATTACAAATCGAATTCGCCAATAGTGAAAGTTGGTAGTTGAGTATCGGGATAACAAGATATGAGGCAGTGTATGGCTGTAGGGGTTGTTCCCCAAATTGGATAAGAAAAAAGTGCGTGACAGATAGAATTATTTTCGACTTTGGATAATAAGTCTCTGAGGATGTTTTAGTTAAGAATGAGAGATTAAGAACACCTCAGAGCAGATAGACAAGTATTGGAATTCACCGAGGGTGAATTGGTATGGTTGAAAATGTTTCTTGTCCTAAGAGAATAAGGACGTAGCGAACTTTTGGAGGAAGGTAAATTGAGTTGCGCTGGATGGAATATTTTGAGAGATTGGACAAGTGGGAGATAAGACCTGTAAGTTGGTGTTATCACCTGAATTAACAGGCACCCACAATGTGTTTCAGTTTTTGATGCTTCGGCAATACTATCCAGATCCAGCATAGGTAATCGAATATGAACTCCAAAAGTTCAGTTTAATGAAAATATAAGTATATTGATAAGTTGATTCGGGCATTAAACAGGAAAGAGACAGTATTGAGGTTTAAGACGATCTCCCTAATTAAAGTCCTTTGGTAGTAATACACTCCGGATAAGGTCACATAAGAATTTAAGAGTATGATACGATCGATGTACCCGGAGTTGTATATGGACTCATATGACTTGGTTCTAATTTGGAGGACCAAATTCCTTAAGTGGGGGAGAGTTGTAAGACCCGAATTTAATTAAAATACGAAATGAATGACTATTCGTGAAGGGAAGTCGGGTTAAATTAATCCCGAACACGTGTAAGGGCAAAATGGTCAAAAGACCGAAGGCCGGTATATTTCGATAAGGAAATTTAATTAAAAAAATGGATTTGAGAAATTTTGGTCAATAAGGATGAAATAAATTTATTTTGGGTTAAATTGATCAAGATATTAATTTATGGGAATTAATCGAAATTAATCGGGATTTTTAGTTCGGAAAAATAATCCCAAAAAATAATCAAAAATTATACCGGGAAGTCGAAATAATACCGAAAAATTAATTTATAGACTAAATGAATAAAATATAATTTTTTAAAGACATTTTGAATATTTTAGACTAATTTAATCAACTAAATAATATTAAAATAAATAAAACAAAACAAAAAAAAAAAGAAAAAGAATCTAAAACAAAAAAAAAAGAGACAGAAACGCGAAATCGCGCGAAACGGAAAATGAAAAACGGAGCCGAAAAACCAAGAAGCCCGACGAGCCACCGGCGGTCAGGGACCCCAGGCGAGGGCCGGCGAAGGAGGCCCGACGCCAGGCGATCTTGCTGCTACCGGTGACGCGCGCCAAGGACGCCGGAATCCGGCGAAAAACGGAGGAGAAAGTAGCGGGAAAGAAAGGGTCATCGGCGGCGAACGGCGGCGATTCCGGCGGATCCGAGGCCAGATTCTAGAAGCCCAGGCGACAGAGGTGCTTTTGAGATCGATATCAGCCGGCGAAACGGCAGGAATCGCCGGCGACGGCCAAGGGAATAAAATGGGTCCAACGGCCGAGGGAGAAGAGGCCGAACCGGCGGCGTTTCGGCGAGCCCGACCAAAATCGAGGGTAGATTCGAGATGCGGACGACCTTGCGAAGCCACTGGCGGTGGAAGTCGACAGAGAACCGGCCGGCAAGACGGTGAACCGGAGTGAACCGGGGTGAACCGGCGGTCTGAACCGGTCCGAACCGGACTGAACCAGTTCAGCCAAAAAGAGAGGAAAAAAGGGAGAAAAAGGGATAAAGAAAAAGAGAAAAAATTGGGGAAAGTTCCAGTGATGCAATCGAGCTTCGGGTAAGTCAGTAGTGGTCGAAATTGACCCGATTTAAATTTTGGAGTATTTAATTTAATTAATTTTGGACTAAAAACTTACCCGAAAAATTGTGGAATTGTATAGCTCGATGATTGGCATCCACCGAGAGCTCGAGACAGCCTCAATTTACGTACTAGCATGGAATCTCGGGTAAGTGACCCTTATTTACGACAATTTACATCGTTATGCGTGATATGAATTTAAATTCCGCATAAATTGAATTAAATTATGAAAATTTAGATAAATTGTCGTAAATAATAAATTTAACTATTCAAGAGTTAGAACGAGGCCCAATAAATTGTTGGTGGGCCCAGTGAGCCCAATAGGCCTCGATAAAGTGAAAATTTAGTGGAAAACGGGCTTAAGGCCGATTAAGGCTCATTAAGGTGCAAACGGGCCCAATAGGGGTAAATGGGCCCAATGATTTAAATTAAGCCCAGAAAATAGAAAATACAATTAAATTGTATAATATCTGACCTGAGGAATAATTATACGCAGTTCCGGACATTTGATTGGGAGCATATCGGACTGCGCGACGAGACAACAGTGAAAAAGAAAAGGTCAGACTCGACAGGAAAATAAGGTAAGGGAATTCTACGGACTGCTAGATGTAACTTTACGCAATTTTAAGTTCATTTGCAGTCTTTAAAAATTACCTGAAGGGTCTAGAGGTCAATTAATAATTTTAGTGCCTCGAATGGGCAAATTACCAAAATACCCTTGTTAAGGGTAAAATTTACAAATTTAGGAAAAGTTGGGAGGAGCAAGAACAAGAGGTTCTTGCTCATTCTGGAGGTGTTTTGATGCATGCATTAGTAGGCTGGCTAACCTTGAAAGAAAATGCACAGCATTGCATACTTTCAACGTGAAATTGTTTTGAACACTGTTTTGAGGAAACAGAGCCGCCTACGTGTTTTATTGACATGTGACGTGCTAGAGCTCAGCTCGCACGATATTTTCGATTTGTGTGATGTACGCATTAGTGCTGGAGCGAGAGCTCGCACTAGAGTTTTACATGCATAGGTGCTGGAGTCCAACTCGCACCAGATTCTTATATATATATGATTTTCGTGACAGGGTGCTAGAGTCTAACTCGCACCATATTTTTATATGATTTTGAGACAGGGTGTTAGAGCTTCGCTCGCACCAGATTTTTATACGGTTTGCATACAGAGTGCTAGAGCTTAGCTCGCACTAGATTTACTTGATTTGATGAGAGTGCTGAGCATTGCTCGCACTGATTTTATGAGAACATGTGATGAGCCGTGCTCGGAGCATCGGGTAGACTGTGTGTCACCGATTAAATAGGCCCGCACGTGCGTTTTGAGACATGGCATGTTAAAACAACCTGATGAGCCCGAACGAGGGATAAGGGTTAGAGAAACAACCTGATGAGCCCGAACGAGGGATAAGGGTTAGAGAAACAACCTGATGAGCCCGAACGAGGGATAAGGGTTGGAGATCCACCTGATGAGCCCGAACGAGGGATAAGGGTTGGAGGACCAGCTGATGAGCCCGAACGAGGGATAAGGCTGGGGGTCCACGGAGTACGATGTACCGTGCAAGTAGCATGGAGTAGGATGTACCGTGTGTTATCTTTGCATACGTTGGTATCTTTGTGATACTTGGTATCTTTGTGATACGTTAGCATCTTCGGATGCATGGGATCGGATAAGACTGATGGATTGGATTGACCCACCTCCCGGGCGATTCCCGATCAGGGTGAGACCTCGCACACTAGGATCCGTGTAGCTAGAGGGACTCACGAGGACACATATTGCCATAGTCCTGGTTATTTACCGATATGCAGACGTTGCCTACTCTCGCATGTCGTCGATTTTGATGAAATCAAATTGGGTTTTAAACTAAATTTGCATGATGGTATTTCCATACTTTTCAAACCCATGTGTGAATATAAACCGATTTTCATGGTTTTGTGTGAGTCAGGATCACCCGCAGGAGGGGTCGAGTCTTGACTTTATTGTGAAAATTTTAATTGAGAAATAAATGATTTGTAATATTTGCGTATTGAATTTTCCGTGCAAACTTGATTTACATAACATCATAACTCATATCATTTGTTTTAAAATGTGTGGAGAAAGGGTGGTTTATACATGGCACCACGTTCATGTAGGTAGTATGGTTACCTACTTGTTCGTAGGATTGCCTTACTGAGCTTGATGTGCTCACCCCTTTCATTTTCTCCCATAGATAATCTCCAGTTGAAGTTGAGACGACTCAGTACTGCATTCCGGATATCCGCTGCTGCCCATCATTCAAGGTATATACACTTGTACAAATTGTATCTAAATAAGCATAGCACAGTAACATGTTTGTAAGTGTCTCTAGGGGATGTATAAATATTGTAGACATTTTATAAATGACTGAGAAAGAATTAAGTTATATGGTAAATGTATGGTGGGACTGGCATTGACGCACAGCCCAATTTGTTAGTGGAGTGTGGTCACGATTAGAGGACAGGTAAGAATGAAAGAAAATAACAAAATGCGAAAAATTAACTCTGATTTTTGGGTAGTTTGGGTCGTGACAAATGCTATCCCTTAATAGCTCTCGCTCTACTGCTGATGCTTTGTAGAGAGATGTAAAGAAAGAGGGCTGAGCATACAATGCGCTCAGTAAGGAAATCAGGCAAGCAAGTAGATATCTACACTATCTACTCAAAATAATACCATGCCTTGAAAACATTATTTCCTTTACTCACTTTAAAAGCATGTCTTTAAATATATATATGTATACTTGTATAGATTAAATCTCATGTATAGAAATCATGCTTTCTTTCTCAAATGTAGGCATGTAGTGCAAAACAATGCATCTTTATATAAATCATGCCATGTATATTTAAATCACAATAAATATGGCATTTAAATCATTCACATCACAAAATCGGAGTCTGACCCATCCCTCAGGTCTGTCCGCAATTTAAATCAGTTAATCAAGTGATATATCATGTGAGACTCTGTGGTGCAATGTAAATAGTATCTTGGACTATGATCATATCCGACATGTGATCCTAAGCTACACAGAATCCTAGTGTGTGGGGCATCACTGCTGCAACGGGAGGGGGGTCAGTCCATCATAACCGCCAGCTATATCCTCCTCAACTCCACAACACCACACGGTACAATGTACTCCATGCCACTCGCACGGTACAACGTACTCCGTGGACCCTACATCACAGTCGGGGTGCCTGCCATAGGTCTTAGCCCTCAAACCATGGAATATCATACCACGTCTCTAGTACCCTCATGTGGATATCCTCTCACATAATGTGACACTCAGTCCACACAAGGAATCAAGCATGGGTTTTAACATGTATTATATATCATATATAGTGCGCGCCTTTGAGCGCGACTCACAGTCGACACTCCGCTCAAACACTGTTTCACATCACAAACTTAACGCTAGTGCGAGTAAACCTCCAGTAAGTAGGTCAATGCATAGTTCATGTATTAAATCAAGTACGAGCAATAGCTCAAGTACCATGCTATGCACAATATCATCAAATCATGTACGAGCAATAGCTCCAGTACTATGTCATGTATAAATCATGAAGAATCGAGTACGAGCAACGCTCCAACACTCTGTCATGCATCTCATGAAAAACTCGAGTACGAGCTAATCGCTCCAGCACTCTCTCATGCATATATCATAAAAACTGAGTACGAGTAAGAACTCCAATACTCTATCATGCATGTCATGAAAATCTAGTGCGGATCATAAACCAGCACTAATGTATGTGGAAAATATATGAAATCCAGTGCGAGCTGTGCTCCAGCACGATTCATTCTTACATAATATGATAGATGGATCTTTAAAAAGGGATGATTTACAAAATATCAAAATTAGCACTATAAAGTGTGCTTAATTCACATCAACCTTAAAATCACATCTATCTATTCTTCTGCTAAATAGCAGTAAAACACTCAAAATGATGGTTTCCATGCTTTTTACAACTTTTCACAAAAGTTGACTTTTTGACTAACTAGGGGTAAAATTGTAATTTACCACTATCGAGTCACAATAATTATTATTCACTTTCTCTGACCCTCAGAGTTTTTAAGTGAATGTAAAAGTAGATGAAAATACGTGCAGGTATCTCTAACTACTAACAAAAGTCCCTTACTTACAATCACTCGAGAAATTTCACTTTCTCTGCGCTGCTCGTTTCAGCAATCCGATTTGCTCCTCTAATAATCCCTGGAGCTGCATATAACCATTTATCAGGTTAATTACATTTTTCCTGCTGTATTTCACATTAAATACAGTCTATTTCCCTTAATGGGCTTTAATAATCCTTAATAGGCCTAACTATGCCTTAAGCCCATTTTTATTTTACTATTTATTTTCGTAGGGCCTATTGGGCTTATGGGGCCCACCAACTCTTATTGGGCTTGTCCTAGACCCATTACCTCACATTGGGCCTAAAATTTTTGGGCTTGGCCCATTGGGCCTCTTGGCCACATGCCATGATCGAGAGCTATCCATGCCATCGGTTACACCATGGCATGCCATCCATGCCTATTTGTCTAGCCAATTCACTTAGGCATTTTCACAAACACTTGGTTGGCAACATTCTTAAACCTCATATAGTTCATTTAGGCATTTTATCAAACACCTTGATTGCCAACTAATTACATGTATTAATTAATCAAATTGATTAATTTTAATTACACCATAATCATTAACACATGTACATTAATCCATTTATGCCTTAAAATCATATGGACATAAATCAATATCTCACTACTCACTCTCGGCCTAACTAACATCATAGAGATTTAATATGTTTCAATGCTTAAAACATATACCAATATACTTAAAATCATTCATACATTAACATATATGAAATTGAAAACTTGAAAATATACCAATTGTTGTGTTCACACTTGGCCGAATACTTTGGAGGCTCACGGTTTGCACTCTATGGCTCCTGATAGCCAATTCCAACATATGTCACTCTCCTTTCAATTTGGAACAACTTCTATGAAGGATGCAAGTTCCAATTATGCCTAATTCCTAGTGATTTCTAGTGAGAGAAAGCTTGGATAATTTGTTTCAATGGTTTCTTCTTCTAGCCGAATTTGGTGTGATGAAGATGACAATGGTGTGGCTGATTTTATAAGCCACTTACGTAGCCATTATGCTTTACTTTCCAGCCATTAAGCTTGACTTTCTAAGCCTTAGCCATGAGTCACCTAATGAGTCACCTTATGAGTCATGGTTAGCTTTAACTATGGTTAGATATTTATCTCATGGGCTTTCCATTTGGGCTTCTCGATTTGGGCTTTCTTAATGGGCTTTCGGGCTGAAATTTTTACTATACCTCAGGCCTTTAATTGTCTCAATATTTTTCCAATCAATTGGTCCAACAATTCGGTCTAAGGGACCTAAGAATTTTGATATACGTATAGTATACCTTAATGGGCTTTAAAATTTTCACCTTAGGCCCATTATGTTTTTAACTATTAAATTTAATCTGGAACCCTTCCGAATAAATTTTTCTTACTTCCGGGGATGATTATCTTCTATTCTGACCAAGAATATTTTTCTCCAATTTTTTTCCATATTTACGTAAATTTATAACCATGATTAGTCAACTATGGTAAAAGTCCACTTTCTTAACTATAGTTGACTTTTTCCTGAACCATTGACCAAGTTGACTTTTTCTCAAAATTCTGAAAGTGTCATATCTTATGTCTTACACTCTTGTCTTTATGTTTTAACCGTTTTCGGTAGGTAATTACACCTGAAACAGCTTAACTTGCCAAAAAGGTCCATTTTACCCTTTTTAGCTTTTACTCTTGTTTTCTATGTTCGGGACTAAATCAAGCTGACTTTCCTTCATGAGCTCTCTATACTTTCTCATTTTAAATTCTTATTTTCAGTCAGAATGATTTAGATCTGCTTGGTTTAGCCTGTGACTCTTATAGCTCACATTAGGCTTTTTATGTAGCTTTTGCGTGTTAAATCATTTTACTAACACTTTAAATCTAGTAAATACTCTTCTTATGATTTAACTTTAATAATAGAGTGTTCATACACATAGGAATCATAAGGAACAAGCTACATCAAATTCAGGTCTGACAAGGATATTGAAACATTAGAGCCGAGAGGAATAACACTTCTCATCTATCCAATACTGCACATATGTGATTACGCAATCAGTAGCTTCCAGGGAAAACTCTTGTTTCGGACCTTCACAATCAGCCTACCTTGCTTTTCTTAAATTAGAACTATATGTGAATGGAAACTTAGTGGCTGCTAAATAATTATTAAATGAAAAATAAAAAGAATAGAGAGATTAATAGAAAGAAACCAAAAGCTTCATTAATAAAAGAAAATGCTAAGAGGGTCTGAATGCAAAATGGCTACTGTCACCAGCCATTCTACATTACATGAGAATTGAAAGAAAAAGAGAAAGAAAAGAAGAAGAAGAAGAAATTTTTTTTGTTTTTTTTATTCTTTTTTTTCACCCCCAAACTTGAGCTTTTGGTTGTCCTCAAGCAAAACAAAACAATTGTAGGAATTACAAGCACAAAACATAATAATTTCTCCAATATTATCCTCAAAGATAAAGTATAAACTATGATATCAAAGACTCACAATTACAAGTCCAACACTTAGAATTATTCCATCATAAGTCCTAACCCAAATTGGACTCCTCGTGTGTGTGTGAAAATGTTAAAGTCACTTCACAGTACATTACCCAGATCAGATTATGCAAACACAGTGAATACAAAGTCAATGACATGTGATCATTCCCATAAGTTTGGTTTTCACTTATCTCTCCACTAATGTAGTCACACTTAACCAAAGATTAGTAGGACTTCATTAAGCTTATAATGTTAGGCTGGGGCTAAGGTATGATAAAGTCCATTTAGGTTTAATTACCCCTTAACATGCATTACTTCTAGGATCTTAATGTAAGAGCTCATATTTATTTCCCCCAAACTTATTTTGCTAAACATTTTATTCTATTTTTGTATTTTCTTCTTCTTTTCTTTTTATTTTTCTTACATTTTCTTTTTTTTTCATTTTTTTTCAAATTTTCACTATCACCAGATACCCATATGTACAAAGCTCACAATATATCTCATGACTTTCAGGCTTTCGGGGTAAGGGATAGGAACAAAGTATTTAAGCTAAGGAAAATTTACAGGTGTATTTACAGAGAAAAGCTTATTTCGCCCAGATGGGTGACTAGGGGTAAAATATGTACAGGGATAGCTAGAAAGGCTCAAACGATCCAAAGATGGCCTAAATCATCTCCCTAATTAAGTTGATATAATATTTCACCTCGAGACAAGATCAAAAAAATTCTAGAATATGATGCACGAAATCAATTGAACAAATGTAATCCTATGTCCACATAAGCTTTCTCTAAGTAAATATACAGATTCATGACATGACATGTGTATAAGATGAGGAAATCACAATCAGAATCAAGACAAATTCAAGAATTCAACTTCATGCTTTTCCTATAATCATGCTTTTTATTCAATCAAAGTTAGACTAAATCATGGGGTCATATCATCAGAATATGGGAAAACTACATGCTAAGCACTAAATCATCCCAAAATCAAATAATTTAAGTTCATAATTTCGAAAAAAATTTGAATTTTTTTCAATTTTGCCCAAATTTTTGAAAAATACTCAAGTGATATCCCCACCCCCAAACTTAAAGTGCACAGTGTCCTCAGTGTGCAGATAATGTAAGAATTGAAGCTCAAGAACAGAGTACTCCCCTATCTGATGATGATGATGAACAACCGAAGTTTGATTGAAAAGGTAATGCTGTAAAAGAAATCTGCAAAATAAAGAAAGAAACAACGAAAAAGAAAAGAAAAAGAACTATATACAAAGTGAAAAGAAAAATTAAGCTACTTCAAATGCAACTGAAGAACACAACACTCAGCAGCAGGGCGAAGAGTAGGAGGATGAGCCAGAGTGGTGACAGAATGTTGATAGTTAACTCCTCCTTAGCACTATCTACTTCCCTCATTCTTTCATATTTCTTATGCTCAAGCATTATATCCTCCTCAATCTCCATCTTAAAACACTCTTGAGAGTCATCAGGGAGCTTCAAAGGTTTGAAAACATTAAACTTCACTTCCTGATCTAGGACTCTCATAGTCAACTCCCCCTTTTGTACATTAATTAAAGTTCTACCCGTCGCTAGGAAAGGTCTGCCTAGTATGATAGGGACTTCCCTGTCTTCCTCCATGTCTAAATAATAAAATCTGCAGGGAAAATAAATTTGTCCACCTTTACTAACACATCCTTAACGACCCCCTTCAGATATTTAATGGATTGATCAGCTAGCTGAAGGGTCACTATGGTAGGCTTGATATCCCCTATTCCTAACTTTTGGTAGATAGACAAAGGCATCAGATACTGGCTCCTAAATCACATAGGACTCTACCAAAGAAAAGATTTCTAATAGTGCAGGGTATGGTAAAACTCCCGGGATCCTTGAGCTTGGGGGGTAATTTCCTTTGGATAATTGCACTACATTCCCCAGTTAAGGCCACTGTCGCATAATCTTCCAATCCTCTTTTCCTAGAGAGGATATCCTTCAAAAACTTCATATAACTTGGCATTTACTCTAAAGGATCTGCGAAGGGAATGTTGATGTGAAGTTTCTTAAAAACCTCTAGGAATTTTGCAAATTGTTGGTCCAGTTTTTGATCTTAGAACCTCAGAGGAAAAGGTACTGGTGGTCTAACTTGAAGGGATGTAGTGGTAACAGGTGTAGCATCAGAGTACAAGGAAGGCTGTGAAGTAGAAGAAGGTATAGATGAAGAAGTGCCTAGCTTTGTTTCTTTTGCAGCCTGATCTTTAGGTTTCTGCTCTTTCTGAGTTGCTTCGTTAGAACTTAAGGATTCTTCAACTATGTGCTGTTCAGGGCTGGACTTAACTTGTGGATCATCCAGCTCTCTGCCACTCCTAAGGGTGATATATTTAACTTGTTCCTTTCCCTCCCTTTGCCTAACAGGATTGGCTTCAGTGTTACTAGGAAGGGTCCCTTAAGGATATTGACTAAGAGCGTTTGCTATTTGTCCCACCTGAACCTCTAAGTTCTTAATTGAAGCAGCTTGATTTTATAGGATCGTTGAGAACATTTCCTCAAGCGAGGGCTTCTTCTCAGCTGCTGGTGCGTGGTAATGTTGGGGCTGCATATATGGTGGTGGTGGTGGTGATGGTGATGGATGATGTTGAAATTGTTGTGGGGGTGGTTGATGATATGGAAATTACGGCTGTGGTGGTACATGAACCGGTGGAACTTGAAAACTAGGGGGTCTTACAGGTCTAGAATTAGAAGATTGCCCTTGGTTTTGGCTCCAGGAAAAGTTAGGATGGTTCCTCCACCCTGGGTTGTAGGTGTTTGCAAAGGGGTTGTTCTGTTGCTTTTGAGATGGGGCAACGTACTGAACCGATTCTAAGTTGAGCGGACACCTATCTACAGAGTGGGTACCACTACACAGCTCGCAGGAAAGAAAAGGACTTTGGACAGAATAAACAAGATTAGGATTGGAGGAAGGATTATGCTGGGTACTGAGCGACTCTATCTTCTTCGTAAGATTAGCGATTTGAGAGGTCAAGGTAGACAGCGTGTTGAGCTCATAAATACCCACCGACTTCTTTGGCAATTGCCTCTTCGAGGACCATAGATAGTTGTTAGCCGCCAACTTGTCTAAGAGCTTGTAAGCTTCCTCCTCTATTTTGTACATCAGGGCTCCACCCGCAGCAGCGTCCACGATGGTCCTATTTTGGCTTGTATGTCCGTTGTAGAAAGTTTTGACTTGCAGCCATAAAGGTAGGCCATGGTGAGGGCACTTCCTAAGAAGCTCCTTATATCGTTCCCATGTGTCGTAAAGAGATTCAGAGTCGAACTGGGCAAAGGAAGATATATCACTACGAAATATGGCCATTTTAGAGGGAGGGAAAAACTTAGCTAGAAAATGGTGGGCTAACTCGTCCCATGTAGAAATGGATCCTGGAGGTAAGGAGGTTAACCAGTATCGCGCCCTATCCCTAAGTGAGAAGGGGAATAATCTAAGCCTAAGCGCATCATCAGATAATCCATTGTGCTTGAACATGTTGCACAGGTCCATGAATTGCCCAAGGTGAGCATGTGGGTCATCGTGTGGAAGTCCACTGAACTGCAATGAAGTTTGGATCATCTGGAGGATTGCGGGCTTAATTTCAAAATTGTTAGCAGGGACAGCTGGTGGCCTAATGCCGGTATAATATTCTCCAATTGTCGGCACCGCGTAATCTCCAACGGTCCTAATTTCTCTTTGTTCAGCCATGTTGTTTTGCAGCGGAGCTATAAATTTCCTAGAATCCTTTCGAATTTTCCTAAGAGTTCTTTCAATTTCAAGATCTAGAGGAAGGCAATCATAACTCTTGGCTCTACACATACAAACATCAGAAAGTCCTTCAAATTTTTTTTAAGTTTTTTAATTTTTCAATTTTTTAATTAATTATGAGAAAATTTAACTAACCTAAGTAAGGCTATAAATATTTACAACCTAAATATTTACAAGCTAGAATTACACCTAAGCATAATTTCACCGATATCAATTAATGGCTAATTAAGACTTCCCCGGCAACGGCGCCAAAAACTTGGTACGATCTAAAAGTATTGTCTACAAGTACACGGGTCGTACAAGTAATAATGAGATTTGAGTCCCGAGTTATCGTCCCACAGAGAAGTTGATTAGCCTAATTAACTACCGGTTAATCTTACCCTAAGTATATCCTAGCAAATTATGAATTGATGATGGGTGATTTACTAAGTCTAAAATAAAACAAGTACTGAAAATAAAGAAAATTAAACAGAGCTAAAATTACTTACAAAGCTCCAAGCAATTAAAAGGAAATAACCTACAAAAGAAAATTAAACCAGTTAAAATTAATTAACGCAATTAAAAATGCAAATATGAAAATAAAGAAAAAAATTAATTAAACTAAAATTAAACTATCCTAGAATAAAATATGCATGTAATAAAACTAATTAATAAAAATGCAAATTAAACTAACCTAAAATTTAATAAAAATGAAGACTAAATTAAAAATGCATGAAACACATTTAATCTAAATTAATTCTAAATGCAACTCATAAAATACTAAACTAAAAATTAAATCCTAACACATATAATATAAAATTAACTACTAACTAAAAAAAAATTAAAACTAAAAATTAAATTGAAATGCAAAGATATTAAGCTAACCTACCATTCTAATTGATTGAATTAACTAACTAACAAATAACAAATGCATGGAAATACTAAAAATGCATTAAACTATAAAATAAGAACAATGCATTATGGCCAAACATGGCCTTAACCGAACAAGCCAGCCCAGTGGTCTCGATTTTTATGCACTGTGCACTGTTCATGTTCTTCTCGGTTTGTCCTCCATTTCTAGGTGATGCCAAAGGTGCCTTGTTCAGTTTAGAACAAAGTGTTCCCGAAACTGTCCAGGCACTGCACGTCTTCTTTAGTAATTGTTCTAGCATGTCTTGCACTCCTGGTTTGCTGTCGGTCTACCCAGCTCCTACTACATTTCCATTTTGATTCTGCCGTTCTCGGTTTAGTGCTTCTGCTCCAGGTGTGTCTTGCTCTCTCCAGCACGGTCTGTCCTCAGCTAGTGCCGCAGCAACCAAGGTCACCCGTACACTACCTTCATTAACCATTCGTGCAGCAGTCTTCTGCTCCATGCGCTATCCTGGGTCTGATTTGTGCTGATGTCCATGTGCTGATTGACTCTCTGCTGCACGGGTCCTCAACATATTCTGCTCATGTGCTGTCTTGTGTTGCCTGTACTAGCACTCATACCCGAGAATCACAACCTCCAGTCCTGCACAACTTCAGTCCACAGCCAGCACCGATCAGTAACTAAAAAAGAAAATACTCTAAACGAAAAATGCAACAGGAACCCAAGCTACCATGGAATAATGCTATCTAAGCTAGTAAATGAAAGCGAACAGTACTAAGGAATGAAAACAGAGCATAATAGAGACATAAATTTAAGTTGAGGAAGTATGGAGACTACAAATAACTATGAAATGCTTAAAAGAAATAGATGCAAAAACACAAGCAACAAAAAACAGAGCACGGTTCCCTGCCACCAACGTCATTCCTGGCAGTAGAACCGACAGCAGCTCTGCTCCGATCAGCTCTTCACACTGGAACCCGACAATAACACGTCCAGCTTCAGCAACCACTTCCTTCTTCTCAGCTTCATCAGTCACCAGTAGAAGCTCGCCTCTCGGTACCACACGTACATATAGACCTGATCAGTGAAGACGACGATATGCTGTTGAAAGCAACTAAAATGCAGGATATTGAAACATTGGAACCGAGAGGAATAACACTTCTCATCTATCCAATACTGCACATATGTGATTACGCAGTCGGTAGCTTCCAGGGAAGACTCTTGTTTCGGACCTTCACAATCAGTCGGCCTTGCTTTTCTTAAATTAGAACTATATGTGAATGGAAACTTAGTGGCTGCTAAATAATTATTAAATGAAAAATAAAAAGAACAGAGAGATTAAAAGAAAGAAACCAAAAGCTTCATTAATAAAAGAAAATGCTGAGAGGGTCTGAATGCAAAATGGCTACTGTCACCAGCCATTCTACATTATCCGAGAATTGAACAGTAAAGGAAAAATGAAAAGAAACAGAAGAATAAAATAACATTGGTAGTAACGGCAATGAGATCTTTTCCTTTAAAGTAAAATAAATTGTACCAAAGAAAAAAATGCAAACTTGCTAAGTCTAAACAATGGTGGCTATCACCGTTAATGTGAAAGCTAAAAGAAAACCAAAGAAAGATAGAAAATAGCAATGAAAACTTTAAACTAAAATAAAACTATTCTAAAACTACCCTAAAATTTACTCTAAAAACTACTCCTAAATTACTCTACACTACTCCTACCCTACTTCCTACTTCCTAATTCCTACTTTTTTCAATTGCCATCATATTCTATTTATATACACACTTAGGGGTACAATGGTAATTTTTTCATCCTAGATGAGTTGGCATTGTTTGGCCTCTTGTCTTCATTTGATTTGCTGCAGAGTAGATATTTTCACGTCACCCGTCTTTTTATCTAATTGGTTGTGCGATGTGACCCGGCGTGTGTCTTCCATAAGGTTCGCACGGTGTCCTTTGATCTTATCATTTCGGAACAAATAAAACACGGACACCTGGCATCACGCGTGTCCAGACGAGTGGTGACTCGGTCTGCAAATTGGAAGTGGTCCAGTCTCATTTAGCCCATTTTCAGCCCAATTTCGACTGAAACGACTGAGTTTCTTTCGGATTTAATTTATCTGCACATTAAATAATTTTAATTAAATAAAGGAGATTATTAATAAAATAATATGGGGATTTAATAAATAATTAGGAAATTAAGCACAAATAATTCTATTAAAAATAGAATTATCAGTACAACATACTCTGAGTGACATACACGGTACAATATACTCCGTAGACCTATATCATAGTCTGAGGGTGCCTGCGGTAGGTCTTATCCACCCCATACTATGTCGATAACCAACCCATGTCTCAAGGTACACATGCGAGCATATCATCTCTCTATGACACACAGTCTACAGGAGGCTCCAACACGGCTCTATGCATGTCACATCACGTCTAGTGCGAGCGAAGCTTCAGCACAGCTCCATGCATATTCATGATATCTGAAAACTCATGCGAGCGAAGCTCCAGCACAATTTCATAAAAATCAGTAAAATCTGTGTACAAGCAGCACTCCAGTACGACTTTAAAAGAGTTATAAATCCATATAAAATCACGTGCGAGTAAGCTCCAGCACGGTTTATGCAATCCATCAAAGCCTCGTACGAGCAATACTCCAGCACGACATCATGCATAAATCATTCAAAACTTCGTACGAGCAATGCTCCAACACAAATGAATGCTCAAGTAAATCAAAACTTCGTGCGAGCAACGCTCTAAGACGATTTCATACATAAATAAATCAAATATCGTGCGAGTTACACTCCAACATGACTTTTATGCAATTACATCGATTAAATCACGTATGAGCAAGGCTCCAATTGTCACGACCCTCTAGATTAGTCCATGACCTTTACCTTACCACTTACAGTTAGGCTGTGAGTCAACATCCGATCCATTTCTCATACATTTATAGTTTAATCAATTGAAGTAAGATAGAAACTGGACTTTTATAAATAAGTACGGAAGCGTTTACATTAGTTTCTATTATATACATCCCCCAAAATACGAAATATAAGTTTGACTGTGCATTAATTTACAAGATACAAAATTTCTTTCATCACAATGTATACCTTTATGTACTGCTAGATGACTAGAGAAAACACGATAGCAGGGGCGACTGCAGTATACTCACTACTACGTAGAATCTGTGGAAGATAAATAAGGGGGTGAGCATAACATACTCAGTAAGGAAAATATGAATGCAGGTAGATTACTACACTATCTACATGCTTAAAATACATATATGTTCATTTTCCTTATAAAACAATATGCATGTTCTTTAAAACAACTTCCATCAATGAGAAACCATTAATTCGCTAGATGGGTATATGCATATTCACACAGTAGCACACAGCTTTACCTAACATAATCTATTCACACAGTTCATACATAGAAAATTCTTTATCTTCGGTAAATCCATATATATTGAGACATAAATCATGGGTTATCATATCTCCAGACATACAGGAAGGGAAAACAATTGACACCTCACACAGTAGTGACTATGTCGTATCACTCAGATACATAAAGACTAATGGCCATAGTCGAATTCTAGGCTACACTGATTAAGTGTGCGGGAACCCTATGCTTGGGGAGGCAGATTAACCATCCCTTCTGTTCATACTCAAATCACGGTACATCGTACCCCATGGCTAACGGTTACGGTACATCTTGCTCCTGTGGATCCTTATCACCCATTTTCGTTGTCTCAAAATCTTGTGTGAGCATGTTTGTCACGACCCAATTCCATTCTCTTTAACCGAAAATCACTGAAAATTTTTCGCGTTTTACTGTTACCTTACCCGGTCGTGAACTAACTCACCACGCACTGTTGGGCTGTGAGTCAATAATAAACACCACATCTCATTCATTCTCAGTTAAATAAAACGATGTCATACATTTGCATTTAATCTTGTACTTATACAAAAGCATGTTTTACTGACATCTACATCCCCCATAATTACAACTCAAAAGAATACTGTGCTTTTACATTGTTTAGATACAAAAAGAATCACTGTCTATATACCTCTAAGCGATGGAGATGCAGCGGAGTCCAGAATACCACGCCTCAGTCCTCACTGGGCTACTATGCACGCTCTGTAGGGGGAAAAATAGAGAGGGATGAGCAACCACACGCTCAGTAAGGCAATAATGCAAGCATGGTAGATAACTACTCTATTTACATGCTGATAGTGTTATGCATAAATCGTGTATGGTAGGAGCATGAGGAAGTAAAACTATGCCATATGAGTATACATATATATCATGTATCAAAATCATGTACATTGGCATATAAACATGGTAAAAACATCATGTATAAATCATCTCATGCTCAATCTCATTTAAATTCATAAAAAGGGCAATTCATTAAGAAACCTCCTTTTTAAACCCAAGTCATAAAACTTTTTCTCAAACACATACAATCTCATCATATCAATTCACAATCACAACCTCATTTTCATTTCACAAATCAATTCCATGAGGCTCGACCCCTCCTTCGGGTCTACCTTAAACAATCACAAATCACATTTAGAGATTTAAAATCATGTGGTAGTAAGTAAATCAAGCAAGGAGACAGGTTACTATATCTCAAGTGACTACGTTGGCCAATCGTCACATATCATCCCAGACCACACAGATCCCGGTGTGCGGGGTATCATGCTGGTACAAAGGTGGGTTAGTTCTCCGCTAGACTTTCTCAAATCAAGTAACCACCACGCGATACATCGTACTCCATGTGATATACACGGTACATCGTACTCCGCGGACCCATAACATGGTTGGGGGTGCCTGCCGTAGGTCTTATCTACCCCATGCCAAGTGTAACCTTTATAGTCTCAAGAGCGCGTGGGAGTAACCTCAATACCAGGTCCTAGCCCCTCCTGGCCTTGCTCGCCCCTGTTGGGTTCCCTGATTCAGGTCCTAGCCCCTCACCCTCACCCCACTCAAGAGGTTTGTTAGGCCTGTTGGGTTCCCTGAATGGATTATGTCAGGTCCTAGCCCCTCACCCTCACCCCACTCAAGAGGTCTGTCAGGCCTGTTGGGTTCCCTGAGTTAATCCGTATCTCTCACCACGGCCTCATACATACCACAGTGTGAAAACCAGCGTGAGCTACGCTCTAGCGCGAATTCATGCATCAAAACCAATCACTTCGTACGAGCAACGCTCTAGTACGGCATTTATGCATAAAATATGAAGAAACCACGTACGAGCATAGCTCCAGTACGGTTATATGCATAAGAAAAACCACTCAAATCCAAGTACGAGCGTAAGCTCCAGTACGGTTTATAAAACATCATCACAATTCAAATCAAAGTGCGAGCTAAGCTCAAGCACGTATCACACAAGTGAAAACATAGAAATCCAGCGCGAGCGAGGCTCTAGCGCGATTTATGTCATACAAATACGATAGGCGGCTCATACAAAATCACATAATCCCGGCAATCGGGTTTAGCACTTCAAAAATGCTTATCCACAACATCAATAAAACACTAGCCGGCCTATCTACAAGCTTGCTTAAAACCAAGCAATTTCGTTTTGAAAAACATCAAAACATTAGATTTATGCAATTATTAGCCTTACTATCCCATTTCTTTACAATAGCATTTCAACCACCAAATCTCATACAATTATTCATAGTCACATCCATACATCTCCAAAACACATTTCTATAAATCCATGCACATTTCCAAAGCCCTATACACCCACAAAATACGAGCAGCTACCTCTATATACTTACAAAATTCCCTTACCTGGAATCGCGATGCGTGATTCCACTTCCTTAAAGCTACTACTCGTACCACTCGATTCGTCTTCAACGAACTCTTCGGGATTGCACAAAATTGTATCTCACATTATACTCGATCCATATAATATGACATCGTGCGTTCACTATAGTCAATTCGACCTATAGTTTTCTATTAACGCTTATGAGGCCTCGTTTCATTACTTTACCCAAAACTCGAGTCTGTGGATTCTTTTAGGCCTATTAACTTATTCCAAATCGATATTAAATCGATATCAAGGTCATAGTGTTCATATTTCATTGATTTCCTCACTATGGCATTTGTTAAGCATTTACATACTCATTTTCATAATTTCACTTAACCCACAGTATAACTCCACATAACCATTCCAAATCACCCACATTACTCATTTAACAACTCATCATAACCCATAAACCATCAACTCCCCAAATCATACTTTCTCACACTAGAGGCATTCCATTTTCTAGGTTACATTAGTTTCTAACACAACCTATGTGTTTCCATCCATCCATACTCATGCCAAACAACCCCAAAATCAATTAAATAGACAATGTACTTAGATTGGAGTGTTAGAATCTTACCAAATATGATTTTTCTTCTTGCTCCAAATGTCAATGCTCTTATCTCCTTCAATACCCCCAATGGGTTTTGGGTTCCAACTATGTTGTTCTCTTCCTCAAGATGAACAACTTAATGTCTAATGGTCTCCCCTCAATTCTTGCTGGAAATGGCTAATTTTAGAGAGAGAAAGTTAGGTTTTTGGGTTAGGAATGGAAGATTGGTGTTTTTCTCGAAATTTTCAGATTTTCAGTCCTCCTTATATAGAAATAGCTTGGGGAGATCGATCTGGTCCAAGAGGAGATCGATCTGGTCCCCTTAAATCTCTCATTTTCATGAAATTTTATGCATGAGATCGATCTGTCGAAGTATGAGATCGATCTGGTCCCAAACAGAGAGCTAAAGAGATCGATCTGGGTGCTTGAGGATCGATCTTTTCATCACAGAATGCTTAGGAGATCGATCTGGCCCCATTGAAGATCGATCTGCTCTATTCCATTGCCCAAATAAGAGCATTCTGGCTCTTCCAGATCGATCTCTCGTCCTATGAGATCGATTTGGCCTTCATGTTTTCCAGATTTCCTGCAGTTTCCTTGCTGCAACTCATACCAACACATCCTTAATCTGTTGCCATGGCCATTTTCTCATCCATCCACCTTTATAACTTGAAAATAGCATCCATTCATACCTTATGCACATTGAAACTTGTGTGCATTCATTGTATGTCTAAAGGCATGCTACATAAAACCAAATGGAAGCATTTATATTCATGCAACTTCTTTTCATTTACCACACCACCCATTTTGAGTTTCAATCACATCCATCACTTATAAGGACTCATTTCTTCATATTCAAACTCAATGGAACTTGTATGTACGTTACAAATCATATTACACATACATACATTGAATCCATGGACTTACATCGATCATACTTTACATTACAAGTCCATTCACATTCATTACACATTACAACTTTACATATACGGGGTCTCATAATGTTAGTGTTAGACACACAGCAGTACACGACGACTCTAGCACGGTTTATTACTCATTTCATCACATTCACAAACCACAAGTGAGCAGGTCAATGCAAGACACATAGCAATACATGACGGCTCTAACACAGTTTTACTTAACACAGAGCACAATCATGAAAACCTCGTGCGAGCAACTTAGTGTAAGACACACAACATACTTGAGGCATCGAGCACGATATAATAGGAATTCACATGCGAATATAGTTAGAGCAAGATACACAACAATACTGAATGCTCTAGCATGATTCCCAAGATCTAGTGCGAGCAGCTCGAATGGAACATATAGCATCACCTGAGGTATCGAGCACTCTTTGGTTTTCTTTAAAAATCCCTTTGAAAATAACGTGCGAGTAGGGCTGGTCAATCTATCGTTACCTCTCATGCTCTAACACGATTTCACACAAAAAAGGAATAGAAAGGGGCTCTATGTATAGTCATGAGTGAGAGGGCAAATCTCCCTTTAATCACTCTCTAAAAGCATTTCATGCAAATCATCAAAATTGAGAGCCTGTCTATTGTTATTTTCTCTCAAAATGTTTGCAAAACCTCTTTTCACTACAATCATAGAAGTCATGCTACTCATATTATAGACTTATTCTCATACGTAGTTTCCTAACTAGATATATCGATATCTATGTATTTATCGCATACACTCACACACAGCAAGTAGGAAAACATATGTATAGCTATCTCTATAGCTCGCATAAGTCCCTTACCTCGAATCACGCTTGAATCGTTTTCCTTCGATTCTCACTTCTCGTGATTCGCTCTATCGATTCCAACGAGCTGAAATTGTGTATTACATACGTCACTATATTGTCATATACTTCATTTCACCTGCATGATATTCAAATCAATGCATTTGGCCATTTATACCATTTTAGGACTTTATCCTTTCACAAGTCCATTTCGAGTATTCAACTCATTTTTTGAGAATCTTTTAGACTCTTCGAGTCTATTGATTCATATTAAACCAGTATTAAGCTTATACTACCTCAAGTTCATGATTTTCATTTCATTGTGGCATTTCATCAAACACCACATATAGTCAATCTTAGCCATTTCTAGTTCTAACACATGGACTTTATCAAATCATTATACAATCATGTATATATGCTTAATAACATCTATTCAAGCTTAAATCATCATTAAATCCATGCCTACTCAATTTTCTCCTCCTTTTCTAACATTTCACCATATATAGGTCATGGAGATTAAGCATGTTCTAAGATGTTTAAATCAACAATATATACACTAATCAACTCATAGAATTGTATAGCTCAACATACATGAGATTGGTGCATTGAAATCTCACCTAGATAGACTTTTCTCTTTTTGGCTGAATTTGGAGAAATCACCTTGTTTCCTTCAATCAAATAGTTTCACCACTTGTTTTTGGACTAAGAAATTCTCCTCTCCCCTATGAACACTTTTGCTAAACCAATCTCTCTCAATTTGGTATGAAAAGTGATGGTTTCCTATGGTGAAAAGCTAGGTTGCTTGGTTTAAAATGAAAGGTTATGTTTTCTCTCGAAATCTGCAGCCAGCAGCCCTGTTTTATAGAATTGCCTTGATGAGATCAATCACCTTAAGTAAGGGATCGATCTGATGCTATTTTTAGCCTTCCAGAATTTAATTTTCAAGCTTAAGAGATCGATCTGTCGAAGAACAAGAGATCGATCTCTTCTAGGCTGAGAGCTTCACAGATCGATCTGGCAGGGTAATGAGATCGATCTGCTTCAAACCGAGGCTTAAGGAGATCGATCTGCTTGGACTGAGGATCGACTTCTATCTCCAAAATGTCTCTAAGATCAATCTTCCTTACATTGGAGATCAATCTCTCCCCTTATCCTGCAGCCATACTTAGCCATTTTTCACTTCAATTCTCCAAGCTAACTTCATTTTCATTTACCATACTACCCAGTTTGCATTCAATACACTTTCATCACTTCAAAAGGTCTATTTCTTATATTTCATACATAATGAAACTTGCGTGTACATCTCAAATTCACATCGCAAGTTTGTACATCGAATTTACGGACCTTACATCATTTATGATTCATATTACATAAATGAATGCATATATAGGAATTTATACGGATTACATACAAAAATACGGGTCTTACATTCCTCCCCTCGTTTAAGAAATTTGGCCTTCCAAATTAGAACTAAGTTACTCCTCAAAAAGTCGGGGGTACTTCCCCCGTATAGAGTTCTCCAACTCCCAATAGCTTCATCTGAGTTATAATGCTACCAAAAAATCTTGATAAGCAAAATCGTCTTGTTTCGTAACACCTTTTCCTTCTTATCCAGTATCCGAATTCGATTCTTAAATCATTCTTGAGCTTTAATGGCTTATACCAAATCACATGAGTTGGATCTGAATGGTACTTCTGAAGCATCGATACATGGAAGACATTATGTATGCCTGCTAGCTTTGATGGTAATGCTAGCCTATAGGCCTTATCTCCCACACGCTCCAAAATCTCAAATGGTCCGATATACTAATGGCTCAATTTACCCTTCTTACCGAACCTCATAATCCTTTTCGAGGGAGAAACTTTCAAGAAGACTGAGTCACCCACAGTGAACTCTAGTGGCCTGGGTCTTATATCAGCGTAGTTTTTCTGCTTGCTCTAAGCTGTTCTTAATCTCTCACATATCAATTGAACAATCTTAAATGCTTGCTGTACCAAATCAAGAGAAAAATTTTTCCTCTCACCCACTTCTTCCCAACCAATTGGGGATCGACACCTTCTACCATACAAGGCCTCATACGGTGCCATCTCGATATTTGAGTGGTAACTATTGTTATATGCAAATTTGACTAACGATAGGTGATCATCCCAAGAGCCTTTAAAATCCATAACACTTGTTCTCAGCATCCTCTAATGTTTGGATGGTTCTCTTTGACTAACCATCGGTCTGAGGATGCAAAGCAGTACTGAAACTCAATCGGGTTCCTATAGCTTCCTAACATTATTCCAAAAAATGAGAAGTGAAGTGGGAATCCCTATCCGATACGATGCTCACTGGAACACCATGTAGCCTTACCACCTCCTATACATACAACTCTGCCAAACTACTTAAAGTATCTGTAGATTTCATAATTAGAAAGTGTGCGAATTTCGTTAGTCTATCAACCACCACCTAGATAGCATCATGGTTCCACTTAGTTCTCGATAATCCTATGATGAAATCCATGGTGACATGCTCCCATTTCCAAGTCGGTACTGGTAGAGGTTGTAATAACCCTGCAGGCTTCTTATGCTCTACCTTCACTTGCTGACATACCATACATCTTGCCACAAATTCTACGATTTTTCTTTTCATCCCTGACCATAAATACACTTTCCAAAGATTTTGGTACATTTTGTTACCTCCCGGATGCAATGTGTATCTCGATGAATGAGCTTATGTCAAAATCAATCTCTTTAGTTCTGGGTCATCCGGAACGCAAATCTTACCTCTGAACCTCAGTAGGCCATCATCACTCACAAAGAAATCGGTCATATCATCTCTCTAAATCTGACTCGCACGATCCTCATACAGTAGATCGACATGCTGAGCATGGTATATCTGGTAAATCAAATCCGATTCCACTCGCAGGCTAGCTATCACACAGTCTCTGTTAATATCAAGAGGGTCTATATCCAACCTGAGGTGAGCAAACTGCTCGAGTAGCTCATATTCCCTGACCATCACGTGCGATACCATTCCAAGGCTCTTTCTACTCAGGGCATCTGCCACAACATTAGCCTTTCCTAGATGGTATAGTATCTCGCACTCATAATCTTTTAGAAACTCTATCCATTGTCTCTGCCTCATATTCAACTCTTTTTGTGAAAACAGATATCTGAGGCTCTTATGGTTTGTATACACCTGAAATTTCTCACCGTATAAGTAGTGGCGCCATATTTTTAATGCAAACACCACGACTACCAACTCTAAATCATGGATCGGGCAGTTCCTCTCATGGTCCTTAAGTTGTCTGGATCCATAGGCTACTACCTTCTCGTCCTGCATCAACACACAGCCTAGTCCTATCCTGAGGTATTTGTATACACTGTATAACCTCTTGAGGTGGTGGGTATAGTGAGAATAGGTGCGGTGGTTAGTCTGTGCTATAACTCGATTAAACGTTTCTCAAACTTATCATACCACTTGAATGCCACATTCTTTTGGGTGAGACGTGTCAATGGAGTAGCCAGCTTAGAGAATCCCACAACAAATTGTCGGTAATAACCTGCTTAACCCAGGAAACTACGGATCTCTGTAACCGTCTTGGGTCTTTCCCATTATATCACAGCCTCTATCTTAGATGGATCCACTGATACATCGTCTCTCGAGACTACATGACCCAAAAATGATATCTCACTCAGCCAAAAATCACACTTGTTGAGTGTAGCATACAACTCCTAATCTCAGAAGGTTTGTAATACTATTCTTAAATGCTGCTCATGCTCTTCCTTAGACTTCGAGTACACCAAAATATCGTCTATGAAGACAATCAGGAATCTGTCCAGGTATGGCTTGAATACATCATTCATTAAAGCCATAAACACTGCAGGAGCATTCGTCAACCCAAATGGCATAACCAAAAACTCATAATGGCTGTAACGGGTCCGAAATGCTATCTTGGGTACATCTCCACTCTGAATCCTCAATAGATGATACCCAGACCTCAGATCAATCTTTGAAAAGACCTGTGCTCCCTGCAACTGATCAAGTAGATCATCTAACCGTGGAAGGGGATATTTATTCTTGATGGTAGCTTTATTCAACAACCGGTAGTCTATACACAGTCGGAGACTCCTATCTTTCTTCTTTAAAAATAGAACCAGTGCTCCCCACGGTGATACACTTAGTCTGATGAACCCTTTGTCCAACAACTCTTTCCATTGCTTCTTTAGTTCCTCCAATTCAATTGGAGCCATTCTATACGGTGGCTTGGATATTGGTTCAGTTTCAGGCACCAAATCAATACAGAATTCCATTTCTCTGTCTGGTGGTAACCTTGGTAATTCTTTCGAAAAGACATCGAGAAATTCTCTAACCACTGAGATGTCAACCATATCCGGGTACACCTTATCCAAGTCAACCACATGGCGATAAAACCTTCAACACATTATCATTACATTTGTTGGCAACATCATCCATCTTTGAAATAACTTACTACTTCTTTCATTACTTTTCAAATCTTACAATGTACTCTTCAAGGATGGAAAACATTACTGTCTTAGCATAACAGTCTAAAACAGCATGGTTTGCAGCCAACCAATCCATTCCTAGTATTACATCGAAATCTTTCATAGTTAATAGGATGAGATCGGCCGACATGTCTTTTTCCTCTATTTTTAACTTACAATTCTTACATACATACTCCGTCCTTACATTATCTCTCACTGGAGTATTTATAAGTAAGATTCTACCTAAGAGTACAGGTTTCACATGTTCACACAGTTTACCTGCAAATAAAGGCGATATGAATGAATGTGTGGCACTAAGATCAATCAATGCCAATGCTTCAATATCAAAGATAAGGATGATACCTTTTATCACATTCGAGGAAGTCTCTACAGATGCCTGGTCTAATGCAAACACTCGCCCTTGACCAACAACTTGCTTCCCTTTCTCTTCGGCTGTGGCCTTCCTCTTAGGTGTAGGTGTCTCAACAATAGCCTTCTCTGGCTCTTTGCCATTCTGTGGGGTTGTATTAATCAACTATGGTTACTCTCGAGCTATGTGCCATGGTTTACCACACCTATAACAAGATCTCATCGATAATGGGCAATGTCTACCCCTATGATATCTACCACATGACCTGCACTATTCTATGGTAGGTCGAGGTCCACTGATCACTATGCTCCTTGATGCTGGATGAACTGGAGGCTTTCGCAGGCATCTCTCGTGTCTCCTCAATCTTAAGTCCCTTACCGAATAACCTTTGGCCATTTCGAAACCCTCTGTCTTTAACCGACCTCTTACGGTTTCTATCTCTACCCTTACCACTCTTGCTCAACTCTGAGGCATATAGTTCATAATCTTACTCACACAACTGAGATCTGGGTACAACCTCATCATAGGTGGTAATATCCAGTAGAGCTAGTTGAGCTCTGATGGAAGGTCTCAGTCCCTCAAGGAATTTCTGAACCTTTCTGTCCTTAAGGCTCATCATGATTGTATCGTATCTGCTCAGGGATGTGAATCCAAACTCATACTCATCCATTGTCCGGTTCCCCTAAGTCAATGTCATAAATTCCAACTGCATCTTTCTCTGAGCAGTAGCTAGAATGTATTGCCTCCTGAAGGTAGCCAAGAATATGTCCCACGTCACAATCGGGTGTTGTGGACTCAACATCGATTGTGTAGCCATCCATCAATTCTCGGCCTCATTCTCTAACACAAAAGCAGCAAAGGTGACCTTCTCTGTGTTGGAGCAATAGAAGAATCTGTAGAGTTTCTCCATACTACGTATCCAATGCTCAGCTGATACTGGGTTCTTCACCCCATTAAATGAAGGTGGTCCGAACTTTCGAAACTCTCTAAGTCTACCTAGATCATAATCGTAAACTCCCTCGCCACCAACATGTTGTGGAGCTACAAGATCCTGAACTGGTAGGGGAATGTCCTGAACTTGAGGGGGTACAGGTATCTCTGCCTCTGTATCTCGAGGTCTCGGTGCAAGCTGTGCTGGCTCTTACCTCTCTAGTGCAGCAGCCTGACCAGTTGGGTTCTCCTATCTACCCTCAAGTCTAGCCATAACATGTGTAAACATCTCCATAACCATGTCTACACTACGCTGTAATTGCGCTATACGCTCTTCAACAGCCTCACTAAGACCAGGTGGATCTCTACTAGAACTAGACCCACTGCGTCTCTCGGGCTCATCTCTATGCCCTTTAGAGCGCGAACTCTCTCCTCTACGAGTACGTCGTCTATCAGACATTCTGCATACTCAAAATAATTGTCTCAATCACATTTTCCAACTGGGTATACACATTTGTATCCTAATAATGCACAGTACTTTGGGGATGTATAATTTTCTAGATACGGATACTGACTTACATCAGACCAACTCAGCTCTAATACCATTAATTCCTATCACGACCCTCTATACCAGTCCATGACCTTTACCTTACCACTTACAGTTGGACAGTAAGTCAACATCTGATCCATTTCTCATACATTTATAGTTTAATCAATTGAAGTAAGATATAAATTGGACTTTTATAAATAAGTACGGAATCGCTTACATCAGTTTCTATTATATACATCCCCTAAAATATGAAATATAAGTTTGACTGTACATTAATTTACAGGATATAAAATTTCTTTCATCACAATGTATACCTTTATGTACTGCTGGATGACTAGAGAAAACACGATAGTAGGGTCGACTGTAATATACTCACTACTGCGTAGAATCTGTGGAAGAGAAATAAGGGGGTGAGCATAACACACTCAGTAAGGAAAATATGAAAGTAGGAAGATAACTACACTATCTACATGCTTAAAACACATATATGTTCATTTTCCTTATAAAACAATATGCATGTTCTTTAAAACAACTTCCATCAATGTGAAACCATTAATTCGCTAGATGGGTATATGCATATTCACACAGTAGCACACAGCTTTACCTAGCATAATCTATTCACACAGTTCATAGATAGAAAATGCTTTATCTTTGGTAAATCCATATATATTGAGACAGAAATCATGGGTTATCATATCCCCAGATACACAGCAAGGGAAAACATCTGTCACCTCACACAGTAGTGACTATGTTGTATCACTCAGATACATAAAGACTTATGGCCATAGTCGGATTCCAGGCTACACTGATCAGGTGTACGGGAACCCTACGCTTGGGGAGGCAGATCAACCATCCATTTCACTCACACTCAAATCACGGCACATCGTACCCCATGGCTAACGCTCACGGTACATCGTGCTCTCATGGATCCTTATCACCCATTTTTGTTATCTGAAAATCTCGTGCGACCAGGTCAGTGTCAGACACACAGCAGTACATGACGGCTCTAGCACAATTTATTACTCATTTCATCATATTCATAAACAATGTCTGAGCAGGTCAATGCAAGATATACAACAATACATGATGGCTCTAACACGATTTTACTTAACACACAACACAATCATGA
Source organism: Firmiana major (assembly GCA_033439115.1). Taxonomy (NCBI): domain Eukaryota; kingdom Viridiplantae; phylum Streptophyta; class Magnoliopsida; order Malvales; family Malvaceae; genus Firmiana; species Firmiana major. The sequence continues at coordinate 51,435,435 of CM065905.1, forward strand.
AAACCTTGTGCGAGCAACTCGATGTAAGACACACAACATACCTGAGGCATCGAGCACGGTATATTAGAATTCACATGCGAGCATAGTCAGAGCAAGACATACAACAATGCTCAAGGCTCTAGCATGATTCCCAAAATCTAGTGCGAGCAACTCAGTAGAACACACATCATCACTTGAGGCATCGAGCACTCTTTGATTTTCTTTAAAAATCCCTTTGAAAATAACGTGCGAGCAGGGCTGGTCAATCTACCATTACCTCTCATGCTCTAACACGATTTCACATAGAAAAGGAATAGAAGAGGGCTCTATGTATAGTCATGAGTGAGAAGGCAAATCTCCCTTCAATCACTCTCTAAAAGCATTTCATGAAATCATCAAAACTAAGAGCCCGTCTATTGTAATTTTCTCTCAAAGCAAAACCTCTTTTCACAATAATCATAGAAGTCAAGCAACTCATATTATAGACTTATTCTCATACGTAGTTTCCTACCTAGATATATCGATATCTATGTATTTATCGCATACACTCGCACACAGCAGGTATGAAAACATATGTATAGCTATCTCTATAGCTCACATAAGTCCCTTACCTCGAATCACGCTTGAATCGCTTTCCTTCGATTCTCACTTCTCGTGATCCGCTCTATCGATTCCAACAATATCCCATGGAGCTGAAATTATGTATTACACATGTCAGTATATTGTCATATACTTCATTTCACTTGCATGATATTCAAATCAATGCATTTGGCAATTTATATCATTTTAGGACTTTATCCTTTTACAAGTCTATTTCGAGTATTCAACTCGTTTTTGAGAATCTTTCAAACTCCTTAAGTCTATCGATTTATATTAAACTGGTATTAAGCTTATACTACCTCAAGTTTGTGATTTTCATTTCATTGTGGCATTTCATCAAACACCACATATAGTCAATCTTAATCATTTCTAGTTCTAACACATGGACTGTATCAAATCATTATAGAATCATGTATATATGCTTAATAACATCTATTCATGCTTAAATCATCATTAAATCCATGCCTACTCAATTTTCTACTCCTTTTTTCACATTTCACCATATGTAGGTCATGGAGATTAAACATGTTCTAAGATGTTTAAATCAACAATAAATATACACCAATCAACTCATAGAATTCTATAGCTCAACATACATGAGATTGGTGTATTGAAATCTCACCTAGATGGACTTTTCTCCTTTTGGCTGAATTTGGAGAAATCACCTTGTTTCCTTCAATCAAATAGTTTCACCACTTGTTTTTGGACTAAGAAATTCTCCTCTCCCCTATGAACACTTTTGCTAAACCAATCTCTCTCAATTTGGTATGAAAAGTGATGGTTTCCTATGGTGAAAAGCTAGGTTGCTTGGTTTAAAATGAAAGGTTTATGTTTTCTCCCGAAATCTGCAGCCAGCAGCACTATTTTATAGAAATTGCCTTGATGAGATCTATCTCCTTTAGTAAGGGATCAATCTGCTGCTGTTTTTAGCCTTTAAGAATTCAGTTTCCAACCTTAGGAGATCGATCTGTCAAAGAACATGAGATCAATCTCTTCCAGGTTGAGAGCTTCACAGATCGATCTGGCAAGGTAATGAGATCGATCTGCTTCAGGTCGAGGCTTAAGGGGATTGATCTGCTTGAACTGAAGATCGATTTCTTTCTCCAAAATGTTTGTAAGATCGATCTTCCTTGCATTGGAGATCGATCTCCCCTTGTCCTACAGCCATACTTAGCCATTTTTCACTTCAATTCTCAAAGCTAACTTCATTTTCATTTACCACACTACCCATTTTGCATTCAATACACTTTCATCACTTCGAAAGGTTCATTTCTTATATTTATACATAATGAAACTTGCGTGTACATCTTGAATTCACATTGCAAGTGTGTACATCGAATTTATGGACCTCACATCATTTATGATTCATATTACATAAACGAATGCATACTTAGGAATTCATACGGATTACATAAAAAAATAAGGGTCTTACACCAGTACGGCTTTTATGCAATTATCATATCAAAACAGGATATGAGCTAAGCTCCAACACCTCTCATGCATGTCAAATCATTAAAACTAGTGCGAACAATCGCTACAACACCTTTTTATGTATATCAAGTCAAAACAGGGTGCGAGCTAGGCTCCAGCACCTCTCATGCGTTTCACAATAATTAAACTCAGTGCGAGCACCGCTCTAGCACATTTCATGCATATAGTGTCACACAAATCAGTGCGAGCAACCGCTCCAGCACATTTTATGCATACTTACAAACTCAGATATTGTACGAGCAAGGCTCCAACACCATCTGTTTTCCATATAAACTTGGTAGTTGGCCCATTTTCCAAAGAAATTTCATTTAATTCTAAATAACACTTACGTAGTGTTATCTTGTGAAACTTATGCAAATACTGGCCAATCTACCAATTTGCTTCGCTAAAAAGTCACGAAAATTTCTCAAATCATGCATTTCATGCATGTCATGCTTTCACCATCTTTAGGTGAATTTCCCTCAGTAGGGGTAAAATAGTCTTTTACCTATCCCGAATCTTTAAAATTTTTAATCCATTTCTAGGACCTTTATACATTTTCAGTGCATACAAAAGCTATTAAAAATATGCGTAGCTACCTCTAGCTACTTGTAAAATTCCCTTATCTCACTTTACTCTGTACAGTCTGACTTTTTCCAATATTGTCGCGTCATGCAATCCGATCTGCTCCCAATCAAATCTCCGGAGTTACGTATAATTATTTATCGGGTTAGAAATCATACAATTAACTGTATTTCATAATTTTTGAGCTTAATTCAAAGTATTGGGCTCGTTTACAATTTTGGATCCGATTGCACCTTAATGGGCCTTAAGCCCATTTTCCACGTACTATTCACATCATCAAGGCCATTGGGCTCATTGGGCCCACCAACAATTTATTGGGCCTCGTTCTAAACTCTTGGATAGCTCAAATAATTATTTACGACAATTTATCTCTAATTCTAGAATCTAATTCATTTTATGTAGAATTAAATCTGTAATTTATGCGGTAAATTTTTAACATGTATAACGATGCAAATTGTCATAAATAAGGGTTACTTACTCAAGATTTCATGATAGTATGTAAATCGAGGTTGACTCGAGCTCTCGTTTGTCACCAATTATCGAGCTACACATTTATATATTTTTCGGGTCAAATTCGATCAAATATATATTTAAATAATTATTTCAAAAATTAAATCGCTCCTTTTAACCACTTACCTGCTTACTCGTAGCTCGACTGCATCATCAGATTTTTTCCCAATTTTTCCTCTTTTTTTTTTCTTTTTCTTTTTCTTTCTTTTTCTTTCTTCCTTGGCTGAACCGGCTTGGCCCAATTTAGTCCAGTTCGGCTCTCTCCTTCGTCGTTAGGAGCTTCGTCGACTGGTTCTTCGCCTGCTTCCTCTTTCGGCAGGTCTGCGGGGTCGTTCGGTCCACTGATCTGGTGTCGATTTCGCCAGGACTGGCCGAAAAGTGGTCTGTCCGACCTCTTTTCCCTTCGGCCTCGCTGCTGATTTTCTTCTCTTCACTGTTGACGGCATTTCCGACCGTTTCATCGGCCGGTTCATCCACTAGTTGGTTTGCCAATACCTAGGGAACCTTCGGTTAGTGGTGGTCGGGGCTAATCGGCGTCGATGACTGCCAAATCTCCCTTTTCTTCTCTCAATTTCTCTCTCTTCTCGCGTCGCCGATCTCCGTTCCTCGCCGCTCATCAGTGCTGGCATTCCCTCAGCTCCCTCGTCAGCATCCTCCCTGGGCTCTCCTCTTGCCGGCAGCCTTCTCCGTTTGCCGGAGGAGAAGGCTGAAGCCTTCGCGATTTTAGTGTCGTGCGACTGTCACACGATCCCAATTCCTTTTTATTATTATTTATTATTATTTAATTAGAATAAAATATATTATTTTGCCAAAATATCCCAAAAATTTATATTTTATTGATTTAACCAATTAATTGAATTTATCTGTCTTATTTTAGCTTTCCGGTATATTTTTCCAATATTTTTGGGATAATTTTCTGAGCTGAAAATTTCGGTTTATTCCAATAAATTCATATCTTGATCAATAACCTGAAATTTAATTATTTCTCCTTTATTGATCAAGATTCCCTGAATCCATGTTTACAATGTCAATTTCTTATCGAATTGACATCGAATTTCGGGTCTTTTGATCGTTTTACCCTTCAACTGTTCGATACCAAATCAATATAACTTCCCTTCAAGAACCCTTTCTCATTTCGTGTTTTAAATTTTTATCTCCAATCCGAATGGTTTGAATCCTATTCGTTTAATATGTGCCCATTGCAATCTCCATTTGATCTTTAAATGCATTAGGAAATTTTTATTCATTCCATTTGCATTTTTCATTCACGTAGAACTCTTCTTATGATTCAATTTACATATAACCATGTTTACATCATGTGAATCATAAGGAAATATGATAAAAATTCGAGTCTTACATAATCTCCCTCACTTATGAAATTTGGTCCTCCAAATTAGTACCAAATCAAATGAGTCCATAAACAACTCCGAGTACGTCTATCGCATCATACTCTTTAATTCTCGTGTGCCTTTATCGGAGTGTAATACTACCAAAGGACTTTGACTAGGGAGATCATCTTAGACCTCAACACTTTCTCTTTCCATCTAATAACCGAATCAACTTTTCAACATACGACCTACTCTCTTTGAGCTTCAACGGTCTCCATCTCTTGTTAGCATAGCTTTTCTGTCTGCTCCGAGGTGTTCTTAATCTCTCATACATCAACTGAACATCCTTAGAGGATTTTCTTACCAAATCAGGAGAAATTATCTGTCAGTCACCCACTTCTTCCCATCCAATCGAGGAATAACCCCTCGGCCTTACAATGTCTTATATAATGTCATCCCGATACTCGAGTGAGAACTATCGTTGTAGGCAATTTAGCGAATGACAAGTGATCATTCCAGGAGCTTCTAAACATTAATTGCACACACTTTCTACATATCCTTCAAAACATGTATAGTCCTCTCTAACTGACCATCTGTCTGAGGACGAAAAGCTGTAATAACACTCAATCGAGTTCCAATAGTTCCTGAAAAATGTTCCCAAAAGTGGGAAGTGAAGCGAGAATCCCTATCTGGTATCATGCTCCCTGGAACGCTACATAATGTTCCACAATCTTCCTTACCATTAAATCTGCCCATGCACTCAGAGTATCTGGGGATATCATAACCAGAAGGTGGGTAGGCTTAATCAATCTATCGACCATCACCCAAATAGCCTTATGATTCCTATGGGTCCTCTGTAACCTATTACAAAATCCACGGTACTTGCTCCTTTTTCGTGTCGATATAGGTAGAGACTGCAATAACCCTGCAGACTTCTGATATTCTACCTTACTCTTCTAACACTCTACCTTACTCTTCTAACATATGAGACACTTCGCCACAACTCTACGATGTCTCTATCATGCCTAACCACCAATACTCTTTTCGAAGATTCTTATATGTTATTACTCCTGATGCACTGTATACCTCGAAGAGTGAGCTTTTGGCAATAACAATCTCAGCAATTGTGGTCCTTGGGAGCCCTTATTCTGCCTTTGAACCTTAGTATGTCATCTTTACTCATTGTGAACCCTGTCGCTGTACCCATCTGAATCTGACTAACACTATCGACACCCTGTCGATCATCACGCTAAGCGTGTCAAATCTGGTCACTCAAATCCAGTTCTAATCTCAGGCTAGATGTCACAAAATCACTGTCATTATTAGATTGGATTATATCACTATTGAGGCTCGCAACTGCTCTGGCAGCTCACGTTTGCTGATCATCAGATGTGATACCATCCCGATGCTCTTTCTGCTCAAGGCATCAGCCATTACATTAGCCTTATCCGGGTGGTATAATATTTCACAATCATAATCCCTTAGAAGCTCTAACCCTCTTTGTTATCTCATATTCTACTAGTTCTATGAAAACAGATTCTTAGGGCTTTTATGATCATACCAAAAATTTCTCACCGTATAAGTTGTGGCGCCATACCTTTAGTGCAAACACTACGACTGCCAACTCTAAATCATGGGTTAAATAGTTTTTCTCATGGTCCGTGAGTTGTCTGGATCCATAAGTGACTATCTTCCCATTTTGCATCAATACATAGCCCAATCCTTGTTTTTTTTAGGCATCCATATTCAGTTAGTGATAATCAGCCTTTGGCCCAAGGGTATAGGCTTCCATATTTCACTGACTTACATGTAAATGAAGGCGACATGAATAAATGCGTGGCACTAGGATCAATTAAAATAATTGTTTCTTTATTCATAATCAGGGTGGTACCTTCCACCATATCAGATGAAATATCAGTAGTGTCCTGGTCCAAGGCATACACTCGTCCTCGTCCAACGACCTATTTTTTGTGGTAACTATCACATATCCAACACAGCTCAGTAACAGGTCGGGGTGAGATTTACAATACCCCTCGTAATTGCTGAAACTGGATACACTGGGGCTTATCAATCATTTTACCCCGTAGCTCATCAACTCTAATCTCTTACCAAACTGCCTCTTTCCTGCTCTGACATCTCTATCATGCATTTTGTCTCTATTATGACATGTACTACCTTTCCCAATCTCAGAGGTGTGCAACTCATAATTTTAATCACAGAACTATGGTTTGTGCACTGGCTCATCGTAGATAGTGATATCTAATGGGGCCAACCAGACTCTAATAGACAATCTGAGCCATTCTATGAACTTTTGGGCTTTTCGACTCTCACTACTCATAGTATCGGGTCGTACCTGCCCAGGGATGTAAACTGAGTTTCATACTCGTTAATCAACTAGTTCCTCTAGATCAGGGTAAAGAACTTTATCTGTAATTTCCTTTAAACAGCATTCGGGATATTCTGTCAACAGAATACATCCAAAATCATAATTCGCCTGAAGTAAACAAGATCATGCATTATTTCATTCCATGTAAAATAAATCATGAGAGACAATTATTTTCATGAATTTGTAATTAAAGCATGGAAAACCACTCATGCTACTGCATTTAAATCACATCATTAAAGCTCAGTATAAAATAACCCCTCAAGGTCAATCATCTCATATATCTATCTCAAACTCATTATAAAATTTGTTATAAAATTATGTTATAAAATCAACCTTCTTTCAGGGTCACATGTCATAAAAGCCTCTGAAAAATCTATTATCATAGTAGAAAATCACATCTCATTTAAAAACATAAATCGGGACATTACCCCTCCTTCAGGTCTGCCCTGGTCTATTCGGACCATATGATATCATGTGAGGCATGTAGGTTACTGTATGAAAAATCGAGGACTATGGCCATACTATGTCCCTGTGATCCCAAGCTACACGGATCCTAGTGTGCAGGGCATCACAACTGTAATGGGAGGTGGGGTCAAATCCTACCTGCAAGAATATCAAGTCACATCAGTTAGTCTTCAAGACTACACGGTACAACATACTCCGTGTGACATACACAGTACAACGTACTTCGTAAACCCATATCATGGTCTGAGGGTGCCTGCCGTAGGTCTTATCCACCCCATACTATGTCGATAACCAACCCATGTCTTAAGGTACACGTGCGAGCATATCATCTCTCTGTGACACATGGTCTACAGGAGGCTTCAGCACGGCTCTATGCATGTCACATCATGTCTAGTGTGAGCGAAGCTCTAGCACGGCTCCATTCATATTCATGATATCTTAAAACCTCATGCAAGCAAAGCTCCATCACGGTTTCATAAAAATCAGTAAAATCTGCGTACGAGCAGCACTCTAGTACGACTATAAAAGAGTTATAAATCTATATAAAATCACGTGCGAGCAAGCTCCAGCACGGTTTATGCATAAAATCCATCAAAGCCTTGTACGAGCAATGCTCCAGCACGACATCATGTATAAATCATTCAAAACTTAGTACGAGTAATGCTCCAGCACGAATGAATGCTCAAGTAAATCAAAACTTCATGTGAGTAACGCTTCAACACGGTTTCATGCATAAATAAATCAAATCTCATGCGAGTTACACTCTAGCACGACTTTTATGCAATTACATTGATTAAATAACGTACGAGCAAGGCTCCAGTACGACTTTTATGCAATTATCATATCAAAATAGGATGCGAGCTAAGCTCCAACACCTCTCATGCAAGTCAAATCATTAAAACTAGTGCGAGCAATCACTCCAGCACCTTTTTATGCATATCAAGTCAAAACAGGGTGCGAGCTAGGCTCCAACACCTCTCATGCATTTCACAATAATAAAAATCAGTGCGAGCAACCGCTCTAGCACATTTCATGCATATGGTGTCACACAAATTGGTGTGAACAACCGCTTCAGCACATTTTATACACACTCACAAACTCAGATATTATGCGAGCAAGGCTCCAGCACCATCTGTTTTTCATATAAACTTGGTTGTTGGCCCATTTTCCAAAGAAATTTCATTTAATTCTAAATAACACTTACGTAGTGTTATCTTGTGAAATTTATGCAAATACTTGCCAATCTACCAATTTGCTTTGCTAAAACGTCACGAAAATTCCTCAAATCATGCATTTCATGCAGTCATGCTTTCACCATCCTTAGGTGAATTTTCCTTAGTAGGGGTAAAATAGTCTTTTACCTATCCCGGGTCCTAAAAATTTTTAATCCATTTCTAGGACCTTTATACATTTTCAATGTATACAAAAGCTATTAAAAATACGCGTAGCTACCTCTAGCTACTCGCAAAATTCCCTTACCTCACTTTACTTTGTACAGTCTGACTTTTTTCAACAATGTCGCATCACGCAATCCGGTCTACTCCCAATCAAATCTCTAGAGCTGCGTATAATTATTTATCAGGTCAAAAATTATACAATTAACTGTATTCCATAATTTCTGAGCTTAATTCAAAGTATTGGGCTCGTTTACAATTTTGGGCCCAATTGCACCTTAATGGGCCTTAATCGGCCTTGAGCCCATTTTTCACTTACTATTCACATCATCGAGGCCTATTAGGCTCATTGGGCCCACCAACAATTTATTGGACCTCGTTCTAAACTCTTGGATAGCTCAAATAATTATTTATGACAATTTATCTCCAATTCCATAATATAATTCATTTTATGCGAAATTAAATCCGTAATTTATACGGTCAATTTCTAACATGTATAACGATGCAAATTGTCATAAATAAGGGTTACTTACCTGAGATTTCATGATAGTACGCAAATCGAGGCTGACTCGAGCTCTCGTTTGTCGTCAATTATCGAGTTACACATTTATATATTTTTCGGGTCAAATTCTGTCAAATATATATTTAAATAATTATTCCAAAAATTAAATCGGTCCATTTGACCACTTCACGACTTACCCGTAGCTCGACTGCATCGTCGAAGTTTTCCCTAATTTTTCCTTTTCTTTCTTTTCTTTTACTTTCTTTTACTTTCTTTTACTTTCTTCCCTGGCTGAATGGCTCGGTCTGGTTTAGCCCGGTTCAGTCCGGTTCGATTCTCCCCTTCACCGTTCAGAGCTTCATCGACTAGTTCTTCGCTTGCGTATGAGCACTGTAAATTTTATGAGATTTGCTAAGTGAGAATTGTAATTATGATATGTTGATGTACACGCAAGTTTTAAATTTAATGAAGTATAAGGAGATAAAGTTTTTAAGTCTTCAATGTGTATTGATTGAAATATGGTCTATAGAGTAGATTATGGTGAGTTTTGCATTGAGTTTCTTGCAATTGATGCAGCAGTAGTAGAATCTGTGAAGGCTAGATCGATCTCCAAGGATGAGAGATCGATCCCACAGCTCCAGAATGCAGAAAATGTGCAAAAGCAGACAGGCAGATCGATCTCATAAGGAAGAAGATAGATCTCCTATTGCCTCTGCCTAGCAAAGACCGATCTTGTCATAAGGGCAGATCGATCTCCTTAACTCTCGACCTGGAAGAGATCGATCTCTATCCTCTAGTAGATCGATCTCCACTTAGTCTTTTTATGAAGAGTAGATAGATCTCCACCCTCGGCCAGATCGATCTTGTAGTTGTTAAGGGAGCAGTTTAGAGCAGTTAAATCAAGCAGAGATCGATCTCCTTCAAATACCATATCGATTTCATAGCCTCTATCTATATAAGGACCACGAGATTTTTGTCTGAAATCGAGCCTTTCTCTTTTTGACACCTAAACCTTCACCATTTTCACCCAAACCAAGCTTTATCTCTCTAAGATTCACCCTATTTTAGACTGAATTAGACATAGGGGTAAGAGATAAAATTGTTCCTCTTGGCAAGGAGAACACCATACTAGAAAATCAAAGGTTGGCTTGAACAAAGGGAAGAGACAAGCATTCTACAAGCTTATTTAAGAGAGGAGACAAGCTAGGTAAGCTCACAAGACCTTTGTTCTTAAGCATTACCATTTTATAAATGGATGAATAAACATATATGTTTATATTTTTGGTTAGAAATGTTTAAGGCATGATGGAACCAACAAATGGGTTTGGTTAGGAGATTTAATGCGGATGTCTTGTGATGGTTATGAGTTAACTAAAATGTTGATAAAGATGTAGAAAGCGTTTTGAGATAATGTTGAGTTAGAATGGGTAAGAGAAAGAAAAGAGAAATGAGAATGATGTATATTGATGTCACGACCCAAATTACCTAAAAATCAGAGTAACCTTTTCTGTCACGACCCAAATTACTTAAAAATCAGAGTAAATTTTTTGCTTTTTAATTTCCTTACCCGTCGTGAACAGTTACACTACTAACCAGTTAGGCTATGATTCGGTGTTAGTCACCTCTCACCTATTTACCATTCCATTTTCATATTTCATTTACATATCAATTTATTTAAACTAAATACATCCCCAATATTACATCCATATACAGTATTGTGCATCTATATGTTCAGATACAAAATTATACAAATGTGTATGCCTAGTCTTGATAAGAAGCAACAGATAACCGAAATGTAATACTATTGTCGTTCTCTTCTACTGAATGTACCCTGTGGGGTGGAAAATGAAAGGGTGAGCATAAACAGCTCAATAAGGCAATAATGTAAGCAGGTAGATAACTATACTATCTACGTGCTGATAATGTTGTGATATAAAATCGTTTATATTGGGAGCATGAGGTATGACTAAAACGATGCCACATGTATATATATATCATATAAGAGAAATCATGAAATCGACTTATAAATCAAACATGGAAAATCATCATGTATGACATCTCATGCTCGTCACATTAAAACTTATTTGTTTCCATCATAAACTCATCGCGTTAAAATTTATTTGTTTTATCATAAAACAACCTCATCAAGGTCAAACCCATCTCTCGGGAATACCTTGATTCATTAAATCGCATCTCATTTAAAAACATAAATCGAGACATTAGCCTTCCCTTGCGTTCGTCCTGGTCTATTCAGATCGTATGATATCATGTGAGGCATGTAGGTTACTGTATGAAAATCGAGGACTATGGCCATACTTTGTCCCTGTGATCCCAGGCTACACGGATCCCGGTGTACGGGGCATCACAACTGCAATGGGAGGTGGGGTCAAATCCTACCCGCCAGAATATCAATTAACATCATCGAGTCATCATGACTGTACGGTACAGCGTACTCCGTGTGACATACAGTGTACATCGTACTCCGTGAACCCATATCATAGTCTGGGGGTGCCTGCCGTAGGTCTTATCCACCCCAATACTATGTCGATAACCAACCCATGTCTCAAAGTATACGAGCGAGCATCTCAACTCTCTGCGACACACTGTCTATAGAAGGCTTCCGCACGACTATATGCATGTCAACTCACATCTAGTGCGAGCGAAGCTCCAGCACCACGCTATGCATATCATGATATCTAAAATCTCGTGCGAGTGAAGCTCCAGCATGGTTTTGTGCACACATAAATTTCACGTACGAGCAATGCTTCAGTACGACTTTTCATGAGTAATAAATCAGTAAACTTGAGTGCGAGAAAGACTTTAGCACTCTTTTTACTCGTGTAAATATGATAGGTGGCTCAATCTTGATAAAACATCTTTTAAAATCGTAACCGGTACGAACCGGTACCCTTTTGTATAATTATTAAAATCAACAGCCAACCTATGTGCATATTTGCTTAAATCAAAGCAATACATTCATATAAAATATTAAAACATGAAAATCATGCAATTTATCTGCCTTACTACCCTTTTTGTAAATTTTACTCTCAGGGGCAAAATCATCTTTTTCTTTATTTATCTAAGCCCTAGTTTTCGCAAAAATTATTATTTCGTTTCTAGATACTTTAAGGAATTCTAAACCCTGTAAATCCCCTCAATAAATACGTATAGAAATCTCTATACACCTACAAAATTCCCTTACCTCGATTCACGCGTAAACTTATCTCGTCTCGATAATATCCGATCTCTCAGTCCAACTGCGCGTGAACCAAGTCTAAGAAACTGCATATAACCACATATTTTTGGGTTAATTCACTTATTTTTATCAGTATATCACATTTACTGATCGAATCTAATGTACTGGGCCTGTTTTACTTTATTGAGCCCAATTGCACTTTAATGGGCCTCGAGCCCGTTTTCAGCCCGTTTTTACTTATTAAATCCCTTCTTTGGGTTTACTGGGCTCATTCAGCTTACCAATAATCATCGGGCTTCGTTCCAAACTCATTGGATAGGCCGTATACTATTTACGGTAATTACGTTGCAATTTCGATAAATATTCCTTTTTATACAGAATTAATCCATAAATTTCGTAAAATAATCGAAACTCTATATTAAAGGACTCATATTATCGACATTAAAATATACTTACCCAATATGATGCGGGGTATAAAAATCAGAGCTCAATTGGCTCTCGTTTGGGCTTTGTCATACAACTGCACAATTAATATTTAATTTCGGGTTACTTTTCGATTAAATATAATTTAAATAAATTTTTTGGAATTCAAATCGATCACTTTTGACCTCGTATCGACTTACTCGAAGTCCGGTGTATCCCCAAAAATTCTTCCCCTTTTTCCTTTTTCTCTTTTTCTCCTTTTTTTCCCTTCTTTCTTGGCTGAACCGGTTCAGTCCGGTTCAACCCGGTTCAGCCGGTTCAATCAGGTTCAGTGCCTTGCAGGCCGGTTCTCCGTCGACTTCCACCGCCACTGGCTCCACTAGGCCGTCCGCAGCACGAATCTGCCCTCTGTTTCGTCCAAGGCCACCGAAAAGTCGCCGGTCCGACCTGTTCTCTCCACCGTCGGTACCCATTTCCTCTTTCTTCTGTTTCCAGCACCGTTCGCCAGTTTCGTCGATCGTGGCCACCACCAATCTGCTCGGCATCACATGGGGAACCTTCGACGGTCGGTGGTTGGGGTCAAATCGACGCCAGTGCCGCCGATTTGCCTTCTCCTCTCCGCGGCTTCTCTCCCTCGATCCGTCGGATTTCGGCGTCGGTGGGCTGCACCGCCGGTACCAAGGAGGTCGCCGGCCTCTCCTCTTCCTTTTTCGGCCTTCACTGGCCGATTGGGTCGCCGGTGGTCATCCGGTCCTCTCCCCGATTTCGTCTTCATTTTTTCGTTTCTCACTTCTTTCTCTCTCCCCGATTTTCAGTTCTTCTCTTCTTCTTTTTTTTTGAATTAATTTAATTTTTATTTATTATTATTTATAAATTAGTTTATTATTATTATATTCATTATTTTAGTCAAAAATATTCTAAAATATCTACAAATTAATTTTTTTATTCCAAATAGATTTATTTAATTTATTTATTATATTTTTAACCCTTTTTCGGGTATAATTTCTCCGTATTTTCGGGATATTGTCTCTAGTGACTTTTCGGTATTTCTAAAAATTCTAAATCTTGACCAATTGGACTTGAAATTTAATTATTTCTTTGTTATTGATTAAGATTCTCAAATCCATTATTTTTAATTAAATTTTTCCTGACGAATTTATTTCGGCTTTCGATCTTTTGACCGTTTTACCCTTCATGTGTTCGAGAATTAATTTAACCCGACTTCCCTTCACGAATACTCATTCATTCATTTTTTTTAACTAAATTCGGGTCTTACAAAATCTCCCCCACTTAAGAAATTTGGTCCTCCAAATTAGAACCAAGTTAGTCTGTAAATCACTTCGGATATTTCACACATATCATACTCTTTAACTCTTACGTGACTTTTTCGGAGTGTACTACTACCAAAGGACTTTAATTAGGGAGATTATCTTAAACCTCAACACTTTCTCCTTCTGTCTAATACTCAAATCGATTTTTTCAATCATACGTTATACTTTCATTGAGCTAAACTGTTGAAGTTCATATCTGATCACACACGCTGGGTCCGGATAGTATTTTCGAAGCATCATAAGATAGGACACATCATGGATGCCTATTTATTTAGGTAGTAACGCCAACCTATAGGTCTTATCTCCCACATTGTCCATCACTCAAATATTACTTCTAATTATTCATAGTCTATTGAATAACATCGACTGACTTATACTTCTTCCCTCGTTTTCAACTTATAATTTCTTAATAATTATTCCATTAGTTAACCCTCCTTCATTGGTGTACTAACTATCGGCATTGTGCCCAAAGGTGTAGGCATTCATGTCTTTTACTAACTTATATACAAATGAAGGTGGTATGACTAAATACGTGGCACCAAGATTAATTAAAATAATTACTTCACTATTCATAACCAGTGTGGTATCTTTCACCACATCATATGAAACATCAATAGTATCCTGGTCCAAGGCATACACTCGCCCTCATCCAACAGCCTATTTTTCCCTTCTCTTTGGCTGTGGCCTCCCTTTTTGGTGCAGAGATATCAATAGGGTTTTCTCTATCTCTTTGCCCTTCTGTAAGGCAGTCTTACCCAACTCTGACCAATCATTACTTAAGTGGCCCGTCTTACCACACTTAACTCCTATTTTAGTTAATAAGGTGTAGGTGTAGGCCTTTACTTCCATGGTATCTACCACACATCCTACACTGCTTCGTAGTAGGTCGGGGTTCTCCAATCACAATACCCCTCATAAGTGTTAAATTGGATATATTGGGGCATTACCAATCATCTTACCCCGTGACTCATCAACTCTAATCCCTTATCAACTGGTCTCTTTCCCGCTCTGACATCTCTGTCATTCTCTATTCTCTTCTGTCTCTATTTCGGTGCTTACTACCTTTCCCAATCTCAGAGGCGTGCAACACATGATCTTCTTCACGCAACTGTATTCTGCACACTGCCTCGACATAGTAATGAGCCAATCGGACTCTAATCGACAATTTGAGCCCTTTCATGAACTTTTGGGCTTTTCCGACTCTTACTGCCCATGGTGTCAGGTTCACATCTGCCCAGAGATATAAATTGAGTTTCATACTCATCAATCAACTAGTGCTTCTGGGTCAGTGTAAGAAATTTTATCTATAAATTCCTTTAAGTAGTGTCTGAAATATTCTGTCACCGGAATACATCCAGAAATATTTTTCATGTAGACTCTGGACGTCTAACTCTTCAGATGAGTTGAGCGGACTTTCACTAATGCTCCGTCTTGACTCCAACATAAACATATTTAAAAGTCACATTCTCGATCGACATACACCGAAAGATTCCATAGCACTTCGCTATCTTATTCCCCCAGTCCTTAATAACTATTGGTTTCTTTACTTCGCTAAATACCGGAGGGGTGTGAAAATCTCTATAGTCTGAGGCATCTGTTTCGGCTTTACCCTGCCTATCCTCAACTACATGCATAGACTGAGTAAACAACTCTGAAATAATTTCTACACTTGACTCCATCATCTCAGAGTGTGTCTCAATATTGCTGGGTCTCTTTATAGGACCCTGTGGAGTATGCTCATCATCAGCCTCCACCTCACTCATCTTGAGTCTCATGTGACAACTCATTCGACTCTCAAGCCTATCTCTACGGCCCCGAGCATGTGTACTCACCCCTCTACCATAGTGGCTATCATTTATAAAAACTATATTCTTGCAATCGAAACTAAATTATTAGCTGCACTTCCACCTTGATATACACAATTGTATCTAAACAATACACAGTACATGGGGATGTAAAT
Source organism: Firmiana major (assembly GCA_033439115.1). Taxonomy (NCBI): domain Eukaryota; kingdom Viridiplantae; phylum Streptophyta; class Magnoliopsida; order Malvales; family Malvaceae; genus Firmiana; species Firmiana major. The sequence continues at coordinate 51,451,564 of CM065905.1, forward strand.
TTACTTAACCACTAATACCGACTCATATCAGGGCAACTCTGCTCTGATACCATCTTTTCTGTCACGACCCAAATTACCTAAAAATCAGAGTAACCTTTTCTTTCACGACCCAAATTACTTAAAAATCAGAGTAAATTTTTTGTTTTTTAATTTCCTTACCCGTCGTGAACAGTTACACTACTAACCAGTTGGGCTATGATTCGGTGTTAGTCACCTCTCACCTATTTACCATTCCATTTTCATATTTCATTTACATATCAATTTATTTAAACTAAATGCATCCCCAATATTACATCCATATACAGTACTGTGCATCTATATATTCAGATACAAAATTATACAAATGCGTATACCTGGTCTTGATAAGAAGCAGCGGAGAACCGAAATGTAAGACTATTGTCGTTCTCTTCTGCTGAATGTACCCTATGGGGTGGAAAATGAAAGGGTGAGCATAAACAGCTCAATAAGGCAATAATGTAAGCAGGTAGATAACTATACTATCTACGTGCTGATAATGTCATGATATAAAATCGTTTATATTGGGAGCATGAGGTATGACTAAAATGATGCGACATATATGTATATATCATATAAGAGAAATCATGAAATCGACTTATAAATCAAACAAGGAAAATCATCATGTATGACATCTCATGCTCGTCACATTAAAACTTATTTGTTTCCATCAAAAACTCATCACGTTAAAATTTATTTCTTTTATCATAAAACAACCTCATCAAGGTTAAACCCATCTCTCGGGAATACCTTGATTCATTAAATCGCATCTCATTTAAAAACATAAATCGGGACATTACCCCTCCCTCGGGTTCGTCCTGGTCTATTCAGACCGTATGATATCATGTGAGGCATGTAGGTTACTGTATGAAAATCGAGGACTATGGCCATACTTTGTCCCTGTGATCCAGGCTGCACGGATCTCGGTCTGTGGGGCATCACAACTGCAATGGGAGGTGGGGTCAAATCCTACCCGCCAGAATATCAATTAACATCATCGAGTCATCATGACTGCACGGTACAGCGTACTCCGTGTGACATACACGGTACATCGTACTCCGTGTGACATACACGGTACATCGTACTCCATGGACCCATATCATAGTCTGGGGGTATTGAGATCGAAGGAGAAGGTACATCGTCCGTGTGACATACACGGTACATCGTACTCCGTGGACCCATATCATACATCGTACATAACTAACACGGTACATCGTACTCCGTGTGACATACATGGTATATCGTACTCCGTGTGTCTGTAGTCCTCGATGCCTCAGTGGTGCAGGTCTAGTCCACTCGATTAATTTCCCAAGAATTTCGTACCAGTATTTCTAAAATTTTGAACCGATATTTTCGACTGTTTTTTCCCCGGGTTTTTCCCAAATTCTTTACGCCTTCTTCTTTATTCCAAATATATATAATCTTAAATATATATATATATATACACCTAAAAATACCATTTTTTAATTCCTTTTTCCTTTCTCGCATTTTTCCTTTATTGTTTTTGTTTCTTTCTTTCTTTCTCGCAGGTTAGCCACTGCTCACGGTCGCCATCACCTTCTTCCTCGGTGTTTCTTCCAGTACTGGTGTTTCCTCTCTTTCCTTGCTATTTTCCACCTCGATTACAACCTTCAGCCGACCTCCGTGAACATTCAACTGACCACCACCGTCATCATCTTCCTACTCTGTTTCTCTTCTCTCTCGCTAAGCTTTCAGTTCACTCAAACAGCAGCCTCACTCTCCCTCTCGTCCCTTTTTGCTTCAGTTTTTAGTCTCGCACTTCTAGCCTTCATTTCCTAGCCTCTGTTCTGTCCCCAAGAAAAACTGAGAGCCTTATCTAAACTCCCCAGTTGCTGCAAACAGTAGCAAGCCGTGACAGCTCCGGGTGGTGGCGTCATGTTTCCTTGCTTCTCTGCTGCTCACTTAGCTCTCGTTTCATAGCTCCTTGCACCAGTGGCGTTGTCCCAAGCCATTACTTTAGCTTAATTTCCTTTTTGGCCCTGCTCTCATATGCTTCAATTTTCTTCCCCTTCACCCTCAGCCCTCGGTTATAGACCACTCCCCTCTCTCAGTCATTGCTTCAATCCTCTGTTCCAGCCTCTGTTTACCATTTATCTCTCTGCCACCATCTCATCTCTCTCTCATTCTCTCCCTCTCCTGGTCCTTACCAAGAGAAGCTGTCAGCAGCTTCTTGCTTCTGCGTTGCAACGGGTTTTGTAGCAGCTCCCAGTTGTTGTTTCTTGGAACTGTGCAACCCCTTGCTGCTATGTTTCCTTTATTTTTCGTTGTTTTTCAGCCAACCTATCCCTCAGTTTTCTTTTGGTAGACACATAATAGGGACATGGCAGGCCGACTGATGACATGAATATAGGGAAAATGAGAGTAGGTTGGCAGGAGGCATGGGGGTGCTGGATGTGTGTGTACAGATGGGTGCAAGTGTACAGGGCTTGGTTGCGTGTAGAGGTATGGCGTGGCAGAGCTGGTGTTGATATGACTACACCCACTCTAAATTATCCAGACGTGTTAACCGCAAGTGCACGGGTCGTACAAGTAATAATAGGATTTGAGTCCTGGATTATCATCCCACAAAGAATCTAATTAGCCTAATTGAGTACCGGTTAATCTTACCCTAAGTATATCCAAGAAAATTATGAGAATTTAGTAGGTGATCTATAAGGCTTAAATTAAAAAGTACTGAGAAATAATAAAAAATATAAAATAAGGAAAATAACAAAATAGAGTAAAGAATACTTACAACACTCCAAGCAAATGAAAGCAATACCGATTCCTAATTTGCCAAACATGGCCTTGCTCAATTATCTATTTAACCATCTGCCCGATCGTGTACTACACTGTTCTGCCACTGTGAGTGCACGACTCCTGCTCTGCTGTACATTCCCTGGCTAGTCCTACCCGCGTCCAAGCAACACAGCACACCGTCATTCTCTACCCAGCTACAGGCAGTGTCTTCCTCCACTAAACTGTCTTGCACTGCCTGTGCTATTGCTACTGATGATGTCGCGTTCCTGCAATATAAGGTGAAGGCAGTAGTGTAAGACCCAATTTTTATCAAAATTCCTTATGATTCATATGATGTAAACATGGTTAGATGTAAATTGAATCATAAGAAGAGTTGTACTTGAATGAAAAATGCAAATGGAATGAATAAAAATTCCTAAATGCATTTAAAGATCAAATGAAGGATTGAAATGGCCACATATTAAATGAATGAGATTCAGACCATTCGGATTGGAGATAACGATTTAAAACATGAAATGAGAAAGGGTTCGTGAAGGGAAGTTGGATTGGTTTAGTCCCGAGCATGTTGAAGGGTAAAACGGTCAAAAGACCCGAAATTCGATGTCAATTCGGTAAGAAATTGACACTGTAAACATGGATTCGGGGAATCTTGATTAATAAAGGAGAAATAATTAAATTTTTGGTTAAATTGATCAAGATATGAATTTATTGGAATAAATAGAAATTTTCACCTCGAAAAATTATCCTGAAAATATTGGAAAATTTACTGAAAAGATAAATAAGACAGATAAATACAATAAATTGGTTATATGAATAAAATATAAATTTTTGGGATATTTTGGTAAAAACAATATATTTTATTCTAATAAAATAATAAATAAATAAATAAATAAAAAGAAAAAAAGAAAGAAACGAAAAAAAAAGAATTAGGATCGCGCGACAGTCACGCGACCCTAAAAATGAAGAAGGTTGATGCCTTCTCCTCCGACCTAACAGAGGAGGTTTCAGAGAAAGAGAGAGAGTCGGTCGAGAGGGGAAAGGTCTGGGCCGACGTCGACAACAAGGAATCCGGTGAAAATGACAACTGGTGATCGAGAGAGAAAGAGAGAGAGAAAGAGAGAAACCGAGAGAGAAAAGGGAATCCGACGAGCTCGGCGTCGATTCGGCCATAGCCACCGCCCACCGAAGGTCCCTCAGGCGATACCGAGCCGATTGGTGGCAAAAACGGCTTGGGAAACAATGGCCAGTGCCGGCAACAGCGAGAAAGGAGAAACGGTAGCCAGACCGAGGAGAGAAGAGGCCGAACCGGCCACTTTCTGACCAGCCAAGGCCGAGCCGACACTAGATCCGTGCACCGGACGACCTCGTAGACAAGCTGGGAGTGGAAGCAAGTGAAGAACGACCGACGAAGCTCTGAACGGTGATGCAGTCGAGCTACGAGAAAGCCGGTAAGTGGTCAAATGAACCGATTTAATTTTCGAAATAATTATTTAAATATATTTGATCGAATTTGACTCGAAAAATATATAGATGTGTAGCTCGATAATTGGCGACAAACGAGAGCTCGAGTTAGCTCGATTTACGTACCATCATGGAATCTCAGGTAAGTAACCCTTATTTACAACAATTTGCATAGTTATGCGTGTTAGAAATTTACCGCATAAATTACAGATTAATTCCGTATAAAATGAATTAAATTCTGGAATTTAAGATAAATTATCGTAAATAATTATTTGAGCTATCCAAGAGTTTAGAACGAGGCCTAATAAATTGTAGGTGGGCCCAATGAGCCCAATAGGCCTTGATGATGTGAATAGTAAGTACAAAACGGGCTTAAGGTCAGTTAAGGCCCATTATGGAACAATCGGGCCCAATATCGATAAACGGGCTCAATGATTTAAATTAAGCCTAAAAAATATGAAATACAATTAATTATATTGTATTTGACCTGATGAATATTTATAAGCAGTTACGGAGATTGGATTGGGAGCAAATCGGACTGCGTGACGAGACATCAGTGGAAAGGTCAGACTCTACAGAAAAATGAGGTAAGGGAATTTTATGAGTAGCTAGAGGTAGCTACGCGTATTTTTAACATCTTTTACATACACTGAAAATGTTTAAAGGTCCTAAAATGGATTAAAAATTTTATGGACCCAAAATGGATAAAAGACTATTTTACCCCTACTGAGGGAAAATTCACTTAAGGATGATGAAAGCGTGACATGCATGAAATGCATGATTTGGAAAATTTTTGTGGTTTTTAAGCAAAGCAAATTGGTAGATTGGCCAGTGTTTGTATAAATTTCACAAGATAACACTACGTAAATGTTATTTAGATTGAAATGAAATTCTTTGGAAAATGGGCCAACAATCAAGTTTATATGGAAACAGATGGTGCTGGAGCCTTGCTCACACTATATTTGAGTTTGTGAGTGTGCATAATGGTGCTGGAGCGATTACTCGCACTGATTTGTGTGACATGATATGCATAGAAAGGTGCTAGAGCGATTGCTCGCACTAGTTTTAATGATTTAACATGCATGAGAGGTGCTAGAGCTTAGCTCGCACGAGTTTTGAACTGTGCGACGCATGCATTAGTGCTGGAGCAGGGGCTCGCACTAGAGTTTTACATGCATGGGTGTTGGAGCCTAGCTCGCACCAGATTTTCACATGATTTTCATGACAGGGTGCTGGAGCCTAGCTCACACCAGATTTTTACATGATTTTTATGACAGAGTGCTGGAGCTTAGCTCCCAATAGTTTTACTTGATTTTATGATAGAGTGCTGGAGCATAGCTCTCAATGGTTTTTATGAGGAAATTACAGCCGTGCTTGGAGCTTCGGGTATATTATGTGTTACACCGATTGAATAGGTTCGCATGTGCATTTTGATTTAAGATATGCTATGAGCGTGCTTGAAGCTTCAGGTAGACTGTGTGTCACGTCGATTAAACATGCTCGCGCGTACGTTTTGAGACATGACACGAGTATTGATATGAGATATGGGTCTACGGAGTACATTGTACCATGAAAATCGCATGGAGTACGCTGTACCGTGTTATGATATATTATATTTATGTGGCATCTTCGGATGCGAGTGATGGGGTTGGACCGACAGGTTGGATTTGACCCACCTCCCGTGGCGGTTCCCGATAGTGGTGATACCCCGCACACCTGATCCGTGTAGCTTGGGATCACGAGGATATGGCCATAGCCCTAGTTATTTCCATGATACATTGCCTAGTCTCGCATGTTACTATCTGATGTTTTGCAAGCTTGAGAATGCATGGATTTTGTGTAAGTCTGGACCACCTGAGGGAGGGGTTGGATCCTGGCTGATGATATTGGTTTTGTTGTGAATAAATGAAACTTTCAATGTTTTTTGGAAATGCTTGGAAATAAATGATTTTATGTGGATCAGGATCACCCGAGGTAGGGGTTGAGTCCTGATGAGTGTGATGGATATGGATTTTTGAAATGAATTAAGTGTTTTCTAAGGTTTTGTGGAAACTCAGCATGATGTATTTATCATACTTGTTTATAATTCATGCAATGAAATGTTTTAGCATTAGGAGGTTATCCATGCTTTAATTACAAATGCATGATTTTGATTTAATTCATGTGTTTTATGATTTTACATGAGATACCATTGAGGCATGAGTTGCATGATTTCCATAAGCACGAACAACTTTTATAAACTATGGCATTGATGTGTGCATGATTTCGTGCGTGAGCTTTAAATGAAAAGAAATGGATTTAAGGGGATGGCATTATGAGCATGTAGATAGTGGAGCTATCTACTTACTTGCATAATTGCCTTACTGAGCGTGTGGTTGCTTACCCCCCTTATTTTGCCCCTCTACAGAGTACTTTCAGTTGATAGAAAGTGGCAGTGATCATGCATTCCTGTTATCCGCTGTTTCCCATCGAGAAAAGGTATACACACTTGTATGGTTTTGTATCTAAATATGTAAATGCACAGTACTGTAAACGTATATGACGCCGGGGATGTAAGGTTATGTAAATGCAATTGTGAACATATTAGTTAAAGTCAAAGGATAGAAAAATCCTAATGTGTAAATGTAACATGGAAATGGAATGGTAAGTAGTGTGAGGGGACTAACACCGAATCATAGCCCAACTGTTGGTAGGATGGTCACGATGAGAGGAAGGTAAGAATTAAATAACAAACGAAAAATGAAAAAAAATTGTAGTGATTTCTTTTTTAGGTAATTTAGGTCGTGACAAGCAGCTTCATTCCTTGCAATCTGCGTGTTCTTTGCTGCTCCTCTACTATTTTCGGAGCTCAATGCTGAACAACGACACTACTACAGCCATTCCAGCTTACCAGCACACTCTTAACCAATCTAAACGTTAACCAACAACAACCTAACCATCAAATACCAGTTAGACTAATTCATAGTAAAAAGACAACTAAATGAACAATACAAATAAATGAAAACAGAGCAAAACAGAGTGGAAGCTACTCCTTGTCTACTGCCATGGAGCAATCCCAATTTTGATTAGCATAACACGGTAGCAGTCCCTACCTCTCGGCACCACTCATCCACAGCAGCAAGTAAAATAATTTCAGCCTCTCACACTACCAGGTAGAATATAACCAAATAAATAGAAAATGCAGTGAAGAACAAAAAACAAAACAAAAGTTGCACGAAAATAAAAAGGAGTTTATAACCGAACCTTCCCTATAAAAAATAGTAAATCAAGAACTCAATTTATAACTAAACTAAAACAAAAAAGAAAAAGAAAAAGAGAAAGATGCATAGAATAGATGCCACGGCTCCCATCAACGTCCACTTCTCGATTGAGTAACCGCAAGCTCTTACAGTGAGCGCTGATTAGCAAGGCAACAACCTTATGTTCTCATTCACCAAGCTTTTGCATTCTTAGACTAGAAAATACTTGTGACTGGAAGTTTAAAGGAAGATAAATAAGCTGTAAGTGAAAAATAAGTGGAACAGAAGAATTAAAAACAGGAATACAAAAGCTTCATAACATTGCCTTCAACCGAGAGCTATGGTAGCTATTGTTACCAACTTGCCTCACACTCTCCTCTGGTCTATCTATCAGCAACTAGAAAAAGGGGACAAAAGAAAAGAAAAGAAAATTGCAACCCGAGAACTGGAAAGAAATAATGATTAAAAACCAATCAATGAAAAGAAACCTTACATAAGAAAAGAAAATAAAAACTTAACTTGCAATAGAAAGAAAATACAAACCGAGAGCAACAATGGAAAAATGAAAGCTTTTCATTAAAACTTAAACATTAAAACAATAAGGGAATGGAAATTTGGGCAAACCGAGAAGAAATATGGTGGCTGCTGTCACTAGCCACATGAAAGGCTTAAAAGAAAACCTAAGGAAAATATAAAACCTAGCAATAAAATTTTAACCTAAAAAACTAAAGCTACCCTAAAAAAAAAAAAACTCCTCCCTAAAATTTTACTTGGTTTTCAATTGCTCATCATATTCTATTTATACATAAAGTTAGGGGTACAATTGTAATTTTCAATCCTAGATGAGTTGGCATTGTTTAGCCACTTGTCTTTTTGTTCAATTAGATGTGCGATATGGCTTGGCGTGTGTCTTCTGGAAGTTGGGCACGGTATCCGTCGATCTTATCTTTTCGAGGCTAATAAAATACGAACGCCCGACATCACACGTCTCTACAATGAATGGTGACTCAGACTGCGAAATGGTAGTGGTCCAGTCTCTTTTAGCCCATTTTCAGCCCATTTTCTACCGAAACGACTGAAATTCATCCTGATTTAATTTACCTGCACACAAGAGAATTTTAATTAAATTGAGGGGATAATTAATAAAATAATATGAGGATTAAAATAATTAATTAAGAAATTAAGCAGAAATAATTTTTATTTTAATAGAATTATCAGGTGTGCAGGTGGATTCGGTGGGGGTTCTGCTTCCATTCCATCACCCTACTATTTTTCCTCTTCTTTTCGATCATCACATAATTTTCTTTTTGTCATCATTTGTTTACTCTTACATATGATATCTTTACATGTGAATTCTAGAGGGTCTCGGCATGTAGGTGGTACATATCTCATATGTACACATACTGTATATATATAAATGTATATGTATTTGCTTGCTACATATATGTATTTTATTTATTCGTGTACCTATAAATACAATATTATTCACCCACACATATATTTATATATGTATCTTTGTATTATTATTATTATTATTTTTATCTCTATCGATATTCCTCTGTGAGACTAATATATATATATAAATTAATTCTCCCCAAGTCTCACTACGGAGTAAAATAAATTTTAATTTAAATCCTCGACTAATGGATCGAAATCTTTAATCTCAAGGATTAATTTTGTTAATCATGGATAAAACCAAATATCTCAAAATTTACAATATCTACAAAAATTCTTTGAAAAAAAAACCCTGTTGAAAAGAAGCGATTTGAATCTCGAAGCTTTTGAACTTCTAACTTCAAATGTCTTAAAATTTAATAAAACAACAGTTTGACTAGCTCCTTTCTTTCTCTCTTTTTTTTTTTTTGTCTCTTTAACACATAAAGCTAGATTGAGAGAAATAGAGACAAAAACTTAATTTTCAATTGATGGGTATCGTCTTAAATCTAAGAGTATCAAAAGCACAAGAAGGGTTGCAAACTTTTACATTTGTTTCCAACAAGAAAAAATGGTCCAATTTAATGCCTCTAGTTGTGACCCTTGTGGTCATAGCTGAAATTACATTTCTAGGTTCTCTTGACAGGGTTAAAAACACTGTTTTTTTATTCATGGTCTAAGATGTCCTATAAATCCTAGTATTCTGATGGAGTGTGGGAGATAAACAGCAAGTTAGGTACGCTATTTAAAATGTCATTTTCTTTTATATTAGTTTTAGTTTGTTTCTAGGTTTTATAAATTGTTTTAATCATCTTTGTTCTTTAAGAACCCTTCTCCTTTATTCTTGTAGTTTGTTTGTACTTTTACATACTTATACATGTGATGATGATTCCTTGTCTTTATTTGGTTGTAATTTTGTTTAAGATCTTCTCTTATGTAGCTTCTATGCTAACAATGATAATAGCATGCTTGGGTTTTGTTTTCTGATCATACCTTAACTAAATGTTGAAGAGGTTGGCATGCTTACATAAGTTACATTCAGAAATTTGGTTTTAAAGATTAGACTTGGAACTGCTATCATTCATAGTCTCTCTGGTAAATGTTTTTTTCCCTTAAAATAATAGGATGTTAGCAAAGGAAGAATATTTGAAAATTCTTGAATTATTATGGATAAATACATAATGCCTAAGAAGAAAAGCTAAAATTCCTTTGATCATTCCAAATGCAGTCGTAGATTCATATATAAGAAAAATTTTAACCGAAATTCTATTCAATATTAAACTATTGCGAAGCATTAAATAAAGCTTCTTCACCTAGCTATCAAGCAACGATAAGGTTAAACCTCATAGATTATATAACATAAATTAGCTCACAAATAAGAGAAAAGGTATCCTGACTTCTTAAATGGTTATAACTCATGTTTGTAGGAAAATATGAGATTCACTCATTGTTCTATTATATTATTTTATATGATATGAAATCTAATATGCAAAATATAATTCTAGATTGAATGATGAACGATGCCCCATGGAACTGCTTCTTTGAAGTTGTATTTATAGCACAATAGATATCATAACTTCAATGTTATGTCAATGGATGTAGGGAATCTAATTAAGTATTTGGTGATAGTATGACAAATTAATGGTCATATTCATTACTACTGTTTAACCAAGCATCACAATCTAGAACCTTTGTAGCAAATGACTAATGGTTGAATATTATATAGTTTGGAATGTGCATATGATTTTCTTTGAAATACACTCCACAACATTGACCTTGTTGAGATCCGCATTCACAAGTGATTAATCATATGCAACATTAAACTCAAATGATAATTGTATATGTGGAAATGGTTTCAAGTAACATTTGCATGGCATTTCTCTCTCTGATGATGGTTTATTTACAATAATTGGTTTTTTTGATGTAAGAAAAGCAAAATATCATTATAATCTAATATCAATCCTGCTTAAAATTCTCTTTTATTTTTAGAATTCTGAAAATGACTGAAACATATTTATAATACTCTTGTTGTGAATTTTTTATATGCTAATACTTTGTCTAAACTCATTTTAATGCCATTGCTTGTTATGTCAAATGGTGACTAGAAGGAAAAAATTTGTAATTTATCTTTTATATGATCATAGAAGATTTTATCATCTAAACTAAATAAAAATTTTGGCCTAGTTTTACTTGCTGATATTGTATTTGAGATCATGATCGTTGTTTTCTTTTATATGAACTTTCTTATTTTGATGAGGTTATTATTATCATTCTGAATTCGTTTCATTGCATGAATGGGATACTGTTTGGCAAGGATTGTTTAGATAAGATTGCTACCATGTTAGGTAATCTAACTCGAGTAGTTTAAATCAAAACTAAAACTTTAGATTGCAATGTTTAAAAAGTGTGTGCTCTCTCCTTAAGTTGAATGGATCTTTTATCTAGAATATAGTTAGATGAAAAACTTCATAATTAATGAGTACCTGAAATAAGAAACAATTTAATAAAGTGCAAATAATGGAGTTGTTCTGATATGTTATGGAGTAAGTCTTATATACAAAATGATGTTATGCTTATATTATTATTTAATAATATAAGAAATTATATGTAATGATGATAATTGGTGCCATATAAAATTATTTAGTTAATGGCGTAAGAAATATCTATGTATAAAGAGTTGATAAATAACAATATGTCCTTGATCATGTGCATGAGAATTATATTATGATTTATGCCATATGAAAGATGATATAATTGTGGGAAATTATGGGCTCATGGATGAATATGACTTATTAAAGGTAATGTGATTTCGCATGTGATGATGATGAGGGGTCCATAAGGTGTTAGTTATGCCTTTGTGTAAAGAATAAGATATTAAGTTATGGATAGTGCCATATAGATACCTCTGTGGTTAAAATATAATAAATATATATATATTTAATGTGAATATGTAGATAGTGGACTAGCTTAGACTGCATTAATTAGACTCATGATGTCACGACCCTCTTCATCCAAAAATCATTCAATTTTTTTGGCATTTATTCATTTAATTTACCCTGTCATGAACAATTTTCCACACCAAACAGTTGAGCTATGATTCGGAGCCAGTTACCTCTTACCATACACGATATCACATAACATATACATACGATAACTGTAGACACTTAAATTAGTTACATTGACTTCATTAATTAATATATGTCTACAAATGTTTACATCTCCCGAATTTACATTTCTAAAATATTGCTATGCTATACTTGTTTAGATACAAAATGACAGTAATGTGTATACCTCTCGGCAATGGGCAGCAGCGGACATTGGGAGTGCAAGTCTCTGCTCGCTCTCAACCACTATGGAAGCTCTGTAGGGATGGGAAAATGAAAGGGTGAGCAACCACATCCTCAGTAAGGAAATAATGTAAGCAAGTAGATAGCTATTGTCACGACCCTCAACTTGTCGAAAATCGTCACAAATTTTTCTCTTTTCGTACATTATTTATTATTCGTTCTTACCTTACCTCGATCATGATAAGCTACACTCTCAACAGTTGGGCTGTGTGTCAATGTCTACCTCATCCAACCATAACAATTTAATTTGCATTATAATTTAGAAGTAAACACTTGTATAAATAAATCAGAGTTGCCATTTACATGTGTTTACATTGCTTTACATCCCCAGTGGTTACATTCAAAATGCTACCGTGCTATGGTAAGTTTAGATACAAAATTATACAAGTGTGTATACCTTACGTGATGGGATGTAGCGGATACCAAAAAGGAAAGCCTCCAGTCGCTCTCAGTCTATACTCAAAGCTCTATAGAGAGGGGAAAATAAGGGGGATGAGCAAACAACACGCTCAGTAAGGCAATAATGCGAACAAGTAGATACTGCACTATCTACGTGATCGTGATGCCATCCTCAAAACCATACATTTTTCTTCACACCTCATAAAGCATTAGTTCATTCTTGTGTTAATGGCATGTAAAACAAATCATGCTATTTAAATCAGTGCACAAATCAAATTCAAAGCATGGAATAACCATCATACATATTTCATAAGTGAAACATGGAAAACCATCATGCGTAAGTGCACTTTAAAGCCATTATCTGACTTTCTCAAGCAAAACATGCTATTTCATCTCAATGAAATCAACGCTTGTCAGGACTCAGCCCCTCCCTCGGACTGTCCTGACTCATAATACATTTTTAAAACATGGATTCATACATAAATAAGAGACATGTGAGATAGGCAATATAATAAGGGAAATATCCTCTAGGACTATGGCCACATCCTGTGATCCTAGGCTACATTGATTAGGTGTGCGGGGTATCACCTCTATTTGCTTCCACACGATAGGTGGGCCATGTCTAACCCGCCGGTCCATAGCAGATCTAAACATCGTCTGAAGACGTCATATCACGATCTCAACACGGTACAACGTACTTCATGCTACCTGCACGGTACAGCGTACTCTGTGGACCTATATCAACACATCATATCACGCCAGTCTAACCGAAGCTCCTAGCACGGCTATCAATTATGTTATAAAACCACGTGCGAGTAATCTCAAGCACGAAAACAAGTATAGTGGACATCTAATGCGAGCTATGCTCAAGCACCATGTCAAAACCAGTATAAAATCTGTGCGAGCTAAGCTCCAGTACAACATCATAGAAATCTATGTGAAAACTAGTGTGAGCTAAGCTCCAGCACTCATGTGTATAAAACACATCAAATCTCATGCGAGTCATACTCTAGCACGCTTTCATTCTCATGAAATCTATGTAGGTGGCTCAATTCTTTGCAAAGTATGGTTATAAACCAAACCAAATCATTTCTTTTGCAAATCTTTTCAAATGTCAGCCAACCTACCCATCACTTGCTAAAAAGCAACAAAACAGGATTTTTCAAAGCATCATACTTTTATTTTCATGCACATTTCTCAAAAACCCAACTCTTGACATTCAAACTCCCATTTCATTTCCTATTACCACATGCATTCTAGAAAACATAATGCGCAGAGATATCTCTAAGAGTCCACACAATTCCCTTACCTCGATTTATTTGGGGTACGACTCTTTTTCTCTTAGCTTCTCACGCTTTAACTCAACTAGCTCCGGATGTATCCTCAGAAGCTGCAAATCATTCACCAATCACCTGAGTTCATGTTGTTAACTTACATTTTGACTTCAACTAGTCAATATATTTCATTGAACCTATTTCGTTAAGTTTGGCACATTTTTGCATTTGGCCATCATTAAGCCTTTCTAATCAGATTTATCTAGTAACTCACTTAGTTACTTGTTTAGGACTTGATGTGAATTACTCTATCCTTACTCTCTCATTCATTTATGCATTTTACCCAATGCATTAAATACATATTTTACCCTTTTTGGGTAAGTCTCTTAATTCATTCCATAACATCATCTTAAAATAATACCCACATCACCATTATCACCTTAAGATATCCCATTCATCATTAATTCCAATGCATTTCACTTTCTCACACTAACACATTTCTAGGTTATAATTGTTCCATTGCATTCTAGATAGTTCCACCATTAATATACATACCAATCCACTCAAAAATCAATATCTAATCAAATGTACTTGAGTTGGTGCTTTAGAAACTCACCTCTTTGGATTTCCTTCTAGCTCCAAATGAAAATGCTCATTTGGTCCTTCAATCCAACAAATGGGGTAATGACTCCAAGGTATGTTGTTCTTCTCTTTGGTGTGAACAACTTAGTATCTAATAGCCTTCCCTTAAATCTTTATGAAAATGGGCGGATTTAGGAGTGAGAAAACTAGGTTTTTGGAATGAAAATGGTAGAGTGAGGTTGTTTCCCGAAATCTGCAGATCTAACTGCTCCTATTTATAGAATTAGCTTGATGAGATCGATCTGCATAGGGTGGAGATCAATCTTATCCTCTTAAATCCCTCATTTTCTTGACGTTTTGAAGGCAGGAGTTCGATCTGTTGAGGGCTTGAGATCGATTTGTCTCAGGCAGAAAGTTAAGGAGATCGATCTGGCTAGGGAGGAGATCGATCGGCTCCAACCCGAGAGCTAAGGAAATCGATCTTCTTGCATTAAGAACTGATCTTCTCATTACAGAATGTTTAGCAGATCGATCTGACCATATTGAGATCGATCAGCCCTGTTCCATTGCTCGAATAAGAGCATTTTTGGCTCTTCCAGATCGATCTCTCATCCTATGAGATCGATCTGGCATTCATATTTTCCAGATTTTGCTGCAGTTTTCTACAGTAACTCACACAAAACATCCATACTTTGCTACCATAGTCATTTTCTCATCCATCCACCTTTAAGACTTGAAAATGACATTCATTCCTACTTTATACACATTAAATCTTGTGTGAAATCATTATATTACAAAAGGTATACAATACATGACTAAATGGAAGTATCAAGATTTGCACAACTCATGCAACTTCATTCCATTTTACCACACCACTCAAAAATCAATATATTCACATTCCACTCATGGAAATATCCTTCTTACACTCGCTATACACTTTAAAACTTGCGTGTATTCATTTCACATTTACTTGATCCAAAATCATTCATTTTACAATTCCATTCACATATATACAAGGTTAAATATATATGGGGTCTCACATTCTCCCCCACTTGGAAAATTTGATCCTCCAAATTGGAACCAAATCAATCCGTGAATAACTTGGAATACCTCTCCCGTATCAAACTCTCCAATTCCCATGTGGCCTCTTCCACCGTGTGATGTTGTTAAAGAACTTTCACCAAGGGAATTGTCTTTGTCCTTAACACTTACTCTTTTCTATCCAATATTCGAACCGGCTTCTAAACATACGTCATGCTTTCATTGAGCTCCAAAGGCTCGTACCTTATCACATGCGCCGGGTCCAAGTGGTATTTTAGTAACATGGATACGTGGAAGACGTTATGTACGCTCGCTAGCTCAGGTGGTAATGCTAGCATGTAAATCTTATCTCCCACTTTATCAAGTATCTCAAATGGCCCTATATATCGAGGGCTCAACTTCCCATTCTTCCCGAATCTCATAATCCCCTTCGAGGGAGAAACCTTCAAAAACATTGACTCACCTACATTAAACTCTAGTGGTCTTCGTCTCCTATCAGCATAACTCTTTTGTCTACTCTGAGCTGTCCGTAACCTCTCACAAATCAGCTAGACATCCTCAAAGGCTTGTCTAACTAAGTCAGGAGCAAAGATTTGTTTGTCACCAATCTCTTCCCATCCAATAGGGTAACGACATCGACGCCTATACAATGCCTCATATGGTGCCATCTCGATACTCGCATAGAAACTGTTATTGTAGGTGAACTCTATGGGTGGCAAATGGTCATCTCAGGAGCCTCCAAAGTCCAATGCCCATGCTCTCAACATATCTTCAAGGGTCTGTATAGTCCTCTCTGACTGACCATCTGTCTGAGGATGAAACGCAGTGCTAAAACTTAACTGGGTCCCAATCGCTCCCTGGAACTCCATGTAGCCTCACTATCTCCCGCATATACAAGTTCGTTAGCTGATTCAAAGTATGGGCAACTTTCATAGCTAGAAAATGAGCTGACTTCGTCAACCGATCCACAATCACCCTATGGCATCATGACCTCTACGGGTCCTCGATAATCCCATCATAAAATCCATGGTGACATGCTCCCACTTCCACGTCGGTATCGGTAGAGGCTGCAATAACCCTGTAGGCTTCTGATGCTCTACCTTCACCTGCTGACAAACGAGACACTTAGAAACATATTTAGTAATGTCTTTCTTCATCCCATACCACCAATAACCTTTTTGAAGGTTTTCATACATCTTAGTACTCCCTGGATGTATCGTATACCTCGATGAGTGAACCTTTGTCAAGATCAACTTCCTGAGCTCTGGATCATTGGGAACACATATCCTGTTTCTAAACCTCAACAATCCATTTGAACTCAATTCAAAATCAGTCTCTGTACCCCTTTGTATCTGCCCGACTATATCACTACACTGCTAATCAATCCACTTAGCCTGCCGGATTCGATCTACCAGATTCAATTCCAACTGCAAGCTAGCTATCATAAAGCCACTATCAACATCAAGCGGGATCACATCCAAACTGAGGTTCGTGAACTGTTCCAACAGCTTGTGTTCCCTAATCATCATAAATGACACCAACCCGAGATGCTTTCTACTCAATGCATCAGCCACTACATTTGCCTTACCCAGGTGGTACAGGATCTCACAATCATAATCCTTTAAAAGTTTGAGCCATCTCTTCTATCTCATGTTTAATTCTTTCTGCGAGAACTGGTACTTAAGGCTCTTATCATCAGTGTAAACCTAAAATCTCTCACCATAGAGGTAGTGGCGCCATATTTTCAATGCAAACACTACGACTGCTAACTCTAAATCGTGGGTCAGGTAATTCCTCTCATGATCCTTCAGCTGTCTTGATCCATAGGTTACTACCTTCCCATCCTACATCAATACACAGTCCAGTCCTTGGTGTGAAGCATCCGTATACACCGAGAAACCTCCTGAGCTGGTAGGAATGGTGAGAATCGGAGCTGTTGTCAAAGGACGCTTCAACTCCTGGAAACTTTACTCACACTTATCGTCCCACATAAATTCTACATTCTTTCTTGTGAGATGTGTCAAAGGAGCAGCTAACCTCGAGAATCCCTCCACAAACTGTCGATAATATCCAGCTAAACCCAGGAAACTTCTGATCTCTGTCACTGTTTGGGGTCTCTACCACTGTATCATTGCCTCAATCTTTGATGGATCCATTGACACACCATCCTTCGATACTATATGACCCAGAAAAGAGATATGTTTTAACCAAAAGTCGCACTTATTGAGTTTAGCGTACAACTTCTTCTCTCGAGGGTCTGTAGAACTATCCTTAGGTGCTGTTCACGCTCCTCTCTAGACTTTGAGTACACCAGTATATCATCAATAAACACAATAACATATCGATCCAAATACTAGTGAAACACCTCATTCATCAATGACATAAAAGCTGTAAGAGCATTTGTCAACCCGAATGGCATAACCATAAACTCATAATGTCCATATCGGGTGCGAAAAGCTGTCTTAGGTACATCTTCATCCCGAATTTTCAACTGATGATACCCAAATCTCAGATCTATCTTGGAAAAGACCTGCGCTCCCTTAAACTGATCCAATAAGTCATCAATGCATGGAAGGGGGTACTTATTCTTGATGGTAGCCTTATTCAACAACCGATAATCAATACACAGTCGGAGGCTTCCATCCTTCTTCCTTACAAATAGAACCGTACTTCCCATGGTAATACACTCGGTTTGATGAACCCCTTCTCCAACAACTCCTATAACTGCTTCCTTAGTTCTCCAACTCAACTTGAGCTATTCTGTACGGTGGCTTGGATATCGACTCTGTACCAAGTGCCAAATCTATACCAAATTCCATCTCTCTATCTAGAGGTAACCTTGGTAATTCATCCGAAAAGACATCTGGAAATTCCTTGACCACTGGGATGTCTATCAACTTCGGACGTGCCTTACCCATCTCAACCACATAAGAAATGAACCCTTCACATTATCCTTTCCACTGTTAGTAACACAAATCATCACATTAACATATATAGTGGATAAACAAATTCATCTCTCAAACATCATGTATTATGATCATACTCTTTTATTTATAGTAAACATGTTCTCTCACTTTATTTCATAAATTTTATAACAAGATTTCCTATCTTGGGAAACATCAATGTTTTAACACTACAATCCATAACAACATGGTTCGCAGCCAGCCAATCCATTCCTAGGATTACATCAAAATCATTCATATTTAATAAAATTAAATCGGCTGCCATTTCTCTACCTCCTATCCTCATCTTACAATTTCTATATACATGCTCAGTCAATTGACTATCATTCATAGGCGTAGATATCATTAACATCTTATCTAGCAGTGTGGGTTTTACATCCTTCAACAATTTATATGCAAAGGATGGCGATATAAAGGAATGCGTGCACCAGGATCAAACAATACAAATGCTTCTAAATCAAAGATTTGGATGGTACCTTTAACTACATCCGAAGACTGATCCGCAGTGTCCTAGTCCAGTGCATGCACTCGTCCTCTTCTCACACCCACTGCCTACTTCCCCTTTTCTTCAACTGTAGCCCTCCTCCTCGGAGCAGCTGTACCAACTGGAGCTCTCACTTGCTCCTTGCGCTTCTATGGGACTCTCTCAGTCATCTCTGGGTAATCCTGAATTATGTACCCTGGTTTCCCGCATCTGAAGCATACTGCAGGAGGTCCATAGCATGGTCAAGTACCATAGTACCTACCACATTTGCTACACTGCTCTGTAGTAGGCCGTGGCCCTCTAATCATAATTCCCTTAGCTGGAGCTATGGCTAGATACATGAGAGGATTAACTATCCTCTCTCGGATATCCTCAATCCTTGGCCTCTTTTCAGAAAACCTCTTGCTTCCCTCATAACTGAAGCCTCTATCCATCACTGGTCTCTTCTTATCTATATCCCTCACTTTACAAACCTTTTCAAACTCTGAGGCAATCCTCTCAACATCTTGTTCACACAATTGCACCATGCGCACTGCCTCCTCATAGGTCGGTATATCCAAGAGAACCAATCTAGACCGAATGGTTGGTCTCAATCCATCTACAAACTTTTGGATCTTCTTGACCTCATTACCCATTGTATTAGGATCATATCTGCCCAGGGAGATAAAAGTCGTCTCATACTCATCCACCGTCCTACTCCCTTAGGTTAGTCCCAAAAATGCCATCTTCATCTTTTGCTGTGCAGTATCCGAAACATACTGTCTCTGAAAAGCCTCAAAAAACACATCCCAGCTAATCTCTGTATGATGGGCTCTCAAAATAAGCCTAGTGGATTTCCAACAATGTTCAGCTGATCCCTTCATCATGAATGCGGGAAATGCTACGATCTCCGTAGTAGTGCACTCAAAGAACCCATATAACTTCTCAATTTCATTTATCCAATCCTCTGCAGCTACTGGGTCCTTAACTCCATTGAAAGATGGCGGTTCTAAACTTCTAGAACTGCCATAGTCTATCCAAATCACAACCATAACCCCAGCCTCTACTACCCTATAGTATAGCAACAGGTGTAGGCATATCCTGTGCGGGTGGGGGTGTAGGTGTATCTGTCGTTTGAGGTCTCTGGGCTGGCCGTGCCCATGCCTCAGGAGCGCCGCCTGCTCGGCATCACCCTGTGTAGCGGGACTCTGTCTGCCCCCAACTCCAGGTAGTGATTGGGTGACCAACTCCAAGATCATCTCTATGCTCTGCTCAATCCTCTTGAAGCAAGCCTCAATACTCTCGAGTCTCTCCTCTGGACCATGTGGAGCATGCCCAATCTCAACCTCCACCTCGATCTCTTCCTGAGTCTCATGTGTTTCTGGCCCAACACTACCCTCAGGCCTACCTCTACGGCCTCGAGCTTGTGCCCTCGCCCCTCTACCGTGACTGGTGTTAGGCATAACGCTTAATTCCCTACACTCACATCAATTTCTTAGTCAACTCATCAACACACACACCATTTGTATCTAAACAAGCACAGTAACATGGGGATGAAATTTTCTAACTTATTAAGTATTTTAGACACCGACAAACATCAGACCAACTCAGCTCTGATACCAACTTCTATCATGACCCTCAACTTGTCGAAAATCGTCACAATTTTTTCACTTTTTGTACATTATTTATTATTCGTTCTTACCTTACCTTGATCATGATCAGTTACACTCTCAACAGTTGGGTTGTGTGTCAATGTCTACCTCATCCAACCATAACAATTTAATTCGCATTATAATTTAGAAGTAAACACTTGTATAAATAAATCAAAGTTGTTGTTTACATGTGTTTACATTCAAAATACTTTTGTGCTATGGTAAGTTTAGATACAAAATTATACAAGTGTGTATACCTTACATGATGGGATGCAGTGGATACCGAAAAGGAAAGCCTCCAGTCGCTCTCAGTCTATACTCAAAGCTCTGTAGAGAGGGAAAAATAAAGGGGTGAGCAAACAACATGCTCAGTAAGGCAATCATGCGAACAAGTAGATACTGCACTATCTACGTGATCGTGATGCCATCCTCAAAACCATACATTTCTCTTTACACCTCATAAAGCATTAGTTCATGCTTGTGTTAATGGCATGTAAAGAAAATCATGTTATTTAAATCAGTGCACAAGTCAAATTCAAAGCATGGAATAACCATCATACATATTTCATAAGTGAAACATGGAAAACCATCATGCATAAGTGCACTTTAAAGCCATTATCTTACTTTCTCAAGCAAAACATACTATTTCATCTCAATGAAATCAACACTTGTTAGGACCCAGCCCCTCCCTTGAACTGTCCTGACTCACAATACATTTTTCAAAACATGGATTCATACATAAATAAGAGACATGTGAGATAGGCAATATAATAAGGGAAATATCCTCTAGGACTATGGCCATATCCTATGATCCCAGGCTACACTGATTAGGTGTGTGGGGTATCACCTCTATCTGCATCCACATGAGAGGTGGGTCACGTCCAGCCCGTCGGTCCATAGCAGATCTAAGCATCGTCCGAAAATGGTAATCTCAAGACAGTACAACGTACTCCATGCTACCTGCACGATACAGCGTACTCCGTGGACCCATATCAACACATCATATCACGCCATATCTTAATATGCATGTACGAGCCTATTAATCAGTGTGACACCTAGTCTACACGAAGCTCCTAGCACGGCTATCATTCATTTCATAAAACCACGTGCGAGTAATCTCAAGCACGACAATAAGTATGATGGATATCTAATGCGAGCTATGCTCCAACACCATGTCAAAATCAGTATAAAATCTGTGCGAGCTAAGCTCCAGCACAACATCATAGAAATCCATGTGAAAACTAGTGCGAGTTAAGCTCCAGCACTCATGCGTATAAAACACATTAAATCTCGTGGCAGTCATACTCTAGCACGCTTTCATTCTCATGAAATCCATGTAGGTGGCTCAATTCTTTGCAAAGCATGGTTATAAACCAAACCAAATCATTTCTTTTGCAAATCATTTCAAATGTCAACCAACCTACCCATCACTTGCTAAAAAGCAACAAAACAAGATTTTTCAAAGCATCATGCTTTTATTTTCATGCACATTTCTCAAAAACCCAACTCTTGCCCTTCAAACTCTCATTTCATTTCCTATTACCACATGTATTCTAGAAAACATAATGTGCCCAAAATACGTACAAATATCTCTAAGAGTCCACACAATTCCCTTACCTCGATTTATTCGAGGTGCGACTCTCTTCATCTTAGCTTCTCGCGCTTTAACTCAACTAGCTCCGGATGTATCCTCGGAAGCTGCAAATCATTCACCAATCACTTGAGTTGATGTTGTTAACTCACATTTTGACTTTAACTAGTCAATATATTTCATTGAGCCTATTTCGTTAAGTTTGGCCCATTTTTGCATTTGGCCATCATCAAGCATTTCTAACCAAACTTATCTAGTAGCTCAGTTAGTTACTTATTTAGGACTTGATGTGAATTACTCTGTCCTTACTCTCTCATTCATTTATTCATTTTACCTAATTCTTTAAATACATATTTTACCCTTTTTGGGTAAGTCTCTTAATTCATTCCAGAACACCATCTTACAATCATACCCATATCACCATTATCACCTTAAGATATCTCATTCATCATTAATTCCAATACATTTCACTTTCTCACACTAACCCATTTCTAGGTTATAATTGTTCCATTGCATTCTAGATAGTTCTACCATTAATATACGTACCGATCCACTCAAAAATCAATATCTAAACAAATGTACTTGAGTTGGTGCTTTAGAAACTCACCTCTTTGGATTTCCTTCTAGCTTTAAATGAAAATGCTCATTTGGTCCTTCAATCCAACAAATGGGGTAATGACTCCAAGCTATGTTGTTCTTCTCTTTGGTGTGAACAACTTTGTATCTAATAGCATTCCCTCAAATCTTTATGAAAATAGGCAGATTTTAGAGTGAGAAAGCTAGGTTTTTGGATTGAAAATGGTAAAGTGAGGTTGTTTCCCGAAATCTACAGATCCAACTGCTCCTATTTATAGAATTAGCTTGATGAGATCGATCTGCATAGGGTGGAGATCGATCTTGTCCTCTTAAATCCCTCATTTTCTCGACGTTTTGAAGGCAAGAGATCGATCTGTCGAGGGTTTGAGATCGATCTGTCTCAGGCAACAAGTTAAGGAGATCTATTTGGCTAGGGAGGAGATCGATCTGCTCCAACTAAGAGCTAACAAAATCGATCTGCTTGCATTAAGAATCGATCTTCTCATTACAGAATGTTTAGCAGATCAATCTGGCCCCATTGGAGATTAATCTACCATGTTTCATTACTCGAATAAGAGCATTTTTGGCTCTTCCAGATCGATCTCTCATCCTATGAGATTGATTTGGCATTCATATTTTCCATATTTTGTTACAGTTTTCTGCAGTAACTCACACAAAACATCCCTACTTTGCTGTCATAGTCATTTTCTCATCCAGCCACCTTTAAGACTTGAAAATGACATTCATTCCTACTTTATACACATTAAAACTTGTGTGAAATCATTGTATAACCAAAGGTATACAATACATGACTAAATCGAAGTATCAAGATTTGTACAACTCATGCAACTTCATTCCATTTTACCACACCACTAAAAACTCAATATATTCACATTCCCCTCATGGAAATATCCTTCTTACACTCGCTATACACTTTAAAACTTGCGTGTATTCATTTCACATTTACTTGATCCAAAATCATTCATTTTATAATTCCATTCACATATATACAAGGTTAAACATATATAGGTCTCACAGCTACACTATCTACATGCATATAATGTCATGATATCGAAATCATTTACATCATGAGCATGAGGTAGATCAAAACCATGCCACATGAATATGTATATAGTATGTGAAACATTAATAAAAATCAGGCATGATAATAAATGGAAAATCAACATATAATCATCTTATGCTCGTCATATCAAACCTCATTGCAATTCATTTAAATCAAATCTAATCTCACTCTTCAGGAATACCCTGTGCATAAAATTACATTTCGTTCTATAAAAACCAAATCACGGGTGTCACCCCTCCTTCGGGTCTACCTAAGTCTATCAATAAAACGTAATAGCAAGTGAGGCATATGGGTTACATTTCAGAGATAAAATGGGAATAATGGCCATATATAAAATCCCTGTGATCCCAGACTACGCGGATCCCGACGCGCGGGGCATCACAACTGCAACGAGAGGTGAGGTCAGCCCTACTCGTGCAACAACTCAACCAACTAGTCATCAAGACTACACTATACAGCGTACTCCATGTGACATACAACGTACTCCATGGACCCACACGGTCTGAGGGTGCCTACCATAGGTCTAGCCCACATCGTTGTGACACGCCCTGAAGGTAATGTCCGCAAGTGCACGGGTCGTACAAGTAATAATGGGATTTGAGTCCCGAGTTATCGTCCCACAGAGAAGTTGACTAGCCTAATTAACTACCGATTAATCTTACCATAAGTATATCCTAGCAAATTATGAATTTTTTTGATTATTGGTGATCTACTAAGTTTGAAATTAAAAATACTAAAAATAATAAAAATATAAAATAAAAAAAACCGAGCTAAAAATCACTTACCGAGCTCCACGCAATTAAAAGCAAATACCTACGAAAATAATTAAAACAGTTAAAATTGATTAACGCAATTAAAATAAAATGCAATTATGAAAATAAGAAAGCAAGATTAATTAAACTACAATTAAACTATCTTAAAAATGCATGATAAACCTTTAATCTACATTAATTCTAAATGCATCTAAACTAAAATAAAATCCTAAAACATTTAATATAAAATTAACTACTAACTAAAAATTAACACTACAAATTAACATGCAAAAATAATAAAGCTACCCTACCATTACTTAATTAAATTACCTAAATGACAACTAACAAGTATTAATCAATTTAATTCATTAAAGTAAAAACATGAAATAACACATTAATTGGCCAAACAAGGCCTTAAACAATTTAAATCAACAAAGAACTCCATCCATTCATTGTTCACGTGTCATTTTTCTTTTCCATTTCCAGGTATGGCTCGGCTTGTCCTCTGGTCCAGGCGTGCTGCTGTTTATCCTCTGGTCCGCTGCACTCTGCTTGCTCTCGGGTCTGCTGTGTGGTTCTGCTTCTGCAGCATTGTGATGTCCGTGAGCTTCTGTCCAGCTGTTTGTCCTCGATTTGCTTCTGCTGTTTCTAGTGTGTCTCGGTTCCAAGTCACGCGTTGGTTGTCTCCAGGCGTGCTGCTGTTTGGTACCAACTCTGCCTCGGTTTCTGGTGCTTCTTCCTTTCTTGCAACAACCCAGTACAGCACGCCAGCCCCACATTCCTGCCTACCCAGACCTGCTCTAAGCTTTATGCTCTCCGTAACCATGTCTAGCTACTGCTCTGTGCAAGCTCTCGGTCTAGTCCGTGAAGCTATCACGTTTCCTGCCATTTTATTGCTGCTTCATTTACCACTTCAAGCATTGGTTACACGACTTCTGCAAGCTTCAAGCATGCCCCGAATATGCAAATGCACACAGCAGGCTGGGCGCACCACCTTAGGTAAGAACTTGACACGAGATAGAACAATAAACAGGGGCTGGAACCGATCGTGCTTTGCATAGACTCTGCACCCTTCAGCTACAAACTATCAATATCTACACAACTGATCAGTAGTGGTAATGGAGTTTAGCATTTACAACTTGAAACAGAGGGCCACACCGAGATTATAACTGAATAACAGCACATGAAGACAATGAACAACACACTTAAATGGAAACAGAGCCGAACAGAGGAGAACAAGGTGGATGCGTGTGATTCCAGTAACTCAGGATGCTTCCTTCCTTTCTCCAACCAAGGTTCACTTTGCCATTGATGTAGATAAATGCTAAGCATCTACCCTCATCAAGGCATTAGAACCAAAAGGCATGAATAAGGGAAGAAGGTGTTACCCGAATGCATCAAGGGAGCTCAAACCGAGAGCTAAAAAAAATATTTAAGATTGCTTCAACTAAAAACATAAATGAACTAGGAATCCGAGAGCAGCAACTAGGACTTAAAAGCTATGTAATAAAACTGAAAAATAAAAGAGCTGGATTTAACAGAACCGAGAAACATCAAATGGTATTCATTGCCATGAAAAATTATCCAAGTGAAGAACATGAAAATGAAATGAACAGTGAAAATAAATATGGAAGCTAACAGGAACTAGACTAAAAGGAACAAGGAAAAATAAATCCTAAGATTAATTCTAACACTATACTACTCCTAACTTACTCCTACTCCTAAATTACCTCTACTTCTACTCCTAAAATTACATACTCTTTCAATTGTCATCCTTTCCTATTTATAAACACACTAGGGGTAAAATGGTAATTTCCACATCTTTGATGAGTTGGCATTTTTTTTGGCCACTTGTCTTCACACCATTGGCTCCTTGAAAAGATATTTCCATGTCATCGGTCTTCTTGTCCAATTGGATGTGCTAGGTGGCATGACTCATGTTGTCCGCGTGGCTCAATCTCGATTTCAGCCCAATTCCGGTCCATTTTCTACCAAAATATTCAAAATTCATCCGGATTTAATTTATCTGCAAACATGAGAATTTTAATTAAATAAAGGGGATAATTAACAAAATAAATTGGGGATTTAAATAATTAATTAGGAAATTAAGCATAAATAATTCTAAAAATATAGAATTATCACGTTGTCAGGGGTGTCTGTCATAGGACTTAGCCCACATGACTATTTATCTGGGGTGCCTGCCATAGGACTTAACCCCATCATGGTTCGAGGGTGCCTACCATAGGTCTTAGCCGCCCCACACCATGCCGGTAACCATTTCATCTCTCAAAATCACGTGTGCGTTACGTCATCTCACTGTGACACAGTCTACTAGAGGTTACAACATGGTTTTCTATAAAACATGTTAAATGTTCGTACGAGTAAAGCTCTAGTAAGACTTTCATGCACAGTAAACCAATAAAACTAGTGCGAGCAGAGCTCCGGCACTATCAGAATAAATCAAAGCATTTCATTTTGGTAAAAACATTAAATTCATGGAAATTCA
Source organism: Firmiana major (assembly GCA_033439115.1). Classification (NCBI taxonomy): domain Eukaryota; kingdom Viridiplantae; phylum Streptophyta; class Magnoliopsida; order Malvales; family Malvaceae; genus Firmiana; species Firmiana major. The sequence goes on from CM065905.1 coordinate 51,478,703, forward strand.
TGCATTTTTAGATCCTTACTACCCCTTTCATAAAATTCCTACCAAGGTAAAACTTATATTTCCTTCCTTATTTTTGGAACCTATCACAAAAGTTCTTAATGCATTATTAGATAATAGGTAAAATTCGCACCTCATAATTCCCCTCAAAATACGAATAGCCACCTCTAGACACTTACAAAACCCCCTTACCTCGATCTCTGGAGTTGCAAACATTCATCAATCACTTCATCAAAATCGATTTATCTTATCAAGCTTCATAGCATTAAGCTTAGTCCACTTTCACATTCAGCCAACATTGTGTCGTTCCTAATCAATTTGGCTAGTAACCCATTTAGTTATCAAATCAAATACTTGATTTGCATGCTTAATCCTTAATTCCTTTATTTATTCATGCATTTAACAATTACCCTTCATACATATTTCATCACTTTGCCCAATCCCATGGATTTGATTCCACAAAACCATTTCAATGTCATGTATACAACATTATTAACACCTTAGTATAACCGATTTATCGTCAACTCAACTATATCCATTTTTTCACACTAAACCCACTCTAGGTTATGCTTGATTCATCATATTTTAGGTGTTTTCAACCAATGATTTATACTCGAATCTACTCCTAACAACATCTTATTATACATATTTAGAGTTGGTGTATTAAGAACTCAGCTAGCTTTGACTTTTCCCTTGTCCAAACTTAGACTATCGTTTTTCTTCTTCAATCCAACTAGTTGAGTTTTGATTCCAAGGTATGCTGTTCTTCTCCTCACAATGAACAACTTTGGCTCTAATAGCTTTTTCCAATTCTTTTTGGAAGGGAAGGTATTTTAGAGAGAGAAAGCTTGATATTTGGGTAGAAATGGGGGTGAAATGTTTGATCTGCTGAAGAATGAAGTTTTGTCGTTGGGATTTTATAGATTGAGAGTGATGAGATCGATCTGCTAGGGTAGGAGATTGATCTTTCCTTGGTTTTTGGCCATTAAATTGTTAGGTTTTAGAAGAGGGAGATCGATTTTCTCATTGGGGAAAGATCGATCTTGGCTTGGCAGAATCAAATGGAGATCGATCTGCACTTAATAGGGGATCGATCTCTTTTAGGAAAAGGCAAATGAAGATCAATCTGCTCATTGGGGAGATCGATCTGACCTTGTCGGATTCACTTGAAAATTGTTCTGCTTGAACAAAGGATCGATTTGGCATTTGTCTGGGGCATTTCCTACTGCATTTTTCCAGATTTTCCAAGGGAGAACTTGCTTTTGATTGCTTCACTAGTCATTTTGCAATCTATTCACACTTTGAGCATGGAAAGGCTCATGTTATGGAACTTGTGTTTATTGCTTGGAAATCAGAATGGATACACAAATTTGCAAATCCATGCTTAATCATCTCGTGTTTTAAGGCCTTATCTCCAGTTCGACTGCTTAAAGTTCTATTTGTTTAGTTTGTGACCACTTCAGCCCTTATTTAACCTTTACATGCAATCCATGATACTTATTCATTCTCATTTCCAATTCATTCACATTTGCATGGTCTAAAATCATCTGTCTTATAATTCCATTAACATATAATAATGTCATACATACATGGGGTCTCATAATCTTCCCCACTTAAAAAATTTGGTCCTCCAAATTGGAACCAATATTAGTCCGTGAACAACTCGGGATACTTTTCTCGCATCAAATTCTCTAACTCCCATGTGGCTTTTTTTGCAGTGTGGTGCTGCCAAAGGACTTTCACTAAGGGAATCATCTTCGATCTTAGTACTTTCTCCTTCCTATCCAATATCCGAACCGACTTCTCAACATACAACATGTTCTCATTGAGCTCCAACGGCTCATATCTAATTACATGTGTCGGGTCTGGGTGGTACTTTCATAACATAGAGATGTGGAAGACGTTATGAACGCCTGCTAGCTTAGGTGGCAATAATAGTCTATAGGCTTTATCTCCCACTCTGTCCAGTATCTCAAAGGGTCCAATGTAATGAGGACTCAGCTTACCTTTCTTCCCGAACCTCGTTACACCCTTGGAAAGAGAAACACGTAGAAATATCGATTCACCCACTGCGAACTCCAACGATCTCGGTCTCTTATCAACATAACTCTTTTGTCTACTCCGAGCTGTCCGTAACCTTTCACAAATCAATTGGATATCCTCAGAGGCTTGTCTCACTAAGTCGGGAGCAAATATCAGTCGATCACCAACCTCTTCCCATCCAATAGGGGAACAACATCTGCGGCTATACAAGGTTTCATATGGTGCCATCCCAATACTTGAATGATAACTGTTATTATAGGCGAACTTTACCAGTGGTACATCGTCATCCCAGGAGCCTCCAAAATCCAATGTACACACCCTCAACATATCCTCCATGGTCTGTATCATCCTCTCTGACTGACCACCTGTCTGAGGATGAAAGGTTGTGCTAAAATTCAGTTGGGTCCCCATTCTTCCTGAAAATATTCTCAAAAGTGGGAAGTGAAGCGGGCATCCCGATCAGAAACAATGCTCACTGGAACACCATGCAACCTTTTATAGTTCCGCCAGTGTACTCAGAGTATCGGTGGCTCTTATAGCTATGAAGTGTGCCGACTTCATCAACTTGTCTACTATCACCCAAATCGCATCGTGTTTCTTGCGGGTCCTAGGTAAACCCATACGAAGTCTATAGTGACATGCTTCCATTTCCAAGTCGATATAGGTAGAGGTTGTAATAGCCCTACAAGCTTCTGATGCTCTACTTTCACTTGTTGATAGACGAGACACTTTGCCACATATTCAGCCACCTCTCTCTTCATCCCTGACCACTAATACACTCTCCGGAGATTCTAATACATATTGTTACTTCCAGGATGCAGTGTATACTTCGCCGAATGAGCCTCTGACAAAATTAGCCTCTTTATCTCTGGATCATTGGGAACACATATTCTACCCCTAAACTCCAGCAAGCCATCAGAACTCATCTCAAAACCAATCTTTGTACCCCTCTGTATCTACCCAATAATATCACTGCATTACTAATCAATCTGCTAAGCCTGTCGGATATGATCCACCAGATCCGATTTCAACCGCAAGCTAGCTACCATAAAGCCACTATCAGTATCAGGTGAGGTCATATCCAAACTGAGGTTTGCAAACTGTTCCAACAGCTCGTGTTCCCTAATTATCATATACGACACCAACCCTAGGTTCTTCCTACTCAAGGCATTAGCAACTACATTTGCCTTACCCGGGTGGTACATATTTCACAATCGTAATCCTTCAGAAGCTCGAGCCATCTTCTCTATCTCATATTCAGCTCTTTCTGTGAGAACAGACACTTAAGGCTCTTATGATCTGTAAACACTTGAAATTTCTCTCCATATAGGTAGTGGTGCCATATTTTCAGAGCGAATACCATGGCTACTAGCTCCAAATCGTGGGTCGGGTAGTTCCTCTCATAATCCTTTAGTTGTCTAGATCCATAGGGGACTACCTTTCCATCTTACATCAGTACATAACCCAGTCCTTGGTGTGATGTAGCCGTATATATAGAGAAACCTCCTAAGCTGGTAGGAATGGTGAGAATCGAAGCTGTGGTCAATCGACGCTTAAACTCTTGAAAACTCCTCTCACATGCCTCGTCCCACACAAACTCAGTATTCTTTCTCGTGAGATGTATCAACAGAGAAGCTAGTCTGGAGAAACCCTCAACAAATCTCTGATAATAACCTGCCAATCCCAAAAAAATTATGATCTCAGTAATTGTCCTTGGCTGTCCCCATTGAATAACTTCCTCAATCTTGGATGGATCTACTGATATCCCATCCTTCGATACCACATGTCCCAAAAATGAGTTTGGCATATAACTCCTTTTCTTGGAGGGTCTGTAGAACTATCCTCAAATACTGCTCATGATCTTTCCTAGACTTGGAATAAACCTGTATATCATCGATAAACACTATCACAAATTTATCCAAGTATGGCTTGAATACATCGTTCATCAATGCCATAAATGGTGCGGGGGCATTCGTTAGTCCGAATGGCATAACTAAGAACTCGTAGTGGCCATAACGGGTACGAAATGCTATCTTGGGTACATGTCCACTCCTTATCCTCAACTGATGGTACCCCGATTGCAGATCTATTTTAGAAAGACTTGGGCTCCTCGGAGCTAATCCGAGAGATCATCAATGCATGGAAGGGGATACTTGTTCTTAATGGTAGCCTTATTCAACAATCGGTAGTCTATACACAGTCGGAGGCTTCCATCCTTCTTCTTCACAAATAAAATCGGAGCTCCCCAGGGTGAGACGCTCGGTCTAATAAACCCCTTCTCTAGCAACTCCTGTAACTAGTTCTTCAGCTCCTCCAACTCAATCAGAGCCATCCTATACGGTGGTCAAGATATCGGTTCAGTGCCAAGGACCAACTTTATACAAAGCTCCATTTCATGATCCGATGGTAGTTTTGGTAGCTCATCCGAAAAGATATCAGGAAACTCTGCAAGTACTGGAATGTCTCTCAACACTGAACAGTCCTTATCTGTATCAAGCACGTATGCAATGAACCCTTCACATCATCATTTCCACCGTTAGTGACATAATTCATCCTAATTCATCCTTATGATTAGACTCATTAATTCCAATGTGAAGATTTATACATTTTGCTTATAATAAATACTACTTCCATTACCTTTCAAAGGAATTTTACAATACATTTTTTGAGAAACTTAAGGTAATACTATCTATTCCTAAAAACGTTATCGTCTTAGAAAAACAATCTAAAACAGCCCGATTTGCAGCCAACCAATCCATTCTAAAAATTACATCAAAATCATTCATATTCAACAGAATAAGATCGACTGCCATCTTTTTCCCTCCTATCTTCAGCCTACAATCCCTATACACATACTCAGTCAACTGACTGTCATTCATGGACGTAGAGATTAATAACATTCTATCTAATAATGTAAGCTCAACATATTTTGACAACTTAAATGCGAATGAGGGCGATATGGAAGAATGCGTGGCATCAGGATCAAATAACACATATGCTTCTAAGTCAAAAATTAGGATACTACCCTGTAATCACATCCGTTGATGCATCTGTTGTGTCCTGATCTAGTGCATGCACTCGCCCTCTGCCAACAACCTGCTTCCCCTTCTCTGTGACTTTCTCTTTGGAGTAGAAGTCTCAGCAGGAGCTCTCTTTGACTCCTTGCCCTTATGTGGGGCAGTCTCCATCATCTTGGGGCAATCCAATACAAAATGCCCTAGTTTCCCACATTGATAGCACACTACCGAAGACATCGGATAGGGCCTGTTACCATGATATCTACCACATCTCCTACACTGCTCGGTAGACAGTCGTGTCCCTCCAATAACTACACCTCGGTGGCGGTACTAAAGTTGGATATACTTAAGGCTTCACCGTCCTCTCATGTAGCTCAATCTGAGGTCTCTTATCTGACATCCTCTGACCTCCTCTCCTAGTCAGTCTATTAATTTTAGATATCTCTCGATCTCTGTCTCTACCTCTACTAATCTTCCAAAACTAAGAGGTATTTCGCTCAATGTCTTGCTCACATACCTGCGCCTTGTGTACAGCCTCTTCATATGTCGGGATATCAAATAGGACCAATTTAGATCTGATGACTGGCCTCAATCCATCAATGAAGTTCCTCACTTTCCTCATCTCACTACTCATCGTATCTAGGTTGTACCTTCCCAGGGATATAAACCTCATCTGATACTCGTTTACAGATCTGTTCCCTTGAGTTAACCCAATAAACTCCATCTGTAACTTCCTCTAAGGAGTGTCTGAAACATACTACCTCCGGAAGGCCTCCAAAAATACTTCCTATGTGATCTCAGTGTGTCGGGCTCTTAAAATCGACCTGGTGGACTGCCACCAATGCTCTGCCTCTCCTTTCAACATGAATACGACAAAAGTGACCATCTCCGTAGAGGTACACTTAAAAAACCAATAAAACTTTTCAATCCCGCTTACCCAATCCTCAGCAACCACTAGGTCCTTCACCCCACTAAACGATGGTGATCTAAATTTTTGAAATTGTCGTAGCCTTTCCAAATCACAACCATAACCCCACACTCTGCTACTCTGCTATAGAACAACAAGTGACGCTGTATCCTGAACTGGTAGGGGTGTATCTACTGCTTGTGGCATTTATGCTAGCTATGTAGGCATATCAGTAGCAACTGCAGGTCCAGCATCAGCAGCTTAGGTAGCTGGGCCCTGTATCTCCTTAGCTCCCTGCATTGACTGAGCGACCAGCTCCATAATAGTCTCCAAACTCCACTCCAACCTAGCGAAGCGTACCTCAATATCCAGTGGCCTCTCAGTAGACTCTTGAGGGATCTGATCAGTCTGCGGCTTCGCACGGCTTTCAGGCCTCCCTGCACGTGCCCTCACGCCTCTACCACTGCGTGTAACATGCATGATGCCTAAATTCCTACATCCATGGTAATTCATTAGTCTAACCTATCAGATATACACATTTATATCTAAACAAAGTACAACAATACGGGGATGTAAATTTTCTTATTACCAACTCTGACTCATATCAGATCAACTCGACTTTAATACTAATCTCTGTCATGACCCTTTTCATCCAAAAATCACAAAAAAAATTTCGCATTTATTCATTTAATTTGCCCTGTCGTGAACAGTTTCCCACACTAAATAGTTGAGCTATGATTTGGAACCAGTTACCTCTTACCATACACGATATCACATAACATATACATATGATACCTGTAGACAGTTAAATTACTTACATTGACTTCATTAATTAATATATGTCTAGAAATGTTTACATCCCCCGAATTTACATTTCCAAAATATTGTTGCGCTGTACATATTTAGATACAAAACGACAGTAATGTGTATACCTCTCAGTGATGGACAACAGCAGACATTTGGAGTGCAAGTCTCTACTCTCTCTCAATCACTATGGAAGCTCTGTAGGGATGGGAAAATGAAAGGATGAGCAACCACACGCTCAGTAAGGAAATAATGTAAGCAAGTAGACAGCTACACTATCTACATGCATATAATGTTATGATATCGAAATCATTTACATCTTGAGCATGAGATAGATCAAAACCATGCTACATGAATATGTATAGAGTATGTGAAACATTCATAAAAATCAAACATGATAATAAATGGAAAATTAACATATAATCATCTCATGCTTGTCATTTCAAAACTCATTACAATTCATTTAAATCAAATCTAATCCCGCCCTTCGGGAATACCCTGTGCATAAAATCACATTTCGTTCTATAAAAACTAAATCATGGATGTCACCCCTCCTTCGGGTCTACCTAAGTCTATCAATAAAACGTAATAGCAAGTGAGGCATATAGGTTACATTTTGGAGATAAATTGGGAATAATGACCATATATAAAATCCCTGTGATCCTTGGCTACTCGAATCCCAACGTACGGGGCATTACAACTGCAACGAGATGTGAGGTTAGCTCTACTCATGCAACAACTCAACCAAATAGTCATTAAGACTACACGGTACAACGTACTCCATGTGACATACACGGTACAACGTATTCTATGGACCCACACGGTCTTAGGGTGCCTGCCATAGGTCTTAGCCCACATCGTTGTCAAGGGTGCCTGCCATATGACTTAGCCTATATAATTGTTTATCTGGGGTGCCTGCCATAGGACTTTAGCCCACATGACTATTTATCTGGGATGCCTACCGTAGGACTTAGCCACATCATGGTTCAGAGGTGCCCATAGGTCATAACTGCCCTATACCATACCGATAACCATTTCATGTCTCAAAATCACGTGTACATTTCGTCATCTCACTGTAACACAGTCTACAGAAGGCTACAACATGGTTTTCTATAAAATATGTCAAATCTTCATACGAGTAAAGCTCCAGTACAACTTTCATGCACAATAAACCAATAAAACTAGTACGAGCAGAGCTTCAGCACTATCAGTATAAATCAAAGCATTTCATTTTGGTAAAAACATTAAATTCATGGAAATTCATGCATTTTTAGATCCTTACTGCCCCATTCATAAAATTCCTACCATGGTAAAACTTATATTTCCTTCCTTATTTTTGAACCTATCACAAAAGTTCTTAATGCATTATTAGATAGTAGGTAAAATTCGCACCCCATAATTTCCCTCAAAATACGAATAGCCACCTCTAGGCACTTACAAAACACCCTTACCTCGAATCACGTCAAGCGTAGTACAAGTTCCACTGCTAGAAGATCGTTCAATCTAATTTGCTCCTAATTCGATCTCTGGAGCTACAAATATTCATCAATCAGTTCATCAAAATCGATTTATCTTATCAGGCTTTATAGCATTAAGCTTGGTCCACTTTCACATTCAGCCAACATTGTGCTGTTCCTAATCAATTTGGTTATTAACCCATTTAGTTATCAAATCAAATACTTGATTTGCATGCTTAATCCTTAATTCCTTTAATTATTCATGCATTTAACAATTACCCTTCATACACATTTCATCACTTTGCCCAATCCCATAGATTTGATTCCACATAACTATTTCAATGTCTTGTATACAACATTATTAACATCTTAGTATAACTGATTTATCATCAACCCATTATAGGTTATACTTGATTCATCACATTTTAGGTGTTTTCAACCAATGATTTATACTCCAATCTACTACTAACAACATCTTATTATACATATTTAGAGTTGGTGTATTGAGACCTCACCTAGCTTTGACTTTTCCCTTGTCTGAACTTGGAAGATTCTTTGCTCCTTCAATCCAACTAGTTGAGTTTTGATTCGAAGGTATGTTGTTCTTCTCCTCACAATGAACAACTTTGGCTCTAATAGCTTTTTTCCAATTCTTTTTGGAAGGGAAGGTATTCTAGAGAGAAAAAACTTGATATTTGGGTAAAAATGAGAATGAAATGTTTGACTTGTGATAATTCTATTTTTTTTTAGAATTATTTGTGCTTAATTTCCTAATTAATTACTTAAATCCCCAATTTATTTTGTTAATTATCCCCTTTATTTAATTAAAATTCTCATGTTTGCAGATAAATTAAATCCGGATGAATTTTGAATATTTCGGTAGAAAATGGATCAGAATTGGGCTAAAATCGAGATTGAGCCACGCGGACAACACGAGTCATGCCACCTAGCACTTCTAATTGGACAAGAAGACCGATGACATGAAAATATCTTTTCAAGGAGCCAATGGTGTGAAGACAAGTGGCCAAAAAAATGCCAACTCATCAAGGATGTGGAAATTACCATTTTACCCCTAGTGTGTTTATGAATAGGAAAGGATGACAATTGAAAATGTTATGTAATTTTTAGGAGTAGAAGTAAAATGTAAGGTAGGAGTAGGAGTAGTATAATGTAATGGAGTTTAGAGTAGTTTAGTTTTTAGATTACATTTTGAAGATTTATTTTCCTGTTTTCTGTTAGCTTCCTTTTCATTCCGTTTTTATGTTATTAATTTTTCTAGACTTAGATAATCTCTATTTGATAGCAATTAACATCATTTCCATTTGCTCTTCTCGATTTTTCCTTCATTTTTCAAGTTTGTTTTTGTTTTGTTTTTGATTCTCAGTTTGCTTCCCATTTAGTTTTATTTTTCCTTCCTTTTAGTTAGTTGTCATTGTTACTCAAGTTGTGGCGAGTTTAGTGTCTTAGCTATTCACACCTTGTTCATGCAAACCTGAGAGGGTAACGGCAGCAAGCATTCCGAGCTATTCACACCTTGTTCGTGCAAACCTGAGAGGGTAACGGCAGCAAGCATTCCGAGAGGACAGCAGCATGCCTGGAAACCGGGATCTTTCCTCTGTTCTCCTCTGTTTTGTGTTTTCCATTACTGTTCATCTTCATTCTCTGTAGCATTGCTGGTTGCATAAGGACGTGTGTAGCACCCGAGCAGCAGAGGTCACAGATATGCAGTAGGCTGGAGCAGAGAGCAGTGCATCAGTTGCAAAATCGAGAGTGCGGGAAAAAGCAAGCAGATCATGCGCTGATACCAGAACATGAAGCAGGACACGCCTAGCAGAACCGAGAGCAGCAACCCGTGACCACAACCTGGAACCAAGACATACTAGGGCAGCAGTAGTGGAACAGTAGAAGCAGAGTGAGAAGGCCTGGAGTAGCACCATTGTAGCAGATCGAGAAAACCTGGAGCAATGCTGGAACGAGCTTGGGGCACATGAAACAGCAGTCAATTTCAAAACTGGAGCAGCAGACAGCAGGACACATAGCAGACCGAGAATGAAGGTCGAGCAGCAGGCAAACGCTTGGACCAGAGGACAACCCGAGACACACCAGAAACCACAAACGCTTGGACCAGAGGACAAGCCGAGCCATACCAGAAAATATGCAAAGATGACACGTGAACAGTAAAGGGAGGGATTTTGTTGGTTTAAATTGTTTAAGGCCTTGTTTGGCCAATTAATGTGTTATTTTATGTTTTTACTTTTATGAATTAAATTGATTAATACTTGTTAGTTGTCACTTAGGTAATTTAATTAAGTAATGGTAGGTTACCTTTATTATTTTTGCATGTTAATTTGTAGTGTTAATTTTGAGTTAGTAGTTAATTTTATATTAAATGTTTTAGGATTTTATTTTAGTATTAGATGCATTTAGAGTTAATTTAGATTAAATGTGTTTCATGCATTTTTAATTTAGTCTTTATTTTCATTAAGTTTTAGTTTAGTTTAAATTGCATTTTGATTAAGTAGTTTAATTGCATTTTAGGTTTGCTAAATTTAGTTTAATTTATCTTGCTTTGTTATTTTCATAATTGCATTTTATTTTAATTGCGTTAATTAGTTTTAACTGTTTTAATTTCTTTTGTAGGTTTTTTATTTTAATTGCGTTGAGCACTGTAAATAATTTTGCTTGGTTTTATTTTCTTTATTTTATAGTTTTATTATTTTATTGCTTTCGGTATTTTTAATTCTAGATTAGTAGATCACCCACCTTAATCTCATAATTTGCTAGAATATACTTAGGGTAAGATTAACTGGTACTTAATTAGGCTAGTCAACTTCTCTGTGGGACGATAACTCAGGACTCAAATCCCATTATTACTTGTACGACCCGTGCACTTGCGGACAATACCTTTTGGGCGTGTCAAGTTTTTTGCGCCGTTGCCGAGGAAGTTTTAATCAGTCATTAATTAATATCGGTGAAATTATGATTAGGTGTAATTCTAGATTGTAAATATTTAGGTTGTAAATATTTAGAGCCTTAGCTTAGGTTAGTTAAATTTTCTCTTAATTAAAATCAAAAAAATTGAAAAATTGAAAAACTCAAAAAAAAATTTCTAAGGACTTTTTGATGATTGCAAGCCTAGAGCCAGAAGTTTTGAATGCTTTCCTCCAGATCCTAAAACCGCACGCACTCTTAGAAAAATTCGAAAGGATTCTAGGAAATTTATAGCTCCGCTGCAAAGCATCATGACAGAAAATAGGAAATTAGAACTGTTGGAGATTATGCGATGTCGACAATTGGAGGATATTATTCTGACATTAGGCCACCAGCTGTCCCTATAAATAACTTCAAAATTAAGCCCGCAATCCTCCAGATGATCCAAACTTCTCTACAGTTCAATAGGCTTCCACACGATGACCCACATGCTCACTTTGGGTAATTCTTGGACTTGTGAAACACGTTTAAACACAATGGATTATCTGATGATGCGCTTAGGCTTAGATTATTCCACTTCTCGCTTAGGGATAGGGCACGACACTGGTTAACCTCCCTGCCTCCAGGATCCATTTCTACATGGGACGAGTTAGCCCATCAATTTCTATCTAAGTTTTTCCCTCCCTCTAAAATGGGCCAACTCCATAGTAATATATCTTCCTTTGCTCAGTACGACTCTGAATCTATTTACGAAGCATGGGAACGATATAAGGAGCTTCTTAGGAAGTGCCCTCACCATGGCCTACCTTTTTGGTTATAAGTCCAGACCTTCTACAACGGACTTACAAGCCCAAATAGGACCATTGTTGACGCTGCGGCGGGTGGAGCACTAATGTGTAAAACAGAGGAGGAAGCTTACGAGTTGTTAGAAAAGATGGCGGCTAACAACTATTTATGGTCCTCGAAGAGGCAAATTCCAAAGAAGTCGGTCGGTATTAATGAGCTCGACACACTGTCTACCTTGACCTCTCAAATCGCTAATCTTACGAAGAAGGTAGAGTCACTCAGTACCCAACATAATCCTCCCACTAGTCCTAATCTGATTTATTATGTCCAAAGTCCTTTTCTTTCCTGCGAGCTGTGTAGTGGTACCCACTCTGTAGATAGGTGTCTGCTCAACTTAGAATCGGTTCAGCATGTTGCCCCTTCTCAAACGTAACAAAATAACCCTTTTTCAAACACCTACAACCCAGGGTGGAGGAACCATCATAACTTCTCCTAGAGCCAAAACCAAGGGCAACCTTCTAACTCTAGATCTGTAGAACCCCCTAGTTTTTAAGCTCCACCGGTTCAGGTACCACCACAGCCGTAATTTCCATTTCATCCACCTCATTAACCATCCCTACCTCATTTTCAACATCATCCACCTCAATATCATCCATCACCACCACCACCACCAATACCACAACCTATGCAGCCCCAATTCTACCATGCACCAGCAGCTGAGAAGAAGCCTACATTAGAGGAGATGTTCTCAACGATCCTGCAAAATCAAGCTACTTCAATTAAGAACTTAGAGGTTCATGTAGGACAAATAGCTAGTGCTCTTAGCCAACGTCCTCAAGGGACCCTTCCTAGTAATACTGAAGTTAATCCTGTTAAGCAAAGGAAGGGTAAGGAACATGTTAGATCTATCACCCTTAGGAGTGGCAGAGAGCTAGACGAGCCCCAAGTTAAGTGTCACGACCCAAATTACCTAAAAATCAAAGTAAATTTTTTTCACTTTTTCATTTATTATTTAATTCTTACCTTTCTCTCGTCGTGACCATCCTACAACACAGTTGGGCTATGATTCGGTGTTAGTCACCTCACACTATTACCAATCCCATTTCCATAATCACATTTATACATCAGAGTTTACCATCTTTGACTTTAATTAAATACATACTCAATGGTATTTATAACTCTACATCCCCGACATCAATATCCGTTTACAGTACTGTGCATTACATATTTAGATACAAAACCATACAAATGTGTATACCTGTCTCTCAATGGGAAGCAGCAAGCAGCGGATATTAAGCATGCAAGTCCTCAGCCGCTCAATAACTATTTCAAGTGCTCTGAAAAGATAGGAAAATAAGGGGGGGTGAGCAAACCACACGCTCAGTAAGGCAATTATGCAAGTAAGTAGATAGCTCCACTATCTACATGCTCATAATGCCATGCCCTTAAATCCATTTCTTTTCATTAAAATCATCAAGCACAAAGTCATGCAAACATCAATGACTTAGTTTATCCAAAACTATTTGTGCATATACAAATCATGTAATTCATGCATTCAAAGCATTTCATGTGACATCATTAAATCATATTAAGCATGAATTAGATCAAGATCATGCAGTCTTTTATGCCATGTAAGACAAAACATGGATTTCAAATGAAAGCATGGAAAACTTCACATGCTACTGCATTTAAATCAAAACATTAAAACTGCAGTTACAACTAACCCTTCCGGGCCATCTCATAAAACAATTCAATAAAATTCATTATAAAACTTCGGTTATCATGCTAAGCCTGGCAAATCTGGTCACACAAATCCGGTTCTAACCTCAGGCTAGCTGTCACACAATCACCGTCATCATCAGAAGGGATCACATCACTACTGAGGTTCACAACTGCTTTAGCAGCTCTCGCTCCCTGACCATCTTATGTGATACCATCCCGAGGCTCTTTCTGCTCAAGGCATCAACCATTACATTAGCCTTTCCTGGGTGGTACAAAGTTCACAATCATAATCCTTAGAAGCTCTAACCCTCTTGGTTATCTCATATTCTACTCTTTCTGTGAAAACAGATACTCGGGGCTTTTACGATCAGTGCATACCCGAAATTTCTTACCATATAAGTGGTGGCGCCATACTTCCAGTGTAATCACTACGGCTGCCAACTCTAAATCATGGGTCAGATAGTTTCTCTCATGATCCTTGAACTATTTGGATCTATAAACGACTATCTTCCCATTTTACATCAATACACAGCCCAATCCTTATTTGGAGGTATCCATACACACTGAAACCTCTTGAGCTGTTGGTTATAGTGAGAATACTTATGGTGGTCAGTTCATTACTCCAATATACCAAAACTCATTGAAGCTATTTTCATACTTATCATAACACTCGTATGAAATCTTTTCCCGAATGAGACGTGTCAACTGAGCAACTCATTTCAAGAAACTCATAACACCTTGTCTGTAAGACAGTTTCCTGTTGCTACTCATACTCTTTCCTGGACTTCGAATACATCATAATATCATCGCTGTAGATGACAACCAATCGGTCCAGGTAAGGTTCAAATACCTTAACGTAGTTGAGTTCCACTCAATATTTCAATTTTTTCATATACTTGACCTATGTACGCATAAACGTACAATGTCATTTCGAAATAGCTTTCGTTCAAGATACTAGCTCACGTCATTTCTTTCCTCTTATATTGACGGCTTTTATAAAATTTTAATTTTTAAACTTTCATGATTAATCAAGTTCTATATTTCTTTATCGTACCAGCAAAGGTACCCAAATTTTAATGTATATATTTCATGACTGTCGATTTTTCAATTTATAGCTTATGTGTGCGCTTATCGACACTGTCAAGTCTTCAGGCAGGGAAGTATTTTAAAATACCTTTATTAACCCTTTTGACTTGACCATATCGACTGGGTGTAGATATATCTACCACTTATCTTGGTCGCAATCCATATACACTACATATTGCTTAATCCTTACTTTGCATATCAAGGATATTCTTACCTTGCATACGTCTCTTATTCCAATATATCTCCTTTAATAAATCACTTATAACAAACTCTTTCATTATTTGTCAAACTTACAATCCCTATACCCTTATTCAGTTAGTAAAAATCAACTAACCATCATCATCTTGTCTATGGGTACAGGCTTCACATTTTTCACTAACTTATAAGCAACTGAAGGCGGTATGAATAAATGCGTGGCACCAGGATCAATTAAAATAATTATTTCATTATTCTTAACCAGTGTGATATCTTCCACCACATCGTATGAATCATCAATGGTGTCCTGTCCAAGGCATACACTCGCCCTCGTCCAACATCTTATTTTCGTGGTAACTACCACACATCTTACACTGTTCACATTGCTACTCTGTTATACTGTTACGTAGCAGGTTAGGGTCCTTAAATCACAATACCCCTCATAAGTATTGAAACTGAATATACTGGGGTTTATCAATCAACTTACCCCGTGACTCATCAGCTCTAATCTTTTGCCAAACTACCTTTTCCCATTCTGACATCCTTGTCATCCTTTATTCTCTTTTTATCTCAATTTCGGCCCTTACTACCTTTTCCAATCTCAGAGGCATGCAACTCGTGATCTTATTTACACAACTATAGTCTGTGCAATGCCTCAGCATAGGTAGTGATATCTAACGGGCTAATCGGACTCTAATTGACAATCTGAGTCCTTCCGTGAACTTTCAAAAATCTCGACTCTCATTGTTCATCGTGTCTGAGTCACATCTGCCCAGGAATATAAACTGAGTATCATACTCGTTAATCAACATGTTCCTCTGGGTCAGAGTAAATAATTTCATCTGTAATTTTCTTTAAACAGTGTCCGGGATATTCTGTCACCGGAATACATCTAGAATTATTTTTCATATCCATTCTGGATGTCTAACTCTTCAAATGGGTCGAGCGAACTTCAATTAATGCTCCAACTCGCCCTCAAATATCATATATACCCTGAGCAATTAGCTCTATAATATTCTCCACACTCCGCTCCAACCTCGCGAAGCGTATCTCAATACTGTCCGATCTCTCTGTCAGACTCTATCCGATCTCTCTATCGGACTCTGTGGGGCATGCTCAACATCAGCCTCCACGTCAATCTCATCACGAGTCTCATGTGGCGACTCAGTACAACTCCTGGGCCTACCTCTACGGCCTCGAGCTCGTGTACTCGCCTCTCAACCATAGCGGCTATCAGTTAATGAGTCTATTCTTGCATTTAAAACCAAATTCTTAGCTGAACTTCCATCTCGATATACACAATTGTATCCAAATAATGCACAGTACATGGGGATGTAAACTTCCTTAACCACTAACACCTACTCATATCAGGCCAACTCAAGCTCTGATACCATTAACTGTCACGACCCAAATTACCTAAAAATCAGAGTAAATTTTTTTCACTTTTTCATTTATTATTTAATTCTTACCTTTCTCTCGTCGTGACCATCCTACAACACAGTTGGGCTATGATTCGGTGTTAGTCACCTCACACTATTACCAATCCCATTTCCATAATCACATTTATACATCAGAGTTTACCATCTTTGACTTTAATTAAATACATACTCAATGGTATTTATAACTCTACATCCCCGACATCAATATCCGTTTACAGTACTGTGCATTACATATTTAGATACAAAACCATACAAATGTGTATACCTGTCTCTCAATGGGAAGCAGCAAGCAGCGGATATTAAGCATGCAAGTCCTCAGCCGCTCAATAACTATTTCAAGTGCTCTGAAAAGATAGGAAAATAAGGGGGGGTGAGCAAACCACACGCTCAGTAAGGCAATTATGCAAGTAAGTAGATAGCTCCACTATCTACATGCTCATAATGCCATGCCCTTAAATCCATTTCTTTTCATTAAAATCATCAAGCACAAAGTCATGCAAACATCAATGACTTAGTTTATCCAAAACTATTTGTGCATATACAAATCATGTAATTCATGCATTCAAAGCATTTCATGTGACATCATTAAATCATATTAAGCATGAATTAGATCAAGATCATGCAGTCTTTTATGCCATGTAAGACAAAACATGGATTTCAAATGAAAGCATGGAAAACTTCACATGCTACTGCATTTAAATCAAAACATTAAAACTGCAGTTACAACTAACCCTTCCGGGCCATCTCATAAAACAATTCAATAAAATTCATTATAAAACTTCGGTTATCATGCTAAGCCTGGCAAATCTGGTCACACAAATCCGGTTCTAACCTCAGGCTAGCTGTCACACAATCACCGTCATCATCAGAAGGGATCACATCACTACTGAGGTTCACAACTGCTTTAGCAGCTCTCGCTCCCTGACCATCTTATGTGATACCATCCCGAGGCTCTTTCTGCTCAAGGCATCAACCATTACATTAGCCTTTCCTGGGTGGTACAAAGTTCACAATCATAATCCTTAGAAGCTCTAACCCTCTTGGTTATCTCATATTCTACTCTTTCTGTGAAAACAGATACTCGGGGCTTTTACGATCAGTGCATACCCGAAATTTCTTACCATATAAGTGGTGGCGCCATACTTCCAGTGTAATCACTACGGCTGCCAACTCTAAATCATGGGTCAGATAGTTTCTCTCATGATCCTTGAACTATTTGGATCTATAAACGACTATCTTCCCATTTTACATCAATACACAGCCCAATCCTTATTTGGAGGTATCCATACACACTGAAACCTCTTGAGCTGTTGGTTATAGTGAGAATACTTATGGTGGTCAGTTCATTACTCCAATATACCAAAACTCATTGAAGCTATTTTCATACTTATCATAACACTCGTATGAAATCTTTTCCCGAATGAGACGTGTCAACTGAGCAACTCATTTCAAGAAACTCATAACACCTTGTCTGTAAGACAGTTTCCTGTTGCTACTCATACTCTTTCCTGGACTTCGAATACATCATAATATCATCGCTGTAGATGACAACCAATCGGTCCAGGTAAGGTTCAAATACCTTAACGTAGTTGAGTTCCACTCAATATTTCAATTTTTTCATATACTTGACCTATGTACGCATAAACGTACAATGTCATTTCGAAATAGCTTTCGTTCAAGATACTAGCTCACGTCATTTCTTTCCTCTTATATTGACGGCTTTTATAAAATTTTAATTTTTAAACTTTCATGATTAATCAAGTTCTATATTTCTTTATCGTACCAGCAAAGGTACCCAAATTTTAATGTATATATTTCATGACTGTCGATTTTTCAATTTATAGCTTATGTGTGCGCTTATCGACACTGTCAAGTCTTCAGGCAGGGAAGTATTTTAAAATACCTTTATTAACCCTTTTGACTTGACCATATCGACTGGGTGTAGATATATCTACCACTTATCTTGGTCGCAATCCATATACACTACATATTGCTTAATCCTTACTTTGCATATCAAGGATATTCTTACCTTGCATACGTCTCTTATTCCAATATATCTCCTTTAATAAATCACTTATAACAAACTCTTTCATTATTTGTCAAACTTACAATCCCTATACCCTTATTCAGTTAGTAAAAATCAACTAACCATCATCATCTTGTCTATGGGTACAGGCTTCACATTTTTCACTAACTTATAAGCAACTGAAGGCGGTATGAATAAATGCGTGGCACCAGGATCAATTAAAATAATTATTTCATTATTCTTAACCAGTGTGATATCTTCCACCACATCGTATGAATCATCAATGGTGTCCTGTCCAAGGCATACACTCGCCCTCGTCCAACATCTTATTTTCGTGGTAACTACCACACATCTTACACTGTTCACATTGCTACTCTGTTATACTGTTACGTAGCAGGTTAGGGTCCTTAAATCACAATACCCCTCATAAGTATTGAAACTGAATATACTGGGGTTTATCAATCAACTTACCCCGTGACTCATCAGCTCTAATCTTTTGCCAAACTACCTTTTCCCATTCTGACATCCTTGTCATCCTTTATTCTCTTTTTATCTCAATTTCGGCCCTTACTACCTTTTCCAATCTCAGAGGCATGCAACTCGTGATCTTATTTACACAACTATAGTCTGTGCAATGCCTCAGCATAGGTAGTGATATCTAACGGGCTAATCGGACTCTAATTGACAATCTGAGTCCTTCCGTGAACTTTCAAAAATCTCGACTCTCATTGTTCATCGTGTCTGAGTCACATCTGCCCAGGAATATAAACTGAGTATCATACTCGTTAATCAACATGTTCCTCTGGGTCAGAGTAAATAATTTCATCTGTAATTTTCTTTAAACAGTGTCCGGGATATTCTGTCACCGGAATACATCTAGAATTATTTTTCATATCCATTCTGGATGTCTAACTCTTCAAATGGGTCGAGCGAACTTCAATTAATGCTCCAACTCGCCCTCAAATATCATATATACCCTGAGCAATTAGCTCTATAATATTCTCCACACTCCGCTCCAACCTCGCGAAGCGTATCTCAATACTGTCCGATCTCTCTGTCAGACTCTATCCGATCTCTCTATCGGACTCTGTGGGGCATGCTCAACATCAGCCTCCACGTCAATCTCATCACGAGTCTCATGTGGCGACTCAGTACAACTCCTGGGCCTACCTCTACGGCCTCGAGCTCGTGTACTCGCCTCTCAACCATAGCGGCTATCAGTTAATGAGTCTATTCTTGCATTTAAAACCAAATTCTTAGCTGAACTTCCATCTCGATATACACAATTGTATCCAAATAATGCACAGTACATGGGGATGTAAACTTCCTTAACCACTAACACCTACTCATATCAGGCCAACTCAAGCTCTGATACCATTAACTGTCACGACCCAAATTACCTAAAAATCAGAGTAAATTTTTTTCACTTTTTCATTTATTATTTAATTCTTACCTTTCTCTCGTCGTGACCATCCTACAACACAGTTGGGCTATGATTCGGTGTTAGTCACCTCACACTATTACCAATCCCATTTCCATAATCACATTTATACATCAGAGTTTACCATCTTTGACTTTAATTAAATACATACTCAATGGTATTTATAACTCTACATCCCCGACATCAATATCCGTTTACAGTACTGTGCATTACATATTTAGATACAAAACCATACAAATGTGTATACCTGTCTCTCAATGGGAAGCAGCAAGCAGCGGATATTAAGCATGCAAGTCCTCAGCCGCTCAATAACTATTTCAAGTGCTCTGAAAAGATAGGAAAATAAGGGGGGGTGAGCAAACCACACGCTCAGTAAGGCAATTATGCAAGTAAGTAGATAGCTCCACTATCTACATGCTCATAATGCCATGCCCTTAAATCCATTTCTTTTCATTAAAATCATCAAGCACAAAGTCATGCAAACATCAATGACTTAGTTTATCCAAAACTATTTGTGCATATACAAATCATGTAATTCATGCATTCAAAGCATTTCATGTGACATCATTAAATCATATTAAGCATGAATTAGATCAAGATCATGCAGTCTTTTATGCCATGTAAGACAAAACATGGATTTCAAATGAAAGCATGGAAAACTTCACATGCTACTGCATTTAAATCAAAACATTAAAACTGCAGTTACAACTAACCCTTCCGGGCCATCTCATAAAACAATTCAATAAAATTCATTATAAAACTCCGGTTATAAAACCACCCTTCTTTCAGGGTCACATATCATAAAATCATATGAAATCATAAATTCATCAAATCGGGGGCCTGACCCCTCCTTCGGGTCTACCCTGGTCTAACAGACCACAAGTTATATCATGTGAGACAATCAAGTAATTAACAGTAACATCAAGGACTATGGCCATATCCTAGTGATCCCTGGCAACACGGTACCTAGTGTGCGGGGTATCACACCTGAAACGGGAGGTGGGTCGTCCTACCCGCCAGAACAGCATAACACCAAGATTGCGAGGGCAAGGCTTGCTGCCTCATGGCTAATGCCACTCCACTCCAACAATCCCCACGGTACAGCGTACTCCGCATGACATACACGGTACAAAGTACTCCGTGAACCCAAGCTCAGTCAGGGGTGCCTGTAATAGGTCTTATCCACCCATATCATCTGTCTCAGAATGCACGTGTGAGCATATCATCTCACTGTGACACACAGTCTACAGGAGGCTCCAACACGGCTATATGCATGTAATATAAATCCCTGTGCGAGCGAAGCTCAAGCACGGCTCCATGCATATTCATGATATCTGAAAATCTCGTGCGAGCGAAGCTCTAGCACGGTTTCATAAAAATCAGTGAAATCTGCGTACGAGCAGCGCTCCATTACGACTTAAACTGATTATAATTTCATGTAAATTCCACGTACGAGCAACGCTCTAGTACGGATATGTATATAAATTCAGTGAAAACCTCGTACGAGAAAAACTCCAGTACGGCATTCAAATGAATTATGAAAACCATATAAAACTTTGTGCGAGCAACGCTCCAGCACAAATGAATGCTCAAGTAAATCAAATCTCGTGCGAGTTATACTCCAGCACGGCTTTATGCATAACTAAATCAAATCTCGTGCGAGTTTCACTCCAGCACGGCTTTTATGCATAATTAAATCAAAACAGGATGCGAGCTAAGCTCCAGCATCTCTCATGCATGTCAAATCATTAAAAGTAGTGCGAGTAATCGCTCCAGCACTATTTTATGCATACCACGTCAAAACAAATCAAAACATGTCAAAACATGTCAAAACAGAGTGCGAGCTAGGCTCCAGCAGCTCTCATTTCACAATATTAAAAATCAGTGCGAGCACCATGCTCTAGCACATTTCATGCATATGATGTCACAAGTCGGTGCGAGCAACTGCTCAAGCACATTTATGCACATTCACAAACGCAGATATAGTGCGAACTACGTGTCGGCACTATCTGTTTCCATATAAACTTGATAGTTGGCCTCTTTTCCAAAGAAATTTCATTTAAATATTAATAACACCTACGTAGTGTTATTTTGTGAAATTCATGCATTTACTGGCCAATCTATCGCTTTACTTTGATTAAAATCAAGAAAATTCCTTAATCATAAAAATCCTTAAATCATGCATTCCATGCATGTCATGCTTTCACCATCCTTAGGTGAACTTCCCTCAATAGGGGTAAAATAGACATTTCACCTATTTCGATCCTTAAAAATTATTTAAACCACTTTTAGGATCATTTTACAATAATCGTGTATACATACATAATCAGTGTATACAAAATCTATTAAAATATGCGTAGCTACCTCTAGCTACTCACACAATTCCCTTACCTCATTTATCTGTACAGTCTGACCTTTACATCGATGTCTCGTCACGCAGTCCGATTTGCTCCGAATCCAAATCAAATCTTCGGCACTGCGGATAAATGTTCATCAGGTCAAATACAATACAATTAATTGTATTTCTTAATTTTCTGGGCTTAATTTAAATCATTGGGCCCGTTTACCCATATTGGGCCCGATTATACCATAATGGGCCATAATCGGCCTTAAGCCCGTTTACCACACTTTATCGAGGCCTATTGGGCTCATTGGACCCATCAATATTTATTTAGCCTCGTTCTAAACTCTCAGACAGCTTATGAATTATTTACGACAATTTATCCAATTTTTCAGAATTTAATTCATTTATGCGAAAATTAAATCCGTAATTCATCAACACGCATAACGATGCAAAATTGTCGTAAATATGGGTTACTTACCCGTGATTCCATGATCGTACACAAATCGAGGCTGTCTCGAGCTCTCAGTGGATGCCAATTGTCGAGCTACACAATTAAATATATTTTCGGGTAAACTTTCAGTCGATTATTTATCAAATTAAATATTCTAAAAATTAAATCGGTCAATTTGACCGCTTACCGACTTACCCGAAGCTCGATTGCATCACAGGAATTTTCCCCAATTTTTTTTCTTTTTCTTTTTCCCTTTTTCTTCCTTTTTTTCCCTCTCTTTTTGGCTGAACCGGTCCGGTCCGGTTCAACCCGGTTCGGACCGCCGGTTCAGCTCGGGTCCGGTTCGGTTCAACTTGGCCGGTTCAGTCCGGTTCGGCCGGTCCAGTCATCCTTTGGTCGTGCCGGCGTCGTCCGGCCGGTTCTCAGTGCCTCACCACCGCCGTTCGACGCGTCTTCGCATGGGCTCCCCAGATCGGGCCTCGGTTTGGCTCGAATCGGCGCCATCGCCGGCGAATCGAAGCTTTTCTCCCGCGGGTTCCTCCTCCGTTTTCGGTGATTTTCGCCGTTCTCGGCGCGCGTCTGGGCTGCTGGAGGTTCGCCCGGTGCTGGGCTACGTTCGTCGGTCCTCGCCGGCCCCTCAGCTCCGCCGGTGGTCGTCGGATCGGACAATCTCCTCGGTTTCGCCTTTCGCGTTTCTTCTTCTCTGTTTCTGTTTCAGACTTTCGTTTCGTTTCCTTTTTTTTTTTTCAATTATTATTTATTTATTTATAATTAACTTTTAATATTATTTTATTCAATAAAATAATATTAAAATGCATAAATATCCTTAAAAAATTATATTTAATTCTGTAAATAATTTTCTCAGTCCGATTTTACCTTTCCGGTATATTTTTCGATTATTTTCGGGATTATTTTTCAATACGAAAATTCCGATTTATTCCAATAAATTCATATCTTGATCAATTTAATCCGAAATTTAATTATTTCTTCATCATTGATCAAGATTTCTCATTCTCATATTTTTAATTATATTTTCTTGTCCCGATTAATACCGAATTTTGGTCTTTTGACCATTTTGCCCTTGTACGTATTCGGGAATACCATTTAAGTCATTTTGCATTTTTAAATGCACTCGAAAATATCGGGTCTTACATTAAGTCCCAACCTGAACAGCACATAGTTGAAGAATTTGTGAGTTCTAAAGAAGCAGCTCAGAAAGAGCAGGAACCTAAAGATCGGGCTGCCAAGGAAACAAAGCTAGGCGCTTCTTCATTTATACCTTCTTCTTCTTCATTGCCTTCCTATTCCTCTGATTCTACACAGGTTCCCACTACATTGCCTCTAGTTAGACGACCAGTACCTTTTCCTCAGAGGTTTCAAAACCAAAAGCTTGACCAACAATTCGTCAAGTTTCTTGAGGTTTTTAAGAAACTTCACATCAACATTCCTTTCACAGATGCCTTAGAGCAAATGCCAAGTTATGTGAAGTTTCTAAAGGATATCCTCTCGAGGAAGAGAAGACTGGAAGATTATGAGACGATGGCCTTATCTGAGGAATGTAGTACCATTATCCAGAGGAAATTACCCCCCAAGCTTCAGGATCCCGGGAGTTTTACCATATCATGCACTATTGGAAATTTATTCTTTGGTAGAGCCCTGTGCGATTTAGGAGCTAGTATAAATTTGATGCCATCGTCTATCTATCATAAGTTAGGAATATGGGATGCCAAGCCCACCACAGTGACCTTCCAGTTAGCTGATCGATCAATTAAATATACGAAGAGGGTCATTGAGGATGTCTTAGTAAAGGTGGACAAGTTTATTTTCCCTGCGAATTTTTTTTTTTGGACATGGAGGAAGACAGGGAAGTCCCCATTATACTAGGTAGACCTTTCCTAGCTACTGGTAGAATAGTAATTGATGTACAAAAGGGGGAGTTAACAATGAGAGTCCAAGATCAGGAAGTTAAGTTTAATGTTTTCAAACCTTTGAAGCTCCCTGATGACTCTCAAGAGTGTTTTAAGATGGAGATTGAGGAGAACATAAGGCTTAACCATATAAAATCTGAAAGAATGAGGGAAGTAGATAGAGCTCAGGAAGATTTAATTGTTAACATTTTGTCACCACTTTGGATGACCCTCCTACTCTTCACCCTGTTGCTGAGTGTTGTTTTCTTCAGCTGCATTTGAAGTGGTTGTGTTTTCCTTTTCACTTTGTATATAGTTCTTTTTCTTTTTCTTTTCTGTTGTTTCTTTCTTTGTTTATTTTGCAGGTTTCTTTTCTAGCATTATGTTTTCAATCAAGGTTCAGTTGTTCATCATCATCAGAAAGGGGAGTACTCTATCTTGAGCTTAAATTCTTATATTATCTGCACACTGAGGACACTGTGCACTTTAAGTTTGGGGGAGGGGATATCACTTGAGCTATTTTGTGAAAAATTGGATAAATTTTCAAAAAAATTTTGAAAATCTGAGAAAGAATTTTCAAAATTTTTTCGATAACATGAGCTTAAATTGTTTGATTTTAGGATGATTTAGTGTTTAGCATGTAGTTTTCCCATATTTCGATGATATGACCCCATGATTAAGTATGATTTTGATTGATTGAGATGCATTATTATAGGAAAAGCATGAAGTTGAGTTCTTGAATTTGTCTTGATTCTGATTGTGATTTCCTCATCTTATGCACATGTCATGTCATGAATCGGTATATTTATTTAGAGAAAGCTTATGTGTACATAGGACTGCATTTGTTTAGTTGATTTTGTGCATCATATTCTAGAATTTGTTTGATCTGATCTCGAGGTGAAATATTAGATCACACTTGATTAGGAAGATGATTTAGGCCATCTTTGGATCGTTTGAGCCTTTCTAGCCTTCCTTGTACATATTCTACCCCTAGTCACCCATCTGGGCCAAATAAGCTTTTCTTTGTAAATACACCTGCATATTTTCCTTAGCTTAAATACTTTGTTCCTATCCCTTACCCCAAAAGCATGAAAAGTCATTGGGATATATTGTGAGCTATATGGGTATTAAGTGATAGTGAAGGAGTATGTATAAAAAAATGAAAAAGAAAGAAAAAGAAAAAAGAAAAGAAGAAAGAAGAAAAATTCAAAAAAAAAAATGTTTAGCAAAAGAAATAAGTTTGGGGGAAATAATTAGAGCTCTTACATTAAGATCCTAGAAGTAATGCATGTTAAGGGGTAATTAAACCTAAATCGACTTTATCATAACTTAGCCCCAGCCTTATATTACAAGCTTAAAGAAATCCTATTGATCCTTAGTTAAGTGTGACTACATTAGTAGAGAGAGAAGTGAAAAACAAACTTATGGGAATGATCACATGTCATTGACTTTGCATTCACTGTGTTGCATAATCTGATCCGGATAATATACTGTGAAGTGACTTAGACATTTTTCACACACTCACGAGGAGTCCAATTTGGGTTAGGTTTTATGATTGAATAATTCTAAGTGTTGGACTTGTAATTGTGAGTCTTTGATTTCATAAGTTTGTACTTTTTCATTGAGAATGATATTGGGGAAATTATTGTGTTTAGTACTTATCATTCCTATAATTATTTTGTTTTGCTTGAGGACAAGCAAAAGCTCAAGTTTAGGGGTATGATAATTCTATTTTTTAAGAATTATTTGTGCTTAATTTTCTAATTAATTATTTAAATCCCCTATTTATTTTGTTAATTATCCCCTTTATTTAATTAAAATTTTCATGTTTGCAGATAAATTAAATCCAGATGAATTTTGAATATTTCGATAGAAAATGGATCGAAATTGGGCTAAAATCGAGATTGAGCCACGCGGACAACATGAGTCATGCCACCTAGCACATCCAATTGGACAAGAAGACCGATGACATGGAAATATCTTTTCAAGGAGCCAATGGTGTGAAGACAAGTGGCCAAAAAAATGCCAACTCATCAAGGATGTGGAAATTACCATTTTACCCCTAGTGTGTTTATAAATAGGAAAGGATGACAATTGAAAATGTTATGTAATTTTTAGGAGTAGAAGTAAAATGTAAGGTAGGAGTAGGAGTAGTATAATGTAATGGAGTTTAGAGTAGTTTAGTTTTTAGATTACATTTTGAAGATTTATTTTCCTGTTTTCTGTTAGCTTTCTTTTCATTCCGTTTTTATGTTTTTCATTTTTCTAGACTTGGATAATCTCTATTTGATAGCAATTAACATCATTTCCATTTGCTCTTCTCGATTTTTTCCTTCATTTTTCAAGTTTGTTTTTGTTTTGTTTTTTATTCTCGGTTTGCTTCCCATTTAGTTTTATTTTTCCTTCCTTTTAGTTAGTTGTCATCGTTACTCAAGTTGTGGTGAGTTTAGTGTCTTAGCTATTCACACCTTGTTCGTGCAAACCCGAGAGGGTAACAGTAGCAAGCATTCCGAGAGGATAGCAGCACACCTGGAAACTGAGAGCTCTCCTCTGTTCTCTTCTATTTTGTGTTTTCCATTACTGTTCATCTCCATTCTTTGTAGCATTGCTGATTGCATAAGGACGTGTGCAGCACCCGAGCAGCAGAGGTCACGGATATACAGCAGGCTGGAGCAGAGAGCAGTGCATCAGTTGTAAAACCGAGAGTGCGAAAAAGAGCAAGCAGATCATGCGCTGATACCAGAACATGAAGCTGTACACGCCTGGCAGAACCGAGAGCAGCAACCCGTGACCACAGCCTGGAACCGAGACATACCAGGGCAGCAACAGTGGAACAGCAGAAGCAGAGAGAGAAGGCCT
The DNA here is from genome assembly GCA_033439115.1 of Firmiana major. Classification (NCBI taxonomy): domain Eukaryota; kingdom Viridiplantae; phylum Streptophyta; class Magnoliopsida; order Malvales; family Malvaceae; genus Firmiana; species Firmiana major. Next base: position 51,506,115 of record CM065905.1, read on the forward strand.
GGAGTAGCACCATTGTAGCAGACCGAGAAAGCTTGGAGCAATGCTGGAACAGAGCCTGGGGCAGCAAGAAACAACAGTCAATTTCAGAACTGGAGCAGCAGACAGTAGGACACATAGCAGACTGAGAATGGAGGCCGCGCAACAAGCAAAAGCTTGGACCAGAGGACAACTCGAGACACACCAGAAATAGCAAACGCCTAGACCAGAGGACAAGCCGAGCCATACCTAAAAATATGCAAAGATGACACGTGAATAGTAAAGGGAGGGATTTTGTTGGTTTAAATTGTTTAAGGCCTTGTTTGGCCAATTAATGTGTTATTTTATGTTTTTACTTTTATGAATTAAATTAATTAATACTTGTTAGTTGTCACTTAGGTAATTTAGTTAAGTTATGGTAGGTTAGCTTATTATTTTTGCATGTTAATTTGTAGTGTTAATTTTGAGTTAGTAGTTAATTTTATATTAAATGTTTTAGGATTTTATTTTAGTATTAGATGCATTTAGAGTTAATTTAGATTAAATGTGTTTCATGCACTTTTAATTTAGTCTTTATTTTCATTAAGTTTTAGCTTAGTTTAAATTGCATTTTGATTAAGTAGTTTAATTGCATTTTAGGTTTGCTAAATTTAGTTTAATTTATCTTGCTTTGTTATTTTCATAATTGCATTTTATTTTAATTGCGTTAATTAGTTTTAACTGTTTTAATTTCTTTTGTAGGTTTTTGATTTTAATTGCGTTGAGCACTGTAAGTAATTTTGCTCGGTTTTATTTTCTTTATTTTATAGTTTTATTATTTTATTGCTTTCGGTATTTTCAATTCTAGATTAGTAGATCACCCACCTTAATCTCATAATTTGCTAGAATATACTTAGGGTAAGATTAATCGGTACTTAATTAGGCTAGTCAACTTCTCTGTGGGACGATAACTCGGGACTCAAATCCCATTATTACTTGTACGACCCGTGCACTTGCGGACAATACCCTTTGGGCGTGTCAACTTGCTGAAGAATGAAATTTTGTCGTCGGGTTTTTATAGATTGAAAGTGATGAGATCGATCTACTAGGGTAGGAGATCGATCTTTCCTTGGTTTTCAGCCATCAAATTGTCAGGTTTTAGAAGAGGGAGACTGATCTGCTCATTAGGGAGAGATCGATCTTGGCTTGGCAGAATCAAATGGAGATCAATCTGTACTTAATAGGGGATCGATCTCTTATAGGTAGAGGCAAATGAAGATTGATTTGCTCATTGGGGAGATCGATATGACCTTCGCGGATTCACTTAAGAATCGTTCTGCTTGAACAAGGGATCGATCTGGCCTTTGTCTGGGAAATTTCATGCTGCATTTTTCCAGATTTTCCAAAGGAGAACTTGCGTTCGATTGCTTCAGTAGTCATTTTGCAATCTATTCACACTTCGAGCATGGAAAGGCTCATTTCCTGTAAGTTTCCTGTTATGAAACTTGTGTGTATTGCTTGGAAATCAGAATGGATACACAAATTCACAAATCCATGCTTAATCATCTCATGTTTTAAGTCCTTATCTCCAGTTCGAATGCTTAAAGTTCTATTTGTTTAGTTTGTGGCCACTTCAGCCCTTATTTAACCTTTACATGCAATCCACAATACTCATTCATTCTCATTTCCAATTCATTCACATTTGCATGGTCTAAAATCATCGGTCTTATAATTCCATTAACATATAATAATGTCATACATACATGGGGTCTCACACATGAGATATTTGAGAGATACCATGAACTATGGTATTTTATACAGTGGATTTTCGCTGTATTAGAAGGATATAGCTATGATAACTGGATTTCATATTCAAACAAGATAAAGTCCACTGGTGGTTATGTTTTTACCCTCAATGGGTGTGTTGTTACATGGAAATCAGCCAAACAGGCTATTATAGCTAAATCCACCATGGAATCAGATTTTGTAGTTTTTGAATTGGCTGGTAATGAGGCTGCACGGTTGAAAAACCTCTTAGATATTATTCCGTTGGATTTAAAACCAACATCTTCTGTGTCTATACTTATAACTGCCAAGCGATAATAGCTATTATAAAGAAAAAAACTTTCAATGGTAAAAATTGACAGATTTGTTTGAGATATGATGTGATTAAGCAACTGCTGAATAGTGAAATTATGTCAATTCATTATGTGAAGTCATAAGTGAATTTAGCCAATCATTTAACTAAACTTTATGGAGAAAGTTAATATCTTAAACATCAAGGGGAATGAGACTTAAGCCAATTTGAGATTAATGGTGATGGGAACCCAACCTTTGTGATTGGAGATCCCATTAATAATGTTCAATGGGTAATAACAAGTTATTGTTATTTCTGCTAGCACTAATAAATTTCTCCATTCCTATGATGTGAGTAAATGCTAAATAACATGAATTTAGGTGGATGAGCTAACTCTGTTAATGTTTTTCAAATCCTTTATGGGTGGTATATATCATTGCAGTAGACACTTGATGAAAGCACCTATATGAGTATGGAGTGAAGCCGCTTTTATGAAATTGTGGCATAATTTCTATGGCACTCATAAAATTACCGAGTCCGCTCATGCCCTTTAGAGTAAAACGACATTTAACAACAAAAAATTGTGAGGGTATAATGTGATAATAAGACCTTTATTTTACAATAAAGAGTCATTCATTCAAAAAGCTAAATGTAAAGCCCAAATTTAGTGAAAATTGGAATAAATTTTTCTTTTCTTACTTATGTTTGTCAACAATTAATGTAGCACCTAATTACTTTAGTTAATCTTATTCGAATAACTCTATCAACATACATTCATATCATGCATCAATTTAACTATAAATTCTTATCATTTGTCAATTTGTTACAAAAGAATTGTCACGATCGCCCGTGACTTACCAAAAACCACTACAAATTTTTCGCATTTTACTTACCTTTCCTTCTGGCATAATTCAATCACCAAACCGTTGGGCTATGATTCGATATTAGTCACCTCAACCACATTCATTTCATAGCATGCATACATGTCAATATAATTATCTATTGATTGTAAGTACTCATTCTCATAAGGAATTTACATTTATTAAATACAAATACATGTCCATATACATTCCCGACAGTACATTCGTTTACATAACTATGCTTTTACATTATTCAGTACAAAACATTTCAAATGTGTATACCTTTCGTATGATGGGTATACAGTGGATAAAGGAATACCTGTCCTTAGTCGTACTCAACTACATTGAACGTTATGTAGAGAGGAGGAAATAAAAAGGGCGTGAGCTCACTGCTCAGTCAGGAAATAAGCTAAGCAAGTAGATAACCACACTATCTATGAAATATAATGCTCATGCCATGAAATCATTTCCTTTTCGATTCACATCTAAAACATGTATCTTTCTTGAAACCTTTATGTAAGTATATATATATATATATAGATACAAATCATCTATATGAACTAAAAACATGCTGGTTTAATAACCTCAGCAATTTATGCAAAACATTGCATTGTCATGTAAATACTGTAAATCACATTTCGTAGTTAGCATAGTACATTGTTTATTGTAACCATAACTACTACTTTCATTTCTTTTCATTAAACTTTACAACATAATTCGTAAGGGTAGGAAACATGACTATCTTACCATAATAATCTAAAATAGCATGGTTTACAGATAACCAATCCATTCCTAAGATTACTTCAAAATTGCTCATACTTACCAATAATAGATGAGTATGAGACGAGGTTTATGTCCCTGAGAAGGTACGACCCTAATACGATGATTAGTGAGACCAACAAGGTCAGAAGGTTTGTAGATGGACTGAGACCAATGATACGGTCTAGATTAGTTCTGTTAGACATCCTTTCGTATGAGGAGGCGGTGCGTAGGGCATAACTATGTGAGCAGGACTATGAACGGAATGCCTCTAAGTTTGGGAAGGTTGGCAGGAGTAGAGTATAGACCAAAAGAGACCCGTGAGTGATAGAGGGTTTGGTTATCAAGAGGAATGAGATTTTTTAGGAAGAGGTCACAAATCGAGGAGATACATGAGAGGACTATTAGAGCTCCTATGTATCCGACCATAACCCCAACGAAGAGCATAGTGATTGGAGGACAGCGACCTACTACCGAGTAGTGTAGTAGCTGTGCCAGGTATCATGGCAACCGCCTTGTCCTATGACTTTTGAAGTCTATTACCATTGTGGTAAGATAAGGCATATTATGAGGAATTGCTCAGAGATGATTGATACTGCCACATAGAAAGGTAAAGAATCAGAGAGAGTTTCTGCTAATACCTTTGCTCTGAGAAGGAGAGCCACAGTTGAGGAGAAGGTAAAGCAGGTGGTTGGTCAAGGGCGAGTACATGCTTTGGACTAGGGCACAGCTGATGCTTCATCGGATGTGATCAAAGGTCCATCCTGATTTTTTATCTTGAAGCATTATTTTAACCTGTTGCCACGCATTCATTTGTATTGCCTTCATTTGCATATAAGTTAGCGAAACATGTGAAGTTTACACCTTTAAGTATAATGATGTTGATTAGAACGCCTATGAATAATAGCCAGCTAGTCGAGTATATGTATAAAGACTATAAGCTAAGAGTAGGAGAAAATGATATGTCAGCCAATCTCATTTTATTGAATATGAGTAATTTTGATGTAATCTTAAGAATGGATTGGTTAGTTGCAAACCATGCTGTTTTATATTATTATTCTAAGACAATAATGTTTCCTACCCCTGAAAAGTATATTGTAAAGTTCACTGAAAAGAAATAAAGGAGTAGTTGTAATAATTTAAAAGGTGAATTATTATGCTGACTAAATAATCAATATGTTGAAGGTTTCATTGCGAACGTGGTTGATGTGGATAAGGCGCATCTAGAGTTGGCAGATATCCCTGTGGTTAGGGAGTTCCCAAATGTCTTTCTGGATGAGCTGTCAGGGTTACCACCAAGTAGAGAGATGGAGTTCTGTATAGATTTGGTGCTTGGTACCGAGCCGATATCCAAACCACCGTACCGAATGGCTCTGATTGAGTTAGAGGAGCTAAAGAAGCAGTTGCAGGAACTATTGGATAAGGGGTTTGTGAGACCGAGTGTTTCGCCTTAGAGAGTACCGATTTTGTTTGTAAAGAAAAAGGATGAAAGCCTCCAACTGTGCATCGATTACATGTTGTTGAATAAGGCTACATCAAAAATAAGTATCCCTTTTCATGTATAGATGATTTGTTAGATCAGCTTTGGGGAACACAAGTCTTTTCTAATATTGATATGAGGTTGGGGTACCATTAGTTGAGAGTTTGGAGTGGAGATGTACCCAAGACAGCTTTTCGTACCCAATATGGCCATTATGAGTTTATGGTTATACCATTCGGGTTGACTAATGCTCCCGTAACTTTTATGGCTTTGATTAATGATGTGTTCAAGTCATACTTGGATCGATTTGTTATCATTTTTATTGATGGCATCTTGGTGTATTCAAAATCCGAGGAAGAACATAAGAAACACCTGAGGTTGGAACCCAATCTAATAGACAGGATTAGACAGGCTAAGCAAAGTGATCCGTATTGTGTTGATATGGTTAGTCAGATGCAAAGGGGCATGGTGACTAAGTATGAGTTGAGTTTTGATGGACTACTGAGGTTTAGAGGTAGATTGTGTGTTCCCGAGGACTTAAAGCTCAGGAGATTGATTTTATTAGAAGCTCATTCATTGAGGTACACATTACATCCAGGGAGTAACAAGATGTATCAAAATCTTCAGAAGGTGTATTGGTGGTCAGGTATGAAGAAGGATGTCGCAGAGTATGTAGCGAGATGTCTCGTTTGTCAGCAGGTGAAGGTAGAATATCAAAAGCCTATAGGGTTATTACAGCCTCTACCTATACCGACATGGAAATGAGAGCATATCACCATGGATTTTGTGATAGGTTTACAGAGGACCTGCAGGAATCACAATGCTATTTGGGTGATTGTGGATAAATTGACTAAGTCAGCCCACTTCCTAGCTAGAAGAGCTATCAATACTCTGACTAAATTGGCCGAGTTGTATGTACATGAGGTAGTGAGGTTACATAGTGTTCTAGTGAGCATTGTTTCGATAGGGATTCCCACTTCACTTCCCACTTCTGGTAACATTTTCAGGAAACCATGAGAACCTAGTTGAGTTTGAGCATAACTTTCCATCCTCAGACAGATGGTTAGTCAAAGAGGACTATATCCACTCTGGACGATATGTTGAGAGAATGTGTGCTGGATTTTAAAGGCTCTTGGGATGATCATTTGCCACTAGCAGAATTTGCCTACAACAATAGTTATTTTTCGAGTATCAGGATGGCACCATATGAGGCTTTATATAGTCGTAGATGTCGTTCCCCTATTAGATGGGAAGAAGTGGGTGATCGAAAGATATTTGCTCCTGATTTGGTCACAGAAGCCTCTGAGGATATTCAGTTGATATGTGAGAGATTGCGAACAGCTCAGAGTAGATAGAAGAGCTATGCTAACAAGAGATGGAGGCCACTAGAGTTTACAGTTGGTGAGTCTGTGTTCTTAAAAGTTTCTCCTTCCAAGGGTATAATGAGATTTGAAAAATAGGTAAATTGAGTCCTCGCTACATTAGACCCTTTGAGATATTGGATCAAATGGGAGGTGAGGCCTGTAGGTTGGCATTGCCACCGAACTTATCGGGTGTCCATAACGTCTTCCATATTTCGATGTTTCAGAAGTATTATCCGGATTCGACACATGTGATTCAGTATGGGCCATTAGAGCTCAGGGAGGATGTCATATGTAGAGAAGCTAATTCGGATATTGGATAGGAAAGAGAAGGTACTGAGGTCAAAGACGATCGGGTTAGTTAAGGTTCTCTGGCAGCACCACACTTCGGAGGAAGCTACATAGGAGTTAGAGAGCTTGATGCACAAGAAGCACCCCCAGCTATTTAAGGATTGACTTGGTTCTGATATGGATGACCAAATTTCTTAAGTTGGGGAGGATTGTAAGACCTGTATTTGTACTGTGTTCCTTATGATTCCTATGTGTAAACATTTAATTATGTTAGTTGAATCATAAGAAGAGTATTTACTGAAACGAAAACGCAAATGAGATGATTAAATGTATATAAGCCATGAAAAGGCCAAATAAAGGCTAAAATGGCCACAGACTAAACTAAAGGAATGTCAACCACTCTGACTGAAAATAAGAACTTAAAACATAAAAATAAGAGTAGTTCAAGAAGGAAAGTTGGTTTGATTTGATCTCGAATACGTCGAAGTAGTGGAAAAAGCCAAAAAGGGGCTAAACGAGCTCGAAATGGTCCGTTTGAGGTGTTTTTGACACATTCACCTCCCGAAAATGACCAAAATGCAGAGATGAGAGTGTAAACCATAAGAAATGACATTTTTAGATTTTTGAGAAAAAGTTAAACGTGGTCAATGGTCAAGAAAAGTCAAGGTTAGTTGGAAATGTTGACTTTGACCATAACGAACTAACCAAGTTAAATTTTAACCCAACCAAGGTTAAAAGTAAGGAAGAATTATTTTTAGTTTAAACACTCAATCTTCAACTCCTTAAGCATGGAAAATTAATTTAATCGAAATTCAGATTAAATTAAATGGGTAGAAATCGATGGGCCAACTAATGGAAATTTTAAAGCCCATTAAGGTGCATTAACCATGGGCCGAATTTTGTAACCCCAATTGGTTGAATTATTGGACCATTTTATGGGCCTAAAATGAGGTCAATTGTAGGCCCAATTACCTAGGAAAAATCCAGCCCAAAAGAAAATCCCAAACTGAAGCCAAAATGGAAAGCCCAAAACCAAGCCCATTAGTTTTATGTTTAAGTCCAAAACTAAGCTCATTAGTTACCAAGCCCAAAATCAATGTCAAGCCCAATTGGTGGGCTGAAATTTAAGACTAAAAGGATAGAATTTGCTAAGTAAAAATCAGCCAAGCCTTGTCTTCTTCTCCCTTAAGCTCTCAGCCAAGAACAAACACCATGGAAACATAAGCTTTCTCTCACTAGAAAACACTAACCTAGAGACATATTTGGAACAAGTGATCTTCATGGAAGTTATTCCATAATGAGAGAGGAATAACATACATCAAAACCAGCCATCAAGGAGCCATATTGAAGGGAGCAAAATCCTTGGATGTTTCAGCCAAGAAGAGAAGTGTAAGCTAGGTGAGTTTTCAAGCTTCCAACTTCTAGTATGTTAATCTAGGAATTATTCTAAGATGATTGGTATATGTTTTATGGATCAAAACACACAAAATAATTATGAAAACATGTTGGCCAAAAATGGGTATTTAGGTTTTCATGAACAAGCATGTGATTTTAAGGCATGGATAGATTGGTAAGCATGTGTACATGATCATGGCATGCTTAGTTTCATTTAATTTGATGAATTGGTTGATGAATTGATGATGGCATGTAAGGTGTTTGATAAAATGCCTTAATGAGCAAAAACTAAAGGCTTAAGGCATGCATAGTAAGTGTTTGATGAAATGCCTAAGTGAATGGCTAGGCAAGTGGGCAAGGTTGGTGTGATGTTGGGAAGCTCTCGACCAAGGGTGGTCGGCATGACTCTCGGCCACCATGCCATAGTCGAGAGGCTTAATGGGCCAAGCCTTGATGGTTTCAGTCCAATAAGAGTTAATGGGCCTCGGACAAGCCCACTAAGAATTGATGGACCCAATGAGCCTAAAAGGCCCAGATGAAATGAATAGTAATGTGAAATGGGCTTAAGATAGTGTTAGGCTCATTAAGATGCAATTGGGCCTAATAAGAGTAAACAGGCCCATTAAGTGAAATAGACTGTATTAAAAGTGAAATATAGATGAATAAGCGTAATTGATGTGATAAATGATTACATGCAGCTCCCGAGATTATATTGGGAGCTAAACGGACTACGTGAATGAGCAACGTTGGAAAAGTGGACACGCTCTACGTGATTCTAGGTAAGGGAATTTTGTGAGTAGTTAGGGGTACCTACACGTATTTTTGAGCGTATTTATAATCATTTAAAAAGTTTATGGGTCAGAGAACGAGAATAAAATTTATAAAGACCCGATATGGGTAAATTATGATTTTACCCCTACAAGGGTAAAATTATGGAGATTAAGAAAGTCCTATAAAGCATGGAAAACATGTTTTTAAGTTGTTTTGATGTTGTTAAGCAAATGCATAGATAGATTGGCCAGTGTTTTCATGAATTACACAAAATAGCACAATTATGGTGTTAATTTTGATGATTTGAAACAATCCTTTTTAAATGAGTCATCTATCAAGTTGTGTGAAAACTAATCATGCTGGAGCACTGCTCGCATTGGAATTTCTATGTTTTCTACATGAATTAATGCTGGAGTGTTACTCGCACTAGATTTTATATGATATGCATGACACAGTACTGGAGCGTTGCTCATACTCGATTTTAATATGATTTATGCATGACATAGTGATGGAGTGTTACTCGCACTAGATTTTGTATGAAATGTGCATAAAACAGTGTTTGAGCGGGGTATCGACTGAGAGTCACATTCAAGGCGTGCACTGTATTTTGATGTGATATACCTGACATGTTTAAAGTCATGATGGATGCCTCGTGTAGACTGTGTCACACGGATGAGATGCTCGCACTTGCATTTTGAGACGTGGCATTAACTATCGACTTGAGATAGGGTCCACGGGAGTATGTTGTACCGTGTATGATTCACAGAGTACGTTGTACCGTGCGAAGTTGTGGAGTTGTTAGCTGGCAGGTAGGATTTGACCCACCTCCCGTTGCAGTAGCGATGCCCCGCACACTAGGATCCGTGTAGCTTGGGATCACAGTATTGGATATGGCCATAGTCCTCGATATTATTGCATGTAGCCACCTAGTCTCACATGATTATATCACATAGTTTTATATGAATTCGGGTAGACCTGAGGGATGGGTCGAGCCTTGATAAATGATTTTTTGACTTTACATAAATGTAAATGTTTGTAAATCAGGGTAGACCCGAGGGATGGGTTGAGACCTGATAGATGTGTTTTAAATGATAAAATACCAAATATATGATTGAAATGAAATGGCATGATATGTTTTATGGACATTATATGAGGTTATATAAAATGCAACGTTTTGCATGAAATCCCTGTATTTATGAGAAAAACATGATTTTAGTAACTACGAGTAAATATATGCAAACTGCATAAGTTTTACAATAACATTCATGCTTTGAGTGTGAAACAAAGAAAAGAGTACTTTAAGGCATGGTATCATATTCACGTAGATAGTGTAGTTATCTACTTGCTTGCCTGATTTCCTTACTAAGCTAGTGAGCTCACCCCTTTCATTTTCCACCTCTCTACAGAGAATTTATAGTAGCATAACGAGCAACTGAGGACTCGTATTCCGATACCCGCTACATTCCCATCGAGCGAAAGGTATACACATTCGTATGATTTTGTATCTAAACATATGACAACACAGTGATTTAAACAAATGTATTGTCGAGGATGTATTTATATATAAATGTACGTGAGCTCACTTATAAGATAAAAATATTTACAGTCAATCGATAATTTATATTGACATGTATGTATGACATAGAAAGGATGATAAGGTAAGTAAGGATGGTGTGACTACTACTGAATCATAGCCCAACTATTAGTAGTTAAATTGTCACGAAGGGAAGAGGTAAGTAAAAAGCGAAATTGTTTTAGTAATTTTAGGTAAAAGAGGTCGTGACACTATTATGAATTAGTTGAACACCTTTAGCTCCTTATTCAGGGAGCAAATATTTTCCTATCACCCACTTCTTTGCATGCCACATGGAATCTACATCTTTTGTCGTATAGAGCCTCGTATGGCGCTATTCTAAAACTGGCATGATAACTATTATTGTAGGCAAACTCTACGAAGGCAAATGATCATCTCATGAGCCATTAAAATCTAATGCACATGCCTTTAACATGTCCTCTTGGGTCTGAATTCTCCACTCGGGCTGATCGTTGGTTTGAGGATGGTAGGCAGTGCTCAAATGTAATTAGGACCCCATAGCTTCCTAAAAATGAGACTAGAATCTGGAGGTGAACCTGGAATCCCGATCAGATGTAATACTCACGGGAGCCCCATACAATCGTGCAATCTCTCAAACATACAAGTTCGCCAAAGCATTAAGGGAATCTATGCTCTTGATAGAAGGAAGTGGGCACTATTAGTCAGTCTGTCCATAATCACCCAAACTGCGTAATGGCCCTTTTGGGTCCTCAGTTATCCCATAATCAAATCCATAGTAATATGCTCCCATTTTTAAGTAGGCATTGATAATGACTTAAACAGCCCTGTTGGCTTTTGATGCTCAACCTTAATCTTCTGGCAGACAAAACATCTAGCCACAAAGTCTGTCACATCTCTTTTCATTCCAATCCACTAGTACATCATGGTATATCTTAGTTCTTACTGGGTGCATGGTTAATCGAGAACAATGAGACTCTCTCAAAATTCTCTGTCTCAGAGTGTCATCATTTAGCACACAAATACGACACTGAAACCTTAGCAATCCATCATCACTGACTGAGAAGTCTGACTGCAATCTCTCTTTAGCCTTACTAACCATATCCAACAACTTCTGATCATTTCTCTGCCCTGACCTAATCTGATCCAAGATACCAGGCTCAATTTGTAGGCTAGCCATAAACCCATCATCAACTTTATCAACACTGATACTGAGCTCGGTGAACTGTCCCAACAAATTCCATTCTTTGATCATCATATAGGACACCACCATACCCTTTCTACTGAAGGCATCCACTACCACATTCTCCTTGCCTGGATGGTACAAAATTTCACAGTCATAATCCTTCAAGAGCTTTATCTATCTGCTTTGTCTCATATTAAGCTCCTTCCGATAAAAAATATACTTAAGACTCTTGTGGTCAATGAACATTTGGAATTTCTCACCATATAAATAAAACCTTCATATCTTCAGAGCAAAAACCACTGCGGCTAACTCTAAATCATGAATGAGATAGTTTCGCTCATGGTCCTTAAGCTGGCAGGAACCATAAGCGACCACTCTACCATTCTGCATCAATACATAGCCTAAACCTTGGTGGGAGGCATCGCTGTACACTGCAAATCCTCCTGAACCACTTGAAATGGTCAAGACTGATACGGTAGTCAACTGATGCTTGAGCTCTTGAAAGCTTTGGTTACACTGATCAGACCATTCAAATGAGACATCCTTACTTTTCAATTTGGTAAATGAGCTGCAATCCGAGAAAACCCCTCAACAAATCTCCAGTAATACCTTGCCAATCCCAGGAAACTTCGAACCTCTGTTATAGTCCTCGATCTCTCCCACTTCAGCACTGCATCAACCTTGGACGGATCAATAAACACCCCGTCTTTAGATACAATATGCTCGAGGAAAATAGTCTACTCTAACCAGAATTCACACTTACTAAATTTCCCATATAATTTCTTCTCACAGAGGATCTTAAGCACAATCCTCAAATGCTGCTCGTGCTCCTCTCAGGACTTAGAATATATTAAAATGCCATCAATAAATACAATCATAAATCTGTCTAAATACTCTTGGAAGACATCATTCATTAAACTCATAAAAGTAGCAGGGGCATTAATCAGTCCAAAGGGCATCACCAAAAACTCAAAATGCTCGTATCTGGTCTTGAAAGCTGTCTTTGGTACATCAGCCTCTTTAATCCTCAACTAGTGATAACTTGATCTCAAATCTATCTTAAAAAACACTGAAGCCCCTCTCAACTGATTAAACAAGTCATCTATCCTTGGCAAGGGATACTTATTCTTTATTGTCACCTTATTCAAAAGTCGTTAATCTACATACAAGTGGAGATTCCCATCTTTCTTTCTGACAAATAATATTAGAGCACCCTACGGAGATGCACTTGGTCTAATAAACCCCTTATCGAGCAATTCTTGTAACTTTTTCTTCAGTTCTTTCAATTCGACCATTGTTATTCGATAAGGTGGCTTATAAATAGGTTAAGTGTTGAGCACCAAATCAATTATATACTCAATTTCCCTCTCTGGTGGTAACCTCGATGATTCATCCAAAAAAATATCAAAAAATTCACATACTACTAGAACATTCTGAATACTTGGCGATTCTCGACTATTATCAGAGACAAAATTAATATAACCCTCACAAAAATTGAGGTCATCAAAAATTTCAAAGATATAAATACCATATAGCTTCATAGAACATAATACCATACGCTTCATTTCTTATTAACAAAACATACATCAAATTTATCAGGTAAGGAGAATGTCATAATCTTAGTGTAACAGTGTAGACTTACATGATTGGTAGCTAGCCAATCCATGCCCAGAATTACATCAAAGACATAATTATTTAACAAAACTAGATCTGCTAACATTATCCTATCTCCTACCTTGATTTCACAATTTTTACACACCATATCAGTCATCTGTGATTCGTGCATGGGTGTGCTTATGTATAACATGTGATCTAGAGGCTCAGGTTCTAGATGCAATTTATGTGCAAATAGTAGGGAAATAAAGGAGTATGTGGAACCTAGGTCAAATAAAGCATGTGACTCAAGATTACAGACAAGTAGTATACCTCTAATGGTCTCAGAGGAGGTGTCAGTTGTTTCCCTGTCAATGGCAAACACATGTCCCTGCGAGACAGGCTTTTTGCCCTTGTCCATGGCTGTAGCCCTTCTCTGTGGGGCCTGTCTCTGGGGAGCTTATCTCTCGGGTTGCCTTGGCTGCTCCTAAGGCTCGATGGGTCTCATCTGAGGATAGTCTTTAATTTGGTGGCCCACAACTCCGCATTTAAAGTAGGCACCCGTGACCCAATGACATAGCCCACCATGTGGCTTGCCACAGTTTTTGCACTGTCGAAATTCAATCCCAGAACCTCAAGTGGTGTCTGTACTATCAGTAGGGGTCTTGGGCTTACCAGCCCTCACCCGAGACTCATCTATCCGCTGTCTCTTGGGTTGACACCGCCTCAGTTCTAATCTGGATGCCTCAGATCTTTTACCTTTATCTTTACCCTTTCCTTTGGACCTGTATTGAACTTGAGTAACACCTAGACCCCTCTCTATCTCTTGAGTGCGACAGAGGGCATCTTTTAAATCTGTAACCTAGAGCCCCAATAGTCTATCATAAATATTGGGTCTTAAACTAGCTAAAAACCTCTTGGTATGACGCCTTGGGTCCCTTACTATCTCGGGGTTATACGTCAATAGGGTGGTGAACTGATTCTCGTACTCATCCACTGTCATGCTACCCGAAACTAAATTTAAAAATTTCATTTGCATCTTTTTCTGGGAAGTGCGCAGAATATACTGGGTCCTGAATGCAGTAAGAAAGACATCCCATGAAATATTCGATTGACTGTCTGAGTGAACCTCCACCAAAACTTGGCTTAGCCCCTCAACATATAACTAACCATAGCTACCCTCTCCGCATCTGTGCACCCTAAATACTGGAATGTTGTCTCAATATCTAATAACCATTCCTCGGCCTTAACTGGATCCTTAACCCCTGTAAACTCCAAGGGATTCATCCTAAGAAAGCTTCATATTCTCTAAGTATCCCTATCATCTCTGGGTTGTGGGATTGAAGGCTGAGGAGCTGAGGTGTTAGAGGAACCTGTAGTATAGGAGGTGGAGGAGTGGGTGTGGGTGTAGTAGCACCAGTACCTGAAGTATTTGCCCCAAATTGCTGGGCAAACATGGCAGCAAGTGTATAAGCCCCTCTCTCATACTCTGCATACCTTGCTCGAGCCTTATCATTCTGGTATTAAGGCTCTCTAGCTGAGGGGGCTATGCCTACCTCCATGGACGACCTCGTCTCCCGTTCATTGATTCGTGATGAATGACCTACGCGTAAACCAAGGTTTTAGTCATAACTTTAATAGATATAACTCACTTTATAACCAAACAAGCATAAACAATTGGGATGTAATCTAACTTCAACTAGTCGACACTGATAGTACTATACAACTTTAGCTCTGATACCACATAAACTGTGATGCCCCAGAAACGTGAAAATATGGGTTAATTTTAACTTAATTTTTTATTTAAGTTGCATTCTTATTCAATGCCAATTACTTAACTTTTTATTTTAACAAAATTTCACTGGCATAACGACTTATTTATGTTCATACCTCCCTGCAATATTCAAAATACATTTTTATATCCCACAACAGTTATTTTTAATCTTTTTTCATAATTAATAGTGACTTCCTTAACCATTACGTTTCCTTAATACCTCTGAAATACATTTTATTGTATAAATTGTAAGTTTACAACTTTACATACATACTTACTTAAATTATATCCAAAAATATCTTTTACATCAAAATGTCTTTGGTATACAGGATGTCTGGAAATAAAACTAGAAGTATACCTTACCGTGTACCGGAGGTAGCCTGGGGAGAGTATCGTGTCCACCAGCCTACGTCAACTACACGACAGGCGCAGAAATGATCACTGCAAATAATCTGTCAGAGTAGAGAAGGGGGTGAGCTTTTAAAAGTCGAGTAAGAAATGCATTTAAAATTATTTTAGTATCAAAACATAATAAACACGAAATGCTTTTATACAAAACATTGGTAAACATACATATAATTATCGAAATCATGCTTAGCTTAAAACAAGTGAGTCAAACAACTTCAGATCACAATTTCACATGTCACAAAACTTATCACCTTTCTTTCGAAGTGATATAGAATATATCATGGAGACTAGGCAAATACACATAGCAAGCATAAGTCATGTTCATACAAATTTAACCTTCGAAGAGGGAGACAACAAACAAATAGAGTACCGATGGCCATGGTAAAGGGACTATAGACTGGATTAGGGTCATACAGTGCCCTACGCCACTAAGGACCAAAATGAACAATGCACGAAATGGCGAAATAAGGCACCAAGTCGACAACACATACACAACGTGGTTAAACATGCACTACAAAGGACTAAAATATGCACGATGTGGCATAAGGCATGCACCACGAAGGACCAAACTCCATACGAACCATGCATGAAAAAAATCATGAACTACATGTTGCCTTAGTCTCAAAACGAAACATACAAATTCTTTTCAAGCTTATTAACCCGCATACTAATAAAATCGACATTTAGGTCAAATTCTCATACTTATGATAACTGATTCATAAAACACATTTTTGTATCAAAACTTATTTTTTCCAAAACATTTATAGGTGGCAAAGAAAGTACACTCGGAAAGCTTAGTCAAGTTGGTTTTTCTTTCGATTTTTAGTTTTTACATGAATAGTACTTTTCAGGCATCGAAACACATTTTGTAAACACGATCATACTTCAAACATATTTTTATATTAAAAGAGAGGTAGCGAGATACTACTACCACTTTAAATTACACCACTTACCTATTGAATCTTGGGCAGCATGAAATTATCGGGTATCAACCTTGCCTCGATTTATGTGTTAGTACCCCGAGTTGCCCAAGATAATTCCAAAATCATCAAATGATGCTCAATTTCATATTAGTATACTTAAGCATGCATTATCTTACATAAACTTCATTAATTTGGCCATTTCTGACAACTTTGTTATTAACTCAATTTTACTGATAAACATGTCGATTTAAGCTATTTCGATAGTTTTTATTCTTCTAACTTTAATCCTATAAACCTAATAGCTTACACATTTATTCAAGTCCTTAGTTAACATACAACAATTTATCAAATTGTCAATTTTGACACTTTTATAGTTTTTCACTAAACCGAGCTATAAACCGAGCTTTTTGGTATTAAACAATCATTCTGCAACACATGATTCAATCAAATTTCATATTTTCCCTAATACACCAAGGCTGGTTAAAGGTTTAAATATTAAATTTCATGAAGGTTTAAATATCACAAAAGCCATCTAATACAAGAAAAAGGAAATGGCTAAGGTTTGTACTTTGAGCAGAAGTAATTTTGGGATAGCGTTATATATATATATATATATATATATGGGATAGCGTTATATATATATGTATTTATATATATATATATATTGGTCAGGGACATGAGTTATTGAATTATTGGTGGACCTTGACTTGTATGTGGTCCTTCCTAGACACTGACATTCATTACATGGTAGCTAGCTTGAGAGTTAAAACTGGACTTGATTGATCGAATCGAATAGACACAACAAAATGATAAATATTACATTGATATGGTTGGTCAAAACTAGGTGGAAGCTATAACTAGCTTGAGTATTGGTACTGATAATTTATTAAGATTTAAAAACAGAATTGTGTACCAAATGATCTATAGTTAAAGGAATTGAAGTCATCAGAGACTCATTTATAGAGATATACTCAGCATCTAGAGAATGGTAAAGATTTATTAAGTCTCCTGAAGGTATATTGGACACCAAATACCATGAGAAGTGTAACTGGAAGTGTGACTAAGAGTCTCATAAGTCAGTAGGTTAAGGTAGAGTACAAAAACCTATGGGGATTATCACCACCTTAACCATGCCAATATGGAATAGAGAGCAGGTACCTGGAATTTTAAGGCTCATGGAAAGACCAATTGCCAATTAGCAAAGATTATATATAATCGGTTACCACTTAAGTATCAAAATGACACTGTACGAAGTATTGTATGGTCAAAAATGTCGTTCACCAATGAGATGGAAGAAGTGGATGAAAGGAAGATAATGGTTCCTGATTTAATTAAGCAAGCTACTGAGGATGTACAATTAAGTGGTGAGAGACTGAGAATAGCTCAAATTAGGTAAAAGAGTTATGCTGACCAAAGATGAAGACCTTTGAAATTGTTAGTAGGAGATTCAGTGTTTCTAAAAGTCTCACCTTCCAAAGGTATAAAGAGGTTTGGGAAGGAAGGGAAGATGAGTCCCCGTTATATTGAACCTTTCGAGATCTTAAACTGAGTGGGAGATAAAATTTATAGATTGACGCTATCACCAGAATAATCGAGTATTCACAATATCTGTCAGGTTTTGAGACTATGCAAGTACCATCAGAATCTGACACATGAGATTAAGTATGAACCAACTGGAATTGGAAGAGGATATGAAATATGTGGAGAAACCAACCCGGATCTTGGACAGGAAAGAAAAAGGCATTACGGTATAAGACAATTCCTTTGGTTAAGAACTTGTGGTAATATCACACTTTGAAGGAGGCCACGTGGGAATTAGAAGGTCTAATGCGAGAGAAGTACCTATAATTATGTTAGAACTATTGTACTTCTAAATTTGGGGACCGAATTTCCCAAAATGAGAAGAATGTAAATACCGTAAATTTTCAATATACTCAGTGTTAGCTATAAATAATACTTTAGGCAATTAAGATGTGCCATGTGTCTATGGGTAAATTTAATTAAGGTTAAATATTAGGCTAGTATCATTTTAATACTACATGGAAAATTTAACTAAGTGCATAGACACAAATCTGTGTACACGAATACAATATTTCAATTATTCCTCCGGAATATAATGAATAGATATACATACAATATGTGTTTGTATATATATACATAAAAAGGAAGGAACACATGTATATAAATACATGTATCTATGTAAATACATATTAGAGAGGGGAGTAAGACTCGAGATTGGCAGTGTAACTATAAAAGAAATTGATCAAAACTTGGGAAGTTGGGAAACTGCAGTGTTCGGTAGGAAAAAAGGTGAAACACCGCAGCAAGGGAGGTTAGAAAACGTGAATGAAAAAAGCCATGGATTGGCTTCCAAAATGAAGCCAATCCCAAGGTTGCAAGTTGCCACCACTAGCAGCAGGTGAAGACAACATTGAGTTGTCACCAGTAACACAAAAATAAATATATATATATATATATATAAAGGTTAGGAATTAGAGAGAAATGTTAGAATGAGATGGACCGAAAGAGAAAGCAAATCAATGGCCATTAATTTTATAGTACTCTTTTGCATAAGAACAAGTATGGGGTGGTGACAACTGAAATGGAAATGATAAGGGACAGAAGTGGGTGGCTCGAACATAGCAAAGGAAAAAGAGAGTTATTGAGTTACTGCACGATAAGGGGAGATACAAAAGGAGAAGAAATATGTGGAGGAAACAGAAAGAAAAGTAAGAGAAATAAAGGGTGTACAAGGAAGAGGAGAGAGTTAGTTAGAGGCGATGAAGAGAGAAATGATGAAGAATGGAGAAGATCGTGAACAGAAACTGGAGGCAGTAGCCGAGAGCAAGAAGGGCGAAAGAGACAACGAAAAAGAAGGACGAAGGGAAAGCAGGGCTAGCAAGGAAACTGAACTGAAGCAGGTTGGAGGAGTATTGAAACAGGTCAGAACGTGGCCAAACAGGGGCAGTTGTCGCATAAGGAACAAGGCCAAACAGACGAAAACAATCAGGTCCAGTGGAGGTGGAGAGCTAGGAAGGAAGAATGAGTTGGATGAAATAGGAGTTTTTTTTTTTGAGGTATAACCCAACTGAAGCAGTGGATTAGGATGAAACCATTGGTGCAAGGAGCCAGGAATCGAAAACTAAATGACTAAAGAAAAGGGAGGTAGACGTGATAAGCATTCGGTAAGGAAACTGTAAGATCAAAGGAGACTGAATCAATAAACTAAAGCTGAAGTTGGAACAGAGATGGTGGCCACAAGGGAAGGGCCATCCTTCCATGGATAGGTGATTGGTGAACCGAGAGAGAGTGGAAGGAAGAGAGGAAACTAGAGTCCGCAGGTTGGAAGCGGGGGCGAGATCGAGGAGGCAGTATACGTGAAACAGAGGTCATCTTCCACCTATGTTTCCTTGCTAAAGTGGTAGAATAGGGCGGCTCTGAGGGTTGAGCATTTGGCAAGATCGAGACATGAAAATAGTGGCAGTGACAAGAGACGAGATGGAGGAAGGTGTTAGTTGGGAATAGAGGCCAAAATCGAGAGCTTGGCTGCAAGGGGGAGGAAACCTTTTTACATGAACGAGTGATCAAAAAACTAGGACTTGGATGGGAAAAGGTGACAAAGCAGCCAACCGAGAGTGAAGAAGAGGAGAAGAGAAGAGAGGTATGAGGCCTCTTTGGAAAAAGAAGGGGGACGTGAACAGTGATGACTGGTGAAGAAACAAGAGGAAGAAGGAAGAAAATGGTTTTAGAGGGAAGTTTTTTTTTAAAAAAAAAAAAAGGAAAGAAGAGAGATACTTTTAAGCAAATATATATGCATTTAGGATTATATATATTTGGAAAGGGGAAGAAGGCCCAAAGAGTTTGGAAAAAAATTTGGGGAAAAGACGGTTCAAAATATCGGTTCAAAATTTCGGAGAAATAAATAGATTAAAGCAGACCCGCTGACTCGCACTACTGAGACAACGAGGACTACCGACGAAACATGGAGGTAAGGAAAATTTTGTGTGCTCGTAGAGATAAATATGCATATTTTCTATGTGTTGTAGATATAAAATTTAGGGTAAATTTACTAATTACCGAAACTATAGAAAACTCTAAACCAAATCGTAGTATCAAAATTTTAGGAAAAAGAGGCTAGTCAGCCTATTCCGAATTGTTACGTATATCGTATTAGATTTGAAAGTATTTATTTGAAAATGAATTATTTTTGAATTGATATTTGTAAAAGTGCTTAAGTGGTTGCAGGCTGGGTATCACGCTAAAATGCTCACACTAGATTTTAATATAATTTTATGAATAAAAATGTGATGGAGTCATCGCGTACTGCTATGTGGTCTTGTGCTGACTTGCTCGTATGCGATTTTAATATGATTTATAAGTAAAACCATGGTAGTCAGTGGTATATTGTTGTGTGATCTTGCACTGACCTGCTCACATGAGATTTAAAGTGTTTGATGTTAAAACTGTGCTAGTCAGTGGTGTATTACTGTGTGATCTTGCACTAACCTGCTCGCACATGATTTTGAGGCAAAAAGGGGCGACGATGAATTATACTGAACTATGAATGTTACTGTGGTCCATGGAGTACGATTACCGTGTTGTGTGCATGTGAGTATGTTATATCGTGTTATTGGAAAATAGTGTACTGTGTAAGCTATTTGGGTAGCTGACCACTCTCACGCCACCTAACATCTTGGTACACTTGATCAGTAATTGCTCAGAGTCACTGACATTGGTCAATTGTCCTACTGATTACTGTTATAGCATAAAATGCCTTATCTCGTCTATTTGGAATTTCTGAAATGAAAATGTGAATTATGTTGTGATTTGAAACAATGTATTTCACTGCCTGAAGTTTTGAAATTTTGAAATCGTTACAGTAAACTGTTGAAGATACTATTTGTTTGATTTCCATTTCTGATTTCATTTAACTGCAATTTCCCAATATATTTTACGAGAAACTCATCTGTGGCATAAGTATATAGGTATTGTATTTATCCACCTGCCACGTGTTTTTCTTACTGAGCACGTTGAGCTCACCCCTTACTTTCCTCCACAGAGTCCCATCAGTAACTTGGACGCTTCTGTTAGTAAGGCATGTCACACAGTTATGGTTTCGCGGAATATCTTTCTATGTTGAAGGTATACCCAGGTTTAAAAAGTTCTGTTGTATCTAAAATTTTTGTAAGTACAGTAATGTAGATGAGATGTAATTCGGGGAATGTGAACATGACTATTTGTAGAAGAAATTTAATTGAGACAGTTGATTTCACTGTTTGATATAATATTGACTTGTAGCCCAACCAAATTGTGTGGAAATTGGGTCGTTACAGAAGTTGGTATTAGAGCAAGGTTGGCCTGATAAAGTCGATATTAAAAGTGAAAAAGACTTAAAAAGTTCACATCCCCAACATTACTGTACATTAATTAGATACAAATGGGTATACCTGGCTGTGTTTTATTGAAATTGTATTAATGAATGAAGGGAAACTGATAGATATGGCTCATTAGTATTACAGCCATATTGGTATATGGAAATGAACCGTTCCTCGAGGCCGTAGAGATAGGCCCAAGAGGTGTAGTGAACCTTCATCTAAGTGTACACCTTATAGTTTCACTGGAAATTTTAGAGTCTGCTTCGTAAGATTTGAGCGAGACATGGAAGCAATGATAGCATTGTTTGATCAAGTGATAGTGGCACAATGATAATGATAATGATTGAGTGTGACTGAGAGAAAGACCGAGCTAATTTCAGAAGATAGCATGCTATTACATACTGGAGTCAAGAATCCAATTGTAATGGAAAACTGGAAAATTAAATTGAAAAACTTACATGGATTCTTAGAGTATGACTATGAACTTATTAGACCAGGGGCAGTTTCAAGAGTTTAAGCCTCTGTTGTTCAATGAGGTTAAGAATTCAGTGATTCAGAGGGTTGGATGAATGAGATAGAAAAGCTTGATGATTTTAGAAGTAACTCTACCGAGAAAGTTGCTTTTGTAACTTTGTGGTAAAGAATTGGGGGGAAGTTATACGGACTTTTGAAGTGCACTACTATAAAAAAATTAGCTATAATGGCATCAGCATCAAAATGGAAAGTCGATCTCGGAGGTAAGTCCCCCGAATTAATCCGAGACTCGACATCAAAAAAATACATGGGATATATTTCTAAAGGCCCTTAGGTGGCAGCACATTCTGGATGAAATAAAGTGGAAAATATAGCTGAAATGAGTGAATCGAACATAAGGAAACAAGTCCGATAATGAATATGAAATTAAACAGATTTAGAAGGAGTATAATCCAGATAAGTAGAGATGTGGAATAAATGAGGTCCAAAAACTCAAAAGAGACACTGAATGTGAGATCCCATATATATATAACCTTGTATATATGTAAATGGAATTATAATATGAATGATTTTGGATCAAGTAAATGTGAATGAAGTTCAATTGAGAATGAATGAGTATTGTGGATGCATGTAAAGGTTAAATAAGGGTTGAAGTGGTCGCAAACTAAGTAAATGAAAACCTTAAGCATCCGAAATGAGTATAAGGACGTGAAATGTATAAATGAGTGTAAAACGAGGAATTATACAAACCTTTTTTTATTTCCAAGGGATACACATAAGTTTCATAATGTGAAAGTCAAGGGAAATGAGCCTTACCAAGCTCTAGATGGATATGGATTGCAAAATGACTAATCAAGCAATCAAAGGCAAGTTAACCTTTGAAAATTCTAGAAAAAACTGCAGTGGAAAAGCAGAAAATGAAGGCTAGATCGATCTCCCATTCAAGGAAGATCAATCTCTTGTGCAAAATAAGGTAATTTGGAGTGAAATATACAAGGCAAATCGATCTTCCCAATTGCCCAGATCGATCTGTATTTGCCTCTGCCAAGCCCAGATCGATCCCCTACTCAAGCAGATCGATCTCCTTAGCTCTCGAGTTGGAGCAGATCGATCTCCTCCCTTAGCCAGATCAATCTCCTTAGCTCTCTATCTAAGACAAATCGATCCTGTCCATTGAAACAGATTGATCTTATTCACTAAAGCAAATCGTTCTCAAGCCTTCGATAGATCGATCTTATGCCTTCAAATGTCGTGAAAATGAGGGATTTAAGAGGACCAGATCGATCTCTACCCAATACAGATCGATCTCATTAAGCTATTTCTATAAAAGGGAGTAGATGAAATCTGCATTTCATGGGAACAACCATTCCTTTCCATTTTCAATCCAAAAACCTATCTTTCTCACTCCTACATCTACACATTTTCATAAAGATTTGAGGGAAAGCTATTAGATACAAAGTTGTTCACATCAAAGAGAAGAACAACATAGCTTGGAGTCATTACCCCATTTGTTGTATTGAAGGAGCTAGGAGCATTTTTCATTTGGAGTAAGAAGGAAATCTAAAGAGGTGAGTTTTTAATACACCAAGTCAAATATATGTTTGTTTAGTTGCTATTGTGAGTTGATTAGGTGGTGCATTGATGGTAGAAACTACCTAGAATGCAAAGGAACAATTATGACCTAGAATGAGTTTAGTGTGAGAAAGTGAAATGTATTAGAATTAATGATGAATAGGAATTCTGAAGGTGATAATGGTGTTGTGAGTATGATTTTGAGATGGTGATAAGGAATGACCTGTGAGATTTACCAAAAATGGGTAAAATGTGTATTTAATGCATTGGTAAAAATGCATAAATGAATGAGAGAGTAAGGGTAGAGCATTTCATATCTAGTCTTAAACAAGTAACTAAGTGAGTTACTAGATAAGTTTGGTTAGAAAGGCTTGATGATGGCCAAATGCAAAAATGGGCCAAACATTAATGAAATAGGCTTAATGAAATATATTGGCTAGTTGAAGTCAAAATGTAAGTTAGCAACATTAACTCAAGTGATTGGTGAATGATTTGTAGCTTTCGAGGATACACTGGAGCAAGTTGAGCAAAACGCACGAGAAACGTAAAGGAAGAGAGTCGTTCCCCAGCAAATCGAGGTAAGGGAATTGTGTGGACTCTTAGAGATGTTTGTACGCCCTTTGGGCGCATTATATTTTCTAGAATGCATGTGGTGATAGGAAATGAAATGGGTGATTGAAGGGCAAAGAGTTGAGTTTTTGAGAAATGTGCATAAAAACAAAAGCATGATGCTTTGAAAATCCTGTTTTATTGCTTTTTAGCAAGTGATTAGTAGGTTAGCTAACATTCAAAAAGATTTACAAAAGAAATGATTTGATTTGGTTTATAACCATGTTTTGCAAAGGATTAAGCCACCTACATGGATTTCATGAGAATGAAAGCATGCTAGAGTCTGACTCGCACGAGATTTTATGACATGATTAATAGTCGTGCTAGAAGCTTCGGGTAGACTGAGTGTCGCACCGATTAAATAGGCTCGCACATGTATTTTGAGATGTGGCGTGATATGATGTGTTGATATGGGTCCACAGAGTATGTTTTATCGTGCAGGTAGCATGGAGTACGTTGTACCGTGTTGAGATCTTGATATGCCGTTTTCGGACGATGTTTAGAATTGCTATGGACTGGTGGGTTGGACGTGACCCACCTCCCGTGCGAAAACAGATAGAGGTGATAACCCGCACACCTGATCAGTGTAGCCTGGGATCACAGAGGATATGGCCATAGTCCGAGAGGATATTTCCCTATTATATTGCCTATCTCACATGTCTCTTATTTATGAATGAATCCATGTTTTGAAATGTGTTATGAGTTAGGACAATCCGAGAGAGGGGTTGAGTCCTGACAAGTGTTGATTTTATTGAGATGAATTAGCATGATTTGCTTGAGAAAGTATGATAATGGCTTTAAAGTGCACTTACGCGTGATGGTTTTCTATGCCTTATTTATGAAATATGCATGATGGTTATTCCATGCTTTGAATTTGATTTATGCACTGAACAAAATAACATGATTTGCTTTACATGTCATTAACACAAGCATGAATTACTGATTTGAGGTGTGACGATGAAATGTGTAGTTTTGAGCATGGCATCACGATCACTAGATAGTGCAGTATCTACCTGTTCGCATGATTGCCTTACTGAGCGTGTTGTTTTCTCACCCCCTTATTTTCCCCTCTCTACAAAGCATTGAGTATAGACTGAGGGCGATTGGAGGTTTCTTTTGTACTGCTGCATCCCATCACAAAAGGTATACACACTTGTATAATTTTGTATCTAACCTTTCCATAGCACAGTAGCATCTTGAATGTAATCATTGGGGATGTAAAGTAATGTAAACACATGTAAAAAGCAACTCTGATTTATTTATACAAGTGTTTACTTCTAAATTATAATGCAAATTAAATTGCTATGGTTGGATGAGGTAAGTATCGACACACAGCCCAACTGTTAAGAGTGTAGTTATTCACGATCGGAGTAAGGTAAGAATGAATAATAAATAATATCTAAAAAACAAAAAAATTTATGATGATTTTTGGTAAGTTCAGGGTCGTGACAGAAGTTGGTATCAGAGCTGAGTTGGTCTGATGTGTGTCGGTGTCTAAAATACTTAATAAGTTGGAAAATTACATCCCCATGTTACTATGCTTGTTTAGATACAATTATGTGTGTGTTGATGGGTTGACTAAGAAATTGATGTGAATGTAGGGAATTGAGCATTATGCCTAACACAAGTCGTGGTAGAGGGGCAAGAGCGCAAGCTGGAGACCGTAGAGGTAGGCCTTGGGGTAGTGTTAAGCCAGAACCACATGAGACTCAAGAAGAGATTGAGGTGGAGTTTGAGGTTAAGCATGATCCACAGGGTCCAGAGGAGAGACTTGAGAGTACTGAGGCTTGCTTCGCAAGGATTAAGTGGAGTATAGAGATGATCTTGGAGTTGGTCACTCAATCTTTACTTGGAGTTGGGGGCAGACAGAGTCCCGCTACACAAGGTGATGCCGAGCAGGCGGCAGCTCCAGAGGCACGGGCACGGCCAGCCCAAAGACCTCAGACAACAGATACACCTACACCCCCACCCGCACAGGATATGCCTACACTTGTTGCTATACCACAAGGCAGTAGAGGCTGGGGTTACGGTTGTGGTTTGGATAGACTGCGGTAGTTCCAGAAGTTTAGACCATCGTCTTTCAGTGGAGTTAAGGACCCAGTAGCTGCAGAGGATTGGATAAATGAAATTGAGAAGTTATATGAGTTTTTTGAGTGCACCACTACCGAGATGGTAGCTTTTGCCGCATTCATACTGAAAGGATCAGCAGAACATTGGTGGAAATCCACTGATAATTCTATTTTTAATAGAATTATTTGTGTCCTAATTATTTATTTAATCCCCATATTATTTTATTAATTATCCCCTTTATTTAATTAAAATTCTTTAATGTGCATATAAATTAAATTTGGATGAAACTCAGTCATTTCAGTCGAAATTGGACTGAAAATGAGCTAAAGGAGATTGGACCACTTCAAATTTTACAGACCGAGTCACCAGTCGTCTGGACATGAGTGATGTGAGGTGTCCATATTTTATTCGCTTCGAAATGATAAGATCGACGGACACCGTGCCAACCTTCTGGAAGACACACGCCGGGCCACATCGCATATCCAATTAGACAAAAAGACTAATGACGTGGAAATATCTACTCTGTAGCAAATCAAATGAAGACAAGTGACCAAACAATGCCAACTCATCTAGGATGAAAAAATTACCATTGTACCCCTAAGTGTGTATATAAATAGAATATGATGGCAATTGAAAAAATTAAGTAGGAAGTAGGCTAGGGTAGTTTGTAAGGTAGAGTAATTTAGGAGTAGTTTTTAGAAGTAAATTAGGAGTAGTTGTAATTCTAGGTAGATTTAAAGTAGTTTTTAGAAAAGTTTAATTTCCTTAGTATCAATTTCAAGCTTTCTCGTTGGTTTCAATTTCATTTGGCATCCACCATTGTTCTTGTTTTCATTTAGCTACTGTTTATGGCACTTAAGATTTCTTTAATGAGAGCATATTTTCATTTAGCCTTTCTTCAATCTCGGTTTCACTCTTTACTTTAATTTAGTTTTCATAATATTTAGCTTGATGGCAACTGTTTCATTTTTGTTTCATGCAATCTTATTTTATATTTTTTATATCTTCCATTAGTTAGCTTATTTACCTCATATTTTGATCCGAGACAGTATCAAGTTTTTTCTGGAGGCTATCGATTGTTTTACTCATTTATGAGCAGTGTTGAGCAAATATGGGTAGCTGAGAATATGCTCAGGAAACTATACTCTCTATTTATTTATTTTTACCCAATCCCTTCTTCAATTCTTCAGTTCCGTTTATATTGTACTGTTTTATTTTTATTTTAGTGATAGCCATTTTCTATTTTAGTTTCTTCAATATTCTGGTGTAGCTTTCTTTTTAGTATTCCAATTTATATCATAGCATTGTTCTTATTTATTTTTACAATCTCTAACTTTTGGGTTCATATTCTACTGTTTCCAGCAGCCTAGAACTGTCGGTTGTTTCTGTTTCTGTTGTTGGTTTTCTGTGCATGCTCTTGCTGTATGGTGACTGTTGAAGTTGGCATTAAAGGCTGCTGCAAGTGCATTTGAATACCAATTGAAAGAAGTTGCTGGAGGTTGATGTTTGGTGCCGATAGTAGCAGGATTCTCATCCCCTATTCGGCTCTGTTTTTATTTTTTTTTATTGTTCATCTTAGTTGTCTTTTATTATGCACTAATCTAAGTACTACCTGCTGTTAGGCTGCTGTAAATTGATGTTAGATTGTTTGATAGTGGGCTAGTTTACTGGAATGAAGAGAATTGCAGGAGCGGGAGCTAGAAATTACAGGAGCAAGAGACATGCTGGTCAAGCCGAGGATGTGCAGCAGATTGCAGGACCGAGCAGACCGAGAACCTTACCTGGATAAGACCTAGATAGCAGCTGATGCAAAGGTTGCAGGCAGACTGGAGACAGCACGAACATGCAGCTAGAGTACTTGTGCACTACCTGGACAGACCGAAAGCAAATGGAGAAGAAGACGTGTACAGTGACAGTATCGGGACCACATGGCTGGCTTGTTGGTTAAGGCCTTGTTTGGCCGATTGTGCACTTCTCATTTGTTATTTTATGGTTTTACCTTAATGAATTTAATTGTTGATTCTTGTTAGTTGTTAGTTAGGTACTTCAATCAATTAATGGTAGGTTAGTTTAATATCTTTGCATGTCAATTTAATTTTTAGTTTTAATTTTTTAGTTAGTAATTAATTTTATATTATATATTTTAGGACTTTATTTTAGTTTAGTTGCATTTAGAATTAACTTAGATTAAATGTGTTTCATGCATTTTTAATTTAGTCTTCATTTTTATTAGATTTTAGGTTAGTTTAATTTGCAATTTTTATTAGTTTAATTTCATGCATTTTTATTTTACGTTTGTTTAAATTTTAGTTTAATTAATTTTATTGCTTTATTTTCATATTTGTATTTCATTTTAGTTGCGTTAATTCATTTTAACTGTTCTAATTTTCTTTTGTTGGTTATTTGCTTTTAATTGCTTGGAGCTTTGTAAGTAATTTTCACTCGATTTTATTTTCTTTAGTTTATAGCTTTTATTAATTTCAGTATTTTTAACTTCAGATTTAGTAGATCACCCATCTTCAATTCATAATTTGCTAGGATATACTTAGGGCAAGACTAACCGGTAGTTAATTAGGCTGATCAACTTCTCTGTGAGATGATAACTCGGGACTCAAATCCCATTATTACTTGTACGACCCGTGCACTTGCGAATAATACGTTTAGATCGTACCATCCACCAGGCCTATTTTGAGAGCCTGGCATACAAAGATCAGTTGGGATGTATTTTTTGGAGGCTTTTCGGAGATAGTATGTTCAGGATACTGCACAGCTAAAGATGAAGATGGCATTTTTGGAACTGACCCAAGGGAGCAGGATGCTAGATGAGTATGAGACAACTTTTATCTCCCTGGGCAGATATGATTCTGATACGATGGGTAATGAGGTCGAGAAGGTCCAAAAGTTTATGGATGGATTGAGACCAACCATCAGGTCCAGATTGGTTCCCTTGGACATATCGACTTACGATGAGGTAGTGCACAGGGTGCAATTGTGTGAACAAGATGTTGAGAGGATTGCCTCAGAGTTTGGAAAGGTTGGCAAAGTGGGGGATAGAGATAAGAAAGGATCAGTGCTAGATAGAGGCTTCAGTTATAAGGGAAGCAAGAGATTTTCTAGAAAAAGGCTAAGGATTGAGGAAATCTGGGAGAGGACAATTAACCTTCCCATGTATCCGACCATAGCGCAAACTAAGGGAATTATGATTGGAGGGCCACGGCCTACTACAGAACAGTGTAGCAAGTGTGGTAGGTACCATGGTACTCGACTATGCTATGGACCTCCTACAGTATGCTTCAGATGTGGGCAACCAAGGCACATAATCCGAGATTACCCAGATATGACAGAGAGAACCCCACAGAAGGGCAATGAGCCAAAGAGAGCTCCAGTTGGTACAACTACTTCGAGGAGGAGGGCTACAGCTGAGGAAAAGGGGAAACAGGTAGTGGGTGTGAGCAGAGGACGAGTACACACACTAGATCAGGACACTGCAAATCAGTCTTCGGATGTGGTTAAAGGTACCATCCAAATCTTTGATTTAGAAGCATTTGTATTGTTTGATCCTGGTGCCACTCATTCCTTTATATCACCATCCTTTGCACATAAATTGTTGAAGCATGTAAAACCTACACTGCTAGATAAGATGTTGATGATATCTACCCCTATGAATGATAGTCAATTGACTGAACATGTATATAGAAATTGTAAGATGAGGATATGAGGTAAAGAAATGGTAACCGATTTAATTTCATTAAACATGAGTGATTTTGATGTAATCCTATGAATAGATTGGCTGTCTGCAAACCATGTTGTTATGGATTGTTGTACTAAAACATTGATGTTTTCAGAGATAGACAACCTTGTTGTAAACTTTGTGAAATAAAGTGAAAGAACATGTTTATTATAAATAAAAGAGTATGATCTTAATACATGATATTCGAGAGACGAATTTATTTATCAACCATGTATGTTATTGTGATTATTTGTGTTACTAACGGTGGGAAGGATAATGTGAAGGGTTCATTGCTTATGTGATTGAGACGGATAAGCCACGTCTAGAGTTAATAGACATCCCAATGGTCAAGGAATTTCTAGATGTTTTTTCGGATGAATTACCAGTGTTACCTCCAGATAGAGAGATAGAATTTTGTATAGATTTGGCACCTAGTACAGAGCCGATATCCAAGCCACCGTACAGAATGGCTTAAGTTGAGTTGGAAGAATTAAGGAAGCAGTTACAGGAGTTGCTAGAGAAGGGGTTCATCAGGCCGAGATTCTCACCTTGGGGAGCACCGGTTCTATTTGTAAGGAAGAAGGATTGAAGCCTCCGACTGTGTATAGATTACAGGTTGTTAAATAAGGCGACCATCAAGAATAAGTATCCCCTTCCATGTATTGATGACTTATTGGATTAACTTAGGGGAGTGCAGGTTTTCTCTATGATAGATCTGAGATCTGGGTATCATTAGTGGAAATTTTGGGATGGAGATGTACCCAAGACAGCTTTTTGCACCAGGTATGGATATTATGAGTTTATGGTTATGCCATTCGGGTTGACAAACGCTCTCGTAACTTTTATGTCGTTGATGAATGAGGTGTTTCACCAGTATTTAGATCGATTTGTTATTGTGTTTATTGATAACATACTGGTGTACTCAAGATCTAGAGAGGAGCATGAACATCACCTAAGGATAGTGCAACAGACCCTCCGAGAGAAGAAGTTGTATGCTAAACTCAGTAAGTGCGACTTTTGGTTGGAACAGATCTCTTTTCTGGGTCATATAGTATCAAAGGATGGTGTCAGTGGATCCATCAAAGATTAAGCCAGTGATACAGAGGCAGAGACCCCAGACAGTAACAGAGATCGAAAGTTTCCTGGGTTTATATGGGTATTATCGATGGTTTGTGGAGGGATTCTCGAGATTAGCTACTTCTTTGACACGTCTCACGAGGAAGAATGTTGAATTTGGGTGGGATGATAAGTTTGAGGAAATTTTTCAAGAGTTGAACCGTTGTTTGACTACAGCTCTGATAGTCACCATTCCTACTAGAGCTTAGGAGGTTTCTCGGTGTATATGGATACATGACACCAAGGACTGGGCTAGACAGTTGAAGGATCATGAGAGAAACTATTTGACCCATGATTTGGAGTTGGCGGCCATAGTGTTTGCATTGAAAATATGGCACCACTATCTCTATGGTGGGAGATTTCAGGTTTACACTGATCATAAGAGCCTTAAGTATCAGTTCTCACAGAATAAGTTGAACATGAGACAGAGGAGATGGCTCGAGCTCTTAAAGGATTATGATTGTGAGATCCTATGCCACCCAAGTAAGGCAAATGTAGTGGCTACTGGACTGAGTAGAAAGCATCTCGGGTTGGCGTCATTTATGATGATTAGGGAACACGAGCTGTTAGAACAGTTCACGAACCTCAGTTTGGATGTAACCCCGCCTGATGCTATAAGACCCGTATTTTCAGTTTTAACCTTATGAATTCAAAAGTATATACATGTACATGCTATGTAAAGCATAAATGATGTAAAGTCCAAAAAGTTGATGTACACACTAATAATATGAGTTTGTTATGTACACACAAGTTTCATTATGTATGAATATGAATGAATGGACTTTTCTAAGTGATGAATGTGAATGGAATGCAAAATGGGTAGTGTAGTAAAATGGAATGAAGTTTCATGAGTTCTATACTTTCATTTAGGTTTGTATTGTATACCTTTGGTTATATAATGAATGCATACAAGTTTTGATGTGTATAAAGTACGAATGGATGTCATTTTCAAGTCTTAAAGGTGGATGGATGAGAAAATGACTATGGCATCAAAATTAAAGAGGTTTTGTGTGAATTACTACATAAAATTACAGTAAAATCTGGAAAATATGAATGCTAGATCGATCTCATTGAAGGAAATATCGATCTAGAAGAGCCAAAAATGCTCTTATTTGAGCAATGGAATAGGATAGATCGATCTCCAGTGTAGCCAGATCGATCTGCTAAGCATTCTGTGTAGAAAGAATAGACTTCCTTGGCTCTCGGCCAAGAGCAGATCGATCTCACCCTTGGAGCAGATCGATCTCATGAAATCCAATGCACTGAAAAGTAAGGCGATGAAGGAGGAGAGATCGATCCTCTCACCATGCAGATCGATCTCCTAGTGGAATTCTATATAAGGAATAGGATTTTAGGCTGAAAGACACAGTGACCTAAAACCTCTCTATTTTTGCTTAAGTGTTCAACCACATTCCTAGACAAACCAACCTTTTTAGCCAAAATTAAGAGATGTTTCCTTCTACAAAGTTGTTCATTAGCCAGAAGAGATCAACATAGTTGGAAACGAGACCGCGATACGATAGATCAAAGGTGTTGATCGATATCCAGAGATTTTGGACTAAGTGGAAAGGAAAGCAAGCTAGGTAAGCTTTCAGACTGCCAAATTCTAGTATGTTAACCTAGCTATTACTATGAACCTATTGATGTATGGGAAGATAGCTAAAAGTGACTATAACATGAAAAGTCACTAAGGACCTATGTTAGGTCAAAGAGAAAATAAGAGAATAAAATGGTGTTTTGATGATTCGAGATTATAGAAATGATGAATGATACGTTTGATGTGTATCTGCAGCATCCGGAGAGATAGACGGAGTTGTAGACGTAAAATGGTGACATGTGAAGCAGTGTGAGATAAAAGATACACTGCAAGATCGAGGTAAGGGACTTATGTAAGCTATAGAGATAGCTATACGCATGTTTTCTTATTTGCTGTATGTAAATGTATGTGTTAGTATATAGATATCGATATATCGAGAAGAAAACTACGTATGAAAATAAGTCGACGGTATGAGTTGCATGACTTCTGTGATTGTTGTGAAAAAAGGTTTTTCAAACGTTTTGAGAAAGAATGATAATAGACAGGCTATGATTTTAACCAATTGTATGAAATGTATATAAAGAGTGATTGAAGGGAGTTTACCCTCTCACTCATACTTAGTGAAAGGAGCAGTTCTATTTCTTTTCTGTGTGAAATTATGCTAGAGCATGAGAAGGAAATGGTAAATTGACCAACCCCGCTCGCACATCATTTTCAAAGTGATTTTAAGAAAACAAAAGAGTGCTTGATGCCTCGATATTGTGTGTTCCACTCAAGAGCTCGCATGTGATTTGAGATAACAAAAATGGGTGATAAGGATCCATGAGAGCACGATGTACCGTGAGCATTAGCCATGGGGTACGATGTGCTGTGATTATCTGTGTGATATCTATGTGATGCTGTAGGGATGGTTGATCCACCTCCCTAACCGTAGGGTTCCCGCACACCTGATCAGTGTAGCCTAGAATCTGACTATGGCCATAGGTCTTTATATATCTGTGTAATATGATATTTTCACTACTGTGTGAGGTGACAAATATCTTCCTTTGTTGTGTGTCTGGGGAATGTGATGACCCATGTTTATGTCTCATATGAACATTACTTTGCTATGTGCAAAAAGATTTATAAATGAAACTGTGTGGTTTAAAATAAAACATTTTCTATATATTAGTCGTGTGAATAGATTTGGTTATGTGAAACTATGTGCTACTGTGTGAAAAGTAATTTCAAGTGTGACTGTGTGAAGTTAGACGTTAGTGGTTTTAGATGATGAACTGTGTGAATATGCATATACCCATCTGGCGAATTAATGATTTCGCATTGATGGAAGTTATTTTAACGAACGTGCATATTGTTTTATAAGGAAAATGAACATATATGTATTTTAGCATGTAGATAGTGTAGTTATCTACCATGCTTGCACATTTCCTTATTGAGCGTGTTATGCTCACCCCCTTATTTCCTCCTTCACAGATATTACACAGTAGTGAGTACGGCAGTCGTCCCTGCTAAGGTGTTCTCTAATTATCCAGCAGTATCGAGAGGTATACACCTTGTGATGAAAAGAAACTATTTGGTATCCTGTAAATTAATGCACAGTCTAGTAATATTTTGTACGAAAGGGATGTATAGTTAATAGAAACTGATGTAAACGCTTCTGCATAATTATAAAAGTCTAGTTTCTATTCTATTTCAATTAAATGAATGTTTATGAGATGTGGATTGGATGTTGACTCACAGCCCAACTGTAAGTGGTAAGTGGTAAGGTAAAGGTCACGGATCGGCATCTGTGTGAGTGACCATGACAATAATGGTATCAGAGCTGAGTTGGTCTGATGTGAGTGATATCCATAATTAGGAAATTATACATCCCTAAAGTATTGTGCATTATTAGGATACAAATGTGTAAACCAAGCTGGAAAATGTAACTGAGACACTTATTTTGAGTATGCAGGATATTTGATAGACGATGTACTCGTAGAGGAGAGAGTTCACACTCTCAGGGGTATAGAAATGGGCCCGAGAGGCGTATTGGGTCTAGTCCTCATAGAGACCCACCAGAGCTGAGTGAGGCTGCTGAGGCCCGTATAGCGCAGTCACAGCGCAGTGTAGACACAGTGATGGAGATGTTTACACATGCTATGGCCAGAATGGAGGGTAGACAAGAAAACCTTATTGGTCAGGCTGCTGCACCTGAGAGAGATGAGCCTGCACAACCTGCACCGAGACCTCAAGCTGCAGAGGCAGAGATACCTACACCTCCCCCAGCTCAGGACATTCCTCCACTGGTTGAGGATCCTGTAGTCCCACAACAGGCTGGTGGAGAGGGACTTTATGATTGTGATCTGAATAGATTGAGAGAATTTTGAAAGTTCGGACCACCTTCATTTAATGGGGTGAAGAACCCAGTGTTAGCTGAGCATTGGATACGTAGTATGGAGAAACTCTACTGATTCTTCCATTGCTCTGGCACAGAGAAGGTCACCTTTGCGGCTTTTATGTTCGAGGATGAGGTCGAGCATTGGTGGATAGCTACACAGCCGATAGTGAGTGCATGTCATCGGGTTGTGACATGGAATATATTCCTGGATGCCTTCAAGAGGCAATACATTCCAGCTACTACTCAAAGAAATATGCAGTTAGAATTCATGACATTGACTCAGGGGAACCAGACAGTGGAAGAGTATGAGTCTGGATTTACATCCCTGGGCAGATATAATACAGTCACCATGAGCCTTGAGGATAAAAAGGTTCAGAAATTCCTAGAGGGATTGAGACCTTCCATAAGAGCTCGACTTGCTCCGTTAGACATTACCACTTATGACGAGGTAGTACGTAGAGCTCAACTGTGTAAGCAAGATTATGAGTTGCATGCCTCAAAGTTGAGTTAAAGACCATAAGAGGTCAGCTGATGACAGAGGGTTTCGAAAGGATCGAAGGTTATTCGGTAAGGGGCCTAAGGTTGAGGAGATGCAAGAGGGGCCTATGAAGCCTCTAGTGCATCCAACTTATTCTCTAGCATCAAGGGGCATGGGCATTATTATTGGTGAACCTTGACGTACCACCGAGCAATGTTGGATGTGTGGTAGATATCATGGGGGTAGACCATGCCCTATGATGAGATTATGATATAGATGCTGTAAAGTAGAGCACATAGCTCGTGAATGTCCAAAGTTGGTTGATACAGCCCCACAAAAGGGCAAAGAGCCAGAGAATGCAAAGGTTGAACACCTACACCTAAGAGGAAAGCCACAGTTGAAGAGAAAGGGAAACAAGCTATTGGTCGTGGGCGAGTGTTTGCTTTGGACCAAGCTTCTGCAGAGACTTCTATGGATGTGATTAAAGGTACCATCCTAATCTATAATTTTGAAGCATTAGCATTGATTGATCCTGGTGCCACGCATTCATTCATATCGCCTACTTTTGCATGTAAATTGATTGAACATGTAATACTTGTACCTCTAGGTAGGACTTTACTTATAAGCACTCCACTTAGAGAGAATGAATGACAAAATATGTCTATAATGGTTGTAAGCTAAAAGTAGGGGAAAAGGAGATGATAGTCAATCTCATTCTATTAAACATGAAAGATTTTGATGTAATATTAGGGATGGATTGGTTAGCTACAAACCAAGTCATCTTAGACTGTTATGCTAAGACAGTAATGTTTCCTACCCCTGAAAAGTATGTTGTAAGTTTTACAAAGTAATGAAAGAAGTAGTAAATTATGTCCAAGGACGGATGATTTTTCTAATCAAATGTGATTGTCATATGTTGAAGATTTCATAGCCTATGTGGTTGATTTGGATAAGGTGTATTCGGATATGGTTGATATCCAAGTGGTGAGAGAATTCCCTGATGTTTTTCCAAAAGAATTACCAGGGTTACCACCAGATAGAGAAATGGAATTTTGTATTGATTTGGTGCCTGGAACTGAACTGAGATCTAAACCACTATATCGAATGGAATTAAAGGAGCTAAAGAAACAGTTGCAAGAGCTATTGGATAAGGGGTTTATCAGACTTAGTGTATCGCCATGGGGAGCACCGATTCTGTTTGTAAGGAAGAAAGATGGGAGTCTCCGATTGTGTATAGACTATCGGTTTTGAACAAGGCTACCATCAAGAATAAATATCCCATTCCACGGATTGATGATCTATTAGATCAGTTGCAAGAAGCACAGGTCCTTTCAAAGATTGATTTGAGGTCTGGGTATCATCAGTTGAGGATTCAGAGTGGAGATGTACCCAAGACAGCGTTCTAAACCCATTATGGCCATTATGAGTTTCTGGTTATGCCATTTTGGTTGACGAATGCTCCTGCAGCATTTATGGCTTTAATGAATGATGTATTTAAGCCATACCTGGACAGATTCGTGATTGTCTTTATAAATGATATACTGGTGTACTCGAAGACCAAGGAAGAGCATGCACAGCATTTGAGAACAATATTGTAGACCCTCCAAGATCAGGAGTTATATGCTAAACTGAACAAGTGTGATTTCTGGCTGAGAGAAATATCATTCTTGGGTCATTAGTCTCGAGAGACGGTGTATCAGTGGATCCGTCTAAGATAGAGGTTGTGGCACAGTGGGATAGACCCAAGACAGTTACAAAAATCTACAGTTTCCTGGGTTTAGCAAGTTATTATTGATGATTTGTCAAGGGATTCTCTAAGCTGGTTACTCCATTAACACATCCACCTGAAAGAATGTGGCATTCGAGTGGGATGATAAATGTGAGAAAAGTCTCTACGAGCTAAAGAACAGATTGACCACCTCACCTATTCTCACCATACCTACCAGTTCAGGAGGTTACTCAGTGTATATAGATGCCTCTGGACAGGGACTGGGCTGTGTGTTGATGCAGGATCGGAAGGTAGTAGCCTATGGATCTAGACAGCTTAAGGACCATAAGAGGAACTACCCGACCTATGATTTAGAGTTGGCAACCGTGGTATTTGCATTGAAAATATGGCGCCACTACTTATACGGTGAGAAATTCCAGGTATATATAGATCATAAGAGCCTCAAATATCTGTTTTCACAAAAAGAGTTGAATATGAGGTAGAGACAATAGATAAAGCTTCTAAAAGATTATGAGTGCGAGATACTGTACCATCCAAGAAAGACTAATGTTGTGGCTTATGCCCTGAGTAGAAAGAGACTCGGAATGGTATCGCACATGATGCTCAGGGAATATGAGTTGCTCGAGTAGTTTGTTCACCTCAGGTTAGATATAGACCCTCTTGATATTGACAGAGATTATGAAATAGCTAGCCTGTGAATGGAATCGAATTTGATTGATTGAATACGCCAAGCTCAGCATGTCGATCTACTATGTGAGGATCGTGCGAGTTAGAGTCGAAAGGGTGATGTGGCCGATTTCTTCATGAGTGATGATAGCCTACTGAGGTTTAGAGGCAAGATTTGCATTCCCGATGACCCAGAGTTAAAGAGATTGATTTTAACCGAAACTCATTCATTGAGATATACATTGCATCCGGGAGGTAACAAGATGTACCAGAACCTCTGAAAAGTGTATTGGTGGTCAGGAATGAAAAGAGATATTGCAGAGTTTGAGGCAAGATATCTGATATGTCAGCAAGTAAAGGTAGAGCATCAGAAGCCTGCAGGGTTATTATAGTCTCTATCAGTATCGACCTGGAAATGAAAACATGTCACCATGGATTTCATCATGGGATTGTCAAGGACTAAGAGGAACCATGATGCTATCTGGGTAGTGGTTGACAGATTAACAAAATTCGCCCACTTTCTAGCTATGAAAGCTATAGATACTTTGAGTATCTAAGCAGAGTTGTGTGTGCGTGAGATAGTAAGGCTACATGGTGTTCCAGTGAGCATTGTATCGGATAGGGATTCTCGCTTCACTTCTCGCTTTTGGGAATAATTCCAAGAAGCTATGGGAACCCAATTGAGTCTCAGTACTGCTTTTCACCCTCAAACTGATGGTCAATCAAATAGAACCATCCAAACGTTAGAGAACATGTTGAGAGCAAGTGTTATGGATTTTAAAGGCTTTTGGGATGATCACCTATCGTTAGCCAAATTTGCATACAACAATAGTTATCACTCGAGTATCGGGATGACACCATATGAGGCCTTGTACGGTAGAAGGTGTCGATCCCTAATTGGTTGGGAAGAAGTGGGTGAAAGGAAAATGTTTGCTCTTGATTTGGTACAGCAAGCCTCTGAAGTTGTTCAATTGCTATGTGAGAGATTGAAAACAGCTTAGAGTAGCCAGAAAAGTTATCCTGACATAAGACATAGGCCACTAGA
Organism: Firmiana major; assembly: GCA_033439115.1. Taxonomy (NCBI): domain Eukaryota; kingdom Viridiplantae; phylum Streptophyta; class Magnoliopsida; order Malvales; family Malvaceae; genus Firmiana; species Firmiana major. The sequence goes on from CM065905.1 coordinate 51,545,281, forward strand.
GTTCACTGTAGGTGACTTTATTTTCTTAAGAGTCTCTCCCTCGAAAGGGATTATGAGGTTCGGTAAGAAGGGTAAGTTGAGCCCTCGGTATATCGAACCATTTGAGATACTGGAGCGAGTGGGAGATAAAGCTAATAGAATTATGTTGCCACCGGAGTTGGCAAGCATTCATAATGTCTTCCACATATCGATGCTTCGAAAGTATCATCCAGATCCAAGTCATGTGATTCGATATGAGCCATTAGAGCTCAAAGATGATTTGTCGTATGTAGAGAAATCGATCTGGATATTGGATAGGAAAGAGAAAATGTTAAGGAATAAGACAATTCTGCTTGTTAAGGTTCTCTGGCACCACCATAATTCGAACGAAGCGGCTTGGGAGTTAGAAACCTGATACGGGAGAAGGACCCCAAACTTTTTGAACAATAACTTGGTTCTAATTTGGAGGGCCAGATTCTTTTAAGGAGGGGAGGAATGTAAGACTCGTATTTTCAGTTGTAACCTTATGAATTCAAAAGTATATACATGTACATGCTGTATGAAGTATAAATGATGTAAAGTCCATAAAGTTGATGTACACACTTATAATATGAGTTTGTGATGTACACACAAGTTTCGTTATGTATGAATGTGAAGGAATGGACTTTTCTAAGTGATGAATGTGAATGGAATGCAAAATGGGTAGTGTAGTAAAATGGAATGAAGTTTCATGAGTTTTATACTTCCATTTAGGTTTGTATTGTATACCTTTGGTTATACAATGAATGCACACAAGTTTTGATGTGTATAAAGTACAAATGGATGTCATTTTCAAGTCTTAAAGGTGGATGGATGAGAAAATGACTATGGCATCAAAATTAAAGATGTTTTGTGTGAATTACTGCAGAAAAATGCAGTGAAATCTAGAAAATATGAATGCTAGATCGATCTCATTAAAGGAAATATCGATCTAGAAGAGTAAAAAATGCTCTTATTTGAGCAATGGAATAGGGCAGATCGATCTCCAGTGTAGCCAAATCAATCTGCTAAGCATTCTGTGTAGAAGGAATAGACTTCTGTGGCTCTCGACCAAGAGCAGATCGATCTCACCATTGGAGCAGATCGATCTCCTTAAGCTCTCTGTTGGAGAAGATTGATCCCATCACTTAGAGCAAATCGATCTCATGAAATCTAATGCACTGAAAAGTAAGGTAATGAAGAAGGAGAGATTGATCATCTCACCATGCAGATCGATCTCCTAGTGGAATTTCTATATAAGGAATGAGATTTTAGGCTGAAAGACACAATGACCTAAAACCTCTCCATTTTTGCTTAAGTTTTCAACCACATTTCTAGACAAACCAACCTTTCTAGCCAGAATTAAGAGCCGTTTTCATCTACGAAGTTGTTCGTTAGCCAGAAGAGAGTAACATAGTTGGAAACGAGACCTCGATACGATAGATCGAAGGTGTTGATCGATATCAAGAGAGTTTAGACTAAGTGACAAGGAAAGCAAGCTAGGTAAGCTTTTAGACTACCAAATTCTAGTATGTTAACCTAGCTACTGCTATGAACCTATTGATGCATAGGAAGATAGCTAGAAGTGACTATAACATGAAAAATCACTAAGGACCTATGTTAGGTCAAAAAGAAAATAAGAGAATAAAATGGTGTTTTGATGATTCGAGATTACAGAAATGATGAATGATACATTTGATATGTATCTATAGCGTCCGGAGAGATAGATGGAGCTGTAGACATAAAATGGTTACATGTGAAGCAGAGTGAGACAAAAGATACGCTGCAAGATCGAGGTAAAGGACTTATCTGGAATCCAACTATGGCCATAAGTCTTTATATATCTGTGTGATATGATATTTTCACTACTGTGTGAGGTGACAGATATCTTCCTTTGCTGTGTGTCTGGGGAATATGATGACCCATGATTATGTCTCATATGAACATTGCTTTGTTGTGTGCAAAAAGATTTATAAATGAAACTGTGTGGTTTAAAATAAAACATTTTCTATATATGAGTCTTGTGAAAAGATTTGGTTATGTGAAACTATGTGCTACTATGTGAAAAGTAATTTCAAGTGTGACTGTGTGAAGTTAGACGTTAGTGGTTTTAAATAATGAACTGTGTGAATATGGATATACCCATCTAGCGAATTAATGATTTTGCATTGATGGAAGTTGTTTTAATGAACGTACATATTGTTTTATAAGGAAAATGAACATATATGTATTTTAGCATATAGATAGTGTAGTTATCTACCATGCTTGCACATTTTCCTTATTGAGCGTGTTATGCTCACCCCCTTATTTCCTCTACCACAGATATTACACAGTAGTGAGTATGGCAGTCGTCCCTGCTAAGGTGTTCTCCAGTTATCCAATAGTATCAAGAGGTATACACCTTGTGATGAAAAGAAACTATTTTGTGTCTTGTAAATTAATGCACAGTCTAGTGATATTTTATACGAAAGGGATGTATAGTTAATAGAAACTGATGTAAACGCTTTTGCATAATTATAAAAGTCCAGTTTCTATTCTATTTCAATTAAATGAATGTATATGAGATGTGGATTGGATGTTGACTCATTACCCAACTGTAAGTGGTAAGGTAAAGGTCACGGACCGGTATCTGTGTGAGTGACCATGATAGATGCTGATAGTGGCTTTATGATAGCTAGCCTACAGTTGGAACCAGATCTGGTAGATCAAATCCGGCAGGCTTAGAGGATTGATCAGTAGTGTAGTGATATAGTTGGGCAGATACAGAAGGGTACAGAGACTGATTTTGAGTTGAGTTTAGATGGATTGTTGAGGTTCAGAAAAGGATATGTGTTACCAATGATCTAGAGATCAGGAAGTTGATCTTGACAGAGGCTCACTTATCAAGGTATACGATTCATCCAGGGAATACCAAGATGTATTAGAATCTTCGAAAGGTTTATCGATGGTCTGGGATGAAGAAAGACATTGCTGAATATGTCGCTAGATGTCTCGTCTGTCAGGGGTGAAGGTAGAGCATCAGAAGCATACAGGGTTATTGCAGCCTCTACCAATACCGACTTGGAAATGGGAGCACGTCACCATGGATTTTGTGATAGGATTACCAAGGACCCGTAGAGGTCATGATGTCATATGGGTAATTGTGGATCAGTTGACGAAGTCAGCCCATTTTCTAGCTATGAGAGCTACCGATACTCTGAGCCAGTTAGGGAACTTGTATGTGCGTGAGATAGTAAGGCTACATGGAATTCTAATGAGCGTTGTTTCTGATTGGGATGCCCGCTTCACTTCCCATTTTTGGGAACATTTTCAGGAAACGATAGGGACCGAGTTGAGTTTTAGCACCGCGATTAATCCTCAGATAGATGGTCAGTCAGAGAGGACTATACAGATCCTGGAGGATATGTTGAGAGCGTGTCATTGGATTTTGGAGGCTCCTGGGATGACCATTTGCCACTCGCAGAGTTCGCCTATAACAACAGTTTTCATGCGAGTATCAGGATGGCACCATATGAGGCATTCTATAGGCATAGATGTCGTTCCCCTATTGGATGGGAAGAGGTTAGTGACAGACAGATCTTTGCTCCTGACTTGGTTAGACAAGCCTTTGAGGATGTCCAGTTGATTTGTGAGAGGTTACGGACAGCGTAGAGTAAAGAAAAGAGTTATGCTGACAGAAGACAGAGACCTCTAGAGTTTATGGTGGGTGAGTCAGTGTTTTTGAAGGTTTCTCCCTCGAAGGGGATTATGAGATTCGGGAAGAAGGGGAAGTTAAGCCCTCGATATATAGGGCCATTTGAGATACTTGACAAAGTGGGAGATAAGGCATACAGGCCAGCATTACCACTTGAGCTAGCAAATGTACATAACGTCTTCCACATATCCATGTTACGAAAGTACCACTCGGACCCGACACATGTGATAAGGTATGCGCCTTTGGAACTCAATGAAAGCATAACGCATGTTAAGGAGCCGGTTCAGATATTGGATAGAAAAGAGAAAGTGTTGAGGACAAAGACAATTCCCTTAGTGAAAGTTCTTTGGCAACATCACACTGTGGAAGAAGCAACATGGGAGTTAGAGAATTTGATGCGGCAGAAGTACCCCAAGTTATTCACAGATTGATTGGTTCCAATTTGGAGAACCAAATTTTCTAAGTAGGGGATAATGTGGGACCTCATATATGTATAACCTTGTATATATGTAAATGGAATTATAATATGGATGATTTTGGATCAAGTAAATGTTAATGAAGTTCAAATGAGAATGAATGAGTATTGTGGATGCATGTAAAGGTTAAATAAGGGCTGAAGTGGCTGCAAACTAAGTAAATGAAAACCTTAAGCATCCGGAATGAGTATAAGGACGTGAAATGTATAAATGAGTGTAAAACGATGAATTATACAAACCTTTTTTATTTCCAAGTGATACACACAAGTTTCATAATGTGAAAGTCATAGGAAAAGAGCCTTACCAAGCTCTAGATGGATATAGATTGCAAAATGACTAGTCAAGCAATCAAAGGCAAGTTAACCTTTGAAAATTCTGGGAAAAACTGCAGTGGAAATGCAAAAAATGAAGGCCAAATCGATCTTTTATTCAAGGAAGAACGATCTCTTGTGCAAAATGAGGCAATTTGGAGTGAAATATGCAAGGCAGATCGATCTTCCCAATTGCCCAGATCGATCTGCATTTACCTCTGCCAAGCCCAGATCGATCCCTCACTCAAGCGATCAATCTCCTTAGCTCTCGGGTTAGAGCATATCGATCTCCTCCCTCAGCCAGATCGATCTCCTTAGCTCTCTGCCTGAGATAGATCGATCCTGTCCATTAAAACAGATTGATCTTATTCACTAAAGCAGATCGATCTCAAGCCCTCGACAGATCGATCTTATGCCTTCAAATGTTGTGAAAATGAGGGATTTAAGAGGACCAGATCGATCTCCACCCAATGCAGATCGATCTCATTAAGCTATATCTATAAAAAGGAGCAGATGAAATCTGCGTTTCATGGGAACAGCCATTCCTTTCCATTTTCAATCCAAAAACCTAGCCTTCTCACTCCTAAATCCACCCATTTTCATAAAGATTTGAGGGAAAGCTATTAGATACAAAGTTGTTCACATCAAAGAGAAGAACAACATAGCTTGGAGTCATTACCCTATTTGTTGTATTAAAGGAGCTAGGAGCATTTTTCATTTGGAGCAAGAAGGAAATCCAAAGAGGTGAGCTTCTAATACACCAAGTCAAATATATGTTTGTTTAGTTGCTATTGTGAGTTGATTGGGTGGTGTATTGATGGTAGAAACTACCTAGAATGTAAAGGAACAATTATGACCTAAAATGAGTTTAGTGTGAGAAAGTGAAATGTATTGGAATTAATGATGAATTGGATATGTTAAGGTGATAATGGTGTTGTCAGTATGATTTTGAGATGGTGATAAGGAATGAATTGTGAGATTTACCAAAAAGGGGTAAAATGTGTATTTAAGGCATTGGTAAAAATGCATAAATGAATGAGAGAGTAAGGGTGGAGCATTTCACATCAAGTCTTAAACAAGTAACTAAGTGAGTTACTATATAAGTTTGGTTAGAAAGGCTTGATGATAGCCAAATGCAAAAATGGGCCAAACATTAATGAAATAGGCTCAATGAAATATATTGGCCATGTGAGTTAGCAACATTAACTCAAGTGATTGGTGAATGATTTACAGCTTCCAAGGGTACACCGGAGCAAGTTGAGCCAAAAGCGTAAGAAGCATAAAGGAAGAGAGTCATTCCCAAGCAAATTGAGGTAAGGGAATTGTGTGGACTCTTAGAGATATCTATGCGCACTTTGGGTGCATTATGTTTTCTAGAATGCATGTGGTGATAGGAAATGAAATGGGTGATTGAAGAGTAAAGAGTTGGGTTTTTGAGAAATGTGCATGAAAACAAAAGCATGATGCTTTGAAAATCCTATTTTATTACTTTTTAGCAAGTGATTGGTAGGTTGGCTAACATTTGAAATGATTTGCAAAAGAAATGATTTGATTTGGTTTATAACCAGGCTTTGCAAAGGATTGAGCCACCTACATGGATTTCGTGAGAATGAAAGCATGCTAGAGTATGACTTGCACAAGATTTTATGACATGATTGATAGTCGTGCTAGGAGCTTCAGGTAGATTGGGTCTCGCACCGTTTAAATAGGCTCGCACGTGTATTTTGTGATGTGGCGTGATCTGATGTGTTGATACGGGTCCACGGAGTACGATGTACCATGCATGTAGCATAGAGTACGTTGTGCCTTATTGAGATTGTGATATGCCATCTTCGGAAGATGTTTTGATCTGCTATGGATCGGCAGGTTGGACGTGACCCACCTCCCATGTGTAAACAGATAGAGGTGATACCCCGCACACCTGATCAGTGTAACCTGGGATCACAGAGGATATGGTCGTAGTCCTAGAGGATATTTCCCTGTTATATTGCCTATCTCACATGTCTCTTATTTATGAATGAATCCATGTTTTGAAATGTATTGTGAGTCAGAACAGTCTGAGAGAGGGGCAGAGTCCTGACAAGTGTTGATTTTATTGAGATGAATTAGCATGATTTGCTTGAGAAAGTATGATAATAGCTTTAAAGTGCACTTACGCATGAAGGTTTTCCATGCCTTATTTATGAAATATGCATGATGGTTATTCCATGCTTTGAATTTGATTTATGCACTGAACAAAATAGCATGATTTGCTTTACATGCTATTAGCACAAGCATGAATTCCTGACTTGAGGTGTGACGATGAAATGTGTGGTTTTGAGCATGGCAACACGATCACGTTGATAGTGCAGTATCTACTTGTTCGCATGATTGCCTTACTGAGCGTGTTGTTTGCTCACCCCCTTATTTTCCCCTCTCTACAAAGCATTGAGTATAGACTGAAGGCGACTGGAGGTTTTTTATATTGCTGCATCCCATCACGAAAGGTATACACACTTGTATAATTTTGTATCTAAACTTTCCATAGCACAGTAGTATCTTGAATGTAATCATTGGGGGTGTAAAGTAATATAAACACATGTAAACAACAACTCTGATTTATTTATACAAGTGTTTACTTCTAAATTATAATGTAAATTAAATTACTATGGTTGGATGAGATAAGCATCGACACACAGCCCAACTGTTGAGAGTATAGCTGTTCACGATCGGAGTAAGGTAAGAATGAATAATAAATAATGTCTAAAAAGCGAAAAAAATTTGACGATTTATGGTAAGTTGAGGGTTGTCACACTGCTTTCATGATTGATAAAGATAGAGTGTGTTCAGAGTAAAGAGACACCCTTGTAAATAGAGTTTTTCGACACATATTCGGATGATCTATCAGAGTTACCACTAAATTGAAAGGTGAAGTTCTGAAATTGATTTAGCACCTGGTATCAAATTAATTATTTAGACCACTGCACTCAGTGGCTTTGATTGAATTAGAAATGTTGAAAAATAAATTACAAGGATTACATGAAAATGAGACTATCGGACTAGGTGATCCACTTTGGAGTGTACTGGCATTAATTTTTAAGGAGACCCAGAGTTTTCTGGGTCACGTTGTACTAAGAATGGTTGTCAATTGGATTCCCCCAAATAAGGATTATAAATCAGTGGGAAAAACCCAAAACTGTTAAGAAGATTCAAAGTTTTGAGATATAAAGAGACTTTGGAGTATGAAGTACGTTTCGAATCTAAGGATTGAAATTTAGGTGTGCTAATGTTTTAGGATGCGAGACTTAATTGGAATAAGGAAAGGGTTTCGTTATAATTGATGTACGAAATGAAACAAGTGTTGAAATGGGATAAATCATGAATACAAGTTATGTAGGAATAAGAGATGTATGCAAGGTAAGAAAATCTCTGGTATGTGAAATGATTCGGATCAAGTGTTCTGAACCGAAAACGAATGAGTTGTGTCTAAAGGATAAATGTGAAATTGCGATAAGTTTTGGTATCTTTCTTTCTATTGAGACTGAACCTTGAACCCTTATATTCATAACTAGCTATGTGGTCAGGTCTAATGGCTAATAAAAGTATTTTAAAATACCTCCCCACCTAAGAGACTTGACAGCATCTAGAAGTAACCATAACCCATAAATTGAAATTGACTGTTGTAATATTCGCGTTAAAGTCAGGATACCATTACTTGTGCAGCAAAGAATTATGGAATTCTACTAATCATGAATGTTTAAATATTAAATTTCACAAAAGTCATCTAATACAAGGAAAAGGAAATGACTAAGGTTAGCACTTTGAGCAGAACCGATTTCGAGATGGCATTATATATATATTGGTCAGGGACATGAGTTATTGAATTGTCGGTGGACCTCGACTCGTATGTGGTCTTTCCCTGACATGGACATTCATTACATGGTGGCTAGCCTGAGAGTTAAAACTAAACTTGATTGATCGAATCGAACAAGTACAGTGAAATGATAAATACTGCATTGATGTGGCTAGTCAGAACCAGGTGGGAGCAGCAACTAGCTTGAGTATTGGTACTGATAATTTATTGAGATTTAAAAATAGAATTGTGTACCAAATGATCTATAGTTAAAGGAATTGAAGTCGTCAGAGACTCATTTATAGAGATATACTCTACATTCAGAGAATGGTAAAGATTTATCAAGTCTCCTAAAGGTATATTGGCAACCAAGTACCATAAGAAGTATAACTAGAAGTGTGACTAAGAGTCTCATAAGTCAGCAGGTTAAGGTAGAGTACAGAAGCCTATGGGGATTATCACCACCTTAACCATGCCAATATGGAAAGAGAGCATGTACCTGGAATTTTAAGGCTCTTAGAAGGACCAATTGCCAATTAGCAAAGATTGTATATAATAAGTTACCACTCAAGTATCAGAATGACATTGTACGAAGTATTGTATGGTTAAAAATGTCGTTCACCAATGAGATAGAAGAAGTGGGTGAAAGGAATATAATGGTTCCTGATTTAATTAAGCAACTACTGAGGATGTACAATCAAGTGATGAGAGATCGAGAACAGCTCAAATTAGGCAAAAGAGTTATGCTGACTAAAGACGAAGACCTTTGGAATTGTCATTAGAAGATTCAGTGTTTCTGAAAGTCTCACCTTCCAAAGGTATAATGAGGTTTGGGAATGAAGGGAAGTTGAGTCCCCATTATATTGAACCTTTCGAGATCTTAAACCTGTGGAAGACAAAGTTTACAAATTGGCGCTACCGCCAGAATTATCGAGTATTCACAATATCTTTCACGTTTTGATACTACGCAAGTACCATCTGGATCCGACACATGAGATTAAGTATGAACCACTGGAATTGGAAGAGGATATGATTTATGTGGAGAAACCAACCCGGAGGTTTAAGACGATTCTTTTGGTCAAGGTCTTGTGGTAATATCACACTTTGGAGGAGGCCACGTGGGAATTAGAAGGTCTAATGCGAGAGAAGTACCCACAATTATTTTAGGACTGATGTACTTCTAAATTTGGAGACCAAATTTTCCAAGGTGTGAAGAATGAAAATACCGTAAATTTTCAATATACTCGGTGTTAACTATAAATAATACTTTAGGCAATTAAGATGTGTTATGTGACTATGGGCAAATTTAATTAAGGATAAATATTAGGCTAATATCATTTTAATACTACATGGAAGATTTAACTAAGTGCATGACACACATCTGTGTACACGGATACAATATTTCAATTATTCCTCCGAAATATAATGAATAGATATACATACAATATGTGTTTGTATATATATATATATGTAGAAAGGAAGGAACACATGTATATAAATATATGTATCTATGTAAATACATATTAGAGAGGGGAGTAAGGCTCGGGATTCGTAGTGTAACTATAAAAGAAATTGAACAAAACTTAGGAAGCTGGGAAACTGTAGTGTTAGGTAGGAAAAAAGGGTGAATGGGCGCAACAAGGGAGGCTCGAAAACGTTAACGGAAGAAGCCGTGGATTGGCTTCCAAAGTGAAGCCAATCCCAAGGTTGCAAGTTGTAGCCGCTAGCAGCAGGTGAAGACAAGGTTGAGTTGTCACCAGCAGCACAAAAACAATATATATATATATATATATATAAAGGTTAGGAATTTGAGAGATATGTCAGAATGAGAAGGACCGAAAGAGAAAACAAATCAGTGGCCATTAATTTTGTAGTACTCTTTTGCATAAGAAAGAGTATGGGGTGGTGACAACTGAAATAGAAATGATGGGGGACAGAAGTGGGTGGCTCGAACACAGCAAAGGAAAAAAAGAGTTATTGAGTTACTACTCGGTAAGAGGAGATACAAAAGGAGAATAAATGTATAGAGGAAGCAGAAAGAAAAATGAGAGAAATAGAGAGTGTACAAAGGAGATGAGAGAGCTAGTTAGAGGTGGTTAAGAGAGAAATTATGAAGAATGGAGAAGACCGTGAACAAAAACTGGAGGCTGTAGCCAAGAGCAAGAAGGGCAAAAGAGACAACGAAAAAGAAGGATAAGGGGAAAGCAGGGCTGGCAAAGAAACTAAACTGATGCAGGTTAGAGGAGCATTGAAACAGGCTAGAACGTGGCCAAACAGGGGCGATTGTTACGTGAAGATCAGGGCCCAGACAGACGAAAACTGTCGGGTCCGGTGGAGGCCGAGAGCTGGGAAGGAAGAATGAGTTGGATGAAACAAGAGTTCTTTTTTTTTAGGTATAACCCAGCTGAAACAGTGGCTTGGGACGACAGACTTAGTCCAAGAAATCGGGAACCGAAAACTGAATGACCAAGGAAATGGGAGGTAGACGTGATAGACATTTGGCAAGGAAACTGCAAAAGTAGAGGAGACCGTATCAGTAAACCAATGTTGAAGCTGGAACAGAGACGGTGGCTGCAGGGGAAAGGCCATCCTTCAGTGGATGGGTGATTGGTGAACTGAGAGAGAGTGGAAGGAAGAGAGGAAACTAGAGTCAACAAGCTGGAAGCGGGGGCGAGATAGGGGAGGCAGTATGCGTGAAACAAAGGCCGTCTTCCACCTCTGTTTCATTACTGAAGTGGTAGAACAGGGTGGCTCCAAGGGCAAAGCATTTGGCAGGACCGAGAGATAAAAATGGTGGCAGTGACAAGAGACGATATGGAGGAAGGTGGTAGTCGGGAACAGAGGATAGAATCGAGAGCTTAGCTACAAGGGGGAGAAAACCTCTTTACATGAACGAGTGATCGAAAAACCAGGACTTAGACGGGAGAGGGTGACAAAGAAGCCAACCGAGAGTGAAGAAGAGGAGAAAAGAAGAGAAGCATGAGGCCTCTCGGTGAAAAAGAAGAGGAACATGAACAGTGATGACTGGTGAAGAAACAAGAGAAAGAATGAAGAAAATAGTTTTGGTGGGAAGGTTTTTAAGAAAAAAAAGGAAAGAAGAGAGGTAGTTTTAGGTAAATATATATGTGAGACACCATATATGTTTAACCTTGTATATATGTAAATGGAATTATAATATGGATGATTTTGGATCAAGTAATTATGAATTCCTAAGTATGGTGATGTACTTGTAATGTGAAGCATAACCGATGTAAAGTCCGTAAATTCAATGTACACACTTGAAATAAGAGTTTGTGATGTACGTACAAATTTCATTACGTATGAATATGAAGAAATGGACTTTTGTATGTGATGAGTGTGAGTTGAATGTGAATATATTGAGTTTTGAGTAGTGTGGTGAAATGGAATGAAGTTGCATGAGTTGTGTAAATCTTGGTGCTTCCATTTAGTCATGTATTGTATACCTTTGGTTATACAATGATTTCACACAAGTTTTAATGTGTATAAAGTATGAATGAATGTCATTTTCAAGTCTTAAAGTGGTTGGATGAGAAAATGACTATGGCAGCAAATTAAGGATGTTTGGAGTGAGTTACTGCAGAAAACTACAACAAAATCTGGAAAATACAAATGTCAGATCGATCTCATAGGATGAGAGATCGATCTAGAAGAGCAAAAAATGCTCTTATTCGAGTAATGGAACAAGGCATATCGATCTCCAATTGGGCCAAATCGATCTGATAAACATTCTGTAATAAAGAGATCGATCCTTAATGCAAGCAGATCGATTTCCTTAACTCTCTGCCTGAAGCATATCGATCTCAAGCCCTCGACAGATCGATCTCATACTTTCAAATGTTGTGGAAATAAGGGATTTTAAGAGGACCAGATCGATCTTCACCCAATACAGATCGATCTCATCAAGCTAATTCCATAAATAGGAGCAGTAGACCTACAGATTTCAAGAAACAATCTCACTCTACCATTTTTAATCCAAAAACCTAGCTTTCTCACTCCTAAATCCGCCCATTTTCATTAAGATTTGAGGGAAGGCTATTAGATACAAAGTTGTTCACATCAAAGAGAAGAACAACATAGCTTAGATTCATTTTCCCATTTGTTGGATTTAAGGAACAAGAAGCATTTTCATTTGAAGCAAGAAGGAAATCCAAAAAGGTGAGTTTCTAAAGCATCAACTCAAGTACATTTGTTTGGATATTGATTTTGGAGTAGATTGGTATGTGTATTAACGGTAGAAACTACCTAGAATGCAATGGAACAATTATAACCTATAAATAGGTTAGTGTGAGAAAGTGAAATGTATTGGAATTAATGATGAATAGGGTATCTTAAGGTGATAATGGTGCGATGAGTATGATTTTAAGATGGTGTTATGGAATGAATTGAGAGACTTACCCGAAAAGGGTAAAATATATATTTAAAGCATTGGGTAAAATGCATAAATGAATGAGAGAGTAAAGGTAGAGTAATTCACATCAAGTCCTAAACAAGTAACTAAGTGAGTTACTAGATAAGTTTGGTTAGAAAGGCTTGATGATGGCCAAACTTAAAAATGGGCCAAACTTAACAATATAGGCTCAATGAAATATATTGACTAGTTAAAGTAAAAATGTGAGTTAGCAACATTAACTCAAGTGATTGGTGAATGATTTGCAGCTTCGGAGGGTACACCCGGAGCAAGTTGAGCCAAAGCGTGAGAAGCTAAGAGGAAGAGAGCCGCACCCCGAGTAAATCGAGGTAAGGGAATTGTGTGGACACTTACAGATATCTGTGCGCAATTTGGGCGCATAATGTTTTTCCTAGAATGCATGTGGTAATAGGAAATGAAATGGGTGATTGAAGGGCAAGAGTTGGGTTTTGATGAAATGTGCATGAAAACAAAAGCATAATGCTTTGAAAATCCTGTTTTGTTGCTTTTTAGCAAGTGAGGAGTAGGTTGGCTGACATTTGAAATGATTTGCACAAGAAATGACTTGATTTGGTTTATATACCATGTTTTGCAAAGAATTGAGCCACCTACATGGATTTCCTGAGAATGAAAGCCTGCTAGAGCATGACTCGCACAAGATTTACTGTGTTTTTATACGCATGAGTGCTAGAGATTAGCCCGCATTAGTTTTTCACATGGATTTCTATGATGCTGTGTTGGAGCTTAGCTCGCACAGATTTTATACTGGTTTTGACATGGTACTGGAGCATAGCTCGCATTAGATGTCCACTATACTTGTTGTCGTGCTTGAGATTACTGCATGATTGATAGTCGAGCTAGGAGCTTCTGGTAGACTAGGTGTCGTACCGATTAAATAGGCTCGCACATGCATTATGAGATGTGGCGTGATATGATGTGTTGATTTGGGTCTATGGAGTACGCTGTACCGTGTAGGTAGCATGGAGTACGTTGTACCGTGTTGAGATTATGATATGCCATCTTTGGACGATGTTTAGATCTACTATGGACCAGTGGGTTAGACGTGACCCACCTCCCGTGTGGAAGCAGATAGAGGTGATACCCCGTACACCTGATCAGTGTAGCTTGGGATCATAGGATATGGCCATAGTCCTAGAGGAGATTTCCCTTATTATATTACCTAACTCACATGTCTCTTGTTTATAAATGAATCCATCTTTTAAAAAATGTATTACGAGTCAGGACAGTCAGAGGGAGGGGCTGAGTCCTGACAAGCGTTGATTTGCTTGAGAACGTATGATAATGGCTTTAAAGTGCACTTACACATGACGATTTTTCCATACCTTATTTATGAGATATGCATGATGGTTTTCCATGCCTTGAACTTAAATTGTGCACTGAATTTTAATAAGCATGACTTGCTTTACATACCATTAACACAAGCATGAACTGATGCTTTTTGAGGTGTGAATGAGAAATTATATGGTTTTGAGCATGGCATTATGATCACGTAGATAGTGCAGTATCTACTTGTTTGTATGATTGCCTTACTGAGCGTGTTGTTGCTCACCCCTCTTATTTTCCCCTCTCTACAGAGCTTTGAGTATAGACTGAGAGCGACTAGAGGCTTTCCTTTTTGGTATCCGTTGCATCCCATCGCGTAAGGTATACATACTAATGAAATTTTGTATCTAAACTTTCTATAGCACAGTAGCATTTTGAATGTAACCATTGGGGATGTAAAGTACTGTAAACACATGTAAACAGCAACTCTGATTTATTTATACAAGTGTTTACTTCTGAATTATAATGTAAATTAAATTGTTATGGTTGGATGAGATAGACATTGACACACAGCCCAACTGTTAAGAGTGTAGCTGATCACGATCAGGGTAAGGTAAGAACGAATAATAGATCATGTAAGAAAATCGAAAAATTTGTGATGATTTTTGGCAAGTTGAGGGTCGTGACAGAAGTTAGTATCAGAGCTGAGTTGGTTTGATCTGTGTCGATGTCTAAAATACTTAATAAGTTAGAAATTACATCCTCATGTTACTGTGCTTGTTTAGATACAATTGTGTGTGTGTTGATGGGTTAACTAAGAAATTGACGTAAATGTAGGGAATTGAGCATTATGCCTAACACCAGTCACGATAAAGGGGCAAGGGTGTAAGCTGGATGCCGTAGAGGTAGGCCTGGAGGTAGTGTTGAGCCAGAAACAAATGAGACTCAGGAAGAGATTAAGGTGGAGGCTGAGGTTGAGCATGTTCCACTGGGTCCAAAAGAGGACCCGAGAGTATTGAGGCACACTTCATGAGGATTGAGCCGAGCATAAAGATGATCTTGGAGTTAGTCACTCAATCTTTACTTGGAGTTGGGGGCAGACAAAGTCCCACTACACAGGGTGATGCTGAGCAAGCTGCAGCTCCTGAGGCACAGGCACGACCAGCCCAGAGACCTCAGACGACATACACACATACACCTCCACCCGCACAGGATATGCCTACACATGTTGCTATACCATAGGGCAGTAGAGGCTGAGGTTATGATTCTGATTTGGATAGACTGCGGCAGTTCCAAAAGTTTGGGCCCCCATCTTTCAGGGGAGTTAAGGACCCAGTAGCTGCAGAGGATTAGATAAATGAAATTGAGAAGTTATATCGGTTCTTTGAGTGCACTACTACCGAGATGGTAGCGTTTACCGTATTCATGCTGAAGGGATCAGCAGAACATTGGTGGAAATCCACCAGGCCTATTTTGAGAGCTCGACATACAAAGATTGGCTGGAATGTGTTTTTGGAGGCTTTCTATAGACAGTAAGTTTCAGATACTACACAGCGAAAGATGAAAATAGCATTTTTGGGACTAACCCAAGGAAGCAGGATGGTGGATGAGTATGAGATGACTTTTATCTCTTTGGGCAGATATGATCTTAATACGATGGGTAATGAGGTCGAGAAGATCCAGAAGTTTGTAGATGGATTGAGACCAACCATCAGATCTAGATTGGTTCCCCTAGATATACCGACCTCTGAGGAGGCAATGAGCAGAGCATAATTGTGTGAGCAAGATGTTGATAGAATCACCTCAGAGTTTGGAAAGGTTGGTAAAGTAAGGGATAGAGATAGGAAGAGACCAGTACTGGATAGAGGCTTCAGTTATAAGGGCAGCAAGAGGTTTTCTGGGAAGAGGTCAAAGATTGAGGCGTTACGGGAGAGGATATTTAATCCTCCCATGTATCCGGCCATAGCTCATGCTAAGGGGATTATGATTGGAGGGTCACGACCTACTATAGAATAGTATAGCAAGTATGGTATGTACCATGGTACTCGACCATGCTATGGACCTCCTGCAGTATGCTTCAGATGTGGGAAACCAGGGCACATAATCTGGGATTGCCCAGAGATGATAAAGAGAGTCCCACAGAAGCGCAATGAGCTAGAGAGAGCTCCAGTTGGTACAGCTGCTCCGATGAGGAAGGCTACAACTGAGGAAAAGGGGAAGCATGCAGTGGGTGTGAGTAGAGGACGAGTGCATACACTGGACCAAGACACTGCAGATCAGTCTTCGGATGTGGTTAAAGGTACTATCCAAATCTTTGAGTTAGAAGCATTTGTATTGTTTGATCTTGGTGCCATGCATTCCTTTATATCGCCATCCTTTGCACATAAATTGTTGAAGCATGTAAAACCCACACTGTTAGATAAGATGTTAATGATATCTACCCCTATGAATGATAGTCAATTGACTGAACATGTATATAGAAATTGTAAGATAAGGATAGGAGGCAAAGAACTGGTAGCCGATTTAATTTTATTAAATATGAGTGATTTTGATGTAATCCTAGGGATGGATTGGCTGGCTACGAACCATGTTGCTATGGATTGTAGTGCTAAAACATTGATGTTTCCCAAGATAGGAAATCTTGTTGTAAAATTTGTGAAATAAAGTGAGAGAACATGTTTACTATAAATAAAAGAGTATGGTCTTAATACATGATATTAGAGAGATGAATTTTTTTATCCACTATATATGTTAATGTGATGATTTGTGTTACTAATGGTGGAAAGGATAATGTGAAGGGTTCATTGCTTATGTGATTGAGACAGATAAGGCACGTCTGGAGTTGATAGACATCCCAGTGGTCAGGGAATTTTCAGATGTCTTTCCGGATGAACTACCATGGTTACCTCCAGATAGAGAAATGGAATTTTGTATAGATTTGGCACCTGGTACAGAGTCGATATCCAAGCCACTGTACAGAATGGATCAAGTTGAGTTAGAAGAATTAAGGAAGCAGTTGCAAGAGTTCCTGGAGAAGGGGTTTATCAGGCCGAGCGTCTCACCTTAGGGAGCACCGATTCTGTTTGTAAGGAAGAAGGATGGGAGCCTCTGACTGTGTATAGATTACCGGTTGTTGAATAAGGCCACTATCAAGAATAAGTACCTCTTTCCACGCATCAATGACTTATTGGATCAGCTTAAGGGAGCGTAGGTCTTTTCCAAGATAGATATGAGATTTGGGTATCATCAGTTGAAAATTCGAGATGGAGATGTACCCAAGACAGCTTTTCGCACCTGGTATGGACATTATGACTTTATGGTTATGCCATTCGGGTTGACAAATGCTCCCGTAGCTTTTATGTCATTGATGAATGAGGTGTTTCACCAGTATTTAGATCGATTTGTTATAGTGTTTATTGATGACATACTGATGTACTCAAAATCTAGAGAGGAGCATGAACAGCACCTAAGGATAGTGCTACAGACCCTCCGAGAGAAGAAGTTATACGCTAAACTCAGTAAGTGCGACTTTTAGTTGGAACAGATCTCTTTTCTGGGTCATATAGTATCGAAGGATGGTGTATCAATGGATCTATCAAAGATTAAGGCAGTGATATAGTGGCAGAGACCCTAGACAGTAACAGAGATCAAAAGTTTTCTAGGTTTAGCTGGGTATTATCGACAGTTTATGAAGGGATTCTCGAGATTAGCTGCTCTTTTGACACGCTTCACGAATTGAATTTGTTTCGAACGATAAGTGTGAGGAGAGTTTCCAAGAGTTGAAGCGTTGTTTGACTACAGCTCCGATACTCACCATTCCTACCAGCTTAGAAGGTTTCTCAGTGTATACGGATGCTTCACACCAAGGACTGGGATGTGTATTGATGCAGGATGGGAAGGTAGTAGCCTATGGATCAAGATAATTGAAGGATCATGTGAGGAACTACTCGACCCACAATTTAGAGTTGGCGACCATAGTGTTTGCATTGAAAATATGGCACCACTACCTCTATGGTGAGAGATTTCAGGTTTACACTGATCATAAGAGCCTTAAGTACCTATTCTCGCAAAAAAGAAATATACATGAGACAGAGGAGATGGCTCAAACTTTTAAAGGATTATGATTGTGAGATCTTGTACCACCCGGGTAAGGCAAATGTAGTAACTGATGTATTGAGTAGAAAGCATCTCGGGTTGGTGTCATTTATGATGATTAGGGAACACGAGTTGTTGGAACAGTTCATGAACCTTAGTTTAGATGTGACCCCGCCTGATGCTGATAGTGGCTTTATGGTAGCTAGCCTGCAGTTGGAACCAGATCTTGTAGATCAAATCCAATAGGCTCAGCGGATTGATCAGCAATGCGGTGATATAGTCGGGCTGATATAGAGGGGTACAGAGACTGATTTTGAATTGAGTTCAAATGGATTGTTTAGGTTCAAAAGCAGGATATGTGTTCTCGATGATCTAGAGATCAAGAAGTTGATCTTGACAAAGGCTCACTAATCGAGGTGTATGATACGTCCAGGGAGTACTAAGATGTATCAAAACCTTTGAAAAGTTTATTGGTGGTCTGGATGAAGAAAGACATTGCTGAATATGTCGCTAAGTGTCTTGCTTTTCAGCAGGTGAAGGTAGAGCATCAGAAGCCTGCAAGGTTATTACAGCCTCTACTGATACTGACGTGGAAGTGGGAGCATATCACCATGGATTTTGTGATGAGATTACCAAGGACCTGCAGAGGTCATGATGCCATATGGGTGATTGTGGATCGGTTGATGAAGTCAGCCCATTTTCTACCTATGAGAGCTACCGATACTCTAAGCCAGCTAGCGAACTTGTATGTGCGTGAGATAGTGAGGCTACATGGAGTTCTAGTGAGTGTTGTTTCTGATAAGGATGCCTACTTCACTTCTCATTTTCGAGAACGTTTTCAGGAAGCGATGGGGACCCAATTGAGTTTTAGTACCGCGTTTCATCCTCAAACAGATGGTCAGTCAAAGAGGACTATACAGACCTTAGAGGATATGTTAAGAGCGTGTGCATTGGACTTTAGAGGCTCTTTGCCACTCGTAGAGTTCGCCTACAATAACAGTTTCCATGCGAGTATTGGGATGACACCATATGAGGCATTGTATAGGCGTAGATGTCGTTCCCCTATTGGATGGGAAAAGGTTTGTGATAGACAGATCTTTACTCCTGGCTTGGTTAGCCAAGCCTATGAGGATATCTAATTGATTTGTGAGAGGTTACAGACAGCTCAGAGCAGACAAAAGAGTTATACTGATAGGAGACGGAGACCACTAAAGTTTATGATGGGTGAGTCAGTATTTTTTAAGGTTTCTCCCTCGAAGCGGATTATGAGATTTGGGAAGAAAGGGAAGTTGAGCCCTCGGTACATAGGACTATTTGAGATACTTGATAAAGTGGGAGATAAGGCATACAGGCTACCATTACCACCTGAGCTAGGGAGCGTACATAACATCTTCCACGTATCCATGTTGCGAAAATACCACTCGAACCCGGCGCATGTGATAAGGTACTAGCCTTTGGAGCTCAATGAAAGCATGACGTATGTTGAGAAGCCGGTTCGAATATTAGATAGAAAAGAGAAAGTGTTGAGGACAAAGATAATTCCCTTGGTGAAAGTTCTTTGGTAACATCACACGGTGGAAGAGGCCACATAGGAATTGGAGAGTTTGATGTGGGAGAGGTATTCCGAGTTATTCACGGATTGATTTGGTTCCAATTTGGAGGATCAAATTTTCTAAGTGGGGGAGAATGTGAGACCCCATATATGTTTAACCTTGTATATATGTAAATGGAATTATAATATGGATGATTTTAGATCAAGTAATTATGAATTCCTAAGTATGGTGATTTACTTGTAATGTGAAGCATAACCAATGTAAAGTCCATAAAATCAATGTACACACTTGTAATAAGAGTTTGTGATGTACGTACAAGTTTCATTACGTATGAATATGAAGAAATGGACTTTTGTATGTGATGAGTGTGAGTGGAATGTGAATATATTGAGTTTTGAGTGGTGTGGTAAAATGGAATGAAGTTGCATGAGTTGTGTAAATCTTAGTGCTTCCATTTAGTCATGTATTGTATACCTTGGGTTATACAATGATTTCACACAAGTTTTAATGTGTATAAAGTATGAATGAATGTCATTTTCAAGTCTTAAAGGTGGTTGGATGAGAAAATGACTATGGTAGCAAATTAAGGATGTTTGGCATGAGTTACTGCAGAAAACTACAATAAAATCTGGAAAATACGAATGCCAGATCGATCTCATAGGATGAGAGATCGATCTGGAAGAGCCAAAAATGCTCTTATTCGAGCAACTGAACAACGCAAATCGATCTCTAATAAGGCCTGATCAATCTGATAAACATTTTGTAATGAAGAGATCGATTACTAATGCAAGCAGATCGATTTCCTTAGCTCTCTGCCTAAAACAGATTGATCTGAAGCCCTCGATAGATCGATCTCATACTTTCAAATGTGATGGAAATAAGGGATTTTAAGAGGACCAGATCGATCTCCACCCAATCCAGATCGATCTCATCAAGCTAATTCTATGAATAGGAGGAGTGGATCTGTAAATTTCGGGAAACAATCTCACTCTACCATTTTCAATCCAAAAATCTAGCTTTCTCACTCTTAAATCTGCCCATTTTCATAAAGATTTGAGGGAAGGCTATTAGATACAAAGTTGTTCACATCAAAGAGAAGAATAACATAGCTCGGAGTCATTTCCCTATTTGTTGGATTTAAGGAACATTTTCATTTGAAGCAACAAGGAAATCCAAAGAGGTGAGTTTCTAAAGCATCAACTCAAGTACATTTGTTTAAATATTGATTTTGGAGTAGATTGGTATGTGTATTAATGGTAGAAACTACCTAAAATGCAATGGAACAATTATAATCTAGAAATGATTCGATTTGGTTTATTTACCATATTTTACAAAGAATTGAGACACTTACATGGATTTCTTGAGAATGAAAGCGTGCTAAAGCATGACTCGTCCGAGATTTGATGTGTTTTTATACGCATGAGTGCTAGAGCTTAGCTCGTACTAGTTTTTTAGATGGATTTCTATGATGTTGCACTGGAGCTTAGCTCGCACAGATTTTATACTGGTTTTAACATGGTGCTGGAGCCTAGCTCGCATTAGATGTCCACAAAACTTGTTGTCGTGCTTGAGATTACTCGCACGTGGTTTTATGAGATGATTGATAACCGTGCTAGGAGCTTTAGGTAGATTGGGTGTCGCACCGATTAAATAGGCTCGCACGTGTATTATAAGATGTGGCGTGATATGATGTGTTGATATGGGTCCACAGAGTACGATGTACTGTGCAGGTAGCATAGAGTACGTTGTACCGTGTTGAGATTGTGACATTCCGTCTTTGGACGATATTTAGATCTTCTATGGACCGGCAGGTTTGGCGTGACCCACCTCCCATGTAGAAGTAGATAGAGGTGATACCTCGCACACCTGATTAGTGTAGCCTGGGATCACAGGATATGGCCATAGTCCTAGAGGAGATTTCCCTTATTATATTGCCTATCTCACATATCTCTTATTTATAAATGAATCCATGTTTTGAAAAATGTATTGCAAGTCAGGACAGTCCGAGCGAGGGGCTGAGTCCTGACAAGCGTTGATTTGCTTAAAAACGTATGATAATGGCTTTAAAGTGCACTTAAGCATGATGATTTTTCCATGCCTTATTTATGAGATTTGTATGATGGTTTTCCATGCCTTTTAAATTATGCACTGAATTTTAATAAGCATGACTTACTTTACATGTCATTAACACAAGCATGAACTAATGCTTTTTGAGGTGTGAATGAGAAATTGTATGGTTTTGAACATGGCATCACGATCACGTAGATAGTGCAGTATCTACCTGTTCGTATGATTGACTTACTGGGCATGTTGTTTGCTCACCCCAGTTTTTTCCCTCTCTACAGAGCTTTGAGTATAGACTGAGAGCGACTGGAGGCTTTCCTTTTTGGTATCCGCTGCATCCCATCGCGTAAGGTATACACACTATTGAAATTTTGTATCTAAACTTTTTATAGCACAATAGCATTTTGAATGTAACCATTGGAGATGTAAAGTACTGTAAACACATGTAAACAGAAACTCTGATTTATTTATACAAGTGTTTAATTATGAATTGTAATGTAAATTAAATTGTTATGGTTGGATGAGATAGACATTGACACACAACCCAACTGTTGAGAGTGTAGTTGATCACGATCGGGGTAAGGTAAGAACGAATAATAGATCATGTAAGAAAAGTAAAAAATTTCTGACGATTTTTGGCAAGTTGAGGGTCGTGACAATATATATATATATATATTTAACGTATTATATATATATTTGGAATAGGGAAGAAGGCGCAAAGCATTTGAAAAAAAATCAGGGGAAAAGACGGTGGAAAATATCGATTTGAAATTACAAAGAAATAAATCGATTAAAGCACACTTGCTGACTCGTACTCTGAGACATCAAGGACTACCGACGAAACATGGAGGCAAGGAAAATTTTGTGTGCTCATAGAGATAAATATGCGTATTTTTTGTGTGTTGTAGATATAAAATTTAGGGTAAATTTACTAATTACCGAAACTATAGATAACTCTAGACCAAATCGAAGCATCAAAATTTTGGGAAAAAGGGGCTAGTCAGCCTATTCTGAATTGTTACGTATATCGTATTAGATTTTAAAGTATTTATTTGAAAATGAATTGTTTATGAATTGATATTGGTAAAAGTGTTTAAGCGCTTATAGGTTGGGTATCACGCTAAAATGCTCACACTGGATTTTAATATAATTTTATGAATAAAACCTTGATGGAGTCGTCGTATACTGCTATGTGGTCTTGCGCTGACTTGCTCGTACGGGATTTTAATATGATTTATGAGTAAAATGGTGTATTGTCATATGATCTTGCACTGACCTGCTAGCACGAGATTTAAAGTGTTTGATGTTAAAATCGTGCTAGTTAGTCATGTATTGCTGTGTGATCTTGCACTGACCTGCTCGCATATGATTTTGAAGCCAAAAGGGACAACGATGAATTATACTAAACTGTGAATGTTATTGTGGTCCATAGAGTACGATGTATCGTGCTGTGTGCATGCGAGTACGTTGTACCGTGTTACTAGAAAATAGTGTACTGTATGAGTCGTTTGGGTAGTTGACCACTCCCACGGCACCTGACATCCCGACACACCTGATCAGTGATTGTCCAGAGTCACTGACATTGGCCAATTGTCCTATTGATTACTGTTATAGCATGAAATGCCTTGCCTCATCTATTTTGAATTAATGAAATGAAAATGTGAATTGTGTTGTGATTTGAAACAGTGTATTTCACTATCTGAAGTTTTACAATTGTGAAATTATTGCACTAAACTGTTGAAGATACAATTTGTTTGATTTCCATTTCTGATTTCATTGAACTGCAAATTCTCAGTATATTTTATGAGAAACTCATTTGTAGCATAAGTATATAGGTAGTGTATTTATCTACTTGCAACGTGTTTTTCTTACTGAGCACGTTGAGCTCACCCCTTACTTTCCTCCACAGAGTCCCATCAGTAACTTGGACGCTTCCGTTAGTAAGGCATGTCACACAGCTATGGTTCCGCAGAGTATCTTTTTGCGTCGAAGGTATACCCAGGTTTAAAAAATTCTGTTGTATCTAAAATTTTTGTAAGTACAGTAATGTAGATGAGATGTAATTGGGGGAATCTGAACATGACTTTTTGTAGAAGAAATTTAATTGAGACTATTAGATTTCATTGTTTGATCTAATACCGACTTGTAGCCCAACCAAATTGTGTGGAAATTAGGTCGTTACAAAAAGTGGTCGAAAGGTAGCCAAAAAAATTGCACAAGGAACCCTTGGGAAGGACATCTACGGCAAAAAGAAGGAAAGGTTTCTCTCTGGTCCTAAGTCGGTTTGGGCAGGTCTTTAGTGTTCCAGAAAAAGCATGAAGTGTTCTTTAATTCTAGAAAAGATCAGGCTCAAAAGCTTTCTAGAAGGACTTCAAAATTGGCCTTTTTGTTGGGCCAACAGGTTGTTGGGCCTGCGCTGCCAGCCGCCCTATTTTTCTAAAATTCCAAAATTATTTTCAGCCCAATTTCTTCCAAATTTCCACTTCTCATGTGTTGTACTAAGTCTCTAGTATGTTCCATAAAAATTTTGGGCCCACTTGTTAAAGAAAAGTTTCCCGTTTGAGCCCATTTTGCCCGATTTAATCATTACCGATTGAAATTCTTTAAGGTTTTCAGTTTACTTTAAATTTAATTCGACTACCAAGACCTCCATATTTCCACTAAATTTTCATTCCCAAGTCGATTATACCTTATATTAATTTCCTATGGCCTCGGAATAAGTTTCTCAAATTTAAGGAATTTATTCCAAAATTATTTCACTTATTAGGTCCAATTTCTCGGTTTAGTGTTAACTCGAGTTTTTACTTACTTTTTCACTTTTAGTACCTTAATTTCACCTTCTAACCACCAAGGCATACTTATACATGCAATATTTGAGAAATACTTAAATTTAAAACCTTACCTCGATTTTCGTGCCCCGAGCTTCATACCACTAATCCAAGTGTTTCAATTATTTCGGGCCTGCATAATATTATTCCAAGTATATTAATTGCTTTCAAGTTTCCAATTAAAAAAAAATGAAAATTTTTAGGTTTCACATTTTGAACTCAAATTCTTTTACCTGTATCGGTTTTAAGCATACATCGCTTAAGACTTCATAATCGGAAATGATACATTGATTTAGTGCATACATGAACAGTTGCATCATTTAGCTGTTTTAGAAAAGAAAGTGTACATGACATAAACGTGTATGGACAAATGATTTAAAAGAAAGTGTTGTATACTTTATTTGTTTTTGATATATTAAACTAAAAGGTTATAATTAAACGTTTTATGAGACTATAAGCACCCTAAGAGAGTTAAAATCAATAAAGCATTGTAGAATCTACCTAATTAGAGTTTACTCATTAGGAAAAGATGCTTGTTCGACAATAGTTGTGGACAGGGCTCAGTCACACTGATCATTGAGGCTGAGAGACATGAGGTTTATGGCCATAGATATTTCGCTAATTAGTTTCCAAGGGATAATGACATGATTTTCATTGCTAGCTATATTGAACTAAGTCTTTGTTGGTAGAGCATTAAGAAACTAGCCTTGTCTCGAACCAGATATGATATGCAGTCTAGAGTATAGTTTTATTTGATATGAACTTTAGACTTGACATGATTTTATAGTATATGAGATACGTTTTGAGACTGTACATACTTTAGACATGTTTTAAAAGTGTTGAGTTAATGTATTTTGAAATGACAAAACAAGTAAATTCAATAATATAAAGATGATATAAAAACATGTTTAGAGGCTATCAGTACCAGAACTTAGAGTTCTGTTGATGAGAGATCGATCTGGCTTATGAGAGATCGATCTCCTGGGTTTTCTATAGATGAGAGATCGATCTGGCTTATGAGAGATCGATCTCCTGGGTGTATCTTGGATGAGAGATCGATCTCAGGAAGACATGAGATCGATCTGCCAAGTTTTGAACCTGTACAGAGGGATTAAGGAAGAGTGAGATCGATCTGTAAGGGTTAAGAGATCGATCTGCCTAATACTAGAGTTGAGGGATCGATCTGATCTAGGAAGAGATTGATCTCCCTTAAAGCATAGACTGTAGATCGATCCACACTCAAACAGAGAGCTTGTGAGATCGATCTGGTAAGGAAGAGATCGATCTCCTCAAAGTCAGAGAGCTAAGGAGATCGATCTGTGGTATTGAGAGATCGATCTCCCCACTACGAGATTGCATGGCAGATCGATCTGTAGATCGATCTTGCCTTAAACAGAGAGATTGGAAGATCGATCTGCCTATTCGACAGATCGATCTCCCTTATCATTTTCAAATTAACAGACCGATCTGTCTATTCGACAGATCGATCTCCTTGTGTTATTGTGCTTTGATCTTGCAGGATTTATAACTAAGAGATCGATCTGGCCAAGATGGCAGATCGATCTGGCACTCTACTGGAGGTACCCAACGGCTAGTTTCTGCAAAATCTCAACGGGAAAAATAGCATTTAATGCTCCAACTACCAATCCTTCAGTATTTAACCAAGCATTGAAGACAATGAGAAGAGAGAAATTATTGCTGCACATTTTCTACATTCTCAAGCTTTAAAACACTTTCATTCCTTGTGTTTTCATTCCTCATTTATTGAGATTTATTGTATAAGCTTAAGTGCAAAAGCTCTATTTGTCCTACCTACATTAAAGCTTCATTTTGTATTCATCCTTATCTTGAGAGAGAAGATGATTGTTCCTCAGTGAGATAAACTTGTAAGAGGGTGAATACATTTTTATATTGCAAAGGGTAGAGAGGTTATTCCTTAACCTGTAAAAGGAACATTGTAACTTCTGTTGAAGGAGAGTAAGAAAGCACTTGACAAGAAGGTCAAGGAGAGAGGACGTAGGCAAGAGTTTGGCCGAACCTCTATAAACGAATGTGTTTGTTTCTCTCTTCCCTATCTTGCATTAAATTGTTTAATTTTATTATATTGTTCATTTTCATTTGCTGACTATAATAGGATTAAATTAAAATTTGCTATTAACGTTAGAAAACTGATTCTCCCCCCTCTCGGTAGAGCCAACAATTGATATCAGAGCTAGGACTCTTTAATCACATAGGAACAACTTCCTAAGAGTTAGAAACGATCAAATGGCTCATAACAATGTAGCAACTAGTTTGGTAGGAGATGGGCACTCTACGGTTAGACCTCCTATGTTCAATGGAGAACATTATGCATATTGGAAGACTAGGATGATGTTGTTCATTCAAGCAAATGATTATGAAGTGTGGAGAATTATAATTAAAGGACCTCAAATCCCTACAAAGAGAATAGAGGGAAGAGATATCCCTAAAGAAGAAGATGAATGGGATTCAAATGATATTAAATGTGCTCAGCTAAATGCTAAAGCTATGCACACATTATTTTATGCCTTAGGTCCAAATGAATATAATAGAGTCTCCGGGTGTGATAATGCCAAACAAATTTGGGACAAATTGGCAATAACTCATGAGGGTACAACCCAAGTGAAGGAGACTAAAGTAGGAATGCTCACACATGATTATGAGCTCTTTAGGATGAAGGAAGGAGAATCAATTAGAAATATGTTCACTAGATTCACAGATGTAATTAATGGACTAAAGTCCTTAGGAAAAATATATTCCAATATTGAAATGGTCAAGAAAATATTAAATAGCTTACCTAAATCATGGGAAGCTAAAGTGACTGCAATTGAGGAATCTAAGGATCCTCACACATTGTCTTTAGATGAATTAATAGGATCTCTACTCACTTATGAGATGAAATTAAAAAGAAATGAAGAGCCACCCAAGAAAGTGGGAGTTGCTCTAAAATCCACTGCTCAAGAGGAGATTAAGAATGAGAGTGGTAGTGAAGAAGACTTTGAGATGGCAATGTTTTCCAAAAGATTTAACAAGTTCATGAGGATGAGAGCTAGTGGTAGTAATAGGAGAAACAATACGAGAGATCAAGAAGAAGTAGGTAGAAAAGACTCAATTGTGTGTTATGAGTGTAAAAAACCAGGACACATAAAATTTAACTGCCCTCTTCTTAAAAGGTCCAATGATAGGTTCCATAAAAAGAAGGCAATGGTGGCAACATAGAGTGACAGTGACTGCTCCGATGATGAATCAAATGAGGACATTGCCAACTTGTGGTTCATGGCTATTGAGGATGAAAAGGTAACTTCAAGCCTCAATGAATATTCTTTTGATGAATTGCAAGATGCCTTTGATGAACTTGCATTAGAGTATGAATCTATGAGTATGAAATATAAAAAGATAATATCCAAATTGAGAAAAGAAAATGAGATAATGCAAATGGATAAATTAGAATGTGAAAAAAAAACTAGAAATTTCAAATCTAGAAATTTGTGATCTTAAAGAGAAAAATAGCAATCTACATAATTCCTTTAATAGGTTTCACATGGGTCAACAAAAGTTAGATAGCATGCTAGAGACCCAAAGGGCATTCTTTGACAAAAATGGCTTAGGATATAATGCAAAGAGTAGAGAGACTCATCTTAAAAGTTTTATTGCTAGGAAAAGCATAAATAAACCTGCAATTACTTGTTCATTTTGCAATAGAAAGGGACATGCATCACATAATTGCAATATAAAGATGAGAACTCTAAAAGGAAAAATAGTAAAAAGGATATGGATTCCAAAAGAAGTAATTCACTCCAAGGATTGTAATGCATTAGCAAAATGGATCCCAAAGGGATCAAGAATTGCATTCACTAACCTCAAAGGACCCAAGAAAATTTGGGTACCTAAGACTTGAGTTTAAATCTTCTTGTAGGTGATTGAGCATGGCCACACTGCTAAAACAAAGGAAGCATGGTACTTGGATAGCGGATGCTCAAGGCACATGACGGGAGATAGAAGCCACTTCAACTCTTTTAAATCAAAAGTTGGTGGAGAGGTCACATTTGGGGACAACTCCAAAGGCCAAGTAGAAGGAAGTGGCTCAATAGGTAATGATTACTTCTCTTTAGAAAAAGTATTACTTGTTAGGGGTCTAAAGCATAACTTACTAAGCATAAGTCAACTTTGTGACAAAGGTTACAAAGTAATCTTTGATTGCATGAAATGTAATGTGGTAGAGCCTAAGACTAAGAAAGCTCTCTTTCTAGGCCATAGGCAAGGTAATATATATATATTGTCTATCTTAATGAACTCAAAAATGAAAATATCTGCCTAATGGTAGATAGTAAAAAGGAATCTTGGTTATGGCATAGAAGACTAGGTCATGCTAGCATGCATGTGCTATCTAAGTTAGCTAGAAAGGATCTAGTCATAGGTTTACCCAAGCTATCCTTTGATCATGAAGAAATAAGTGAAGCTTGTGTTAAAGGAAAACACAAAAGGACAACATTTAAGCCTAAGAATATTGTATCCACCACTAGGCCTCTTCAATTACTTCACTTAGATTTATTTGGACCAACTAGAACAACTAGCCTAGGTAGGAAACACTATGGATTTGTAATAGTTGATGATTACACTAGGTTCACATGGGTGTTCTTTTTAAGAGTAAAAAATGAAGCCTTAGAAAAATTCATAGCCTATACAAAAATTACTCAAAATGAAAAAGGGTATACAATAACTAGCATTAGAAGTGATCATGGCAAGGAATTTGAAAACATAGGATTTGATGAGTATTGTAATGATCAAGGAATTAGTCATAACTTCTCAGCCCCTAGGACACCACAACAAAATGGAGTAGTAGAAAGAAGAAATAGAACTTTGGAAGAAATGGCTAGAACCATGTTGTGTGAGAATAATTTGCCAAAGTATTTTTGGGCTGAAGCTATAAACACATCTTACTATATAATTAATAGAGCTATGATTAGACCCATGCTTAAGAAAACTCCTTATGAGCTCTACAAGGGTAAAAAGCCTAACATTAGCTACTTCCATCCCTTTGGCTGCAAATGTTTTGTCTTAAATAATGGGAAAGATAATTTAGGAAAATTTGATGCCAAAAGTGATGAGGGAATCTTTCTAGTATATGCTTTGAATTCAAAGGCTTATAGAGTATACAACAAAAGAATATTGATGGTTGAAGAATCAATTCATGTGATATTTGATGAGTCAAATAATTTATCTAAAGATTCAACAAATAATGAGGACATTGGAATATTTGATGAAAACTTGGAGGAAAACTCAAAATTAGAAGATGATTTATTAGAAAAACTTGACTTGAATAAAGAAGATAAAGATGAAATAGAGATATTGGAGAGAGAATCTAGAGCACCAAGGGAGTTAGGATATGTAAAAAATTATGAAATAGTGGGAGATCCAACTCTTGGAGTTAGAACTAGATCATCTCTAAGGAATATGTGTCAATATATAGCCTTTGTATCTCAAATAGAACCTAGGAATGTCAATGAAGCTTTAGATGACAATAATTGGTTCCTAGCAATGCAAGAAGAATTAAATCAATTTGAGAGAAGCAAAGTATGGAAACTAGTTCCTAGGCCTAGAGATCACTCTATAATTGGAACTAAATGGATATTCAAGAATAAGATGGATGAAAATAGTGTAATCATAAGGAATAAGGCTAGGTTAGTTGCACAAGGCTATAGACAAGAAGAAGGAATAGATTATGATGAAACCTATGCACCGGTAGCTAGACTAGAGGCAATAAGAATGTTACTTGCCTTTGCATGTTATAAAAACTTCAAATTGTATCAAATGGATGTAAAGAGTGCATTCTTAAATGGTTTCATTAATGAAGAAGTCTATGTTAAGCAACCTCCCGGCTTTGAAAATCATGAATTTCCTGAACATGTTTTTAAATTGTCTAAGGCACTCTATGGATTGAAACAAGCTCTTAGAGCTTGGTATGAAAGGTTGTCAAAATTTTTAATAGAAAAGGGATTTTCAAGAGGAAAAGTGGATACCACTTTGTTCATCAAAAATAAAAATAAGGATTTATTAGTTGTACAAGTGTATGTAGATGATATTATTTTTGGATCAACTAATGAGTCTTTATGTCAAGAGTTTGCTAAGATCATGCAAGGTGAGTTTGAAATGAGCATGATGGGAGAACTCACATTCTTCTTAGGACTTCAAGTAAAGCAAACAAAAGATGGAACCTTCATCAATCAAGCAAAGTATACTAAGGATTTGCTCAAGCGATTTGGAATGGACAATTGCAAACCTCAAGCAACTCCTATGGGCACCAACATCAAGCTTGATAAAGATGAGAGAGGTAAGTGTGTAGATACTAAACTCTATAGGTCTATGATTGGCTCATTGCTTTATTTAACTGCAAGTAGACCAGATATTTTGTTTAGTGTATGCCTTTGTGCTAAATTTCAATCCTCTCCTAGGGAATCACATTTATTAGCCACTAAAAGGATCTTTAGATACCTTAAGGACACTCCCTATCTAGGACTTTGGTATCCCAAGGACTCTACCTTTGCACTTCATGCATTTTCAGATGCAGATTTTGGGGGATGCAAAATAGATAGGAAAAGTACTTCAGGTACTTGCCAATTCTTAGGAAATAGGCTAATCTCTTGGTTCTCCAAGAAACAAAACAGTGTGGCTCAGTCCACAACTGAAGCTGAATACATAGCAGCAGGTAGTTGTAGTGCTCAAGTGTTGTGGATTAAACAACAAATGAAAGATTATGGTATTAACATGAAACAAGTCTCTATTAAATGTGATAACACCAGTGCCATTAATCTATCTAAAAATCCTATTCAACACTCTAGAACCAAGCACATAGAAATTAGGCATCACTTCCTTAGAGACCATGTGCAAAAAGGGGATATAATTCTAGAGTACATTGATACGTTACATCAAATAGCTAATATATTCACCAAACCCCTTGATAGAGATAGGTTTTGCATTCTTAGAGGTGAATTAGGACTTATGAATATTCCCTAAGATGTGTGTGCTTCAAAATCTTGATTTCAAATTGACTTAAAAGTGATTTTCAAATGAGTTTTATGGGCAACAAGTATGAGAGATCGATCTCCTATTCATATAGATCGATCTCCATACCTTAAATAAGCCTAAAGCATTAAGGTTACGCTAGGCAGATCGATCTTCTATCCATAAGATCAATCTCCTTAAGCCTCTGTTCGATAACAGATCGATCTGTGCATACGACAGATCGATCTCCTCTAGCCTCTGTATCCTAAGATCGATCTGTGCATACGACAGATCGATCTCCTCAAGCCTCTGTCCTCTGAAGATCGATCTATGCATCTGGCAGATCGATCTCCTCTAGCTTCTGTTCGACAACAGATCGATCTGTGCATACGACAGATCGATCTGTGCATACGACAGATCAATCTGCTTGGGCTTCTGGAAATGACAGATTGATTTGTCGTCTCGACAGATCGATCTCCTGTGCCCTAGACTATAAATTCTGGTGAAAAATCCCCAAATTTCAAAACTCCAAATCCCAAAATCCTTAAAGCTCTGTCGCACATCCTCTCTCAATTCTTCCTCCAGATCGATCTTCGGTACGAATCACTCATCAATCCAAGTCCAGTAACCTACATTGGTAAATTTTTCTTCCAAAATTTATTTCGTTTTTTGTTAAATTTCACCCTAGGGCAAATCTAGTCACTGTTCCATTGGTTTTTTGTTTGTAAAACTGTCTTAGCGTAAATCTAGTGTCTAGAACCATGCCTCGGCTCAAGAGAGTAGGATAAAAACCTCCCCGATCCAATGTAAAAACTGGGTCATCCTCCCAATCCATTCCTCCCTCTTCAGCCGATACCTTCAACAGGTGTTTTAAAACACCTGCCAAAAGGAAGCGATATGAAGAATACTTTTCAACCATGCCAATTAAACATTGGCGCACAATCGATTTCTCTTTCCTCAATCGATTTGATTTTCCGTATTTGTCTAAATTTGACGATTTCAGTTGGATGTCTTTTCTAAGAATCAATACCCCAATCCCTCCAAATATCGTTCGTGCATTTTTTTCCAATGCCGAACTTAACTATGATCCCAACGACACTTGTAACATTCTAGGATTTACTACGTTTGTCATGGGTAAATCCATTATCGTCGACACTGAAGTTCTTGCCAAAGCGTTTGACATACGCGATGAAGGCTTGACAAACGAAGATGAGGAAGTCCCTTTGGAGTTTGATATTCTCGGGGATAAGGCGAGTGACCTTCCAATGCATCCCCGGTTACTCCACCTCATCATCTCTTGGAACCTTCGTCCGTTTGGTACCCGTCACTCCACTGTTAGACGGTTAGATAGGTTCTGGCTTCACCACATTCATTCCACCAGTCAAAAACCCAACCTCATTCACTTTATTTATCAAGACTGGTTGAAGATCGTCCTAGGTCAAGCCACAACGATCGTGTTTCCGCAACCACTGGCGTACTTCCTCCAACGACTCGGAATAGACAGCAGTTGCGAAACCTGTGAAATGCCCTCTCCGAAGAGCGTCCTCAACATTGGGACACTCCATCACATGGGCTACTACAAAGACTTCCGGGGCGACTGGAAGAAGAAGCGGGAATAGCCTTCTGCAGCAGCTATGGAGGAAGATCCCCTCAATGAGCCTGTGGCTCCACCAGCTGCATCGACTGCGCGTCCACCATCTCCACCTGCTCAGCCCTCAGCACCTGCACCCTCCCCTGCTGGTATGGAGTTCATTATGACGATGATGGGTGAGCTCAACCAGAAGATCGATGAAGGTTTTGCAAACCTTCATGCATCTCAGCAGCGGATGTTCGAGGAGCTAAACCGCAAAGTGGATGAGGGCTTTGCGAATCTTCACGAAACTCAAGAGGCGATGTATGATGAGCTTTAGGTCGCTCGCACACACATTGAGGATCTCCAGGATCGCGTTCCTCCTCTATCATAGGACTTAGTTGCTAGATCTAGTTTAGTTATATGTTTTTCATTACTGCTTGTTGTTTTGAAATGCACTTGCTTGAATGAACTGCCATTTATCTTGTTGATTGACTAAAGTTTTAATGAAAATGTTAATTTTGAAATGATATAAATGTTATTTCTTTCTTGCCATTGATATGACAAAAAGGGTGAGAAGAAAAGAGAACATGTACATGTGGTTAATTAAAAGATGTGTAAATGGCCTTAAGAAACCTCTTTAAAGTTTTAAAAGAATGATCAAAATGAGGGGGACTTAAGATAGTAACAAGGTCAAAAGCTAAAAGAAAGGGGGAGCTCACAAAAAGGGGGAGTTTCTGCAAATTAACTAAACATGTTGATTGAATAAGTTTTGTCATATCAAAAAGGGGGAGATTGTTGAGTTAATATATTTTGAAATGACAAAACAAGTAAATTCAATAATATAAAGATGATATAAAAACATGTTTAGAGGTTATCAGTACCAGAACTTAGAGTTCTGTTGATGAGAGATCGATCTGGCTTATGAGAGATCGATCTCCTGGGTTTTCTATAGATGAGAGATCGATCTGGCTTATGAGAGATCGATCTCCTGGGTCTATCTTGGATGAGAGATCGATCTCAGGAAGACATGAGATCGATCTGCCAAGTTTTGAACCTGTACAGAGGGATTAAGGAAGAGTGAGATCGATCTATAAGGGTTAAGAGATCGATCTGCCTAATACTAGAGTTGAGGGATCGATCTGATCTAGGAAGAGATCGATCTCCCTTAAAGCATAGACTGTAGATCGATCTGTAGATCGATCCACACTCAAACAGAGAGCTTGTGAGATCGATCTCCTCAAAGTCAGAGAGCTAAGGAGATCGATCTGTGGTAT
The DNA here is from genome assembly GCA_033439115.1 of Firmiana major. Classification (NCBI taxonomy): domain Eukaryota; kingdom Viridiplantae; phylum Streptophyta; class Magnoliopsida; order Malvales; family Malvaceae; genus Firmiana; species Firmiana major. The sequence continues at coordinate 51,579,711 of CM065905.1, forward strand.
TGAGAGATCGATCTCCCCACTACGAGATTGCATGGCAGATCGATCTGTAGATCGATCTTGCCTTAAACAGAGAGATTGGAAGATCGATCTGCCTATTCGACAGATCGATCTCCCCTATCATTTTCAAATTAACAGATCGATCTGTCTATTCGACAGATCGATCTCCTTGTGTTATTGTGCTTTGATCTTGCAGGATTTATAACTAAGAGATCGATCTGGCCAAGATGGCAGATCGATCTGGCACTCTACTGGAGGTACCCAACGGCTAGTTTCTGCAAAATCTCAACGGGAAAAATAGCATTTAATGCTCCAACTACCAATCCTTCAGTATTTAACCAAGCATTGAAGACAATGAGAAGAGAGAAATTATTGCTGCACATTTTCTACATTCTCAAGCTTTAAAACACTTTCATTCCTTGTGTTTTCATTCCTCATTTATTGAGATTTATTGTATAAGCTTAAGTGCAAAAGCTCTATTTGTCCTACCTACATTAAAGCTTCATTTTGTATTCATCCTTATCTTGAGAGAGAAGAGGATTGTTCCTCAGTGAGATAAACTTGTAAGAGGGTGAATACATTTTTATATTGCAAAGGGTAGAGAGGTTATTCCTTAACCTGTAAAAGGAACATTGTAACTTCTGTTGAAGGAGAGTAAGAAAGCACTTGACAAGAAGGTCAAGGAGAGAGGACGTAGGCAAGAGTTTGGCCGAACCTCTATAAACGATTGTGTTTGTTTCTCTCTTCCCTATCTTGCATTAAATTGTTTAATTTTATTATATTGTTCATTTTCATTTGCTGACTATAATAGGATTAAATTAAAATTTGCTATTAACGTTAGAAAACCGATTCACCCCCCCTCTCGGCAGAGCCAACAAAAAGTAAACCTGAGATGTTTTTAGACTGTACATGCTTTGAACATTCTTTTAAAGGATATATGATATGATTTCAGGATTGTACATATTTCTTATATGATTATATGCCAATGTGATATGATTTGAAATGATAATCAATTTATACAGTAAAGCTTGCAGATGTTGCATATTGAATCATGACATAACGATATGTTTTTATAATGGCATAACAGGTAATGATATTGATATATTGACATAGGTGTCAACTACAAGGATAATAAGGTACTTCAAAGCACTCTTCCATCAATACCCCAAAACCTAGACACGCTTAAAGTCTTCTAGGACATGACCTGTAAATTTGTATGACAAGTACAAGTATGATGTGATAGTGGATTCTTAACATGTAGACATTATGCATTTGCATTAGAACAATATAAGTCTAACTCTGCTCTTATATAAATGACTTATTGAGTTCTTGCTCATTAAAATTTACTCTAATCCTTTTAGATTGAGCACAAAGTTGGGAAAGTATTTCAATTCCATTTGAAATCCATTGAGGCTTGAAATATTCCTAACTCTTGAGGTGGCTCCATTTGCTTATTTTTGGTATATGATTATTCTTTTGTACGTAATTATTATTTCAAGCTATTTTTGATTCTGTATTCTAGGATGGGATGTAAACTAGGATAATGGAACATTCTTATATTATTTTGATGCTTAATTATATGGATTTGTCTTTGGTTTAATGTAGATGGCATATGAATATAATGGCATGATATATATAGTTAAGTATGAAAATGTAAATATGAATGGAATTACATGTCCTATTAATAAATGGATAATACAGAGAACTCTAAGATTAATTGATGGATAGGAGATTGGGAACTAGTGGATAATAGTATAAAAAGATAAATGAACTGCCATTGTGGGAATTTCCAACTGTATATAGAACATGTTTCTCTTACAGGTACTTAATTTAGGAAAATGCTAAAAATAAGGCAGTAGTTAATTATGTGAAATAAATTTCACTGTATTGCAGTTTGACAAATAAATTTGGAAAAGCAAAAAAAATAGTCTAAATTTCTATGCATTTAAATAAGATAGAGTGATGTCACGGCCTTTAGGTCGTGACAAGAGGGTGGTGGGATATAGAATCCTATTGCATGGATATGGGACTCACCAACCATATTATTTTTGTGTGTTTGCAAGTGGAATAAGTTAACCAGAATGTCTGTGTGACATTGGTAATTTTATGATCAGTGATTGGGATGGATGTATACATTCCATAAGGAGATGAGGAACATTGTCCATGCAACAATTGGTAATCAGGACCTATCGTTACTATTCTAAGAGACTATTTGCTCTTATCTTATACATTTTGGCAAGATCTTAATTTTCACATGAGATTTTCATATACTGTAAACTCCACGAATTTTGTTGTACTCAGTTCTAATTATGAATAGCGAAGTAAACAAATGGAATTGAAAATGTGCTTATTGGTGGAAAATTAATTAAAATTATATTTTAACATGAGAGACTTAGATGAATTTAATTAAATAAAATATTATATCTTGTAGTATAAATGAGTATAAAAATGACATGATACCCAATGGAGTATAATGCAATATTATACTACAATCAATTATATTAAATAGCATTATTAGTATTAGTCTAATTTAACAATTTAAAGAGCAAAGATTGGTTTCATTTCTTTAAGACAACCCGAAAGCTATTTTTTATTTGTTGGTGATGATGTTTTTGGTGGAAAGGAAATGGAATTAATATAGATGATGTTCTAAAGCATAGGAAATGTGGAAAAACAAATCAGAGTTAATAAATGATGATGAAGTGCTGTCAATAAAAACAATGGACAGAAAGTCCATATATTGGCTTCCAAGGGAAGCCAATCCTGAATTCCAAACTCCCACCAATTTTCTACTGGAAACAGTAGCAGCAGGTAGTGGAGTGATGTCCACTCAAGAAGAGTTAATGGTGGTATACTAGGGAAAGAAAGAAAACAAAAAAATAAAAAATAATAAGAAAATAGAAGAAGTGGAGTGGTTGATGGCTGATCGAATGAATTGGGACTGATGGCCTGGAAAATGAAAAGAAAGGAGAGCAGAGAAGACATGCGAAGGTGGCTGGAAATCAGAATAGAAAACTAAGTGAGTAGGTGAGGGCAGAAAACGAAGGTGTTGTTGCTCTATTACAACGGTGTCGAATTGCAGACGTCTTCACTTCGATCTTTATGCCAAGTGCCACTAAAGATTCTGTAAGAAAAAGAATGATCAAAGGGACACAGGGGTTATTCCCTGCGTTGGCACTCCGATGCTTAAGTCAGCCAGAGAATTGGGCAGAGTTTCAGTAAGGAAATTTAGAATTAGGTTAATGAATCGTACCTGACCCCTATTTAGAGGGATTTGCTCTGTCACTAATTACATTTTTGCCCTTTTTATCTTACTCAGTGTTTGTATTATTTCTCATGTGTTTTCTTCGTGCACCACGTGGTGCATTCTAAGTACGTCATGTGACGCGCTTTTATTATTCTTTTATCATGCACAACAATTGCACCCCACTCTTTTGCTAGGTATAAACTTGCGGAAGAGTACATATATTCTCATTGTAGCCTCAAGTCAAGTCCTTACATTAGATTTTGAAGTCAAATTCTCTGGTCATCTAATTCTTAAGCTCTTATTTGAGTACGTGGCTTACCTCGTGCATTTTTCGCTTCAAGCCCTTTGTCTGGGTGCGTGGCTTACCTCGCCCATTTTTCGCTTCAAGCCCTTGCTTATTTTTTTCATGGCTTACCTCGCACATTTTTCGCTTCAAGCCTTTTATTTGATTGCTTAGCTTACCTCGCGCATTTTTCGCTTCAAGCTTTTGTACTTTTTTCTTTATGGCTTACCTCGTGCACTTTTCGCTTCAAGCCCTTTTCCTGGTTGCATGGCTTACATCGCGCATTTTTCGCTTCAAGCCTTTTGTTTTGGGTGCTTAGTTTACATCGCGCACTTTTCGCTTCAAGCCTTTTATTTTGGGTGCTTAGCTTACATCGCGCATTTTTCGCTTCAAGCTCTTGCACTTTTTCTTCTTGGCTTACATCGCACACTTTTCGCTTCAAGCCCTTTGTTTTGGGTGCTTAGCTTACATCGCGCTTTTTTCGCTTCAAGCTCTCGCACTTTTTCTTCTTGGCTTACATCGCGCACTTTTCGCTTCAAGCCCTTTGTTTTGGGTGCTTAGCTTACATCGCGCACTTTTCGCTTCAAGCCCTTGATTGTGTGCTTAGCTTACATCGTGCACATTTCGCTTCAAGCTCTCGCACATTATCTTCATGGCTTACCTCACACATTTTTCGCTTCAAGCCCTTGGTTGTGTGCTTAGCTTACATCACGCACTTTTCGCTTCAAGCTCCTGCACATTGTCTTCGTGGCTTACATCGCGCACTTTTCGCTTCAAACCCTTGATTGTGTGCTTAGCTTACATCGTGCACTTTTCGCTTCAAGCTCTCACAGATTGTCATCGTGGCTTACCTCGCGCATTTTTCACTTCAAGCCCTTGGTTGTGTGCTTAGCTTACATCACGCACTTTTCGCTTCAAGCTCTTGCACATTGTCTTCGTGGCTTACATCGCGCACTTTTCGCTTCAAACCCTTGATTGTGTGCTTAGCTTACATCGTGCACTTTTCGCTTCAAGCTCTCGCAGATTGTATTCGTGGCTTACCTCGCGCATTTTTCGCTTCAAGCCCTTGGTTGTGTGCTTAGCTTACATCGCGCACTTTTGGCTTCAAGCTCTCTCACATTGTCTTCGTGGCTTACATTACGCACTTTTTGCTTCAAGCCCTTGATTGTGTGCTTAGCTTACATCGTGCACTTTTCACTTCAAGCTCTCGCACATTATCTTCATGGCTTACCTCGCGTATTTTTTGCTTCAAGCCCTTTTATTTTTAATCATTTGTCAATCATTAAAATTCTCAGTGAGAAATATCAATATGAAATATATCAAGATCAAGTTCCTGAACATGGTTCAATAACATAAACAAAAAATGAAAAATAACATCGAGAAATTAAAATTCTATTGCCAATATGGTCTTGAGTGGCTGGCATTCCATGTCTTCGTTATCCCCTTCTTGCTTCATTTCCTCTTTCTTCACTTCTCCTCATATTTTCTCTATCATTGTCGCGTCTATCATGCGGTCTATTGTCTCCTCAGCCACGAGTAGGAAATCGAATCCTTTCATCCCTCCATACATAACGGTCTAGCTTCCTTTCTCAACCAATTTTTCAAGCTGGTTCATCAGTTCTCGACCTTTCTCGGTTGTATGACCAAAGCAAAATGAAAACTACAGTAGGACCTATGATCTCGTCCCAAGTTCCCTTCACCTATCAAGGGGAATTAAAGCATCCCAGTTCTTTCTATCATTGCTAAAATTGAAGCAGGTGGTTCAATAAATCGCATGTAATTATCATACTTCAACTTTGGGGCTTGATCTGATCTTTCTGTATTTTTGTCATCGGGTTCTCTTTCCCGTTTGCTTCCTTCTTTCATGTCTAGTGTTGGTATCATTTTCATCACTTCCTCTTGAGCAATATATTTGTTTGCTCTAGAGAACAAGTCTGAAATTGTCGTTGGCTGATCCAAAGATAATGATTCTTGGAGCCTTTCGGACCTGGTCCTCTGTAGCATGGTTATTACTGCTACCCCAACTTGTAGATCATGCACCTCAAGAGTAGCAGCACAAAATCGATCGACATAACCTTTTAGTGATTCTTTGTTCCCTTATCTTATGGTGAGCAGATAAGTGGTCTCCTTCCTTTTTTGACTATTTATCGCAAAGGCCTTCAGAAATTCACTCCTCAGCTGATTGAAAGACAAGATAGATTCTTCTGGCAGATTGTTGAACCATTTCAGTGCGTGGCCAGTTAAGGTCAGGGAGAATGCCCTACACATAACATCATCTTCCCATCCATGTAGTAGCATTAACGATTCATAATTTTCAACATGATCAAAAGGGTTAGTTTTCCCGGTATATGCTGTTATCTGTGGCATCTTAAACTTTAGGGGCAGTGGTTTTTCCATTATCGCTGCACTGAATGGGATTTTTCTTTTCTGGTTTTCTTCAGTCGGAACTAACCTTTTTTCTTCTAAGATTTGTTCAAGCATTCTCTTCATGACCATGGCATCTTGTGCAGGTTGATCTTGGACATTTCGGTGTCATTTTCATCATCTCCTCTACTATTTACATATTCACCATCTATTCCAATTAGACTTCCAAGACTTCTGACATTCGAACGTCGCAGGTTCCTAACGATCTCCTGTGTAGCGTCTCCCGTACCTCGACGTCTCAAGCCTTCAACCTCGTGCAATGAATTTTACCCACCCTAATGCCTCAGATATTCTGCATTTGTGCGTAAGGGGTCTCACGCATTCTGGTAGCCCAAGTCTCGCATTCTTTGGCGGCCAAAATCTCTCGTATCCTCACAAATGGATTCTCGTGTACCCTGACACATCAAGACTTCTGCAGGGTCTCGCGAACCCTGTCGATAAGGATCTCACCTATTCTCGCGCAACAAGTCTTCTGTAGGGTCTCGCGCACCCTGGCGGCAAGTGTCTTCTGTAGCCTCACGCAACGAGTCTCGCACACCCTGGCGGCAAGGATCTTCTGCAGCCTCACGCCACAAGTCTCACTACCTTGGCGGTAAGGGTCTTCTATAGCCTCACGCAACGAGTCTCGCATACCCTGGCGATAAGGATCCTCCGCACTCTCACGCCACAAGTGTCACGCACCCTGGCGACAAGGGTTTTCAGCAGCCTCACGCAACGAGTCTCGCACACCCTGGAGGCAAGGGTCTTTCGTAGCCTCACGCAACGAGTCTCTCGCACCCTAGCGGCAAAGATCTTCCGCACCCTCATGCCACAAGTCTCACGCACCCTGGCAGCAAGGGTCTTTCGCAGCCTCAGGCAGTGAGTCTTGCGTACCCTAGCGACAAGGATATTTCACACCCTCACGCCACAAGTCTCGTGCACCCTGGTGGCAAGGGTCTTCCACAGCCAGACGCACAAGGTCTTCAGCACCCTCACGCCTAAAGCTCTCCATAGGCTCACGCTCGAGCTCCCCAGCCTTTGAAGGATTCCTTCTCTGTGTTCTTTCCTCCACTAACTTCTGAACGACTAGGGGCAGATTGAAGTCCGAGAAGGCACTCTTGAACAAGTCAGCCATTGTGCATAAAGCTTGGGTAGTCTCCTCTCCCTGCTTCTTCATAGCTTCAAATTTGGCTACAGGGATTATCATCATAATAGACTCTCTCTCCCCTCGAGCCTCTTCTCCCAAGTCATTCAATGGAGAGCTTGCCATATCCTCACTCTCATCATTCATCCTTGCTGCGGGAGGTGTTCGTATCATTGTTGTGGAGGAAAAAACTTTTCTTTCGATTCCTACAGATGACGCCAATTGTTGTTGCTCTATTACAACGGTGTCAAATTGCAGACGTCTTCACTTTGATCTTTGTGCCACATGCCACTAAAGATTCTATAAGAAAAAGAATGATCAGAGGGACGTAGGGGTTGTTCCCTGCGTTGGCACTCCGATGCTTAAGTCAGCCAAAGAATTGGGCAGAGTTTTAGTAGGAAAATTTAGAATTAGGTTAATGAATCGTACCTGACCCCTATTTATAGGGATTTACTCTGTCACTAATTACATTTTTTACCTTTTTATCTTACTCAGTGTTTGTATTATTTCTCATGTGTTTTCTTCGTGCACCACGTGGTGCATTCTAAGTGCGCCACGTGACGCACTTTTATTATTCTTTTATCATGCACAACAAAAGGAAAGGAAAGAAATGTAGATGACAACTATTGTCACCCCCCGAAAAAGCGAAAAATAGGGCTAATTTAAAACTTTTTACTCATCAATTCTCAATTAAGAGTGCATTCCTGTGCAGTGTCATACATCATCATAATTATCATGCCTCAGGATCTCATCATAATATAGTATGTGTTGTATCATACACATTACTCAATTCCAAGTTAATTAATCCTAATACATCCCGTACATCATTGTACAATAAGTGTCTGTAAATATAACTCTAGTCTGGGTACATGAATAGTAAATATCTACCTCAGTACACAATATATGGCCTGGAGCTCAAGTCCTCCACTAGCCACTACTCCGCACGTTGCAGGAAAACCCTTTTCACTTGAAGAGATCTGGGGGGAAAGAAAACAGGGTGAGCTTCTAAATCGCTCAGTAAAGGGGGTAAGGGACTCATTTCATAAACCAAAATGCACATCACAAAATATTTATTTGTATGTGAAACTCATTAATATCATTGGAAAACCATAGCATGAAAGTACTCAAAACGACATTCTCATGTCTCAAATCATGTGAAAACATGAAGTAAAAAGGCTCAGTCTAAAGCAATAACAAAGCATGTGAAAATAATGCGATAATCGCTTTCTCAATAAACGTGATAAAAGCACTGAAATAGTAATGCACGTGGCACAGCCACTAAACACACATGGCATAGCCACTGATTTAAATTCACACGTGGCACAGCCACTAAACACACGTGGCATAGCCACTGATTTAAATTCACACGTGGCACAGCCACAGGATAGGGTTTCACATGGCAACGGCCACCAATTAGGGTGCTCACGTGGCAACGGCCACCAAATAGGGTTTCTCACGTGGCAACGGCCACCAAATGGGGTTCTCACGTGGCAACGGCCACCAAATAGGGTTTCTCACGTGGCGACGGCCACCAAGTATATGTGGCATAGCCACAGAATGGGTTATTCTCACGTTACCAGAACGGAGAAGAATCGGGCTTACATGTTACCAGAGCAATGCCCGGTGTGTACTCAAAACTACACATCTAAGTCTTATCACATAAGACTAGTTTGCCTTCACGTAGAACTCATAGTGGTTTTTCTCTCATAAAACTCATTTAAAACCATTTTGTACTCAACACAAAACATATTGAAACCAAGTCCCAACCGGCAAAACACGCACACATTTCTCAAATCTCGATATTGCCTTAACGTAGAGCCCAGTTATAAACTCATAAAAACATTGGGCTCCAACCGGCTATAAAAATCGTGTGCAATTGTATCACAACACAACACTCAACATGCTTGTTTTATAAATCACAATTCATGCTATAATAGCTCGCAAATCACATACACAAATGGTTTAGTTTCCCTTACCTCTTTGTACCTCGTATAGTGCAATCGTTTCCCCCGTATCACAGACTAGCCTCGCATTCCACTCTGGAACTCCCGAGCTGTCCAAACGATGTTAAAACATCAATATTCAACTATCACATCAACCTCAATTCTCAAAATCGAGCATAATTGCTCATAACTCCTCAAATTTCTCAATTCTCATAACTCCACCACAAACCACAATCTCGCTCACAACACCTCAACATTCTATATTTCCTATGCCACAATATCTATGCTAATACACCATATTGTCTAAATCTCCATTTATAGCTTAAAATTCCTAAATTGCTAAATATCATTATCACTCCAACCACATTGTAATTTCATCAATCCCTAATCATTTTCCAGCTATTTTAGCACAATGCCAACAACTATTATCACCAAAATCATCTCAAATATCAAGATCGAGGTTTAAAAATTACCCAAAGCTTGTGAGGTGCACAACCCACGCCTCGATTCGATTCGTCCTTCGATTTCCAAGTATGTTGTTCTCCCTTCGATGAGGAACAACTTTTCTTCTTACCACAACTTCTGATTTGGACAGAAATGGGTGCTTTGGATGAGTGAGAAAGCTAGGTTTCGGTGAAAATGGGGGTTGGAAGAGAGAGAAAGTGAAATTTGCAGGAGAAAGCAGGGGTTCCTTATATAGACTGAGAGTAGGAGATCGATCTGGCTCTTGATAAGATCGATCTGTATTTGAATTTTGAGGACGATTTGGGTAATTTTATGCCTAGGAGATCGATCTGTCGAGGGGTGAGATCGATCTCTTTATGGCTTTATGAGATCGATCTACTCCTTGAGGAGATCGATCTTCTTCCAAACAGAATCATTTGGAGATCGATCTCTTCCTCATGAGATCGATCTTCTCTCAAACAGAATCATAAGGAGATCGATCCTCTTCCATTGGAGATCGATTTGCTCCTTAAATTCCTCCTTCCTTGTCATTTTTAACTCACCAGATCGATCTCTCCTTCTCCCAGATAGATTTGTCCTCATAACTTCATACTTATTTTAAACACTTAACATATAAATCTCTAATTATCATTCTCCAATTCACTTAGCTCAATAAATTACACTTCAAGTTCATATTACATAATTCGAATATATCTAAAATTCTCAGATCTCACATCCTCCCCACCTTAAATAGAATTTGGTCCTCCAAATTCAACTCAACTAGTCAAATAGATGGGGGTATTTCTCCTTCATGAGACTCTCTAGTTCCCACGTTGCCTCTTCCCTTGAGTGATATTTCCACAGAACTTTCACTAATGGGATGCTCTTGGTTCTAAGTACCTTCTCCTTCCTATCAAGAATCCGGACGTGTTCCTCAGTGTAGCTCATATCCTCCTGTATGTCCATCTCATCATACTCTATAACATGAGAAGGGTTCGGGTGGTACTTTCTCAACATAGACACATGAAAAACATTGTGTATTCTGGACATCTGTGGGGGTAATGCTAATCTGTAAGCTACCTCTCCCACTCTCTCAAGAATCTCGAATGGTCCTACGTATCGAGGACTCAATTTTCCTTTCTTCCCAAATCGCATGATACCCTTACTCGATGATATTTTTAAAAATACTGCATCACCAACCTTAAACTCGAGTGGCCGTCTATGCACATCCGCGTAGCTTTTCTGTCTACTTTGTGCAGCCCGTAACCTCTCACATATGAGTTTCACACTATGTATGGCTTGCTCAACAAGCTCGAGAGCATTTATCTTTCTATCACCGACTTCTTCCTAAGCTACAGGGGATCTACACCTCCTACCATATAGAGCCTCAAAGGGTGCCATTCCAATACTTGCATGATAGCTGTTATTGTATGCAAACTCTGCTAGGGGTAGGTGATCATCCCATGATCCCTTAAAATCCATCGTACACGCCCTCAACATATCCTCCAGGGTCTGAATAGTCCTCTCTGACTGACCATCTGTCTGAGGATGATAGGCGGTACTGAAACTCAATCGAGATCCCATGGACTCCTGAAATTGGGTCCAAAATCTGGAAGTAAACCGGGAATCTCTATCAGAAGTAATACTCACTGGAGCCCCATGTAATCTAGCTATCTCGCTGACATACAGCTCAGCTAAGGCATCCACAGTATCTGTGCTCTTGATGGCAAGGAAGTGGGCACTCTTGGTCAATCTATCCACTATAACCCATATAACGTCACGACCTCTTCGGGTCCTCGGTAAACCCATAATAAAGTCCATAGTGACATGCTCCCATTTCCATATAGGTACAGGTAAGGGCTGTAGTAGTCCTCCGGGCTTTCGATGCTCAACTTTCACTTGCTGGCATACTAAACACCTGGCCACATACTCTGTCACGTCTCACTTTATACCACTCCACCAATACACCTTTCTCAAGTCTCGGTACATCTTAGTACTCCCTGGGTGCATGGTGTATCGCGAACAGTGGGATTCTCTCAATATCAGTCTCTTTAGGGTATCATCGTTAGGTACACAAATCCGTCCTTTGAATCTCAACAATCCATCCTCACTGATGGTGAGATCCGACTGCGAACTCTGTTCAGCTTGGCTAATCATATCTATCAATCTTTGATCACTGCGCTGCCCAGTTCTAATCTGATCTATGATCCTAGGCTCTATTCGCAAGCTAGCCACAAATCCAGTCTCTATCTCTTTAACTCTGATTCGAAGTTTGGCAAACTGCTCCAGTAAATCCCATTCCCTGATCATCATAGCAGATATCATACTCTTCCTGCTCAGGGCATCAGCAACCACATTCGCCTTGCCCGGATGATATAGAATCTCGCAGTCATAATCCTTAAGGAGTTCCATCCATCTCCTTTGTCTCATGTTTAACTCTTTCTGATCAAAGAGATATCTCAAACTCTTGTGATCAGTGAAGATCTGGAATCTTTCCCGATATAAGTAGTGTCGCCAGATCTTCAAAGCAAATACCACAGCGGCAAACTCCAAATCATGCGTGGGGTAATTCCGCTCATGGTCTTTCAGCTGTCGCGATCCATATGCGACCACTCTTCCGTGCTGCATAAGCACACACCCCAATCCTTGATGAGATGCATCACTATACATCGAAAATCCTCCTGATCCCTCAAGAATAGTTAACACAGGTGCCGCTGTCAACCTCCTCTTTAATTCCTAAAAATTGAGCTCACATTGATTAGTCCATATAAATGGAGTCTCTTTGCGCGTGAGCTTAGTCAAAGGGGCGGCAATCCGGGAAAATCCTTTCACAAATCTTTTGTAATACCCTGCCAAACCAAGGAAGCTTCGTACCTCAGAACTGTCCTCAGTCTCTCCCAATTAAGCACAGCCTCCACCTTGCTTGGGACCACTGATACTCCTTCCTCTGACACTATATGACCAAGGAAAGCTATTCGATCCAGCCAAAACTCACACTTACTAAGCTTTCCATATAATTGCTTATCTCGGAGTATCTGTAGTACTAACCACAAATGCTGTGCATGCTCCTCATACGATTGAGAGTATACCAGGATATCATCAATAAAGACTATCACAAATTTATCCAGATAGTCTCTGAACACTTCGTTCATCAACCTCATAAATGTTGCAGGGGCGTTCGTCAATCCAAAGGACATCACCAGAAATTCATAATGGCCATACCTCGTTCTGAAGGCCGTCTTTGGAATATCTTCTTCCTTGATCCTCAATTGGTGATAGCCCGATCTCAAATCAATCTTAGAAAAGACTGAGGCCCCTCTTAGTTGATCAAGTAGATCATCAATCCTGGGCAGTGGGTATTTATTCTTCACCGTGGCTTTATTCAACAGTCGGTAGTCTACGCATAATCTGAGACTACCATCCTTCTTCTTGATAAATAAAATCGGTGCTCCCCAGGGTGAAACGCTGGGCCTAATGAACCCTTGATCCAATAACTCCTGTAGTTGTTTCTTCAATTCCTCAAGTTCCACTAATGCCATCCTGTAGGGAGGTTTAGAGATCGGTTGAGTATCTGGTACCAAATCAATGGTAAACTCTAGCTCTCTCTGGTGGTAAACCTGGTAACTCATCTGGGAAAACATCTGAAAATTCACAAACCACAGGTATATCCTCAATCCTCGGATGTTCCCGCTCATCATCTGAGATTCGTGTCTCATAACCTTCACATGAACAATCATATTTAATATTCTCCAAAATAATATTAAAATTCTCAAATTACTTACTAGAATTCCACATATTCATTTCCTCAATATCTCAATCGTACACTGTAAGGTTCAGGTAGGGAGAAAGTTACAACCTTAGTGTAGCAATCTAAGCTCACTCGATTGGCTGCCAACCAATCCATTCCCAAAATTACATCAAATCCATGTATATTTAACATGATTAGATCTGCTAACATCCCTCTATCTCCCACCTTTATCTCACATCCTCTACAGATTAACTCAGTTCTCTGGGATTCACGCATAGGGGTATTTACATGTAGTATATATTCTAGAGGTTCAAACTTCAAGTTTAATCTACATGCAAAATGCCCAGAAATAAATGAATGCGTGGATCTTGAATCAATCAACACATGAGCCTTATGATTATAGACAGAGAGTGTACCTCTTATAGTTTTTGCAGAAGCGTCAGCGGTCTCCTTATCTAGGGCAAACACACGTCCCTGGGTAACAGGTCTCTTTCCTTTCTCTGCAGTAGTGGCCCATCCCTGGGGATTCACTCTCTGAGGCTGTTGTCTAGTGGGCTCCAAGACATGTGGTTTCTAAAGTTGAGGGCAATGTTTCACCATGTGACCCATGTCTCCACATCTAAAACATCCATGGATCGACCCAGTACAACATCCCTTATGCATTCGGCCACAATTTCTGCAAAACCTTGTCTCTGGCCTGACATCTCGAGGGGTCTCTCTAATGTTAGGGTACCCTCGGGGTCTCTCTAATCTGCCCTTCTGTACCTCAATCCTTCCTCTTCTGAAGGAACCTCTCCGAGCCTCTGTTTGGAAAATCGCTGGCCTCTTGCCCTTATCTCTATTCACCCTTCTGAGCTCATTCTGGGATTGTACCATTTCAATTCCTCTTTCAATCTCTTGTGCTCGTCTCAGAGCATCTCCAAACTCAGTAATACATAGCCCTATCAATCTATCTCTGATGATGGGCTTCAATCCATACACAAATTTCTCTGTGTGGAGCTCTTCATTCTTAATCATACTGATCCTCTCAGCATCGGTGCACCCCAGATAATCAAATATAATTCTCAACTCCGTCAGCCACTCCTCAGCCTCTGTAGAATCCTTCTTTCCCCTAAACGCGGGTGGATTCATCTTCAGAAAATCCTTCAATCGGACCATACTTCTATCATCAGGCTGAGTGACGGCAGGTATTGGGGGTATGGGAGGTCCTTGTGGTGGTGTAGGAGTAGTACCCGAGGCATTAACTCCAAAGTGTTGCGCGAATAACGCTGCCATCTGCTCAAAACCTTACATCACATCGATCTCAATCCGATTAAATCGAGAGTTAGGACTCTCTGGTTGTGGGATAGGTGGTGGAGGGGACTCTGCCTGCCTCCTCGAACGACCTCATCGTCCACTCATTCTCTATCTTAACTCGTCTCCTGCGCGTACATATCAGATCGATTGAAATCTCAATCCTCAATTTCAGTTCATGACCAGACTATTACAGACACTTGAGATGTATTCTATTTCACTTAACCGACACTGACAGTACTAGACACCTTAAGCTCTGATACCAAGAAAACTCTGTCACGCCCTGAAAATGCGGAAAATAGGGCTAATTTAAAACTTTTTACTCATCAATTCTCAATAAGAGTGCATTCCTGTGCAGTGTCATACATCATCATAATTATCATGCCTCAGGATCTCATCATAATATAGTATGTATTGTATCATATACATTACTCAATTCCAAGTTAATTAATCCTAATACATCCTGTACATCATTGTACAATAAGTGTCTGTAAATATAACTCTAGTCTGGGTACATGAATAGTAAATATCTACCTCAGTACACAATATATGGCCTGGAGCTCAAGTCCTCCACTAGCCACTACTCCGTACGTCGCAGGAAAACCCTTTTCACTTGAAGAGATCTGGGGGGAAAGAAAACAGGGTGAGCTTCTAAATCGCTCAGTAAAGGGGGTAAGGGACTCATTTTATAAACCAAAATGCACATCACAAAATATTTATTTGTATGTGAAACTCATTAATATCATTGGAAAACCATAGCATGAAAGTACTCAAAACGACATTCTCATGTCTCAAATCATGTGAAAACATGAAGTAAAAAGGCTCAGTCTAGAGCAATAACAAAGCATGTGAAAATAATGCGATAATCGCTTTCTCAATAAACGTGATAAAATCACTGAAATAGTAATCCACGTGGCACAGCCACTAAACACACGTGTTATAGCCACTATTTAAATTCACACGTGGCACAGCCACTAAACACACATGGCATAGCCACTGATTTAAATTCACACGTGGCACAGCCACCGGATAGGGTTTTCACGTGGCAACGGCCACCAATTAGGGTTTTCACGTGGCAACGGCCACCAAATAGGGTTTCTCACGTGGCAACGGCCACCAAATGGGGTTCTCACGTGGCAACGGCCACTAAATAGGGTTTCTCACGTGGCGACGGCCACCAAGTATATGTGGCATAGCCACAGAATGGGTTATTCTCACGTTACCAGAACGGAGAAGAATCGGGCTTACATGCTACCAGAGCAATGCCCGATGTATACTCAAAACTACACACCTAAGTCTTATCACATAAGACTGGTTTGCCTTCACGTAGAACTCATAGTGGTTTTTCTCTCATAAAACTCATTTAAAACCGTTTTGTACTCAACACAAAACATATTGAAACCGAGTCCCAACAGGTAAAACACGCACACATTTCTCAAATCTCGATATTGCCTTAACGTAGAGCCCAGTTATAAACTCATAAAAACATTGGGCTCCAACCGACTAAAAAAATCGTGTGCAATTGTATCACAACACAACACTCAACATGCTTATTTTATAAATCACAATTCATGCTATAATAGTTCGCAAATCACATACACAAATGGTTTAGTTTCCCTTACCCCTTTGCACCTCGTATAGTGCAATCGTTTCCCCCGTATCACGGACTAGCCTCGCATTCCACTCTGGAACTCCCGAGCTGTCCAAACGATGTTAAAACATCAATATTCAACTATCACATCAACCTTAATTCTCAAAATCGAGCATAATTGCTCATAACTCCTCAAATTTCTCAATTCTCATAACTCCACCACAAACCACAATCTCGCTTACAACACCTCAACATTTTATATTTCCTATGCCATAATATCTATGCTAATACACCACATTGTCTAAATCTCCATTTATAGCTCAAAATTCCTAAATTGCTAAATATCATTATCACTCCAACCACATTGTAATTTCATCAATCCCTAATTATTTTCCAGCTATTTTAGCACAATGCCAACAACTATTATCACCAAAATCATCTCAAATATCAAGATCGAGGTTTAGAAATTACCCAAAGCTTGTGAGGTGCACAACCCACGCCTCGATTCGATTCGTCCTTCAATTTCCAAGTATGTTGTTCTCCCTTTGATGAGGAACAACTTTCCTTCTTGCCACAACTTCTGATTTGGACGAAAATGGGTGCTTTGGATGAGTGAGAAAGCTAGGCTTCGGTGAAAATGGGGGTTGGAAGAGAGAGAAAGTGAAATTTGCAGGAGAAAGCAGGGGTTCCTTATATAGACTGAGGGTAGGAGATCGATCTGGCTCTTAATGAGATCAATCTGCATTTGAATTTTGGGGACGATTTGGGCAATTTTATGCCTAGGAGATCGATCTGTCGAGGGGTGAGATCGATCTCTTTATGGCTTTATGAGATCGATCTTGTCACGACCCAAACTACCCAAAAATCAGAGTTAATTTTTCGCGTTTTGTTTATTTACTTAAATCCTTACCTGTCCTCGAATCGTGACCACACTCCACTAATAATTGGGCTGTGCGTCAATGCCAGTCCCACCATACATTTACCATATAACTTAATTCTTTCTCAGTCATTTATAAAATGTCTACAATATTTATATATCCCCTAAAGTTACTTACAAACATGTTACTGTGCTATGATTATGTAGATACAATAGTACAAGTGTATATACCATATGTTGATGGGCAGCAGTGGATACCCGGAATGCAGTACTGAGTCGCCTCAACTTCAACTGGAGATTATCTGTGGGAGAAAATGGAAGGGGTGAGCACATCAAGCTCAGTAAGGCAATCCTACAAATAAGTAGGTAACCATACTACCTACATGAACGTGGTGCCATGTATAAACCACCCTTTCTCCACACATTTTAAAACAAATGATATGAGTTATGATGTTATGTAAATCAAGTTTGCACGAAAAATTCAACATGCAATTATTACAAATCATTTATTTCTCAATTAAAATTTTCACAATAAAGTCAGGACTCGACCCCTCCTGCGGGTGATCCTGACTCACACAAAACCATGAAAATCGATTTACATTCACACATGGGTTTGAAAAGCATGGAAATACCATCATGCAAATTTAGTTTAAAACCCAATTTGATTTCATCAAAATCGACGACATGCGAGACTAGGCAACGTCTGTATATCGGCAAATAACCAGGACTATGGCCATATGTGTCCTCGTGAGTCCCTCTAGCTACACGGATCCTAGTGTACGAGGTCTCACCCTGATCGGGAACCGCCCGGGAGGTGGGT